>OX637572.1:3890679-4491015 GCA_951800085.1 Comarum palustre | reverse complement strand
GCCTAAGATACGAGAATAATCCAATGAAATAACACACATATCTAGGTAAATGACAATTACCCCGAAATTAATTTGATTTCTTCTGTAGACTTCAAGTTCTTGTTTTGGCAACTATATATTTCTTCTTCTTCTGTTGATGGAAAGCCATAAAAACTAATTTCATTGCTAAAGCCAGAATGACACCTATCGTATGTTTTGGCAACTTATCTTGCTTAAATTGTGATTTTATATTACACTTTGATGTTTATCTAATTTCAATTATAAATAATAATATTTTGTCTTCATTATGGGAAGTGCAATGATTTAATTAGCGAAATTGTGTCCCAAATTCTTGTAAACCTTTAATTCTTTTCTTCATAAGTTGTAACCACCTAAATTTTGGGGGTTTTGAGTGTAGTAGCAGCAATGGGATTTTTGAGAGTGACCTTTCTATGCTAAATGCATGATTAACCTACTGTGTTGAATTTCCTGTTTTCTCCTTTCCTTCTTTTGAATTCTTGTGAGGGCAGTATATAATTGTATATTTTTGTTCGGGGCCTCACGACTCAATGACAGGCACGCTTTGTTCTTTTTATACCACGAAAAGAAGTGGCTTTTTCTTGTCTGACACAAAAATTTCGGTGAATGGAGTTCACGCATGGAAAGCAAAAGGGTTCGGAGTTTTGAACATTCAACTTAAGAAAAACTAAACCCAATTTGAGTTATTGTGGCTTTACTAACACTGTCAAGTCTGAAGAAGCAAAGCTTCAGTATCTGGGTTTATCTAGTTGTGTTTGAGAGAATGAAGATGAGAGGAGCAAAACTTGCTCTATGTTTTGAGGCATTTGTGTGGTGTTGGATTTGTGGGAATGGATTGCTTTCACCGAAAGGTGTAAACTTTGAAGGTAAAGTTTGGAACTTTGAGATTTTCTTCATTCATTTCATCATGTATTGCAAGAAAGGTGCATTCTTTGTCTAGCTTTAATGGTAGGAAACTAGGAATGTGCAGAATCCTCATCTTGGTATTTTTCATCTCAGTTCAAGCTTTAATGGGTATAAAGGAAGCTTTGGAGGATCCGCATGGCGTTCTAGGTAATTGGGATTATGATGCTGTTGATCCATGTAGCTGGACTATGGTCACTTGCTCTTCTGAAAACCTGGTTGTCGGCCTGTAAGTCTTGCTCCAATTTCTTCTTGAGTTTTAGTTCATTTTAGAGATAAAAATGGTTGAGAATCACAGAAATGATTAACTTATTTTGAAGATAAAATGGTCTTTTTGCAGAGGAGTTCCAAGCCAGAATTTATCAGGCACTCTTTCCCCAAGCATAGGCAACTTAACAAATCTTCAGATTGTGTAAGTATTTCTTTTAAGTCTTTTCAAGACTGCAATGGTTCTGTTTTCATGGATTTTAATTAGGTGTGTTGGTGTGTACAGTCTCTTACAGAACAACAACATAACAGGACCAATCCCTCAGGAAATTGGGAAGCTCACAAAGCTTAAGACTCTTGATGTTTCCAGCAACTTCTTGACTGGGGGAATTCCCCCCTCTCTGGGTCACCTGAAAAGCCTCCAGTACTTGTAAGCATTTGAGATGATTACCCATGAACTAAAGCATTGTCTGTATATGTTTCCAAAGCTAATGTAGAGATTGTTTCAACTGGATTTAGGAGGCTCAACAATAACAGTCTCACCGGAGCATTTCTGATGTCGTTGGCTAACATGACCACCCTTGCATTTCTGTAAATCTCTGAACCATTCCTATGTGTTTTGTTTGTATATATGTCATTGAACTGTGATTCTGATGTAGCTTTTGTGATTCTGTGGTTTTGTGCAATAGGGACCTGTCCTACAATAATCTGAGTGGCCCTGTGCCTAGATTTGCTGCTAAAACATTCAAGTAATCTCACCTTCCCTCTCTCTGTAACTTTATTAAAAGTTGTTACTGATTTACTAAAATTATTATTCCTCTTGTTAACATTGTTTCAGCATAGTTGGAAACCCGCTGATCTGTGCAACAAGGTCTGAAGCAGACTGCAACGGGATGGAACTGATGCCAATGTCCATGAACTTGAATAATACACAGGGTATGGAATTTGAATTATTTTACTGTACTGAGAGTTCTTGCGTAAAAACTTTCAACTGTTCACAGTTCACTGATTTATGATCCGGATGAAAGTCTTTTGATTCTGACTTTTGTTTATCTTTTCTTCTCTAGCTGCTCTACCTAACAGACCTAAAAGTCGTGAAATGGCACTTGCTTTTGGTTTGAGCCTTGGATGCCTCTGCATGATTGTTCTTGCATTTGGATTAGTTATATGGTGGAGGCAAAGGCGCAATAAACAGGCATTCTTTGATGGTACCTACTTTCTTGCTAGATGACAACACATCATTAACAAAAGCAGTTATTTGCAAAATGTTTTATTGACTGGTAAATCAATTGGAGTACTGATTCCTGTGCATATGGTGATATTTTCAGACAAGCATCATGAAGAAATTTCGCTTGGGAACTTGAAGAGATTTCATTTCAGAGAACTTCAGATTGCAACAAATAACTTCAGCAGCAAGTACTTACTAGGCAAGGGTGGCTTTGGACATGTTTATAAAGGAACTCTCTGCGATGGCACTGTTGTAGCAGTCAAGAGGCTTAAAGATGGCAGTGCTCTTGGTGGAGAGATTCAATTCCAGACCGAAGTTGAAATGATCAGCCTAGCAGTTCATCGCAACCTTCTCCGGCTTTATGGGTTTTGCATCACACCAACAGAAAGACTTCTAGTTTACCCATACATGTCCAATGGCAGTGTGGCTTCTCGTCTCAAAGGTACTAAATCAAAGGATAGAGCCAACTCTATCATTCATTTATAATGTCTTTTATGTTTGGCTAACTTCAAATCTTATCAATGCTTTTAACAGGGAAACCAGTGTTGGATTGGGGCACTAGGAAACGGATTGCCATAGGAGCTGCAAGAGGATTGTTATACCTTCATGAGCAGTGTGACCCTAAAATTATCCACAGGGATGTCAAGGCAGCAAATGTACTTCTGGATGACTATTGTGAAGCTGTAGTTGGAGATTTTGATTTGGCAAAGCTTTTGGATCACCAAGATTCACATGTCACCACTGCAGTGAGGGGTACCATAGGGCACATAGCCCCAGAGTATCTTTCCACAGGCCAATCCTCCGATAAAACAGATGTCTTTGGATTTGGTATTCTTCTCCTTGAACTAATCACAGGCCAGACAGCTCTAGAATTTGCCAAGTCCACTAACCAGAAAGGAGCCATACTTGATTGGGTGAGCAAAACATAAATATGTATAGTAACTGATTAGTACTAAATAGTAAATGATTACTCCAATCTTATGTGATTTATATCCAAGATTTATTTGATCACAGGTTAAGAAGCGTCATCAGGAAAAGACGCTTGAAATGCTAGTGGACAAGGATCTTAGCACTAACTATGATCGCATTGAGCTTGAAGAAATGATTCAAGTTGCACTCTTGTGTACTCAGTACCTTCCTGGTCATAGACCAAGAATGTCTGAAGTGGTCAGAATGCTTGAAGGTGATGGACTTGTGGAAAGATGGGAAGCATCTCAAAGAGCTGAATCAACCAAGTCCAAAGCTTACTTTTCATCCTCTGATCGATACTCGGATCTTACTGATGACTCTTCATTATTAGTACAAGCGATGGAACTCTCTGGTCCAAGGTGAACATTTATCCGCTTTGAAAGAAAGCATGTCATAGCAAGAAATATAGTTGAAGCTACTAGGTTGTATCACATGAGTATTAAGAGTTTATGCTTTATATTGGTAGTGCATCAGTGGTCTGAAAATTTTTGTATTCCAATTGTACAGATTCTTCAATAAAATGTCATTCTTAGATTCAATATGACTGATTAGTATATTTAACCTGTCATTCTCTTTGTTCACATACAATCATTTTCTGCTTCTAACTTCACTTTTAATCCAGACAGAAAAAACATTGTACTAAACAAATACATAACTGAGATACATAAAACCATTAAACCAACATTATCTAATTATAAAACCATATTAAGACGAATCCCGGGATTACAATGAATTTGATTGACAAACATGACATTAAGAACTTGTTCATTATCCTCCGAAGAAAAGGAAGCATGTTTAACTTAAACCGCCAGAGCTAAATTTAAGCTTTATTGACCCACTGTGTGCAAAGAAAGCATTGAAGCATGAAACAAAATGCTTTGAGGCTTAATCTTACTAGCCATCAATAATGTTTAACGGTCATTCTTTCCAGAGTAGGGGATCGATCCTTTATGAACTTGGTAAGTACTAATTCGGTTTCAAATCCTTTAATAGCTGTTATCTTCACTGTTTTGAGCCCAATAAGGTTCAGATAAGATGACTGATAGTGTTTCTATGAATTCCTCAACAGGTGTGGAGTAAGTATGAGAAATCTATTAAAGGAAAAAGGAAAACAAAAATCAATTCGAAAAATTAATCGAATCTGTAACGTTATGTAATAAACAGTAATAGAAGAACTTGTATTGAAGTAGCTAGTTTGATAGAGGAACTCACCAAAAGGAATAGTTACTCCAAGTTTGGAGCACTTCTAAGAATGCAGAGGCACATCATCACTTGTGCCATGGAGTCTAACCTTCCTTGAGTTGAAAATCGGTCAAGTGATGAAGAGGACTAGGAAGTCTGTATGGTACATTTTCACTACCCAAAAACTAGCAACAAACAAATGCAAGAAATAAGCAATCGTATTAATAGGGGAGAGATGCAATACAATCCAAGGATGGTAATCATTGTGTTAAATTAGGTCAAAAGTCGAATCTCTCTCTCGAACCCTAATCTAAATTATCCCCAAACTTCTGATTTCGTACATTTTTCTCACTTTTGTCTCTGAAATATTCGATTAAAAGAGGGGAAACCAGAGATTCATTATTTTTGACGATAATCGACTGACTGAGGAGAATGATGGAGAGTAGAAAGATGTTTGGGATTTTTCGTGAATTAGGTCCTCCAATAAAAGACAGTAAGTCTCTTATCTCTTTTCGAATCTCTGTTTTTGTATTCTTTTGAAAAGCTTCTTCTGATTCTTGTCTCACTCTTTGTTGTGTATTATTCCTCTTAGCATAGTCAAAAGTTCAAATTTAGGGCTAAAAATTGGTTTGTGTGTTTCTAGGTTTTTAAACAATGAATCTGATGATAATTGATTTGTGTGTTTCTGGGTTTTTAATGGTGTTGTTGGACTGTTAATTGATGTTTGACTTCGAATTAGGGATTCATATAAATTAAGGATTTACAGTTTAGTGGTTAATAAAGAATAGATTGTAGGTAATCAATATTTGCATTATGGGGGTTTTAATGGTTTTATTCTTGGATTTTTATTAAACATGTCAAACTTTGAATTACATTTTTTTTCCTTCTGAAAAACCAATTGAAAAAGTCGATGTTTACTGCTTGGTCTTTTTTGAATTTTAGTTCCTATACACTTGTATACCATGGAGATTTGACATGGTGGTTATTTTGACAAGCAATTAGATGGCATGAAGAAGTATAAGGTGCCAAGGTTCAACAAGACACGAGGGAAGATTTATTTGGATGGGTTGGATCCAAAGAAGATTTCATGGGTGGAGATGAACAACATTG
This sequence comes from Comarum palustre, assembly GCA_951800085.1. Lineage (NCBI taxonomy): Eukaryota > Viridiplantae > Streptophyta > Magnoliopsida > Rosales > Rosaceae > Comarum > Comarum palustre. The sequence goes on along the minus strand of OX637572.1, from coordinate 4,485,398 downwards.
CCTACGCATTAGGGTACAGGGAGCAACCTATTAGTTATCACTTCAAAGTTTCAAAAACCTCTGCAAATATGAGGTTTATTCAAATAAAAAGCGACAGTGATGCTGTCGAGATGGTGAATGCGATACCACAAAAGAAGAGGCAGATTATTGTGTATATCACAGGTGAAGGGAGAAGGAGGTATCATGAGGCTCTTGCTGATTTTGATAAGCATGCAGACCCAAATTGGGTGAATCCTTTGAATAACCAAACTACTGGAGAGAGGGAGAGAGTTGAGTTTGGAGCAAATTTGATAGCAAATCAGTTATATAGCAGTGAGGAGGCAACAACTTCAGGATTTCAAAACCAGCAAGTGGTTGAGGATGTTGTGCCACTGAAGGTAGTTGTAGGGCCAGCAATTAGAGGGGAGAATGTTGTTGATGTTGTAGATTTAGATGGGGATGGTGAGCAATCAAATGGGCTTGTGAAGGAAGTAAATAGGGTTGGTGATAATGTAAATGGGTCTGGACCAAGTCAAGGAACCTTTACAGGTTTGTTTGATATTGTAAGTGATTTGCACATGGGTGAAGAAACAAGTGGAAAGCAAGACAATGGGAAAGTAGCTGAGAAAAGAGGAAGAAGAGTGAAACATTGTGTCAGGAGACCATGACCTTCTGGTTATAAAGATGACCTGTAAAGAGAACTTGAAGAGATAAGGCAGAAAGAGAAAGATGAAGTTGATAGGAGAGAAAAAGAAGATCTAAAGAACTTAATTAGAGTAGAGAGTGATTTGAGAGAAAGCCAAGCTTCAGTTGGACTTAGCTTAGAACAAATTGAGACAGGGGCAAGAGAATCAGGAGAGAAGAACAATAGAGAAGAGAGAGACAAAGTTGTTAGAGAAAAGGTTGAGAAGAGAGAGAGAAGCTGCTGAAAAGAGGGCAACTGAGGCTCTTAGAGTAAGGCAGCAGTTGGCTGATGAGTTGGAGGTGAGGTTGAAGGAGAAAAAGAAAGGAAAGCAACTTGTTGAAAGAAAAAAAATCAAAGAAGTGTGGCATTAGGAGGACACCTGATGATGTAAGGTACAACACAAGGAATAAGGGGAGAAAACACTTTCAGCCTGTAGAGGAAGAAGATGATGATTCAGATCTAAGTGAGTACTATGTGGATTCAGACTATGATTTGGAGCATAAAGAGTTTGATGATGGTGAGTTTGGAGAAAATGTTGCAGTTCCAGATGTTGTTCCAGAATCTGAAGACATGGGATTTTTTGGTTATTGTTCAGACGAGGTTTGTTAATCAAATGAGTTGGAAAGCTTAAGGGGCAGTAAGACTGAAGAAGATGAGGAAGGAAACTCAATCAAGATGCCTACAAGGTTGGGTAAGTTTAAACTCTACCCTTATATCAGATATGTTGAAATAAAAAATCCAAGGTTTAGGCTAGAGCTTTTATTTCCTAATGTTGAGCAACTAAGAGAGTTTGTGAGGGAGTGTGGAATTAGAAATCAAATAGATTTGTGGTTTGAGAAAAATACCAGAAAAAAGATGCAGGTGAGATGCCAATGGGACTGTCCCTTTTACATGTATGCAAGCAATGTCAAAAAGCTTGGTCCAGTTAACATGGTAAAATGTCGTTTTTGCCCTTTAAGGGGTGGGGTCCTGTAGGATCCCGCACGTTTTAACCGTGGTTAATGGCGAGTTACTGAGGTTTAAGTCACATTCGGTAACTTCGCGAGTTAATTACCACGTTCATTTTTCGAGTTTTCAAAAGTTCTCCAAATACCTGATTTAATGACTCGATGTCATAGTACGTGTCGACACGAGTGTCCCGATATTTTCGGATTATTTTTCGGAGCTTCGGTTTATTTTCTACGAATTTTTGAAGTTTTTGATAACTTTTAATTATTTATCCGGTAAAAAGAGTTTTTAACATTTAACTTTTACTTTTCACCTTCTTTTAATCTGGACCGTCAGATCAATTAGAGATTTGATCTGGACCGTCCATTTAAGTATAAATAGATGAGAGAGGGTTGACTTGGGTCAGACCCTCCCCCTCCGATTCTCTTCCTCTTTTCTGCTTCTCCCTCTCGCCTCCACCTCTGCTCTCTTTCTCCGGTGATCTGCCAGCTCAGGCTAACCCAGTCCGACGCTCGACCACTGTTGAGCTCGACTCTCTCTTCTCTACCTCCTTATATCCACCATTTCAGTATGCTCCCACTAGCTTTAGGAAATCAAAATCAATCCCTAATCCCTAAAGCTCCGATTCAGGCAGATTCTCCACCTTCTCCGGTGAGCCATGCTTCCCGGTGGTAAACCCTTCTCTTTTCCTTTGATTTCAAGCCTTTCCTGGAGCTTCAAATTGGAGTTTGAACCCTAACTTCTTCTCTCCTTCTTTTCTGTCTCTCGGCCACCTTCCTCGCTGTGGTTTAAATTCTGGTGCTGCCGCCAGGAGGAGGAGCCGCAGACGCAGCCGAGGCCAGTAGCAGCGAGTTCGCAGGAGGGCTTCGTTCTGGGTTCTAACAGAGGAAGTTTTGTTGAAATCTAGTTGAGGAGGAGATGGAGCTCGGGAGGTGAAGCTGCAGCTTTGGAGGTTTCGGGTAAAGCCGGCAGCTGCAGCTGGGAGCCTCGGCGTTAGGTTTGGAGCTGGACTTTGGGAGCTTGTGTTCAAGGCCCTTTGTCTCGACAAATTCATGCATTGGCAGAAGGACTCTGAGCACGAGAAGCTAAGGAGCTGTTCTCGGAATAAAAACTTGACGTGGGTGTGAGGAGGAATTTTCTGGGTGGAAAGCAGATTTGGGGCAGCTGCTGTGGTTTTGGCGAGCAGAGGGGATTTTGGTTTCGAGTTCGAGATCCACAGAGGGTGAGTCTCCTCACTCTATAATTGTTACTGTTTTTGTTGAATCGTTGTTGGGTTGTTGATTTAGTGTTATTTACGTTGTTTCATGTCGAGAACTTGGTGATCGATTTACGGGGAAACTCTGGCGAAATTCCGGTAAGTTGATCGGAATCCGGCAAGAGATTCCGGCAAGTTGGGAAAGTCCCACTTTCAGAAAAACGGTTAAGTAAAGAATTAAAGTTCAATGAAGTTTGACACTTTTTGGTTAAATCGGTAAAGTGTTGAATTGTTATCGAAAATGATAACTGGAATTTCTGAGAAAATGTCAAGTTGACCATGTTAAGTAAAGTTGGTGTTTCACGTAAATCGGTAAATCGACTCAAGGTTAAATATATTGATTAATGTGATACGTTGGGTGTCCATAGTAATTCAATGAATTATTATGTGACACCCTAACGTCAAGTTAAAAGTGGTTAAGGAAAGTTCAGAAGTTTAGTCGGACTTCCGGTAAATGAGTAAAGAGTCGATAACCGGAAAATCAAGTCAAGAAGGTTAAAGTGCCATAAAAGGGAATTGGTTGGTCAACTTAGTCAATGCGGTCATTTCTGGTCAAACTAGGAATGCTGAGGTCTGTTGACTGTTATTGTATCGTAGTTGCTAAGCTACTCTTTTCTGCAGTGATTATGGGACGAGGTAGCTTACGCGGTGAACCGAGGCAGTTCCTGGATGCTTGGAGCTCACGTATGGAACGACAATTCCAGGTAGGGAATCTGAACCCCCTTGGTAGTGGTTTTATATATGTATGAGAAAGTGCATGATTTTGTGTATGCTCATGGTCGATGCCTCGAGAAAGTTTTCTGTATATTAAATGATTTATGATTGGGCCAAGAAAAACCGAGGCTAGACGTAAAAGATTTTTATACGATGATGTGATATGTTGAGCACCGTTGTCCTGATTTCCGGTGCGTGACCTGAGAGTGACGGGACCTAGTATATAGCACTCTCGCGGTGTCGATGACCGTGAACCTCCGGAGGGGCAATGTCCTGTTTATTTTAATTATCCCGCTTACGCTCGTCTCGTACAGAGTTAAGCGTGGCATAAGTGCGGTGTGCTGTCAGTTGGGCGTTAGCTGTAAATGGACACTCTCGCTACTACTCGTTTTCAAGCGCATAGGTAGTTGGCCCCGGTTTGCTGTGAAGATCAACCCGGGATTCGGTCACAGAGATTCGTGAAGCCCTGCAGTCTGTACTGTTCTTTGAGCGCTCTAGCCCCCCTGTTTTAGCATACTGCACTGTTTTCCTAAAGGATATGAAATGATGTTTTTGTGTGCCAAGGATTTTCTAAATGGTTTTATTACGAGCTCAAATCTATATGTATATATATGATTTTATGGTTTTCAAACCTATCATTGGTGGGCCTATACGTGAGCACGCGAGGACGACGCTCACCCCTACAACAGATTGTTTGCAGGTACTGTGACGGGAAAGACAAAGAGAGTTGTATGTGTGGAGCTTCATTCCTTACTCGATGTTTGGTCCAAGTGTACTCCCTATTCCGGTTTTACCCTTTGAGTCATTTACCAGAGCCTTCTACATAAACAGTAAAGGTGTCACCCCGATTTGTTAACCATGTTTTAGATTTCTATTGTTGTCGCTAAAGTTTTAAATTGTCCCTCTTTATTTTGACCACCTTCCGTGAAATTAGATAAACTCTGATGAATGTTTTAAGAATTTCATGTGGTGCCACTCAAAGTATTAAAGTCTAAATTTTATTTAACTTACTAAAAGCCTACGACTTTAGGTTAATAAGTTGTTGGCACGTCCTTCGGACTTGTTGGCTTCTTATTGGCTTAAATTCGTGGCTACTGTAGTTTCCCCTCCCGAGGTGCTACAGGCCCATACTGGCAACGTCAGCAAATAGATGGCGTTGTGACAAAAATTGGTCTTAGACCCTTCGTTGACAGCGAAAATAAAGTTCAAGTACTACATTGATTGTTTTTAAAATATGGGTACCACTATGATCGGGACACATTAGTTCGGGTATCGGAACTGAAATTTTCTCTACTTAAAATCGGGTCGATCGGCCTTGAGTAAGACACAGAATAAGGTGCAGATCATCATTTGCAAATTGAACTGCAAGACTAGGGAAATCAGACAAACTCTATACATATATATACATCATTCATAATTACATATATTATATACAATAAATTCTCATTTCATACTAATTATAACGGTTGATTGTCCATACTAATTATAACGGTTGATTGTCCCAAACTTAACTTCTTCACTCCCCCCTCTCACTTTTCTCGATCTGTTCTCTTCTGCCTTTTGCATCTATTCTCTCTCTCTAGACCTCCACACCATCATCGACGATGACTCGGCCTTCGACGAACACTCCACCTCTGCCTATTCTTCAGCTCCAAAGAGTATGAAATCAAGGTCTGCCACGCTTATCCAAGTAGTCAACCTCTGATCTTTGCTCACCGACGTCATCTTTGCTCTCTGACGTTGAAGATCTTATATCTCTCATTTCTAATCTCCGCTGCGACGGCGACGTTGGCAAACGCCTTAATGACGAAGCTAACCAACACCTTGACGATGATGCCTCTCCAATTTGGCGGCCCTCGCCTCCGATCTCGTTTTGCTACGCCTCAGATCTGGACGACGAGCTCATGAACAGATAATCAGAGCTCGTCCCTAAAAAGAACACAGTCTCCATTCCTCAACGTCGGTCGCTAAGGCACTATGAGTTTGAAGAACAGTGTCAAATCCAAGTACTAAGGTTAGTATACTTAGATTTGTAGTATACTGGGGTTAGTATACTTGGATTTGGAGTATGATGAGGTTAATGTACTTGGATTTGAAATATACTATGGTTAATAGACTTGGATTTGATGAAATATTGAGGTTAGTATACTTGGTTTTGGAGTATAATAGGGTTAGTAAACTTGGTTTTGATGTATACTTAGGTTAGTAAACTTGGTTTTGATATATATTGGGGTTAGTAGACTTGGTTTTGGAGTATACTGGAGTTGGTAAACTTGGTTTTGATATATACTAGAGGTTAGTAGATTTAGTTTTGGAGTATACTGGGATTAGTAGACTTTGTTTTGTAGTATATTGAGGTCAGTAGACTTAGATTTGGAGTATACTAGGGTTAGTAGACTTGAATTTGATATAGATGTAGCCCCAATAAACTTTCTATAAAAGCTTATTACTCCTAGTAGAAAAAAACCAACAAATTCCGGTTACCTGTAATTTTTCAGCGTCTGGTGATCGAATTCCAGCGGTGGTGACATAAATCTGGTGATCGGAATCAGGCGACCGTGAGGCTCAAACAAAATATTCTCTCATTTTTTTTCTCCAAATGTGTATAAAGAACATAAGTAAAATTGTCTCAATATTATAAATTTAATAAATATTTATATATTTGAACATTAATAAATATATTTTATATTAAAATGTGTGTTTAATTAACTTTTTAATAATTTTTTTATGCAATGACCATTTTCCCTATATTATATGTCAAGCTTCTGTGGTTTCAGAAGGTACCAAAGAAAGGGTGTACGTAAATGACAACTTGTGGAGGAGATGGCTCCTAATCCAGTCTCAGCTAAGTGGCAGTCTCCTATTGGCTGCAGGAATTTCCTCCATATATATGGGCTTGGTCGAAATAAAAATATTTCTCAGCAAAAACATTTTAGAGTTTCTAAAAAACAATTAAACTCGTGTATATCATTTACATGTGGTAGGGAATTTCCAATGAAAAATCTTCTAGTTCCATAAAAAAATGAAAAATCTCTAGCTGACAAATAACAATATATAATTTTAATTTTTGCAAGCTATGGTAGCTTTCATGGGGATTCATCTCTACCCTGTGATTGATGATAGCTAGGTGCCTAGGTAATGTATGATAGCAACAGTTGTTTACACCGCAAGCAAATCGGTATTGTAGGACTAGGTAATGTATAATCAAGTTTGATATCCCTGTAGTAGAAATCTTATTCTTCTAAACCTTGTCATGAATATAACACGTGCCAATGGTTAATAGTTCACTACACATAAACACTTGCATAGATTTGATTTATATTATTGCCTGGAAAGTGCGATAATATGTACTTTTATCTGTCACAAACCAATAAAGTATTAGTGTATAACTCTGTGTGCGTGACAAACGTAAGAATATTAGTAAAAAAAATATGTGATAATCGTACAGTCTTGTGTTTGCATGGTACGTCGACGTTTCTCGAGTAAAAATACATAATAATTATGTGAGGGTAATGTATTTGTAAAAATTCTTGAAATAGATGTAAACGACAAAAATAAAATTACGAAACAGGAAAAACATGCATGCATTATAAGATGATTTTTACGCGCGATCAAATTAAGGGCTCGGGAAGAACTGCACGCAGGTCAATAGAGTCCCAGTAAGGTTGTGTTTCCAAAAAAACCCTACAGGCTACAGTTGGTCGTTACTATCCGTTCTCATCCATACTGATCCAGCCAGCTGTGTAAGATCAAACCCAGAAAGCATCTCCACCACGTCTTCTGAATTGACACTTGTGCTACCCGAATCTTAGCTAGCTCAGACTCCCCGGACCCACCAAGCCCCGTTTTAGATCCAAAAGGCCATAGCCCTCCGGGCCCCACTCCCGCCATGCTCAGCCAACCACAAGATATAGCAACAACTTTTCCCACCCACTAGTTCCCCTCCACATGTCGCCATCTGGATTCTCCTCCACTTTGCCGCTCTGCCTACAGTTACACCCTCTTCTCCTTCCCTCCATACCTCCATTATTAAATGCAAAACATTTCAGTGAGGAAAAAACATAACACCATGTTGAAACAAGACACCAATGGCGCCGCGGCCCCGAACAGCTGGGCACGTGTTTGCGACACGTGCCACTCCGCCGCCTGCACGGTCTATTGTCGTGCAGACTCGGCGTATCTCTGTTCCGGCTGCGACGCCACAGTCCACGCGGCGAACCGCGTGGCATCGCGCCACGAGCGCGTCTGGGTCTGCGAGGCCTGCGAGCGTGCGCCGGCCGCTTTCCTCTGCAAGGCCGACGCGGCCTCGCTCTGCACGGCCTGCGACGCTGACATCCACTCCGCCAACCCTCTGGCCCGTCGACACCAGCGCGTCCCCATCCTCCCCATCTCTGGAGGTCAGATGATGGTGGCACACGCTCCGGTGGATACCACCGAGGACGGGCTCCTGAGCCAGGAAGGAGATGAGGCCATGGATGAAGAAGATGAAGATGAGGCTGCGTCCTGGCTGCTGCTGAATCCTGTGAAGAACAGCAATAACCACAACTGTAACAACAATCCGAACAATAACAACAATGGATTCTTCTTCGGAGTGGAGGTTGATGAGTACTTGGACCTTGTGGAGTACAATTCATCTGATCAGAACCAATTCACTGCTACTAATGACCAGCATAACCAGTATGGTGTGCCGCACAAGATCGGTTATGGAGGTGACAGTGTTGTGCCGGTTCAGTATGGAGAAGGTAAAGTAACACAGATGCAGATGCAGCAGAAGCATAATTTTCATCAGCTGGGGATGGAATATGAGTCCTCCAAAGCTGCTTATGGTTATGATGGTTCCATTTCTCACACTGTAAGCTAGCTTCTAATTTCCACTTCTATAATTACTTGTTTATTGCTAGCTTTTGATTGATTAGCTATTGCGATTCCTAGTGATTAGAGCTTGATTTGGGATACTAATTAGGTCAATCTAGGTTTGAAGATGATGTTTTACTAGTGTAAAGATAAGCTTTCTTTTAATGGTAAAGCAAAAAAGAGAAAGCCTTCTACTGTTACCTGCACTTTCTAAGCTCTTTTGTCTCCAAATGTTTGCTTTAGTGACAAAGAATATGAATGATTCTATTTTGCCTTTCTCCGTTTGCTTGCCTTTTTGATCTGAGTAAGAAAATGATAGTCACCGCAGTGTGCAGTGTTACTTATCCTCGGTATTGTTCTGAAGTGTTGCTTTCTCTACTGTAGTGCTGTATAGATGCTTCATTAATTCGGAGAATGTTTTAGGAACATTTTAAAAGGGATATGAGTTTTAGCTCTTCAATTCCTTTACATATTAATGGGGTTTCTACTTAGAAGTTTAGAGAACCCCCAAACATAGTGAACAATCCCAAAAGCAAGTGTGAAACTCATGCATCCTTCAAAAATGATGAAAATGATAAGTTTTATATCTGTTTCATCTTGACAGATGCTTTGGTCTGCTAGCAAATTTTTCCTGATGGTGCTTTTCTTTGATAATTTGATAGGTTTCTGTTTCATCCATGGATGTTGGAGTTGTACCAGACTCAACAATGAGTGAAATGTCAGTCTGTCACCCAAGAACACCGAAAGGGACAATAGACCTTTTCAATGGACCAACAATTCAGATGCCAACCCAACTAAGTCCTATGGACAGGGAGGCCAGGGTCCTCAGATACAGAGAGAAAAAGAAGACGAGAAAATTTGAGAAAACAATCCGGTATGCCTCAAGGAAGGCTTATGCAGAGACTAGACCCCGGATCAAGGGCCGGTTTGCAAAGCGAACAGACATTGAAGTTGAAGTGGATCAGATGTTCTCCACATCACTTATGGGAGAAACTGGATACGGCATTGTCCCTTCGTACTAAAACGTGTGACAAGCAGAAGGAGACCTCCTTAAGATAACTAAACTTGCACGGGTTTTTAGATATTATTCAAGACCTACTGATACTTACTGTTATCTTTTCCAATTTGAATGAGATGTATGGATAGTAATTTTGGCATCATGCCATTGCTATGTTGTAAATGTAAATTTCTACCAGTTGGAAGTTCAACATTTTGCAGCAGTATCCCAACTTTGCTTGTTAGATCTATCTGCAGGTGTGTTTTCAGCAAAGAAAAGTCAGATAGTAGGAGCAAATCTTTTTCACTCGTAAGTCGTAACCATAAAACAGAATGAGGAATTCATTATTCAGTACTTTATCATGTACCTTTCAGGACAGAAATATGGAACACGATTCTAGCATATTGAGGGGAGATAATAAAGAAAATGCAACAGCAATAATACTCCTAAATTCTGAAAACAAGAGCTAGCTTCATGTTTTCATAAAGGCAGAGGAACTTTACTGCTTTTATTTGATCCCTGATACTCTAGGCTCAGTTTTCAAAGGCAGAGGAACTTTCAGCTAAAGATTTTTGTAGTTAGCACTCTTCTCTGCACTCAATGTCATCGTTGGAAAAATTTTATTACCAACGAAGATCTTCATTGCCTATATACCGCAATGAAGGTATCATCTTTCAATGGGAGCTTTCTCATATAATGAAAACATGATATCCAAAAAGTACTTGTATGTTTCCAACCACAATAAAATATGGAGATAACCTATACTTATTAACTGCCGGGAATGCATATGAAAGAGGGAACACATGATATTGCACACACATTAGTTGCAGACCAGACTAGCCTTTTAAGGGAACTTCAATTTTAGTTTATATATAGCATAGCAGGACCATACCCTTGATGCGAAATATGAAAATGCAGGAGTCTGGTTAGTCTAAAACATATTATGCTAGTTGCATAAGAAATATTCCATATACAAATTGTACTGCTACTTTACATAAGAGATCACCACAGATGGAGATTTTTGAAGCTTTTGGGATCTCTGATCAACAAAGACATTCTATCTGCACTTTGATCACCTTTCACATGGGAGAACAAAGTTGAGCCAATTGTGTAGTCATTACACTCTCAAGTAGGCCAATTTCTTGAGGCATCTAATGCTGCCACATTCCCATGATGAGCTTTTCGCGCAATACTTGGCGTAATCATAACTCTCTTGAAAAAATTTGGTTTCCTGTTAATGATTTCAGTTGTGGAAAATGGTATTACAGTACTTCTACCTGATCTGTATAGAACTAAAAAAAGTCTGTCGACTCAAAATTTTAACCGGTTAGTATTCCAGGCTGATATATTACATTATATTATCAATGGTGCATGCCTTATTGTTCTATTCCTCAGGATGTTTTACTAAAATTGCTAAGACCTGATATGAATTCAGTGTACTACAGTACTACTATACTAAACACATCGAGTCTGCATTTAAGTTTTTGCATTCTGGATCTGAGGTGGAAATCTGAAAGAGAAGGAAGGTCCCAAAAGTTAAAAAAGCAAGAAAAAGTGCACCTCCACAAATCCAATGTTGTAATCTAGTGTGAAAAAGTTACTGCACTTTGCACTTTGCAGTACAAAAAGAAATGCATAAAGGGAAAAAAATGGAAGAATGGATATGCATATCTCAAGTTGCCAGCCCTTTTTTTCTAAAAGCTATTGTTAGATTTGGATTGCCCAAAAGCGCATACCCTCATGTTTTTTTGTGACTCAACAGTAGTAGTCATGAGTCATGAATATTTAGACCAGTTGAAGCATAGCCATAGATATGTATGTGCCCTTCTTCCTTTGCTCTTTTCCTTTTCTTGATAAGGAAAACCACAACTAACTTGCTATCAGTCTCTGAGAGCTCATTGGGCACAAAAACTACTTGGCCTTGAATTATCTAGCTAGCTGTGACTGGAATTCATGACTTTTCTATCTTCATCAGCATTCATCTTGAACCACATAATACTCCCAGTTCTAGGAGGCTTGAATATTAGTCAAGAATCCAATTATATGACCCAAACATTTATAATGCACCTCAAGGTGGACTTGGGCTTTCTTGGGCTATCAAGGTATGGAACAAGTGGCGTATTCACTTTGGGTTCTTGTGGAACAAGTAAATTTCCCCAACCCATCATTAGTAAATTAGTAGTAAAATCGGGAGCAAGTATAGTTGATCCAGAAAAAAGCTTGAAGAAACGACTTTTCCCCTTATCTGTGAATGTAGAGAGCACGCAAGAGGTCGATGCGGAGCATTCTACCAGTGATTATTGTGATTATTGCTTTTCGCTGCACTTGATGGTTGTAACAATTGTACACCTGGTTTCCTAGGTTGGTATAAGGGGTGTCTGCAGATAGGCAACTACAGTTATGGTCATTGGTACCCATACTGTTAATGCTTGGGAGTTTCATGAACAATTCCAGAGGATCTGTTCTTTTGGAACAAAGGAAGAGGGTTTATCCACTGGCCTTGGACATAATTCCAGATGATAATTACTATGTGGATCTTGTGGCTTTTGACCCAATAATGACGGTAACGAAGATGAAGGTATCTTTTATCTGCTTGTCATCCATGATTATGAAAATACATACGGAGACATTTTCATGTGCAACATTCGTACAGGAAAGTTTCTGAAGATATTTGAAAATCATCCCTTGGTTTATGGCTTCTTCACAGTTGCTGTGCCATGGTGGCCAACACCAGTCCCTAGGCTACTAGTTCGTGAAGCAAATCGTCTTATACTTGCGAAGCTGGATTGACATGCTGCTAGATTTGCCTACAACATCAAAAGGAAAAGCATGTCTGAGGAAGATTGGCTTGCCAAATATTAATACGTGCCTGATGACCGATACTTGATAGCATATGTTAGAAAATTTGCTTCCTCCTGGACGTGTGAAAGTGTTGCACTAAATACCAATTATACTGTACCAATGTGTAGATTCTCAAGGGAATGTGTATGCCATTGTTATTGACTTATTGTTGATGCTATCAATAAAACTTTTAGAATCGGCCAGTCTTATTGATGGATTAAAGCAGCAGAAAAGCCAAAATGTTTAGTAGAAGCAAAAGAGGTCGAAGGTTGAAGAATCAGAGAGAGGTGTTTAATATATATCTGCTGTGATTTTGGTATGGACGTTACTTAGCCAAAGTTTCAATCTGTTAGTAATCCATGCTGGTTGTTACTTCAGATTTTCGATGGTGCAGGCTGAAGTGCCTTGTGTTGACGCTTTCGATGAACTCAATGTACCTATAAACATATTAAGTCTTGCATTGTCATCTAGTTACTGCACTTTCTACTTTCCAGTACAAAAAGAAAGGGAAGCATGGATATGCATATCTCATGCCAAGCCCCTTTTCCAAAAGCTATAGTTGGATTGCCCAGAAGTTCATACCCTCATATTATAATAATCATCATGGGATTTACTACTAAACAAGAAAATGGCCATTAATCGACTGAATCCAGTGGAATACCCCTCTGCCATGCAAAAGGTGAAGATCAGCCTTGTCCAGTAAGTACCCTATAACCTCAATCTTCGATAAAAGATTACATTCACCAACAACGGCTGCAAATTGTCTTCAGAAATGCTAAAACATCAACAAGATAGTGTCCTTAATGACGCAAAAGGTTTCCCGCAACTGAAGGCTTCAAGTACTTAGCTAGGCCTTTTGTTGATACATGAGCTAAGTGAGCGTGCCAAAAGAATCATTTACAAAGACATGCGGAAGTGAAGCAAATTCTCAAGCAGCAGAACTCCTCCCCCTGAAGATTGTTGATCAGCTTTTTTAACGGGTCATAGTGAGGGTGGATTTGGATGTCCCCCTTAATGAGAACTTTCAGATCATGGATGACACTAGACTCCAAACATCTGTTCCCATAATCAAGCACTTGCAAGAAAAAGGTACCAAAGTTATCATATGTTCCCACTTGAGACGTCCCCAGGGTGTCACTCTGAAGTACAGCTTAAAGCTCCTTGAGCCAAGACTTTGCCACGTTAACATCTACCATCTACCATCTACATCTACGTTACGGAGCTCAACAGTCTTGGCTCAAGGAGACTTGCAGATGATCCCGAATTTGCTTCACTTGCAGATGTCTGTAAATGACACTTTTGGCACAACTCACTTGGCTCCTGCATCAACTGGACACCTGGCTAAGTACTTAAAGCCTTCAGTTGCGGGAAACCTTTTGCACGATGAAGGGCAACACACAATCAGAGAACAACACCTGTTATTTTTTTGCTGAGTTGGATATAGTCTGAGAGAAAGAAAGCCAAGGAGAAATCGGAAGTGCTTCTCCGATCAAACAAAACCCATCCTCCACCTCAAGCTCCACCACCCAAATCCTTGCTAACTCACTGTAAATCTCACCCTCAAGCTCACCGTAACTACGCCCGTGTAAAGGATATAATCCGATTGTATAGGAATGTATCAATTAACGCTAGTTAGTTGATAATATCTTTAGAGATAGAATCCTAATATAATTGCAGTTATTTAGTTACCTAATTTAGCTAGCTAGGGTTAACAAACTCTCTTGTGTATATAGAGAGCATGTACATCAACTAAATATATAAGAGAATACAGCTTCTTCTCAATTTTGGTTTCTTTAATTTATAGTACCAAAGTCTCGATTTTTGGCCAAAATCTCTCAAACACAAAATCCTGCTAAACCATACCATCATTCAATATGGGAGACGAAGAGAAGAAACAAAAGCTCACTCTACAGTTTATGAAGGATGCCCTTCTCAAAGAAGTTTCGAGTTCAGGCCTTCCGCGCACAGCAGAACCTAGGAAATATCTCAATCACCAACTGTATCTTCACTACTCTGACCAATCAGATGCAATACTCGTGTCACAGTACCTTGTTGAAGATAACTACTCGGACTGGAGTCAATCCATGTCAAATGCCTTGATTATCAAAAACAAGGCCGGTCTTGTGAATGGAGGAACTTAGACCATTGAACAGAACAATGAGCAACTTCAATGGGACCATGTCAACACGCTGGTTAGAACCTAGCTCACCGGTTCCATGTCAAAAGAGATCTCGAAGAGTGTCAAGCACTGCAAGTCGGCCCGAGAAATTTGGCTTGAGCTCCAAAAATGGATTTCTCAAACTAAAACTGTGCAATTATTTACTGTTGAGAATGCAATTCCTGATTAACAGGGCAACGAGATGGTCACAACCTTCTACAATAGGTTGAGGGGTCTTTAGGATGAAATGGATGCTCTATGTGACTTGTCCACAAAGGGGATTAAAGTTCAGAACTACATCATGACCCAGAAGAAGATGCAGTTTCTCATGGGATTGAATGATAATTTTGTAGTCATTCATGGAAGAATTGTTGCTATTGACCCCTACCAACGGTGAACAAGGTGTTTGCCATGATACTCCGTCATGAAAAACAAGCTGAGAGACCATGATCGGCGGCAATGGAGTCTCCACACAACCTGAAGGCGCTGCTTTTGCAGCAAGTTGCAACCATGGAGCCCCAGCGCTCGTTGAGGGTGCAGGCAGTGCAGCGTGTAGTGCCTTGCAGCAAGAGTCGTCCGACAGCAAGAGAAGATGCACCAAATGTGGCTGAGACAGTCATTCCACCAAAAACTGCAAAGCACACCTCAATTGCACTTTTTATGGTCTCAAATAAGCAGTATCGTTCCATGGCTACAATGAGTTGTGAAGATAACAGTATCTCGATCTAGTACCAGTATCTTAATTAGAAAAACTAATAAGCAGATAACAGTATTTCGATCTAGTGCTGAAGCTGAGTATTGTTCCATGGCTACAATGAATTGTGAAGTCACATGGCTTAGAAATTTGCTTAATGATTTGTGTGTTGACAACTATAGCCTACCAAGTTATATTGTGACAATCAAGCAACTTTCCATATAGCTAACAATCTGGTATTCCATGAGCGTACCAAACACATTGAGATTGATTGTCATGTTGTTAGAGAAAATATGCAAAGATGTATGATCAAAACTATGCATGTTCGAACTAAAGAACAACCAGCATACCTCTTTACTAAACCACTCGGATCCACACAATTTAGAGTATTACTTAGCACGTTGGGTGCCATAAATATCCATTCCAATTTGAGGAGAGAGTGTTAAAGCATAGAATCTGATTGTATAGGAATGTATCAATTAACATTAGTTAGTCGATACTATATTTAGAGATAGAATTCTAATATAATTGCAGTTATCTAGTTACCTAATTTAGCTATGGTTAACAAACTCTCTTATATATATACAGAGCATGTACATCGACTAAATATACAAGAGAATACAGCTTCTTCTCAGTTTTAGCTTCTTTAGCCCGAGTCAGGAAAAAGTCTGATTTGCTTATATATAAGAAGATAAAATTTGGTTGGAGATCTCCGAACAACCCATCACCAAATGAACAAGCCGAAAGAGGAGCCTATCTTAACTTTGAAAAAGAAATTTTGTTAGCTTTTGTGAAGCCAAAACAATTTAAAATATTACTCTCTATGTACTTGTCTAATGGCAAGGCCAAGCTGAATGTTAAATGTTACTACCTAGATGTTTAGTTAATTTTTTTTATATTTAACAGTTTCATTAATCGAAGTTAGAACAATCGTAATAGTCATTTATTAAAAATATTGATTGATTATGTTTTATTTTAATTTGGGTTTTTGTTTTGGCATATGCACCGATTGAAGTCTTTAGCGGACAGATGTTATGTATATCATGCGGGTTACGTGTCTTGTGTAAGGACATGTCACATGTGCCGCATATGAAGTATTTGACTAAAAAAGTTGGCAGTTAGTAAAATACGGAACAAGTATAATCGATACAGTCAAATTTAGAATGGTTAAATAGAAGGTCCGATCCGCTTTGTTCCGCAGATTGAGAGAAGGCGAGAGGTCGATACAAAGCTTTTGACCGGTGACTGCATAGTTTGTTTGGTACAGTTTATTAGGTAATTGCATAGTTTGTTTGGCTGATTTGATGAATTCCTATATCAATATTTATGGTGATTTGTATTCATAGACTGATGTCTAAGCTGTATCTTTGTCTGTTACAGGTCTAGTACGTTGAGATTCAAGATCAACGCTCAGACGTATCTGCAGCAAAGATTTTTGCTTCTGCGTTTACCTGATCTATATATATTGCAGCTTGTTTAGGTAAAATCTTTTCTTGGTGCTAAGATTTCGAACTCAGGGTGACTGGCCTTTTAATTTTCATTTTATTCCCAACAGAAAAAGGTCATCTCTCACCCCATTGTTATGCATGTTCAGCCACACCATGGTGGCGATAACAGGGCCATCATCAAGAATGATGAAGACCACCATTGGTGATCTGCCTGAGGTTGTATTGGTTGAAATCCTTGGCCGACTTCCTTGCTATAAATTCATTGCTCGATGCAAGTGTGTGTCCAAGCATTGGTGTACTTTCATGTCTGATCCTTGTTTTATTCGCCGGTTTCTGTGTTTTCAAAGTTATGGTAAGCAAACATTCATGACCAGAACTTTGATAAACTGCCAAGGGGAAGAATTCCTTGCTAGGATGTCATCGTCGTTTAAGGCATTAACTCCTTTGTTCAAAAGACTCGTGAATTTGCACCATTTGAAAGAAGAGCCGGTTGTGGTAGGTTCTTATAACGACTTGGTTTTGTGTTGTGCGAGCCGATATTATCAACGTGATTACTTCATCTGCAATCCATACACATTCGAATGTGCTACTCTTCCTCCCCCTCCTCTAGTCACTGAGGTGACAGGAGTGGGAATTTTTTGTGACCTTCCCTACTATAAGTGTAAGAAAAATGATCTGGGAGGACATGACATCCAGCTTAATGCCGATTATAGGTGCAGGGTCATAAGAATTATTTTTCAACGTGTATCGGAGATGATGCATATGCTGCCTTCGTGTGAATTCAAAGTGCAGATCTTCTCTTCTGAGACTGGTGTATGGAGAGAGTCAATTGTCTCATCTCCATCAAGGTTTAATTCATATGAGGTCAATCACAGGTTTAGTTTTGCTAACAATGGAGTGCTGTATTGGTTGAGTGACAGTGGCGACTTCCTTATTGGACTGGACCCGTTCATGATGGATAACAGGAGCACTAGTGCTAGCACTATTACAAGCAGCACGGTTGAGGATAGTGATTATCACTGTGAATTTCTTTTCACTAACATTGATTGGTGTTACCGTTCGTTACCTAAATTCCTAGGCTTGCATAAAGGGTGTCTGCAGATAGGCGACTATAGTTATGGTACGCATGCTGTTAATGCTTGGGAGTTTCATGAAGAATTCCATATTGGATCTGGAAAATTACTTTTGGAACAAAACAAGAGAGTTTATTCACTGGACTTGGACACAATTCTAGACGATAATTCCTTTGTGGATGTTGTAGGTTTCGACCCAAGTAATGAAGGTGAAGGTATCTTGTATCTGCTTGTCCTCAAGGATGTTGATATTGATACACATGGAGACATTTTCATGTGTAACATTTGTACAGGAAAGTGTCTGAAGATATTTGAAAATCACAGTTCGGGTCATGACTTCTTCAGAGTTGCGGTGCCGTGGTGGCCGACACCAGTCCCTAGTCTACCAGAACGAGAAGCAAATCCTCTTGTTCTTCCGAGGCTGGATGATATATGGTGCGAAACAAAGAGGATTGATTTACGCTAGCTGGAGACCGGAGTGCTTTGTATGTTTGTATTTTACTTTCATTTGCTAAGAAAACAATGAACTGTAAATCGAAATTGTCTCTGCTGATACTTAGACCAATATCACCAGGTCTAAGAAGTTGTAGCGGTCGTAACATTTAATCAGAACTAATACATCCTCTTCAATCTCTTCAACATTCTTGCTATCTGCCGATTAATTTGTTAATAAGTTGTAGCCTCTAAGCTAGGAACGAGACTTGGAAAAACAACCATGTCATGTCAAATAATAATTTTTTGGTTATACCATATTATTTTTAAGGGATGAATGACGGAAAAGCAAAACTGACAATCAACGATTTATCAGATACACTATTTAATATGGTCAAACTTAAGCATGTTAGATATCCTTGTATGTAAGCCATGCTGGGGGCGGATTTAGCATGTGGAGAATTAGGGACTCAAGTCCCACTCAAACCAAATTTTTTGAGAAAAAAACTGCAGTGTGATTACAGCGTGCATGTCACTCCTTTACTCATCCATCTCAACCAATCAACCCCTTTAGCATCTCACATTCATACCGATATTAGTTGCAAATTTATCCTAAAAAGAAATATTACTTACAAATTGAGGTTTAAATATAGTCAACTAAACTAAAATAGGAGATATGAGGTAAAAGTTAGGGGTTGATAGTTGGTTGCCTAGTTTGGATAAAAGTTATTGACTTTGTATCTTATGACAAGAAAGTTTTACTCTGAAAATTTTGATAATGGTGAGATGTTTTCTCTTGAGTCAATACATGTTTAATGTATGTTGCTAAATTTTAGAATTTAAGATCATATCCCTAACAAATTTGAATTTTATGATCTTGTTTTTGAAAGGTTCAGTATGCTTTGTTCATGTTTAGGTGTATATTTCATTTTTATCTATATGTTGTTCTCTCACCGTCAAGTTTTTTGTTTTTTTAGTGGGATATCCAAGTCCCACCCGACTTCAATTCCTAGATCCGCACCTGACGACATGCAAATAGATTGTGCAATATTCTTAGTGCTGTTAAATGATATGATTGCCCTTATTAGTGAATTTGACCTATGTAGTAAGTAAAACTAATAACGTATCTCTATATATTAAAGGAAGTGGGGGATTACTGTTCACATGAACAGTGCCCCCGGCTGCCACTTATTTTTTTAATGTTTTTTTTTTCGGGGATGTCATTTTTTTTCCTATTCAGTTTTTTTTCTTTGGGACTACCACTTTTTTTCGGGGCTGCCATTTTTTTCGGGTCTAGCCTTCAATTTTTTCTTTTATATATAGATTCAGTTTTGCTCCTTAATTTAATTTGTAATTAAATCTAATAGGTTTCAAATGCATATTAATAAATATATGACCAAATCTCAAACATATTGAATTTAAGGTTTATGGGTTATGAATTTAGGGTTTAGGGGTTTAGGAGTTTAAATTTAAGTTTAGAGGTTGTCCTATTTCATTTGAGTTTCAGAGAGTTGTACAATATTAACCGAACTAGCAAAAATCGACTTCAGCTAGACAACCAATATCATGGCTAACTTAATCTCAATTAAATGCGTTTATTTTTATTTGAGTTTTCAGAGAGTTGTTACACAATATTGATAGAACTACTGAAAATTGCATAATAATAAATTTGCTGATAAAAATACAATTCGGCATCCTCTTTTTTTTTACAATCAAGTCATTAATAGATTAATTGACATATCTGCCTTAGTTTTTTTTATATTTTTACAGTTTTGCCACTCATTTAAAAATAATTTACATTAATTATAATAATAATATGTTGATTTGTTTGTTAAATACCTGATTTTACATTAATTATAATAATATGTTGATTTGTTTGTTAAATACCTGATTTTATTAATAACATATCCATAATAATAATATTCATAATAATAATAGAAAGAAAATTGAATCATCTCTAAAACTAAATTATCGTGTTGAGTGTATTTTAACCGATTAATAATTGTATCGATTGTTCAGAGTTTATATTTATTTATATCACTTTTTCAAAATATTAATTTTGACGATACATATGAATGTTGACATGCGGGTTTAGGGTTTATGATATCGATTAATAATTGTATTGATTTTTCAGGGTTTATATTCATTTATATTAATTTTTCAAAATATTCATTTTGACGATGCATATGAATACTGATATGTGGGTTTAGGGTTTAGGCCAACAATTAATTTCTCAATTGATTAAGTTTATCAGTTCAGTTTATCATAAACTGATGGGTGTTTCTTACTTGCAATTCTAGATATTTTGGTTATTAATATAAATTCGGTGTTAACGTCATCTCAATCAATTGTGTAATTTTTATTAGAGGTTCAGATAATTGTTACATAATATTGATCAAACTACAAAATTCACATGTATCGTGTATCGATTTGTTATTCAAATTATCTACATCTCAATGTAAATATATAATTAATATGATTGATAAGTTTTAAAGTTGAGATACATTATCTACTAAGGGTTATAGACAGTAACATAGAAACCAAATATTTTACAGACGCGAAGAAAGTTCTTCTGCACGCGTGAAGCGAGTGTGTAAAGGCTAGTGTAGATGATGTAAAGTTCTGAATAGTGGCGGTCAAACTATTTTGAATATAATGCACCTTGCGCTACCACATGAATACCAAGAAACTTCCATAACAGTCGATCACCAAATGAACAAGGAAAGTAGAAGACAAATAGCATCATTACTTTGAGGCCATAGTTGTAACTTCAAGCACATAAATTTTCTTTGTTCTGATCCTCAAATTCACTGTGCAGAGGGGAACTATATTGGCAACATCAGAGCATTGGCAACATCACTTAGCTAAGATATACGAGTGACTACTATACAGTGATTTTAGCAATGAGGTCTTTAATTGCGAACTCTACAAGCTCGGCCGCTTCTTCCGGCGGCGTTTCTGGTGATGCTGTTTTCAGCAACTGGAGATCTCCGATGCCATACCTCTTCGGCGGCATAGCACTCATGTTGGGACTCATTGCAGTTGCATTGCTTCATCTGGCTTGCTCTTATCGTAAAACCTCAACAAGTTCGGGTGGTGATGAAGATGAAAACTCAACGTCACAGGGAATGGATGACATAGAAGGTGCAAAGTTGGAGCCTAAGATTCTCGTGATAATGGCCGGAGAGAACACGCCGACGTACATGGCAACCCCCATTTCTTCCTCTACGAGTTTACCACACTGATCAAAATCTCTGAGTTCGTCATCTTTTTGCTTCAGTTCTGGTCCTATAGATAGTTATTTTCTCTGCCAGTACTAAATTTTGGGTTTATAATTCTTTTTGTTCATCGAGAATATGTAATTAGATTGAAGAGAGCATTAACATCTTCACATCTTCAAGATCTATTGTAGTATTGTTATATATTGTGTTGCTTATGGTTCAAAATGATAACAAATTTTATATTCCTTTTAGCAAAGTCAGTCTTTGGATCTAGCAAACCATACAGTCGAACCCTACCAGCTTCGATTCCATCCATCGCAGTACTGAAATTACTTGTTTTTGTATTAATTTTCTCTTTTTTCCGGTTTTGGTTGGATATTATGATGATGTGGTTATCTTTAAGCCAAGAAAACTCTGAAGCTCATAGTCTTAATTAATGGGAAGCAACTTAAAACTAGGTTCACCATCATCATTGTTATATAATTCAACTTCAGTAAACCAGAGAGCTGCGGAAATAATTTCATCATTCTTCGGTTTATAACTACTGATTTACAAGACAAAAAAAGCATTATAACATTAGCAGGTGTATCATAATCAGAGGAGTGTTTCTTCTATATCATGACAAGCTTCGTGAACTATAGCTTCAATAATTCAGATTTAATATTTGCAAGCTTTTCACCTAAACAGCCATTTGCGCCACTTACTCCAACCACCACACTTTTAAGGGATAAATATAAAGACTTATTGAGGAAGAAGTTCATAATTTCATAAGTTCATAGAATATTAGAATTTGAAAAGAAGCTGACTTATATATTGAAGTTGGAAACTGCAGTCTGCAGGAGTCTTCGACAAGTAATCATCTCCAACTGCAGTCTTTCGATACGTTACTTAATCACCTTATTAAGCCAACTAAGTTTGACATTAGTGGTGATTAGTATATAAATTATTAATGCAAAATTTGTAAAATCCCAGGAGAATAGAGACGTGGCTTCTCGGAAATGTATTCGCACATTGTCAAGTGCTAAAATCTACAAAGGTTCTAGTGGGAGGGTGACATAGATGTGAAATGAAATGATGATGATCGACCTCTCTCCAATTTTCTACTGTCTTTTTTGTCCACATTTTTCTTGAAGTTTCACATGGAAGTTGATACTTGATGATCAACATAAATGGACTAAATTTGTTTCATTGTCGATTTAGTGTTCCCTCTTGATACTGATCAAACTTAGCGCCGCAAAATTTATATACAGTTTATACAATAGCGTGGGTTTAATATTTTGCATGCCAACATTGCAATATACATGCATGAAATCTTACTTGGTTAGAATCAGATTACAAAGAAACCCTATAAAATCGATCTTCATTGACAATCACGGAAAATCGATCAAATTATTCACCTCTCCTATCAACAAAATCACGCTTTTAAATGAACTGACTAAGCAAGATTTGATCCGCTCTATGGTAGCATACTAGTTAAACCAGCATTAGGACTCATGCATGAGAACCGGAGACAGATGAAGCCGATCGTACTGCACATTAACACAATGAAATTTCAACATTCAGGTGGGTCGTACGTTGTAATGTTTGTCTTTGATTACGAAATAATTAAAAAGAAATGAAGAGAAAAAAAAAGTGATATAGTGAGACCAGAAGAAGACGGGTACATAGTATTCGAAATTCGAAAGAACGTACTCATCGAAATGAAACAGGCTATAGCTAAGATTGTTCAGTCGATCCCTTGGGCGGGAGTCGTTCCCCACCCATTGAAATAATGTAGTTGTTTCATATTGCCTTACTAAAAGGAAAAAATTGGAAACCACTTTCAGATCATAATCATATGCTTTTTAATAATTTACTTAACTTCTCGGAATATGCTGAAAAGCAGCATTACTACTTTATTACAGTAGCATTAACCAACTAATGATGGAAGTTTGGCAGAATGCATGGTGTTAATCGGATTTGGTAAAGTAAAAGATAGAAGTGGCGTCTCGAAGATGTGCTTCATATATAATTTGGTTATTACTGTTGCTAATGGAAGACCAAGAAATTCAGATACATGCAGCATATAATCCATATATAGAATAGCACATTGTAATCAACTAGTATAAAGGTTCCCCTTAGGTTTAGTTTCATAATTAGATATAGCAGATTAGTCTAAAGGGAAGTGCCATTAATTCCACATCAACGATGTTCTTAGTGGGAAACATGAGAGATGCCAAAAGTGTGTGTGAAAAATGCTACTCCACTAGCTAGGGTTTGTGCTTTGTAATTTACATATACATTTCACATTTTTGTTTTGTTTCTCATGGAGATGCCACTGCCTTATTTGGTTGGAAATCATAGATTTAGAATTTTGCCAGCGAATTACTTTAGTTTTGCTCAAAGGAAAATAAAACACAAAGTTTCACAATCATACGATTATTTACGTACGTAATTGTGATACGCATCATCATCCTCTATTTGGTAGATGATAGTTTATTGAAGCCGAATGATTGAACGAACTTGTCTAAAGAGATTTACGATTGAACCTAACCAAGGATTACCAAGATTTACGATTGAACCTAACCAAGGATTACCATGAAATTAGCATGACACTTTTTATCACGGCTAATTAGATTAAACACATCTAACATTTCTATAAAATTGTTTTTGGCATCTAACTTTGTTGCTTTACCTTTTCTTTCACTATTCTATGCAACTCTAAACTCTCCCTTTGTTGGTCTAGATAATAGCCGGAAAACGTTGATTTGTTGCAGCTACTACTATTGTGTTTAGTAACTAATTAGTTGCTTCCTATATCTCACACATACAACACTTACAATGTCACATAAGTAACTTGCATGAAACTGAAATGTAACACCGACAACCAAAATGATATACATTGTCGTTTTATCAAAAAATGATATCCACAGTATTTCATAATTCTCAATACGAAAATAGGTATACATATAGATATATAGATTTGCTTTCATGCAATTCTTATTTGTTGTTGCTTCCTTCTCAACTTTCATGTTATTCTACTTGATTACTTATGTTACCAATCACAATATATCTATGTTTCACAAAATTAAACTTTCAGATAAAACGCCTCAACTTTGAAGGCTAGGGAAACCATTGAAGAGCTTGTCATTCCTTATTTCTGTTGAGTTTTCTCATAATTACCGATTAACCAAAGATTAGCGTGGTTTACTTTGGAGATAAAACATGACAAAAGTTCAATTTAATTAGAAATCTTACCGTCGTCGTTAGTGGCGTAGCCAGAAGTTGCAATTAGCATGGACAAAACCAAAATAGCTAATACATATTGCTAAGTTGGTTTGGATTACAAATAATTCATAGCAATTTTACTCGGTGATACTTTTACCTTGATTCAGAGTTTTGTCGACATATGATGTTTATCTGAATATGATTTTCACGAAACCACTTAATTTATATCTCTTCTCGCGGTTTAGAGTTTTCATACCTTTCATATTGGCTTGTAGATTATTGTCATTCTTAGCTCTACTTCATTTATACTTTATAATTATACGTATGACATAATTGCTAGAAATATAAAAAAGAATATGATATAAAATGAAATGAGATAAAATCATGCATTTAATTGAACCAATCAAAGATAAACAACATTATTATGATTTATTAACCTTAATTAGAAAAATTATTATGATATAGTTATACAATAAACATTTAAGATTTGATTAAATAATAAAGAAAAATACTTACATCAATACCGGTATTGACGCGTGCGTGCTTACTCTCATTTATTTACATATTTTTACTAATGTAAATCATAATATTAGCTGTTCAAAAATTTAATTAACCAATCAAGATTACGTATGCAAAAAATCAATTTAAAAATGATCGTTTACTCAACCAAATGCTTCAATGAAATGGACAGTTATGGTGAAAGTTAGCAGCCTCATAAACTGCTGTTAACTTGATTGATGCATTTGGTTGAGCAAACGATCTTTTTTCAAATTAAATTTTTTCCCAGATGATCTTGATTGGTTAATTAAACTTTTAGAACGGCTAAGATTATAATTTACATTGTTAAAAGTATGTAAATAAAGGAGAGTATGCACGCACGCGTCAATACCTGTATTGATGCAAATATTTCCAATAATAAATGTAAGAAGAGTCAATTGCACCCTCTCGCCCCCTCTCGCCCTCCTCTCCCTACGCCCTTCGTCGTCATCATGGTAGTGATAATGATATGGTATGCCATTGAGTCATGAACATAAAATCGAGATGATGATAATAGATATGCTTTCCAAGCGCTTAATACAATCGATTAAGATGACTCTTCTGTAATATCTTTGTCTTCATTTTCCTTTGACAATTGCAGATCCACAAAAAATGACTTGTAAAATGATGGGACAGGTATATTATAGTAAATGCATATATGCGAAAGCTCGAAGACGCATATAGATTTTGACCGAAAAAAAAATAAAGAACAAAGAAGATCGACGTACGCTAGGTTTGCAACAAAACCTATGTGCAGATTGGATTTTGTCGTCACCGGCCGGCCAGCCAGCCAGCCAGTAGTGGCAGCAAAAAATGTTGGGAGGGTGAAAAAATTTCAAAGTTGGCACTAATTTGAAGACGGAAATCCATAATGAAGACGAGGATCGTCCCCAGTTCAGCTTATTTAATTTAGATTGTGCGCGTTGGATATTTCACACTCAGAAATTAAGGGAAAGATGTAAGAATCTTGGTAACTATAGCTGATTAAGTAGCTGTACATTGTTTGGCCTACTGCTGGTCTACTGGATAAGGATTTCCATTTTCCAGATCGATGCCAGCTAGTTAAGATGATGAAGAACAATAATGAAGTAATGTGAACTGTGAAGAACTTAATTTTCAACCTCCAGCTTTCCATGTTTCATACGCGTTACTTCTTGCTTGATCATTATAGTAGTAGACAAGAGTATTGAAGCCGGAACCTAGCTATATAGCGAAATTTGACCTACTACCACAAAAATGACTTCAGACGACGGCCAAGCATCGTCTTTTGATTGTAAGCCTACCGTTGTCTTTCAACAGGCCGTCTTATGCGGTAGATAGCTGTCAACATATGTCTTTTTACACGTATCTTCTATGAATAATACTTACAATATTTTAGAGAACAATTTTAGAGTCCACCTTAAGTGGCAGCTAGCAGCTTATGTGACATAGCGTACTTCATCAAATCTTGATTTCTGATTTATTTATTTTTAGTTACAATTTTCTTAATTTTTTTGATCTATTCTATCCTCCTCTTTCACCAATATTCTATCCTCCTCTATTCTATCCTCGTCTTCATCTCCAACACCAATCCATATCTTCAACAATATTTGTAGATGGATTGATCAACAATATTTGAATGCACATTTTTGGAATTGAGGATCTTAGATCTCTGTCAATATATTAGAACAGAGGTGAAGATTGATCGTCGGCATATGAACTCTATCGTTATCATGTAGTCTCTCGATCATAGCTATATGATAATTGTTGAAGCCATTTGGTTAGTTTTGAAAATCAAACAACCCTAGCAAACCTAACCCTAGTAATACCCTGGTTTTACTTCAAATTAATAATCTAGTCAATATGTACATTACCTTATTCTTTAAGGAACATCATCTACTGCAAATTTCCTAGACGATCAACATGATAATACTAAGGGATGAAATCAACACCAAAAACCATAGATCGATCAAATCATATATATATATATACCCATTTTATTCGTCCCCTTAGCCCCTTTTGTATCAATATTGTTGCAATTATTGGTGAAAGAGAAGGATAGAATAGATCAATCGACCGGATGTCTGATAGATAGATAGAGAAAAAGAAAAAACGGGTTGAGATAAAATCAAAAAAGTATAAAAAAAATAGGAAAATTATAACTAAAAATAAATAAGTCAGAAATGAAGATTTGATGAAACGACTATGTCACATAAACTGTCATTTAAGGTGCGCTTTAAGATTGTTTGCCAAAATATAATTCATCTCGCATTAATATACTTATAATGATAGAAAAACGTAGTATCCATCAAAAGGAAACTATTCGCGACCAGGCAAATTTACAGAAAGATGCATATATAATCAAGGTAATGGTGATGACACGGTGATCGAAGACATAATCTAACAGAATCTTGCCCTACATGATATGTATATAATTTGCAAACCCTTGAAAGAGAATGAATATCTCATTGCGTAAGAAGTGTCGGCCTGTATTAGAGGTAGACCCGGCCAACGTTTGGAAATCCCCAAAGGAAAATCTCCTAATGTTATGCAGGTGCTAGTATTAGTGTCGAAGTTGAGGGTCCAATTTTTCTTTTATTTTCTTGCTCCACTAGCGCCATAGCTTTATGTGATCGACTAAGAAATTTCTGTGTTGAGCTTTTGGAAAATGGATGACTATGATACTGTTATACTTCAATTATAATACAGGTATTTGGATATTGGATTAGAAGATTAGTCATATACTTTCTTTTTATTGTTCACAGTGAAGGAATTCGTGAGCCAAATATCTCAACTTGAAGGAGAAGATTGAAAATGAACTCTCATTTTCTTCTATTTGTTGACTTAAAAGATAGATCCATATCCATCTATCCTATTTTTATAGAAATATCTAAAAAAGAATCGATTTCATTCTAGTATCATTGCAACAATATATATGTTTCTTAAATTAATCTATCTCTCTAATTTAACTTGTGCTGTGATAAAATGGATAAATTTTCATTCTTTAAATGATTAATGAATTGCTGAAAAAAGAGATTGAAGGAAATTAGAGCAAAATATATAATGTTCGAACATATGCTTTGGTCATCAGAGGAAGGATTTAGCATAATTAAACCGGCCAATATAGCTCCTAGTGTTCTAATTAATAGTTTTTGAGAAACTTAGTCTTTGAGGAGCTTTGCACTTTTGTTTATTTCCATTAGTTTTTCTCCTTTAAAATTACCAAAGCCACTCTCCTTCATCATGAACCTGAAGAATGAGCAATAGTGCTAAATTCCTAGTTGGGCATCTAGAGAAAGCAGAAGGCAGCTGAATCATCCTCCTAAACCCTATAGGGGCATTACAGTCATTTTTCAACAACCCTATCAAAGGCCAGGACCATTATAAATTGCTGAACCACCCACCGCATTTCTTTGCACAAATTCCATAACGTACAACAGAACAGAGAGAATGAGGCCTACAAGTACAAGCGGTACTACATCCTCCACCAGATCAGTACAACTCCATCCATGGAAGTCTCCGGTTCCTTACCTCTTCGGCGGCTTAGCCTTCATGTTACTGCTCATTTTCGTTGCCTTGATCATTCTTCTATGGTCATACCACCGTTCGCGCTCCTCCAACTCATCATTAAGGGAAGATGATCATCATGAAGAGAAGCCAACAAAAGTGATGAACACTACAGTGTCTGAAGCTGATCAACCAAAGATCATTGTCATCATAAACGCCGGAGAAGAAACTCCCACACAGTTGGCAACACCAGTCGCTTCCACTTGCTCTTGCTCTTGCTCTTCTAATCAAGTCTAATAGCTCAGGATCTTGCTTATCTAAGAAGTTCAAAGTTTTGCCCTTGTTATTGTAATTCTGCAGTAGTTTATCGGTAGCCGGAAATATGTATGAGAGTTGAGTACGAAATAGTAGTGCAAGTTGAAATTGGCTGTAGCCAATGGTGTTTTCTTTGCGTTGCTGATTTCTATAATAGTGAAGAGAAACGCGCGCGGCGGCTTGGAGATGCGCGCAAAGAGACTAGACTAGGAAAATTAATGATGATGTTATAGTTGAAGCACTTGAATGGCTTTGGCAAAAGGGTTCTTCACCATGGAACATGCTTTGAGGCTGCCTTTATATATTCTTAACTCTACAGCATATTCTCAGGCCAACATTCATTTCCATGACTTGATTTAAGCTTAATTAACACCAAGACATAATGAAAATTGCTCTCCGTTTCGGTTTGCATGGTTCATTCATGGAGTTTTATCAATACTTCTGTCATTTATATTGGATTTCTAATTAATTAATGATGTATTGAGAACATTGAAATACAATCTTCTCTAAACGACAATGTATTATATATTACTGGATACACGTAGTCCTATTGGAAAACTAACTACAACAAAATATATTTCTAATATTATGAGATATTTACTACCATAACTAGATGACACGACTCACGCCAGAAGATTTTGCTTTCCCTAACTTATATGTGATATCTATATATTTTCTACGGATGTAAAGCAACTTAATTATATGCAAAAACCGGTACAAATTAAGGTTGTACTAATTAACACCACCCCAAATTCCAATCAGGACCAGTCATTTGCTTGAGTAGTATTATTATTTAAAGTTTGATCGATTCTATAAAGTATTTTGTGGTTCAACTTCAAAATTAATTTGCAATGAAGAGAGTAACTCAAACCCTTATAAGCCCACAGACAATGTCTTATATTTTTGATGGCGTAGCTAAAAATTTTCGGCTAATGGAGCATAAATAATAATAATAATACTCAAGCACAAGTCCATGCGATGGACTTATGTGACGAAAAAAAATTAAATTAACTTTTTTGATTTTATATTTTAAATTAATTTTTTGTTTTGTTTTTTTTTTACCGAAGGAGGCCGCGGAGGTGAGGTGGTGGGGTGGTGTAAAAGAAGGAAGAAGAAGAAGAAGAGTGAGGGAGGGCCGGGGTGGTGGTGGTGGTAGTGGAGTAGAAGAAGAATGAGTTATGGTGGTGTGGAAAAAGGAAAAAGAAGAAAATGGGGGAGAGGATTGTGGTGGTGGTAGTGGTGGAGTAGAAGGAAGAAGAATGAGATATGGTGGTGGGGTGGTGTATAAGAAGGAAGAAAAAGAAGAAGAAAAAGGGGAAAATTTGGACGGAATGATTTAAAATTTTTGACAGAAATGATCTATGAGACGAAATCTAAGATTTCGTCGCATGAGTTAGTAAATATGCGATGAAATCTTAATTTGTCGCATATGAGTTAGCAGTTATGCGATGAAATAAAAAATCGTCACATTAGTTTGAACTTATACGACGAAATAAAAGTTTCGTCGCATGAGTTAGCACTTATGAGCCAATTTTTTTTTTCCGTCGCATGAGTACTCATACGACAAAAAAAATAAATTTGTCACATAAGTACTTAATTCTACTAGTGTACGTGAATAACCAGCTACTCACTCGTAGATTTGTTTCAAAAAAACTAGTAGTAGATGAAGCTTTTGCAAATATTGTAAAGCTTACTTTCACGTACGGTTGACATTCCATCGATTTGGATGCACCTCTATATCTAATATCTAATGTGCACCAAACCAATCGTTATGCATATACGTATATATAGATAAAAAGATTGGTGTTTCTTCTTCTAGTTATTGATTAGTGAAAGGGAAAACAATATAGAAGGCAACATCACTAGTACTTGAAGCATATGCTTTGGTCACTAGGAATCAAACTAGCTAATGGGCATAATAAACCGATTGCTTCTAGCCCTAGCCTCTACTGAAGCAATTAATCAATTCAAAAATATCTTTAAAAAAACACAACAGTTCATGATCATGTCCATCAATAGCTTGCAACCCAATAACCGATTCACTTTGGCATCTGAGAAAGAGAAGCAAGAATCTTTCTAGCTCTTAAATCCATTCTCTACTTTGGCATTTGAGTTTGACAACTACCCCTACCATCTTACCAAAGGTCATCAATTGAAATTGCTAAATTACTATAGTGTAAAGACGTCCAAAGCGCGACAACTTAGAAATGCAAATTGCCTAGCTAGCTAAGTGGATTTCCAATTCATTCTCTTGCATGATTTGGATTCATATATTGTGGCTTGAAACTAGTAGCTAGGGCTTCATTCATATTTAGCTAGTTGAAGTGAATGGTTTATACCATATGTCCCAACTCAACAACCAGATTGAAGATGTCATTACATATGTTATCTAGCTACTTGTTGAATGAGCTAATTAGAGACTACACATTTCCAGAACATGAGCACTAATTTTTCCCATTTTGTATACTGTATTAATTTCAGTTTTGTACGTATGATAGACGATTTAATTACTAAAATTCAGTTCTTCAATTCCCGTATTCTCTGAATTAGCATTTTCAATCTCTTATATGATCGATGTATAGGAATTAGTAGCTCACACAATCCACACATACCCAAACTCAGTCGACGACACATTTTCTTCTGTTTGTTGAAATGCATCTTTTCTAATACTGGATAAGTTTTCTGAGGATTAGACTTGAAAGTTCGAACTTAGAAGTGACCCAAAAGTTCCTTATATTTTCTGAGGCCTCTATTAATTTCTATGTGCCGGGTTGAAAATGGCGCACAAAAATCCACCACTCCTAATAAACAAGTGCCAAGTACATATATACACAGATTAGTTTTGTTCTTCCAAACGATTTTGTTTCCATAGGATCTTCTTTCAAATGATTGATGAACAGAAAAAGAAGAAAAAAGAGGTATGAAAAATTAAAGCAATTAAAAAGCCTAATATTCGTCGAGCATATGATATTTTTTTCTTCTCCAGGAACTGTTTGCCATAAACCATTAGCACCCCTAGTTCTGTAATCAATTAAAAGCAATGCCATGGCTAAAGCAATGCACTTTCTCTAACAACTTTTTTCTTCGAAATAGAGAGATCTTGTTTCAAATTTCCATCAATAGGTCTGAGAATCAAAAGCAGAAATAGGGCATTCTAGTCCTTTAAGAAAAACCAATGTACAATCCCACTATAAATTTCCCAATCACCAACCCCATTTCTTTGCATTACCCACTTAGCTAAAGTCCTTAAACCCATTACACAGAAAATGATACCTACAACTACAAACAGCAGCACGCGAGTCACTAGTAAGATCCGAGACTGATGAGACGAATATTAAAAATTTCATCTCATAAGTTTCAACTTATGCGATGAAAACAACTTCGTCGTTAAAATTTAAACTCATGCGACGAAATAAATTATCGTCGCTTAAATTGTAACCTATGCAACGAATCCATAACATAAACGACGAAAATAAGTTTGTCTCTTACGTACACCCTTATGAGACGAAAAAAATTTCGTCTCATAAGTTTTTTACTTATGCGATGAAAAAATATGTTTCGTCGCATAAGTTCAAAAATTTGAAAAAAAAATTCCTGTAAAAAAATTCTGAAAAATTTGAATTTTTTTTTTCAAAAGTTTGACGAGATCGATTTAAATTTATATATACTCAATCTTCATCTCTCTACCCCCATCTCTTCTTCTTTTTCTTCTTCTTCACCACCCCACCACCTCTTCTTCTTATTATTATTATTATTCTTCTTCTTCTTCTTCTTCTTCCTCCGCCATCACAACCACCGTACCACCACCTCCTCCGACACCACCACCTTCTTCTTCACCACCACCCCCACCACCTCTTCTTCTTCCTCCGTCACCACAATCACCGTACCACCTCCTCAGCCGCCACCACCACCACCTCCTCCGACACCACCACCTTCTTCTTCTTCGCCGCAGCCGCCGTTGAGGTCACCGCCAGTTTAGAAGAGTGTTGTCGTGTGGTTGTGGTGGTGATGGTGATAGTGGCTGTGATGGAACAGTGGTGGTGAGTGGTAGCAGTTTCAGACGAAAAAAATTTCAAAAATTTCTTGCCAAAAAATTTTGGAGGGCGATTTTTTTTTGAAATACTAAAGCGACGAAATATTTGGTCACTTAAGTTGAGAAATTTCGTCTCTTAAGAATATAGCGACGAAACTTTTTTCATCGCTTAGGATTGTTCTGTTGCGACGAATACTTCATTTTAGTAACATAAGTCCTAGTGCGACGGTAAGTATGCGACGACGTTTTCGTCGCTTGGGTTATTATGCGACGAATATGTGCTCTTATGCGACGAAATGGTTTCTTCTCATAAGTCCCGAATCCTACTAGTGAGTTGTCCATCCATGGAAATCTCCATTACCTTACCTCTTTGGCAGCCTAGCCGTAATACTGTCACTCATTTTTGTTGCATTGATCATCCTCGTTTGCTCGTACTGCAAACACTCTTCTAGATCATCAACTGATCGAGATGAAGAGAAGTCGACAAAACCCAACATGAACGGTACATTGTGTGAAGATGAGCCTAAGATCGTTGTCATAATAATGGCCGAAGAAGACCAGCCTACGCACTTGGCTACACCAGTCACCTCTGTCTGCTCTTGCTCTTGTGAGAAAGTCTGAGTTTCTCTCATAATTGTTAGATATATAGGAATTAGTAGCGATAGTCACTAATTAGAGTCCTTATACCTCCTTAATTGGTCTTCCTTTCAATCTTCTTTCCCAATCAGTTTTTCTGCTGTTGTAATTTTGCATTAAAATCAACGGGCTTATGTATATCTGGGCAAGAAGTGAAAATTTTGTTCTCGAAACCAATTGGGCCTTCATCATCTTGAATAATTTACTTGGAAAAACCAACGCAAAAGACTCAAAATAATCAAGGGCAATTAGATATGCCAGGAGCTAGGTGCAGGATCGATGCTCAACTGATAGGCTATTACCAGTACTACAAGTCACTTTTGCTTCAGTCTTACCAAGTTATTTCCTATTAATTATTGCTGTTCTGTTTCCCTTTCAAATATGCCTTAAATTCTTGTGCTTAATTCAGTAATTCTAATAGCGCGGTTAGGAGATGCAAAAAGACTAAATTAATGAACAGGAGGCTTTACAAAATGGTTGTCTTGCACAAATGCAGTGTAAAATGGATGACATTTGTGAGGCTTTCAAACACTAGTGGAAAATTTCTCCATCATAAGCATATATTCTGGTGATGATCATAATCATAATTTCCTACTCAAATTACTCAGAAGTATCCAGTTCAAAGAAAACTGGCAGGATAACCCTAACTTGGATCATATTATTTCCATGATGATATAAATTGTTACGACAGTGCACCTAGTACATGGATTCGAACATTTTGATTGGCATAACATGTATTACGTACAGTTTAATTATGTTCTAAAGATACTCGATCATTGGAATCGCATGAAATCTTTAAACAAACGACTTGCATGACACTGTCATATACATGTTCCAATAGTTGTGTAACTTGTGTTTGTTTTATGTAAAACAAATAAATGTGAAGGTATTGGAAGTAACTAAACACACCTTAGTGAAACTAACAAGAAATGAATACAACAAATAGCTTTGATAATGAACAAAGTTACCAATTCTGATATCATCGGATAAGAAACTCGAAATTTATAGAAATTGATAGATCTCTAGTTGCCAGGTATAGTTCTAAATTGATTGTTGATTCTGTTCAACCTCATGTTCAAAGCACATACAACTAATAAAGGATTAGTTACATATCAAGTTAGTTTGCCAACTCAATTGTTAAATTGTCCAGCTTAGTATCCTAGACGCAGTTCAAATCACTACTACAAAAATAGTCATTTCCGACCAACATTTCTGAGGGCATCAATTTTCCGTCGCAAAAAAGCACTATTTTCGACTAAAAATTTTCATCATCAAAAATATTCTATAAAGTCGAACATTATTTCCAACAGCCAAATTCTTGTCGAAAAAGAGTTCAAATATGCATGAAAAAACCAAAATTTTAACGGATATGCCAATTGGATAAGCACAATAAGGAACAACTTTTGAAAAAAAATATATAACTCCTGCAGCTCGTTATTCTCATTGCCCAAAAGGTATAAATAAAAATGTGGCCCAAATTGGTTGAAGCATGGTTGGATCCGGAATGGCAGGTAACTAAATATACTATTTTTTTTAGTTTTAAGATCCCTTGAACGTTATCTCATTGCTTGATATATTTTGCAGAAAATCAGTGAAAGAAACAAAAGTAATCGGGGCCAATCAACAATTGTTCACACAGCAGGTTCGGTCCCAATGGCAAAATGGCGTAAATAGGAGGTAAGAAATATGAATTTGGAGTTGGTTATTCAATCTCATAGCTTTCTAAAACACATTTTCTTTAATCTCATAGCTTGATCGGACTGGAGTCGAACCTAGCCCAATAGAGTGTTGGAGAAAGTTCCATGTAAGTAAAGCAAAGGACCGTAAAGAAGAACATTGGAAAAGTGAGAAGGCTAAAAAAATTTATATATGTTTTCGTACCTGATACTTAAATCAACCATTTTTATGCATATATATTGTGATTACTTCTACGTATAGATTAAATTTGTAAACTTCTGTTTGAAGGAGGATCTGACTACAAACAAGGATAGAGTGGAAGAGGTGTTTGGTGAAGCTGGATGACGGGGAGATATATGAGAGTCATTACTGAGCATACTCGTGGCCGTAGTCATGGACGTGCACTTGGTTTAGGTGTTGGGATCAAATTCAAAGATATGTTACCCAACTGAACTTGTAATAATCCTACATGTTTGGAACTAAAGGAAAATTTTGAGACAGTCAAAGGCAAAGTTGGAACTCTGAAAGAAAAATTAGAGGGATTGATTCAAGTTGTTTAAGGTTTGCTGCATCCTATGAAGTGCAAGAAACTCACATCATGGGGCCACTGTAGGATTTCTGCTATCTGATCGAAATTTTTTATAGACCATAAGAATGTCAATGCATCTTAATTTTCATAAGTATCTTATTGAATGAGAGATCAGTGCATCTTAAGATTCTTATAACTTTCATCTCCATTAATTAAGATGCAGGATTATACAAAGTATCTTATTTTTATAGATCATTAGTATTAATAAGATTGTTTATGCTGTTTACAAATCATAAGAATCTCATTGCATCTTAATTTTCATTCTAAATTCTTTGCTTTTTTTCTTTCTTCATCAAACGGATAATATTATTGTAACGGATTCAAGTGCATACCATGATGATGGTATTGATGGAGATGATACTAATGGAGAAGACACTGATGGATATGGTGTTGATAGAGATACAGCTGATGAAGATGATGATACTGATGGATGTTTTGCTGATGAAGATAATGCCAACTTTCATGAGGCTTTTTACAACCTCAAGTAATTGTCATTCATGCTTGATTAAGTTTTAGTAGTTAAACTTATTTGCCTTTGTTGCTACTGGTTTTGAACATATCATAACTATGTTGGTGTGTTGAAAATAGAGTTTGGTAAAATGCTAATAATAAATTATCAATGAACAAAGATGGTTTGGAAACAATTTCCGACCAATCTTTTCTGACAAATATATAGGTATTTCCGATAACTTTTTTGGTCAGAAATATTATTTGTTGTCGCGGGTGAGGCATAATTTCCGACCAACAAAAACATATTTGCGACCACAAACCTTTGTCAGAAATAATACATTTTTCGAGAGTTGGTCGAAAAATGACTTTTTCTAACCAGATTTTTTCTGACGACTACCGACAACTTGTTTTTGTCGAAAAATGTTATTTCCGACGGCAAACGGCTTTTTTCTGACCAAATCTCGCACTTGGAAATGATTATATTTGTTGTAGTGAATGTAAATCATATGATCCAATTATAGAACTTATACATTTTCGTTGTAAGTTATAATTAAAAGAAAAGGAAATAAGTTTTGGTGATTATTAAGTGAAGGATCATGGTTTTAATAAATTTACATAACATTACTGTAGAAGAGCTCAACTTCCACTGGAAACTTGAATCTGGCCCGGGTTTTTAGTTCATGATAAACATATGAGGTTGAATTAGATCATCATGCTACCAAACATAAAGCCGCGACGGGTGAATCCGTTCTTTGTTCTTTGGTGGTTAAAGACTTAAGGTAAGCATGAATAGTAATCATTCATCAACAATAGGGGGTGCTGGGTGCTCGTTAATCGAATAATGGGGTCCTGAAAGTAATCATAGAGCCAAGTCATAAGTTCATAACTGGTATATATACAGGGAATGTGAGTTTCCTCTTCAGAAGTTGTTGTTTTGAACTAAATTAGCCTCCCAAATTTGCATATGCACCGGCCAAACGAGAAAAAGTTGATTATATCTTTTGTTGCGCTGGATTTTATTCATGTATATTAAACAGTGACAAGCGTGGCCTGTGGATCATTTTTGTACCGCTACTTTCTCTACTTAAACACTTTTAAGGTGTTGAGTTTTAATCACAAAAGACATCGGTACAATTAGGAATGATCCACTCACTTATAAACATGTATAACGGTGGCAAGCGTAGCCCGTGGATCATTCGTGTACCGATGCTTTATTTAAGGTGTTGAGTTTTAATCAAAAAAATGTCTCAGCACAATTAGGAATGATTCACCCACTTATGAATTATATTTTATTTGTTACTTTTCTAACGTAACATATGTTAGTGTGTTACTTCTAACAATATATAGGTTATATATATATAGTAATAGGAATGATTTTCAAGCACTTCCCTAATGCAAAATTCTCTCCATCATCGATCATCATCATCATATATGGTATATGGATATATTCTGAAGTCTAAAGGATATTCCAGATCAAAAACCCTCGATCAGTCTACAAAACAATGTGGAAGGACAACCCTTGAGTTATATCCATCATATATATATATATATATATATATATATATGTTTGAATCGATGATTGATCACCTTCAAATTATATCATCAAGCACATAATTGAAGCTAAATATGTACAATGGGGTGTTTGCATCGGGTCACATACGCACATCTAACGAATTCACATCAAATGCACAGAAACTTCAATGAATTACACCATTGTTTATATTACTTTCCTGAAGCCATTTATCTCTGTTATAAAGTGTGATTGTAGTCTGGCGTCTAACAGTGGCCTATTAGCTCAGCTGGTTAGAGCGTCGTGCTAATAACGCGAAGGTCGCAGGTTCGAGACCTGCATGGGCCAAATAGTTTTTTAGGAGTTGGAGAATTGGGCAGGGAAAATTGTTACTGAATCTGATGATGAATTGATGATAATAACCACGTTATCCTACGTACTGGCTTTCGATTAAGTCTTCTATTGCAACCTTCTAACAAAAGAGGTAAGAACTCGGAGAGTCGGAGTCTGCACTATAAATAAAGTTTACATGCATATGTCCCGTTTTTCACTCCCACACTGCCGCAGCAATCCGATGCCCACCAGCCAATGCCACCATCACCGCCCCATGTAAATTCATTTGATATCTCATACGCATATTATTCCTCTAGTTTGTGCTGTCATGTAGTCTATAGACAAGACAGAATTTATGTAGATAAGATTAAAGGTCTAATGCAAGCCTATCTATATTTAAAAGTAAGAAGAAAACTTTTACATTCATCCCTGTATTCTGCACCAGAAGCCTGATTTTCATTCTAGTTACAATGACAAAGTAAATGGAAGAATATTTTTCCTCACGACCAATAGACCGACCCCAATTTTATACTAGTTTTTCCTTCCTAAATTGAAGCTTCGTTCCCTTTTGCACGAGATCTTGAGTCTTCAAAATCTAAAATCATAGACAATTGTCTTCTACTAGTTTAATCATAGTATTAATACTCATAGCAGTACATAGGGGCATACAGTTCATTCTAGCATTCATAGATAGGCAGGCCTTTATTCTCTTCTCTCTTCTCTCTTATCTCTGAAGAAATGGAGTCCTATAAACACTTGTTGAGCACAGAAGGATGCAGCAGCAGTGAGTCAGGGTGGACTACATATATTGCCTCTCCCATGGAAGAAGATGAATCTCAATGCAGTTATGATGATGTCGAATACAACTATAACAGCATTACAATTCGCACAAGCAATCAAGAGATTAACAAAGACGACAATGGCAGCGATGATTCAATGGCTTCGGATGCTTCTTCTGGCCCAAGCTACCATCAACACCACCTTGTCTTGCCTTCTCGCAGTAAAGAAAGTAATCCAGGTACTGGTCGTTTCAAGCGTGATATCAAGCAATCGAGGAACAAGAACACAAGCAAACAAGAGAAGAAAAGGGGTGAAAAGAGTACCAAACGGAAGTGAGAAGTCGATGCAGGTTCATGAGAAGAAGACACAGATACTAGTCCTGCTCATAGAAAAGACTGCAAATTATAGTTGTTTATTAAGACTATAAGCTTGCAAATGAGATGTATATTCATTCTTTGTATTCAGTAACAGAAGCATATATACTCTTTTATTTCAGAAAATTCTTGATGATTCATCTGAAATTCTTGATGATTTATGCCGCATACTTAACTGTTCTACAAGGATTCCCAGTAAACGACCAACCAGTCTCTCATAAATTAGCTTGATTTCTTGTGTGTTTTCCCAACACTAATTCATGATGTTCATAACTATTTTAGTCCCTTAATCTCTTGTGTGATGAATCAAGAGCATGTTTGCTGGAAAGATGATTATAAAGCGCACATGTGGATCTGCATAAAAATTATAAATGAAAAAAAAGACTAATAATTCACCAGAAAAAACTGGCCAATTATGATGCATGTAGTATGGCATAAGGTATATGAACCAACAGGGTGTACATTGTGCTGGAAAGAAAAAAGATCAACCTAGCAAGACAAATGCCAACCATATAAGAAAGCTACCCCAGATGTGCAAGCACAACAGCAAAGCAAATGCCAAGTATGGGCTGTACTTGAATTTCAAAGAATATTTTAGCTTCCTAGAAACAGATCTGTCTATTTTAACAAAATCTGTCTGCAGTTAGAATCAGTGAGACGAATGTTGGCTGTACCTTGAAAGTAAACTAAAATGACCTAATAGGAAGTCTCTCTTTAATAGGATCGATGACCAAATGATAGGTAACCAAGCATGTTGAAACCCCTATCTGCATAAGTATGCCTTATCAGCAGTGATTAGGAGTCACGACTATTATTTCACTCACCAACAATCTATCTAATTAGGTTATTTGGCAAACCCGGAGTGCTACAAGTTTTGACAGGTAGATTTTAGGTTGGAGTCAACCAAATTGGGTTTCTCATTCTCAACCCTATCAGGCACAGTTGTGGTGCCATACTTGATTTTGGTTCATTCATAGAGAAATTTGCACACGGAAGTCGCATTCTGAAACAGGTTGACACTCAAAGCAATATCTGAGGAATATTTAGCAACAAGGTAGGATGCAACAAAGGCGCAATAATGGAAAGAAAAATTTACAAAAATCAAAGGAATTGCAGGAAGTGAGAATGTGAAACTTTCACTGTTGATTTTCATGTTCAGACATTGCATTTTACAGTACTACCACCAGTCTCCCACATCGATTAGAATACATTTTCCAAAAGTCATGCCAAAGCAGAAGCATAACAAACCAAATCTAATGCACACTACAAAAACTTTAAGCAAATTGATATAACTTATTTGGGCTTAATTTTCACCAAAAAGAGTTGACGGAAGCTCCGCCCAGCATAAAATCCTCAGCAGAAGTTATTAGGGATGAAGGTGAGTTCTACTTAAGTTGAATGAGATGGGAAAGGAGGGGGCTTAAATCTTGGACTGCCTAGCAATCTTGAACCATTCCGTGTGGAAAGCACCTTCAACATCAGTTCTTTCATATGTATGAGCACCAAAATAGTCTCTTTGAGCTTGGACCAAGTTAGCTGGCAGTCTCGCTCTTCTGTAAGTGTCAAAATAAGCAAGACTAGCTGACATACCTGGGGTACTGATACCTGAGTTGATAGCAAGGCATACCACCCTGCGCCACGCAGACTGTCGCTCAATGATCTCCTTCGAAAACTCAGGGTCCACAAGAAGGTTTGCAAGATCACAGTTCCTATCGTAAGCCTGCTTAATTCTGTCCAAGAAAACAGCACGAATGATGCAACCTCCCTTCCAAATCCTAGCCAATTCTCCCAACTTCAGGTCCCATCCCTGCTCAATACTCTTTGCACGGATCAGATTCATGCCCTGTGCATAACTGCATATCTTGGATGCATAGAGAGCTTGCCTCACATCATCGACCAACTTTGCCTTATCCACCTCTTGGTCAGTCAAGATGTCACCAAAGCCACCTGCTTTGAACACTTTGGAAGCTTCAACCCTTTCATCCTTTAACCCACTGAGGAACCTTGCGTCCAAAGAAGATTCAATTGTGGGGGCGGCAATGGAAAGTTCAGCAGCTTGCTGTACAGTCCATTTACCAGTACCCTTCATGCCGGTCTTGTCCAAAACCTTGTCAACCAAATATCCATCTCCCTTGTCATCCTTGATTCCAAAAATATCTGCAGTGATTTCAATCAAGAAGCTCAGCAGCTCTCCCTTGTTCCATTCTGCGAATACGTTTTGTAGTTCCTCATTTGACAACTTCCCAACAGATTTAAGAACATCATAAGCCTCTGCTATCAGCTGCATGTCACCATATTCTATTCCATTATGAATCATCTTTACAAAGTTACCAGACCCACCTTTGCCAATGTAAGTCACACAGGGGCCACTGTCTGGAACTTGAGCCGACACCTTGAGAAGGATGTCTTCAATGTACTTGTAGGCCTCAAAGGATCCTCCAGGCATCATAGAGGGTCCATATCGAGCCCCCTCTTCACCACCTGAAACTCCCATTCCAAGGTAAAGAAGGCCCAATTCAGCCATGGCTTTCTCCCTCCTCTCAGTATTCTCATACCACTCATTACCACCATCAATAATGCAGTCACCCTTCTCCAGGTAGACAGAGAGAGTTTTTATGGTCTGATCAACAGGTGCCCCAGCCTTGACAAGCATGATTACCACCCGAGGTTTTTGGATTGACTTAACAAAAGATTCGGGATCATGGAAGCCAAAAAGGGGGAGGTTTCCTTCCTTTTTCGCCCGCTCAACAGTCTCATCGACTTTGGAGGTAGTTCTGTTGTACACAGAAATGGGGAAGCCTTTCTCTGCAATGTTAAGGGCCAAATTTTGGCCCATAACAGCCAAACCGGCAAGGCCAATTCTTGTAGGGTTTGGTGGTGCAGCCATCTTTTACACTGTTTAACATATTGGAACTGTTAGTAAGAGAGTGAAATTGTGGTCCATATATTTACGGATATGAGAATCCTTGGTTGAAACTTGAAAACAAGAACAAAAATGGCAGCAGTGTTGAAACTTGAAAACAAGAATAAAAATGGCAGCAGTGTTGAAACTTGAAAACAAGAATAAATACTGACACCACTCTATAGGAGAATCGCTCGCTAACATGATTACAGAGGGAGCCAATACCATTAAGATTATCTCATTATGAATCAAGTTCAAAGAGAGATAGTTTCTTGTACCTAGACACTAGCTTTCACAATTGTATTGAAAACCACAAACAACCGTACACATTGAGTGCACAATCCCTAGATGTACACTTATACAACAATCCCTAGATGAACTTGTACTTGCATGGAATGTCTCAAAACAGTGATGACCATCCAAAAATATTCACTAAGGCTCACTTTTACAGTCCTATTGCTACAATCAAGTAAACCGACACGAAATCGGAGTCATTCATTCCTTGACGATGGTAAAAGTAACAACCAGATCAAACGGGAGACTCCTTAATTCTATAATCATTTCTAACAAGATTCAGTCATTCAAAGTTATTAACTGAACAAGCAACTAACCCTCGAACCCTTAAAACTCATCAAACTAGATTGAGTGAATGAACTAAAAAGCATGATCTAACCAATCTGAAAGCACAGATCATATGAAACCAGACACAGATACTCAAAGAATACATAATGAAGCAAACACAGATCAGCAACTCCATATCATGCAAACCCAACAAACATGAACATTATGCTCCAATTTCCAATATAATCATAGAAAACCAATCACAAAATTGAAAAAGGTAAAATCTTTAACACAGACAACAACCAAGTAAAGTACATAACAGCAACAAAAGACAGTTTTGATCAAAACCCAGAAAGTGAAAGAATCCAAACCTTGAAATGGAGCAACACCCAGAAAAATCAAAGATCTGGGTTTGGCGGAAAAACAATGATTGGTGAATGTGAGAAGCAGGAATGAAATTGTTCAAGGAAGCGAGAATTAAAAGTGAGAGTCAAAATTGGCCACTGCCTTGGTAGGTGAGGTGGACAAGCCGTCGTTGAAGATGGGTTTGGTGGATTCGGTAAAAACTACTTACCGTGAGGTTGACTACTAGTACAAGTGATGCAGTTTTTACCCTCTAAATTTTACCAGAGTAGTTTGGCATATTTAATATTTTCATTAAAAAATTACAATTCATCACCAAAATTATGGTGGGTCCTCTTTCTACAATACGCTAGTATTCATTTGATTAATCGAATCATCAAATGTTGTTGTACATGGAATCAGATCAATCAAATAATATCTTGCAATTCATGTGATATTTTATTTAATGTTATAGTGTGCGAAGAGTTTTGAATTTTATTTGAAATTGTTCTTTAGTAGTAAGTAGTGAATGCATCTGGCCTGTGCAATCTGGAGAATATGCAGTCTCAACATGATGACATTTAATGGTAATCATCATGAGCCAACTAGGTATTTTTAGACACTAGGTTTTCGCCGCCCCGTTCGAGATAAAACCTTAGAGCAACAGCCGCCCCCGTTTCAGAAAGACTGTTAGGATTAGAGTCCTAACTCTCCAGATTTACAAAGAAACTGATAAGAATTGAAAGCAAGAGACAAAAAAAGAAATACATACATTTTTACTACTGAAAAATTTACACAACTACGAATATATATGACTTAGGACCACCTCATGAGAGCCAAATGGACTCTCAACATTGGCCCGCACAGCTTAGAGCTGCTAACACTGACTAACTAACCAAATGCTGTGTTTTACTGACAGTACAGTGACACAGCACGAAAAGGACTTTTTCTAATGATATTAGGAAAACTACAAAACTGTCTGAAACAAGAAAAAACTAGACTAAAATTGTTTATTCTAACATTCCAGCCCTCTCCACTGAACACTTGTCCACAAGTGTGACTTCAAACAGTCTCAACAGCACCAGCACAGAAGTCTGGAAACCTGTCCTAGATGACTTCAGCATCCTCCCAAGTAGCTTCATCAGAAGAAGTTTCATACCAATGTATCAACCACTCAGTTCCAGGCCCTCCTTTTTTCTTGAAGATTCTCCTCCCAATTACAGCAGCTGGAGTCCATTTTGGGTTATGAGGATCTACAATATGAGGCAACTGCCCTGAAACTTCTGCAGAATCTCCAATTTTTTCTTCAGTAGGGAGACATGAAAAACATTATGGATTTTTGTTGTGGCTGGTAACTTAAGCCTGTAGGCAACCTTACCAATCATCTCCATAATTGCAAATGGACCAAAGTATCTCTGAGAGAGCTTGTGCCAAGCCTGTTGATCCAATGAATGTTGTTTATAATGCTGCGTTTCAAATAGACCATGTCTCTCACTTCAAATTCTCTATCACTATGTCCCTTATCATAAAACCTCTTCATTCTAGACTGTGCCAATTGCAAATTCCTCC
Organism: Comarum palustre; assembly: GCA_951800085.1. Lineage (NCBI taxonomy): Eukaryota > Viridiplantae > Streptophyta > Magnoliopsida > Rosales > Rosaceae > Comarum > Comarum palustre. The sequence goes on along the minus strand of OX637572.1, from coordinate 4,440,798 downwards.
TAATTAGGGCCAGCAATTCATCCCGGTTTCTCAATTCCTTGTCCACATGTGCTACTGCAGTAGAACTAGACAAATAAAGGACTACAACAGGTGGCTGGTAACCATAAAGAGCTTGGAATAGACTCATTTGTAGTGCTGAATGGAATGCTGAGTTATACCACCACTCAGCCCAGGGCAGAGCAGCCTAAGTGTGAGGTCTTTCTTCAGCAACACACCTTAAAAATTGTTCCAATGTCCTATTCAAGTTTTTAGGTTGACCATCATTCTGTGGATGGTATGCTGAGGACTTCGAAAGCTTGGTGTCCTGCAACTTAAAGAAAGCATCCCAAAATAAACTTAGAAATACTGGATTTCTGTCAGAGATGATATGTGCAGGCATGCCATGAAGTCTAAAAACCTTTTTCACAAATAAAGCAGCAACTGAAGTAACAGAATAAGGATGTGCTAAATGAATGAAATGAGCAAATTTTGTGAATCTGTCAACCACTACCCAAATTACAGACTTTCCTTCAAAGATTGGTAATCCATCTATAAAGCCCATGGATATGCTAGGCCAAGCTTTATCTGGAATTTCATTAGGCTGCAACAATCCAGGTTGAGAGACTGATTCATAATGGTAAAGTTGGCAAGTGTGACATTGAGCAATAGCATGCTTGATGTCAGATATCATTCCAGGCCAAGCAAAACTCCTCTTGATCCTTTGATAGGTCCTAAGCCTTCCAACATGACCTCCCACTAATCACTTATGAAATTCCTTAATTATTTTCTCCCTCAAGTGGTCTGTTTTTGGCACAAATACCCTATTCTTGTACAAAAGTTGTTCTCCATGAAATGAGTAATGCCTCCTGCTTCAAGTTCTTGCTTTAATCTCTTGCATGATCACCAACACCTCACTATCATTAGCACATGATTTTTGGATGTCATTAATAAAGGAATGCATAGGTGTAGATACTTCCATCAAGTTGTTCAGCTCCATCTGCCTAGACAAGGCATCTGAACCAGCATTGTTCTTATCAGCCTTGTAGTGAATTGAGTTGTTATATCCCATCAATTTAAGAAGCCTTTTCTGTTGAGCAGGGGTAGTAATCCTTTGTTCCAAAAAATATTCAATGGTCCTATGGTCAATATAAATCTGAAAATGGTTACCAAGTAAATAGGGTCTCCAATGTTGGACTGCAAACACCACAACCATCATCTCCTTGTCATAAACTGAGAGAGTAATATGTTTTGGTTCTAGGGCCTTACTTAGATATGCTATGGGATGACCTTCTTGAGATAGCACAACCCCTATTCCTTGATCAGATGCATCACATTCCACCACAAAGGGTTTGGAAAAATTCGAAATATCCAATATTGGTGTAGACACAAGGGCTTGTTTGAGGAGCCCAAAGGCTTCCTCTGACTTCTGAGTCCATCTGAAACTATCTTTCTTAAGCATGTCAGTGAGAGGTCTTGCAATAATTCCAAAGTTCTTGACATACTTTCTGTAATACCCAGTCAACCGCAAGAATCCTCTCACCCTTTATGGTCTTAGGTTTTCCCCACTTTTGAATGCAAGCAATTTTTTTCAGGATCAACTGTCACTCCTTTGACACTAATGACATGCCTTAAGTACTCCATTTGTGGAACAGCAAAGCTACACTTGCTCTCCTTGAGCTTTAATTGATGAAGTCTAAGCCTGTCAAAAACCTTAACAACTTAACATGCTCTTCCATGTTGGGATTGTATATCAATATGTGATCAAAAAATACTAACACTCCTTTTCTTAACGGATCCCTCAATATCTCATTCATATTAGACTAAAAGGTGGTTGGGCATTGGTTAATCCAAAGGCCATAACCAAAAATTCATAGTGGCCAGAATGAGTCCTAAAGGTTGTTTTCTTCACATCCTCTTCAGCCATTCTGATCTGGTGATAACCAGACCTAAGGTCCAGTTTGGTGAACACTACAGCTCCCTGGACTTCATCAACTAATTCATCTACCAATGGAATTGGAAATTTGTCCTTCACAGTGACTGCATTAAGTGCCTTATAATCCACACACATTATCCAACTACCATCTTTTTTCTTTACTAAAATGATTGGTGAGGAAAAATGTGATATGCTAGGTTTGATAACACCATTGTCTAACATTTCTTGAACAATCTTCTTAATTTCAGTTTTCTGGAAGTAAGGGTACATGTATGGTCTCATATTCACTGGAGCTGTGTTAGGTAACAATTATATCCTGTGATCATGTATCCTTGTAGGAGGTAAGCTGGCTGGAGGTTAGAATAAGTCTACATACTGAACTACTAACTCATGTACTACCTTAGGAACTTTCCCTTCCACTGTCTCATTTACCCCTAAAGGACTTAATTGAACTAGGACTGCTTCTGGTTCTTTCCTCAGGAGTCTAACCATGGCTTTACAACTCACCATTGTGGCACTAGACTTAAGTTTTCCCTGTAACACAAAACTCTCAGTCCCTTTCTGGAACTGCATTTTCATAGTTTCAAAGTTCCAAGTAATGTCCCCCAAGGTTCTCAACTAAGATGATCCCAGAATCAATTCACACCCCATAACTGGAAGAACATAGAATTCAACAGTGAACTTATAGGTTTGTAACTGCAGCTCCACTGAAACTATTTGCCTAGTGTGTAAGACCTGTCCACTTGCTACTCTTACTCTCAATGGACTGATGTGAGCAACATTTTCCTTCAATTTTCTGAGCAACATGGGATGAATAAAATTGTGGGAGGCACTAGTGTCAACTAGTACATGAACTGCCTTCTTTCCAAATTTACCCTTAAGTTGCATAATATCTGACTCATTATGATCCCCCAAAACCTGTAATTGCAACTCAAGTTCTTCACTCACAGTTTCCTCACAAATGTCTTCAACCACATCCCCAGTATTTCCAACTTCTTCCTGATCCTCTTGCAGTATTTCTAATACCATTAACTTCCCCTTACCCTTTCTAAAATTATGTCCTGGCCTAAACATCTCATCACAAAAAACATTGGTTTTTAACCATTCTCTCATGAAACTCAGCTTGAGACAATCTTCCACTATTATTAGTAGTTTGTGCTCCAGCCATTGCTTCGTACTGGACTTGGACTGGTTTCTCTCCATGTTGATTAGGGTTTGTGTTGGCAGGATGCACAGCTGCAGTTCTAATTTCTTTTATTCCAAAGCCAGGCTTACTGAGTTTCTTTTGTTCAACTCATTCTCTTCAAAGATTTTTGCTAATTCACAAGCTTCATAAAGAGTTCTAGGCTTTAGTGCTCTCACATAAGCTCTAATCTCACTCTTCAATCCTCCTATGACAAGGATAACAGTGACTGCTTAGAGAAGCCCTGAGTCCTAGATAACTTAGTGAATTGTTCCATGAAGTGTTCCACTGTTCCAGACTGAGACATCCTAGCTAAAATCACCTGATAGTTCTCTCCATTACAAGCACTGAATTCTCTCATCAATAACTCTGATAAACCTTGCCAGGTTGGTGGAAAATCATCCTTAAACATTTGCCACATATCTGAAGCTTTATCAGTCAAATGAATCCTTGTCAAAGACAACTTCTTGTCTTCAGGGACTTGATAAAATTTGAAAATCTATTCAGTTTTATTGAGCCATTCAATGGGATCCCACCACTGAAAGTAATCATCTCCATACGCAACTGCCTCATAGTAGGCAATGTTAGATCAAAAGGGAAGACATTCATTACTCTAGGAGTAGGAGGTTGTCTTGATCCATATGCATTAATCCCTGCTGTCACAGAATTTGGTACTAACCAGGTAATGCTCCTCCAACAGGATCAACAAAAACTAGATTATGGTAGAAAGCCCTAAAAACTGAGGGGTCAGTGGTACTAAGATGGGAAGTGGCCATTGTTCCATACATAGGAGAGCTCACATTCAAGTATTGATTAGGAAAATGACCATTCATGTAGTTAAATGGTTGTGAACCAAAACCAGTGTGCTGAAAGTACTGCAACCTTGGTTCTCCATACCCCTTTCCTCCAACACAACCTTGAGACCCCCAACTACTCCACTGCTCAATACCTTGCCATTAACTCCTACACAATCACCCTTACCACCCTCACTAGCAGGTTGTTCTACTTCCTTACCTCTGCACCTAAAATTACCACAAGCATAAACTATATTTACAGTGCTATCCTCACAAGTAGTCACCATATTACTGGACAACCCAAGAATCACTTCATTATGAGCTAAAACACGGTAAGTAAACGAGTTATCAAGTTTTTTAGTAATAGCAAGAGGTTTTGAAATACTATCCCCCTGTAAAGTGCTAGTCGAAGCCTCACTTCGAGCCAAGGTAGATGAGGTTGGTGCAGAAGCAGTTGTAGCTTGTGCCAATACCTCCAGAGGTACTGAACCAAAGCTCACAGCAGGTACAAGCTCTAAGGATGCACATCTGTCCTGATTCATGGTTGAGGACTCCTTAGCCTGACTTCCCTTGCTTTCAAGCCGACTTGCTTTCAACTCAGCTGTGATGAGGCTGAAAGAGGCCATAGATCCTCTAAGCTCCTCAACTGTTTCCTACAACATAGAGATAGTGTGCTGCATCGAGTCGATCCTAGCTACAGATTCATCCTTGTGGACTTGGAATTTAAATCCAGATTAGACAGCTCAGTAGGAGCGTTTTGATTTTTTCGATTCACCATTGCCCTTTTAATCAAGGGCTCTGATACCAGATTGTTAGGATCAGAGTCCTAACTCTCAAGATTTGCAAAGGAACATATAAGAATTGAAAACAAGAGACAAAAAAGGAAATGCAGATATTTTCACTACTGACAAATTTACACAGCTGCGAATATATATGACTTAGAACCACTTCATGAGAGCCAAAGGGCCTCTCAACATTGGCTTGCACAGCTCAGAGCTGCTGACACTGACTAACTAACCAAACGCTAGGTTTTACTAACAGTACAGTGAAAAGGACTTTTCCTAGTAATATTAGGAAAACTACGAAACTGTCTGAAACAATAAAAAACTAGACTAAAATTGTTTATTCTAACAAAGACATGGTTTCATCTTTCATGGTTTACGGTAGCAGCTGTTTTGGACAGGAGATGAATCGAGGTTGTGCGAGATAGAGGAGCGTGCGACTGCAGTCAATGGTCGGTAAGCCAAAGTCGATGGTCAGTTGGAGGATTGGTCAGAGATAAGGTTTGGTGGCTTTGTTGATGTGCTAGGTGTGCCTAGATGCGGCATCTCTGAGATTTGGCTGGTGTGAAGGGATCTGCGACAAACATCATCTATAAGGACAAGCGTACTTTGCGAGTTGACACCAGCAGTGGGGAGGAAGGTACAACGACGCGCGGTTGCAGGTGATGCTGTGGAAGGAGAGATCTCCATGTGGGCTTGTTTTCGGGCTTGAATGTGTAGGTTAGTTTAGTTTTCTTGAGTCCAATAATTCCTTCTTTTAGAGTGTGTGTTTGCCCTGTATCCCTTGTTTTTAGTCGTTTTATGTTTAACCCAATTGCACTAGTATTGATGTACACCATAAGGGTCTTAGGCGGATATACTAATGGGTTGATCCTGTAACTTTTGTTTTTCAAGGCGTAGAGTCTGGGCTATAGAAAAGTTGGTTGGAAGTCATGATTTCATGTGCAGTCGGTGCACAACCTAAGCAGCGTATGTAATATGTGATCTTCAGATCCCTTAGATTAAGCAAGAGAGCTCATGTATAATCATTTTGATCAATGAAGTTTTTTCCATTCCCCTGAAAAAACGTGATCTGAATGCTAGGTTCAAATGGTTGATTACTATTCAGTCCCTGTATAAGCAAAACCAAAGAAAATTATGAAGAAAAAAAACAATAACTTTATAATAGCCAATTCGAAGATAAAAAGCCAACAAATAAACGGACACGAGAGAAGATATTTACATCTTAATTATTTGAAGGCGCAAGTTTACCGTGTATATATTTTGATGTATAGTACTTTTAAGGAAAGCCTATTAGACCAAGTGATCCCTGATAGTCTAAAAAAACTGGGTATTTTTAGACTATCAGAGATCACTTGGTCTAATAGGCTTTGCTTGGATGGAAAGAAAATAAATTGGATGAAGAGCAAAACCATCTTCTAGTCTGAATCTATCTGTTGGATCACATATACTGCAAAGAATCATTGCTAAGCGTACATTCCCAATATCACTGTTTGTTCTTACAACTCATGACTGACATTAATAACACATACAACATTAAAGAGACGCCATGAGATGGCCATTTTCCAGAATAAGAAACACATAATTTCACCGAGCTTTGCTCTGGGAGTGGGTGTGACAGCAATTAATGAAGGATTCCAAAACTTTTGTCTAAGAATCAGTAAGGAGAGGTAGACGATATATAGCTAGCTAGCTACGGCTCGCTTATGGTTGAGGTGAAGCAGTAAAGTTTACGGTTATATCTGTTGGTGGAACCACTCCAAAACAGTATCAGTCTATAGGCCAAAATTGCACATCTGAACAAATTCCATACCATTGTCCATATATTTAGTCCAGAGATTCTTGTACTGGTTCATCGCAATATCCAGCCAAGGTTTCATATGTCCATTGTAATGAATGACTGCTGCTTTGTTAATCTCATCCATGCTGATACTGGGGTTGTACCCCAGCCCGAGCACGTGCCAAGATTTGTCCAGAGACTTTGTTGTTGAGTAGAAGGTAATCAGCCCTGCTGCACTAGTCCCTGACTTGTACAGAGTCCGGTTCTCATTCTGCATAGATAGGGAGGAGAAAATGAATACGTATTCATATATGCACCGTAATATAACTCGACTACATTGGTCAACAATAAATGGTGCCATTTGGTTAAAAATATCCAAGTGAAAGTCACAAATTGTTTAGGGATATTGTACACTTACCAAGTTCTGCCAGCTATGGTACTGCTCTGTGCAACCCTCTTGCCTCCAAGCATCAAGATCAAATATATTCATTCCATATGCCCAAGCACAAGACCGGGGATTGAACCTCTCTTTAATAAGAGGGTGTGAAAAGTTCAAGTACTGTGCATATCGACGGAAGGACCCAAAGCAGGTCTCAACTGCTCCATTCACCCTGCCATCCAAATCAATATTCCATAATCCTGTCAAGTCTTTTTGAACCACAACATCATCATCCAAAAACAGGATCTTGTTTAGTTTCGGATACATTTCTGGCATATAAAACCGAAGCTCATGCAACAGTGATGAGTATGGGTTCCTATTCCTTTTTGATGTTTGCATGGTACCAAGCCCTTGCAAACTTGGCACATATGAGGAATTCAAGAAAGTAAAATCTTCTATTGCCTTCACCTCCACATAAGCACCCCGTTCCACTGGCCTCATCTTAAACCATACCTTCATTGGAGCAAGATTCATCCTATCTGTAACAACATGGAAAACATGTTTCCACGGTTCAATTGCATTACTCACCACAGATCGGATCACCACCGAGACAGCAATTATGTTATCCGAAAAAATAGCATAATGGTACAAAGTTGGGTCCTCAAACTCAGGGCTTGATTCCTCCTCCTTGTACTTCTCCGGATGTGAAATTTTTTCTTCAACAAGCCTCATGGCCAAGCAATGCAAACTTTTTGGAATCGACCTTGCTGCAATCGTGCTCGCAAATGCCCCATTCTTTTTTGCCTTTATAAGCAACTCATTAACAGCAAAAATCGTATCCTTCAGCTTCTGAATCTTGAGCTGATTATCATAGTTCTCCTTTGACTCGGTGATCATTAACCGGGCAGTTTTAACCTTATCCTTCACCTCCTTTTCGAACTGCCTCAAAACATCCTCATCTAATGGACCATCTGATTCAAACAAACTAGTCCGGTAACTTGGTTTCGTTTGAAGCTCAGAGAAATTGGATGCCAAATCATCAAACATTCTCATTTGCCTAGATATCTCAAGCTTAAGCTTCCTGGCATAAGCTGCATACGCATTGACAAGAGTGACGTGATCATTCGCTTGCTTGTATATCAAATCTAATCTGGTTTTCAAAGGGTCAGAATTTAAAGCGAGAAACGATCTACGCATATATGCGTTTCCAGTAGTTGGAAGTGCCTGCATCACGAAGCAAGATCATACATTAATAACTCAGCTCTATCTAATTACTAAAATATGGTATCTGGGTTTTGCATTCAAGATTTGGGTACTGCATAAATATATGATTTGGGTTCAAATGTGAAAGGTAGAATATCGGATGTACTTTAGTAGTTGGAAGTACCTGCACTATACATCAAAGATCATAAATTTATAACTGAAACTCTACCTAACAGCAAAAACTGGCATGTGTTTGCCTTCAATGGTTTGGTTATACATTAAGTTCAAACTAGAATTTGGAATTGCCTGCAATTATATATCAAGATCATAACTTTATAACCCAAACTCAATCTAACTGTAAAAACTAGCATGTAGGTTTTGCATTCCAAGACTTGAGTGGTACTGCTTAAATCACACAAAGGGTTCAAATTGAATGTGGGTTTGTGCCTAACTAGTAAAATGTACATCTGGGTTATGCTCAAGTTTCAAAATTTCAATCTGGGTGCAGATTAATAAAAAAAAATTAAAACCAAAACATGGGATTAGAGTACTTATTACAGAGTCATGGTGAGGAGTTGAGGGATTCGTAGTGAGGAGAAGAGAGAGAGTAGCAATGAAGAGAAGAGAGAACATAGCAGATACAAAGATCCGATACGAGAAGAAGCTTCGGAGGCTGAAGCCGCCGAAACCGGATCCTGCTCTGCTTCCTCGCGCGGCCACCGCCATTGGAGCAGAACGACGACGTTTTCTGAACCAGGACAACTCTGTTTCAAGGAAAGAAGCAGAGGGAGTAGTGGAAGGAAGCAATTGGAAGTGTGTGGGTGTGAGAAAAGAGATAACGCGTGTCGGTGTTGATTGTGGTATTGGAACTTAGATGGGAACCAAGATTGGCCAGCAGGTGAGTGTTTTTAAGGGTCTGTTTGGATACGAGTGGATAAATTTATAAGAAGTGCTTTTGAGAGCCACCCACGAATTAAGCATCTATAATAAAAAATGGGATTGGAGATGAACAGGCTTCCCGCCCCTACCTCCGATCCTCTCCACCGCCGTCTCATCTCCCAAATCAATGTCGGCCACCTCCCCAAAGCAATCTCGACCCTCGATCTCATGTCCCGCCGTGGCTCCCACCCCGACCTCCCCACCTACTCCCTCCTCCTCAAATCCTGCCTCCGCTCGCGCCGCTTCCACCTGGCCAAGCTCGTCCACGCTCATCTCTCCCGGTCCCACCTCCACCCCGACTCCCTCGTCCTCAACTCCTTAATCAGCGTCTACTCCAAATCCGGCGACGTAAAAACCGCCCGGTCCATCTTCCAGTCTATGGGACCAGAGAGAAACCTTGTGTCATGGAGCTCCATGGTCTCGTGCTTCGCGAACAACGACATGTCGCTGGAGGCCTTCCATATGTTCGTTGCCATGCTTCACGACGGCTATAACGCTAACGAGTTTTGCTACGCGTCTGTTATCCGCGCCTGCTCTAATCCTGAGCTTGTCCGGATTGGTCTGGTCGTTTTCGGGATGGTGGTGAAGACCGGGTTTATCGAGTCCGATGTGTGCGTTGGGTCTTCGTTGATTGATATGTTTGCCAAGGGAAATGGGGACTTGGGGGATGCATATAAGGTGTTTGAGGGAATGCCTGAGAGGGATGCGGTGACGTGGAGCTTGATGATCACTAGGTTTGCGCAGATGGGTGATCCGAGAAGGGCGGTTGAGTTGTTTAGGGAGATGTTGTCGAGTGGGGTAATGCCGGACGGGTTTACTGTGAGCGGTGTTGTGTCGGCTTGTACAAAGTTGGGGGAATTGGGATTGGGAAGGCAGCTGCATTCGTGGGCTGTACGGTCTCGGTTGGCGTTGGATCATTGTGTTGGGTGCTGTTTGGTGGATATGTATGTTAAGTGTGGAGGTGATGGGTCAATGAGTGAGTCGAGGAGGGTGTTTGAGCGGATGCGAGAGCATAGTGTTATGTCGTGGACTGCTATTATCAATGGATATGTGCAGAGTGGAGGAGGCGATGAGGAAGCTGTCAGGCTCTTTGTTGAAATGATCTCGAATGGTCATGTTTTGCCCAATCATTTCACGTTTGCTAGCATTCTCAAGGCTTGTGCAAACCTTTGTGATCGGCGTAAGGGAGGTCAAGTTCACTCCCTTGCGCTGAAACTTGGCCTTGCATCGGTTAATTGTGTGGGGAATTCGCTTATTAGTATGTATGGAAGGTCTGGCCAGGTGGAAGATGCTCGGAAAGCTTTTGATGTTTTGTATGAGAAGAATTTGATATCTTATAATACAATCTTCGATGCATATGCCAAACACTTAGACACTGAAGAAGCCTTTGGACTTCTCCATGAAGTCGAGAATACAGGACTAGGGGCTAGTGCTTTCACATTTGCTAGTCTCTTGAGTGGAGCTGCCAGCCTTTGCGCAGTTGATAAGGGCGAGCAAATACACTCCCGGATTATAAAATCAGGATTTGAGTCAAACCAAAGCATTTGCAATGCCTTAGTTTCTATGTATTCCAGGTGTGGAAACATAGACGCTGCTTTTCAAGTGTTCAATGAGATGGAGGATTGGAATGTTATATCATGGACTTCAATGATCACAGGATTTGCGAAACATGGTTATGCGGCTAGAGCTGTGGGACTATTTGACCAAATGCTTGAGGCTGGGTTAAAGCCAAATGAGATCACATATATTGCCGTCTTATCAGCATGTAGCCATGCAGGTTTGATTTCTGAGGGGTGGAAACACTTCAAGGAAATGCACCAACAACATGATATCATCCCAAGAATGGAACACTACGCATGTATGGTTGATTTACTAGGCCGCTCAGGATCCCTTGTAGAAGCCATTGAATTTATTAACTTAATGCCTTTTGAAGCTGATTCACTAATATGGCGGACATTTCTTGGAGCATGCCGAGTGCATGGTAACGTTGAGCTTGGGAAACATGCGGCAAAGATGATTATGAAGCAGAACCCGCATGATTCAGCAGCATATAGCTTACTATCAAATTTGTATGCTTCCACTCGTCAGTGGGAAGAAGTAGCAAATATAAGAAAACAAATGAAAGAGAAAGCTTTGGTCAAAGAAGCAGGTTCTAGCTGGATAGAGGTGAAAAATGAGATTCACAAGTTCCATGTTGGAGATACTTCACACCCAAAAGCACAGAAGATTTATGATGAACTGGACCGATTGGGTTCAAAGATAAAGAAATTGGGTTATGTCCCCGATACAGATTATGTACTTCATGAGGTGGATGAGGAGCAAAAGGAATATTATTTGTTTCAGCACAGTGAGAAATTAGCAGTGACATTTGGTCTTATAAGCACATTGAAATCAAAACCCATAAGAGTATTCAAGAATCTCCGTGTTTGTGGAGATTGTCACACTGCAATCAAGTATATTTCAAAAGCCACAGGAAGAGAAATAGTGGTAAGGGATTCAAATCGGTTTCATCAGTTCAAGGATGGGACATGTTCTTGCAATGACTACTGGTGATGGCGTTATATATATATATCAAAGTGTGAAATCATTGACAGTTCAAGAACCAGATAGAATTACTCGTCAGTTGACTTGAAGGTGAATTCTTGACTCACTTTTGAAACTCTCATGTCTTGGTGTTTCCAGTTGTAGACTGTGCAGTTCATATTTGTAGCTTTCCTGTAAATCTCTTGATGCTGGAATACTCTATTGCATGATTCATCTGAATAACATTGTGCAGTTGTGTCCTACATCTTGTGATCTCGGCTCATATTTGTAGACAGCTACTTAGCAATGAATACTATGTTTCATTTAGTTTTCCTTATTAAGGTGGACTATGCGATTGCTTATGAACAAAACCAAAACTGATACAAGTTGTTGAATCGATGCAGCTGTGTCAGACTGTCATACCTCCAACCATGCTCATCTGCAGGTGTAGTGTTGGCTGCTGATGCTGCATAATGGTGGATAATTCAAGTTGAGACAAACATATCTCTGTAGGTAACTGCTCAACTTTAAAGCTTTTCTATCAGAAATTTGTTAATTATGCACTTATGCAATGTTTGCACAACCGGATTCTCAAATATAAAATAATGTCTCATGCTATGCTGATTTTAATAAGATTCATCTGATGATAACATATTAAGCTAACAAGAAACCGGGTAGATCTTGCTAGGATACATCTGATGAGTTCTTGCTGGAATAATCCGGTGTTGAAATCAGGTTCAATCACGTGGGGATTATATATTCTGTATCAGAATCCAAATGTCTGTAAAGCGCATATATATCGAACGTATTTTCTCTATCAACCCAAGTAGAAGGGTTTGGATAAGGAACTAATAATTAAGGATCTTACGTTTGAAGATCTTCCTAGGGATGCCTTATAGGAAACAGAGTGACGCAGTATCTGAGCAATAGCAAAATCAAGAGAGCAATTCATTAAACAAAAAATGAACCAAACCGTGTCATATTTATTCAAGCCAAACTCCCTTAAAGTTACAAACAGTTCTTGTTTGATACATAAGTGGATAGCTTTTTCATATGTTTTTCTAATTATAGTAATTTTAATATGACGAACCCAACACCCAATTTCAACACCTTTATTTCTGTGTCATGTCCAACTCTTCCACACCTATTGCCATCATTGCTCCACCATTACAATATTGCCACTCATTCCTCTTTCTTTATTTTTTCTAGCACACCTGATATAATTGCTTTCTATTTTGTGCAGTAATCTTATAATCTTCGAATATTTCTAACATGCTTGCTGGTTTTTTCTCTTTGTACTGTTCCGGTAGTGTCATAATTGCTTTTTTCATCTGAATCTGTGGAAGTTCTCCTTGATATTTTATGTATGGATCGGTGTTGTCACTACTGGATATCGGAAATAGGTGGTGCCATGAAAAGGGTGTTAGTACTATTCTTGAAGGATGTAAGATTTAGATATATAAATAAGAATCTAACAAATAGAATGCCAATTTTATTGAGCAAGGATTCAACGATAACCTTCAAAACATGTTATTGCCAAATTTCTAAATGGATCTCATAGAGGCTGGTTCACATCTACACAATCAGAGGCGAGCCACCATGGATGGAAAAAGGGAAAATGAGAAAAATTCTCTCTCCATCGATCAATCGATCTTCATTATTTAGCCTAGTGAATCCATCGAACTTGTTGTGATTGGCTGGTTTGAGGACTCTGCTCTCGGATAAGCTGTGTTGCAGGGAACATCAACCTCCAGCTGGTCTCTCAAGGATGGATGATAGTTAGAATTAGGACTATGCAGCTGCAGGTCAGTCAGAATTTGGCGGAGTTCAGAAGCCTCCTCTTTGAGCTGATCATTCTCTTGCAAAGCTTTGTCATGTGACTCCGACATATAATTCAGCTTATCCACAAGTTGGTGGTTCTCATTTCTGAGCCAAACCACCTGTGACCAGAGCTCATCCAGGTGTTTCTGCTTGCGCATACGTGATCTGCGTGCAGATTCTCTGTTGGATATCATTCGTCTCTGTTTCCTCTCGTTGATGAGACTTAATTGCTGTTCATCAGCTTCGTCAGAGGTTGAGTTACTGCTGAAGGAAGATGGTTGCTGGGGATTATTATTGATATTAACTTCTTGAGGAACTAAGTGGGAAGGGAATTGGTAGTTATTGTGTAATGGAGTAGCGGAAAATCGGTTGAATGGAAAAGCACTGGCGGGGTTACTTTGAGTAGTAGTACTCATCATGCTAAACTGAGGTGGGTAGGGAGATGATAATGAACTGGAAGGAACTAGGTAATGGAGTCCTGTAGCCTCAGCAGGCTGCATGGCTGGCTTCTTAAAACTTTTAGTGGAAGAAAAATTGAACTTAAGGTCTGGTGCTGATGAAGTTTGGGAGGAGTACTTAATCTGTTGGTTTGATTTAGAAGGGGAGTGAGGCTCTAGGAGAGGAGGGTCTTTTATAGGATGAAAAGTGTGACAAAGTGCCTTAAGCTTCAGATGATTGGAAAATCATGCACATGATGTGCCTCTATCATGCAACATCACATTCATATATGGTGACATGAATGTGTATGCAAGAGCTAGGTTTTCTTGTGTGTTCATACTTCACTGATTAGTGATTACTACTACTATGCATGATGATGCTTGTATGCATATATGCATGCAACATGGAAAATGAGTGTCTGTGGATAATCATTTTCCAGATCAAATCTCCGCTTACATCAGAGAGAGAGAGAGAGAGATTATGGGGAGTACAATTATTTTAATGGGGGTGAGTGTTTAAGAAAAATAATCAGTGCAGAGAGAATGGGCGGAAGAAGTCAATCTTAAATTTGTTGTGCCGTTGTCAAGTCTATGAGGATTGATGCTTGTTATCCAATAAACCATTGTGACGTAAGGAATAGAAAGAATTTAACAGGGTTAGAAAGGGAAGCCCTTTTATACGTAACAGGGCTATAATAATTAAGGAGTTCATGACTCATCAAACACTTAAACCCTTCAGAATATTAGTTGATCAATAGTTTACTTGATACTATTTAGTTTGATTGGTAGCAAGCCTGCCATCTGTGGTAGTTTTAGGCACTAATCATCTTCTGTTATTTCATGGTGGAGAAACCTACACAAGTAATTATCAGAGAATGTCTCAAATTCCAGTGTCGCTAGTTTAATAATAAGAGAATATGCATCAATTTGGTTTTCTTATATATTGAAGTATTTGTTCTGGAAATTTCAGTCTACTTTTACTTGAACATCCAGTGTGATTGGGTATGCTTTTAAAATGGAGTTTGGCAGGTAAATCACACCAGTAGTGTCTGTTTCAAAAAAGTCTTTGTTTATAGGATTTACTCATGTAATAATGCAATTCACCACCTTTATTTGCTTTGAGTAAAAAACATATAACAGGGCAGATTATTGAAGGCTGGGGTTAGTATGCAGATTGACCTCTAAAGTGGGATCGGACAAGAAATTTCTTGTCATCTTCTCTAACCTTTGCTACAAAGGTGCAAGTATATATTCTCCAAGAAGTCCAAACTGAGATTCAATTATTATCAATCTGCATTATTATTATTTTGGACAATCAATCTGCATATATAAAATCCAATGATCTGTTTGGTGCTTACTATACGTTCCATTACAGGACAAATTGTCTAGCCTGCCCTGGTTAAGTAATCAGTATATATAATGGTGCACTTGGGTCAAATTATGTCAGCTGTTGCAGGAACATGAAGAGGATTAATTAGCTTTTGTTCTAACCATTTAATTAGCATATGTTACTAAGTGGAAAGATCTTGATGTATAATGGTGGGATTGGGAAATGGGAATGGATATAATGCATTGATTATTATTGATGTACTTTGAAATGCAGTGTTCCACTAACCAAAAAGCTTTCAATGGATGCTGCAGAAACAATATCTTACTGATGAGCCGTATATCCAAATGCTGATGGTGTTGTACCAGCCAAGAAGGCGGATAGAGTAAAGGTCTCTCATCGGAAAAGTGACAAAACAATTTACATTGTTCTAAGTGATCGAGTGGTCTACTGTTAATACAGGTGTTAATCACTGTACAGTGCGCTGGTAAAGGTGGAGGCATTATCAATGCCTTTGAACTGACAGTGGATTTGTATTTGTAAGGGTTGCACAACCAATGTTCTCGCCTCGATCACTCCCGGCCAGCACCTGAGGGTTGAGGGTTAGGTCTACAATTGAGTGGATTGAATGGTCAACAAGGTCATGAGACAGGTTTAGACCTCCAATCTTTTCTTGTCCTGTGATTGTTCTTCCCCTCTCTGCTCCATTGCTTTTTCTTTAAGGATTTGGAGTATAAAGGTAGATGATGAGCAGTTGGAAACCCTGATCAGTATGTCATTTGTTCCAGTTGTACTTGTAGTGTACATTGTATAGAGAACTGCAATTGATTGGTCAATGTTACCTCAATCCATCATGCTAAACGTGAAATTTGACCCTTGACACTTGATTTAGATTCCCTCAACAGATATCTTTCTACTTTTTCTTCGGAATTGCTTGTAATTTTCTTTTTTGTTGTAACAAGATTGAATGTAATTAAAAAAATTACCTCAGATTGAGCCATTATACTTCTATGATTGCTTTGAGCTTTTTCACCTCTACAAATTGAAAGACCAATATGGCTCCACATATCTGTGAACCCTTTGGTAGTGAATGGACGATGTATGAGCTTCATTTCTTCTTTACCTATAAGCACACTAATCAAGCAATGTATACAACCAAATTAGGTAAAGACCAAATTACCAAGCGTAAAGAAACTTTCCACCTCAAGTTGAACGACACTTTTTCTCCTCAAAACCAAATGAAGATGATCACACTACGTACTCTTTCTTCCCCTCACTCAACTTACATATCTTATCTTCCTCTCCAAAGATCATCAACCATATCTCTCCAATCTTCCCATTTTGATCCTTCAACTTTGTTTCCTCATCCCTATAAAGACAGAATCACAAGGGCATTTCGGAAAATTCATCGTCTGGACGGGGGACATTTGCCCTACAATGACGGCCTACGGTTGTGCACGGAGGGGTACTTGATTTAACTGCTGCCCTGAAAAGAAAAGGGATGATTTCCACAAGAACTTAATTTGAAAAAGAATATAAGCAATTTTTCATTACATTTCAAGAATAATATAGAAAGAGCTAGCATGAAAGAAAGATAAGCACAGATGAGAAAAATGCAAGTGCATGATAGGTGTCTCCGGTGGGACCTTGCTAACAAGCGCGCGTGGGTAGTGAGTGCACCACCACCCATCCCTATTGCTGTGCCCGTCAACTCAAACCAAAAGCTAACTAGGGTTTTGCTTTCGTTCTTTCTCTTTCTCTTCTCTGTGATTTTCTTCCATGTCTAAAACAACACGTACTACACTGATGTAGCACTCTCTGTGTCTAGGAAGACTCTAAATATAGTTGCTTTTATGAGTTTTCTGAGGCGCTGCCTCCAATCAAGGAGAGCTTACAAGTTTTTGGGTGATTGTCCTTTGATACCTATACATCTTCGTGCACCCCACTAAGGCAACCTATGTGGCTTTGTTACTGCTATTTTTGTTTTTGCTTAAATGTGCTGCACTGACGAGTTAGGGTTTAGGGCAAGACGCATGGAGGCTTCATCGACCATGCCAATCTATGAAATAATGGTTGTAGTTATGACTTCAAAATTGTTGGCTCCTTAGCCAATCAGATCACGGCTGAGCGACATCTTACTGTGAGGATTTGAATTGCTGAAATTTTGCTTGGAGGAT
The DNA here is from genome assembly GCA_951800085.1 of Comarum palustre. Taxonomy (NCBI): domain Eukaryota; kingdom Viridiplantae; phylum Streptophyta; class Magnoliopsida; order Rosales; family Rosaceae; genus Comarum; species Comarum palustre. The sequence goes on along the minus strand of OX637572.1, from coordinate 4,423,541 downwards.
CTAGCTACCATCCTTGCGACATATGTATCTCAAATTGAAGGGATTTGTCCCCGACTGAATATAATGGAATTAGGATCCGATGGAGAGGAAATATGGATTTGCACCAAAATATTGTGCATCACTCTGAGAGACTAATTTGGCGATTTGGACTTCTAAACCTACGATCTACAAAGTAACAGAGATATTCAGGATAAATTTTTAGATGCTACAGTAGAACCACGTGACATTACTTAGTAGTGCTACACTCTACTCAAAATTAGAAATATGAATTTTTTACAACTAAAATAGAAACTAATATTTTCAATGTTTTGTGAAATGACATTCATGAGTATTTAGTGAATTCAAACTAGGGTTTATGGTTTTAAAGTTAGAGTAGAGTTTAGGGTATATGCTGGTTTAGGCCGGGTAGAGTGATAGGGTTTAGAGTTTAAAATTTTAAAAACCAAAAAAACCCAAAATGGTCTTTGACAAGATAGGTAAAATGCATTTTTATGCCGAAAATTCACATGTCTAAATTTGAGTGAAATATAACACCACTAATTAAGCAATGTCATGTGGTTCTACCGTAGCACTGAAAAATTTCTCGATATCTAGTAAGATATGGTTAGTCTAAGGTATGAAAATGGAAAATTACATTGATTAAGACTGTCGTAAAAGTGGTATACGTAAATAAAAAGAATTTGGCTCCTATACATATATGTATTATATTGATTTAAGAAAATGATCGGAAGGTTCACAGCTTGATGTATGCTATACATATATGTATCGTTGAACTTTTCAATAAAAAAAAGATTCTAGTAATTATTGTAGCATGTTTTCTCTATGTCATCCCTCTTGATTCTTGAACTATGAAGTAGTTCATCTGACCATGTGAAAACGATTTTGCAGATCGTACTACTATTTTTCAGTAGTAAAACTCGCCATACAGATTTTTCAGTAGAAATTTTTTTTCCTGTAACTGATGATCGATAACCCTAATATTTTCGATGTATTAGAAGTTGTCAAGTAAATGCAGCACAAGAAGACGAAATCCTGATTAGTTACACTCGTCACTCGTCAGAATCTGATTCCAACAGCATGATGTACCTCCTCTCCCAGAAGCAAACCCTACTGGTTTTTTTCCAGTGCGTTCATGAAGATCGCAAGAGATTGGCTAATACAGGATAAAACGCATCATGAGCTTTACCATATAACCCTATTGATTAATTATCTCTAGCTTCTTCTTTTTTTGTACTTTTGTTTAAACAATTTGATAATTCCTTCTCGATCTGACTAATTAGTCCATCAAATAATTTTATTCTAGTGCTTTAAACAAAATTTTCCATCTTGGGTGCATTATGAATGTATGCATTTACTAAATAATTCTGGGTGGTGCATTTTTGAGTAAGACGGACTCACGCTTAGCAGCTACTTGTGCTTACGTACTTGTAATAATTAGGGTTTACGGTTATTTTTGAGTTTTTTTCTAACCGAACTGACACTGTACTAAAAAAACATCTGAAGCGACCAAAGTTTTGAAGACTAGAAAATTTTTATTGCTTAAGAAGCTCTTAAGCGATAGAACTTTGAAAAACAAAAAATTTTGTCACCTTCTATATCGTCGCTTAAGCGTCTGAGTTCGTCGCCTTAGAACTTCCTATGTGATGGGAAAAAAATTTCGTTGCCCCAATTATTTGCCTTCTATAGCTTAAGAAAATTCAAAATTTCATCACTTGGCGCTCAAAAATTCAATTGAAAATTTAAAACTTACCTAAGCGACGAAATTTCGTCGCTTAAGCAAAATTTCAATCTCCCGCTCAAGTTTTCTATACTCTGAAGAAGAAGAAGAAGAAGCAGGTTGTTGTAGTTGCCAGAAACCGGAGTTTCCGCCGGCAAATTTTTTTTAAAAAAAATCTACACACTTAGACGACGAACACATTTCATCGCATAGGTACATGTGTCGTTGCATAGGTACATACATTAAGCAAAGAATTGTGGATTTTCCGTCGCTATGCAAAAATGCGACCAGCCTTAGGCGACGGACCTTCCGTCACTTAAGCTCTGACGCGACGGAAAATCGGTTTTAAGCGACGGTTTAAAGGCTTTTTTCTACTAGTGTGACGTCGTTTTTGCGATTTCTATCCGAATTGACACCGTGTTTTTCTAACCCTAATCTGGGTGCTTACCTCCCAATCATCAAAATTGCTGTTATTATTCTTTTCTGATGCTACTTCTGGTGGTTTATGTGCAAAGTCCGATCGTCTTAGATTATCCAAAGCACTGTTTTAACTTTTTTCATATATGTGGTTATTATAATGCGCATTTGGTGGCTAAGCACTGTTAGGGCTGGGCATCCTCGGGTCGGGCCGGTTTTAGGCCAAAACCGCATTCGACCCTGTTTTTTCGGTTTGGCCAAAATACAAACAGAAATCGAATTTTTTATGACTGACCCGAAAATTTCAGGTACATAAACTAACCGGGTCGTTTCAGTTTTGGTTTTAGGGAAGCAAGAATGGGTCGGTCATGGAAGAGAGCAGACTCCCGAAGTCGCTCTTGTCGCCAGAGACTGCAACGGTAAGGATGGTGAAGGAGGTGAAGGCGGTGATGGTGATGGAGTGGAGGTGAGAGTGAAGGTGAGGGTGATGGCAGCGGTGGTTGTGGTGAGGAGGTTGGGGAGAGGTGGATGGGTCTGCGATGGAGGGGTTGAGGAGGGTGAGGGCGGCGGCGGTGATGAGGAGGAAGAGAGGAGGTGGCGGAGGTGAGGTTTTCTGTGTGGGAGAAAAAATGGAGAGGCTCTCTGGTTTTTGAGAGAGGAGAGAGAAATGGAGAGTGAAAAAGAGATTTTAAAGACGGTGAAAGAGAATGAGATGAGAGAAGTAGGGTTCCTGTGTGGAAGGTCCATTGTAAGAAATTTGTTTAAACCAATAAGAAGCTGCCACATATGTTTATTTATTATTATAATTATTAATTTAAAAATATGGGTTGGGTCGGGTTTTTTGGATCGGATAAGGGAAAACCCGCATCCAAACTGGTTTAAATCGGGTCGATTTTTGACTTTTTTTAACCGATTTATTTAGATCGGTTAACCTATTTGGTTTTACAAACAGTTTTTTCAGGTCGTTCGGTTTTTTTTTCCAGTTTTTGCCCAGCCCTAAGCACTGTTATATACATATATATATATATATATATATATATATATATGCAATGAGAATATATTGAACTATATGGGAAATTGAAGAAAATAAGTGGTAAAACAGTTACAGAAGTAAAAAGTGTAAAGTTAATGAATCGGCATTTTAAAAAGAGGAAAATTCACCATCAGTCTCTTAACTCTTGTGGCAGGGTCAATGTGATATCCAAACTCTAAACTCTATCAATGTGATACCTGATCATTTGTTATGATATCAATGAGATGCCTCCGTCTAGTTTTTGTAACGACACCGTCAAATTAGTAATGTGGCAAACAATTATGGATAACCACTAGTGCCTCAACTCTTGTGGCAATGTCAATGTGATAGCCAACTTCTAAAACCTATCAATGTGATACTCATACTTAATTTTCAATATTAATGTGAGACCAGAGGCCATATTCCGTCACACTACCCTTTTTGTTTTAGGAATTAAAATCCCAGATCTGGATCCGAATCTGTAACAGAAAATTTAGATCCGAATCCGACCCGTTAACCGCCGATCTTTAATAACTCTTTCCAAATCCGGATCTGGCGGGTTAACGGGTACCCGACCCGTTAATCCGATCCGTTTATAATAATAAACATTTTAAATTTTAATAATAGTTTCATAGTTTAATCATAAAACATTTATTTTATTTTATAAGAAAATAAAGGTTTAGATCAAAAGTTGAATTGCATGCCTAAAATACTCATTAACGGTACACTAATATATTTATACCACTGGTTACGTTTCATCGATTTGAAACTATTTTCAGTTGAAGGTCCAGGAAAAAATACATAATTTAGGCGGTCAAATAAACGTTTCCGTGTGGTTCTTACGGGATATTTGACCGTAAGGATCGAGTTCTTAACGTTGTCGGATCAAGTTAAATTTTTTCCTATAGACATATTTCGACATAATGATCATATCAGACGGTCGGATTTTGTTTCTCAACTTTAATCATCTGAATCACAACATGCCTATTAATGTTGTATAACTTGTTTACTAAGCATTAAGTAATTGTTCCGTTTCAAAAAAAAGCTCTACATAGAAACTTCAAACTCAAAAAAGTCGTGAAATAAGATATGACCGGAATGGTGAAATACGTTTACGGTTGAAAATCACGTAATTCCGGTAAAGTCTTGGTGCCGATAGTTGCGGTCAATACAATTTAGGGGTTTGACTTACGAGATTGACCGTCTAGATGAAACTCTTAAATTTATCAGATCAAGTTGAATTTTTTACCATAGGCATATTTTAACATATTGATGATATCTGACGGTTGTATTTTTGTTTGTAAATTTTGATGACCGAAATCACAACATGCCTACTATTTACCATTATTTATCCATATGGGAAGCTCTATCATCGAGGGGTAAATATCTCAAAATTTTTAGATGGGCAGTTGTGTCTCATCATGCTGAGAGTTCGTTGTGTTGAAGGTTCTACCAAAATTCCCCATATAGATGTAGATATAAGCGTTTTCGTGTGTTAAGTGTTTAGAAAAACTACATTTTGAAGTCTTAAACAAACTCGAATGGCTAAAAAACTCATTTGTCATAGCATTGACAATGAGTTTTACTCTTACACCCGTTACGCTTCTAGATTGGTATTACAATAGTCAATCGGACACCGAAATATCCGTAGTGCAATTTTGTAACTAAAACATACTTTAACCGACAAAATACCCTAATTTTGTCGGCTAAACTTTTCAAATTTCGTAGGCTAAAGTTCACAGACTATAGCCGACAACAAAATTAGTTTAGCCAACGAAAAAATTAGTTTAGCCGACAAAATTTTTTTGTCGGCTAAAATTCCATTTTAGCCGACGAAAATTTAACTTAGCTAACAAAATAATTTTTTCGTTTTTAGATGACAAAAAAAATTTGTCGGCCTGTTTTTGGTTATTTCGTCGGTTAAAGTCTTTTTTCTAACAGTGTATTGATATCATAACAAAAAATTGGGTATCACATTAATAAAGTTTATAGTTTAGGTATCACATTAGTGTTGACATAAGAATTGGCTGATGATGAATTTTTTTTAAATTAACAAGTTGGCTTCTGATCGAGTTTGGTGATGCTTTGTCCTAATAGCTATATATAGGCGTGGCTTTACTCCTACAAGCAGATTCTCAATATCTCAATCTTTCTCTATGCCCTTCGTTCTCCTCATTCATAATGCGTACAATTAGCTGCAGTGGTAGAAACAGTAAAAGTAATAAAGCCTCTTGATCTCATCATGCCTTTGCTTTGGTTAATTCTTCTTCGAAGTCACCACACATTTTGATGGTCTTCATCAAATTCATCATCATTCAATTAGTTAATTCATATATTTTATAGTCTAACCACTGGGGTAACTAGAAATGTTATTAAGAAGGGTCACATTAACTGACATTGTAGCTACTAAGTAATCTTCAAATTGAATGACCTACCTGTATAGGAAACTTTTACTATAATATTATCTAAGGAATGCTTTTATCTAAATAATCTAGAAGAAAAAGACTATAAATAAGGATGAGATAACATCTAAACCAGCATAAGAAGAGACAAAAAAGTGATAAAAGATCTTATAAAAGATAATAAACGATACTTTTTTTTGAAGGAAACATGGAATCAGGGCTTACTCAGCCCTTTGTCCGATTTAGTTTATTGAATTAAATTTTTGCATCGGGAGGGATATAAGACCTGAACCTGAGCTATCCGAACTAGTACAAAGATCCTTAAAGAAAACATCCAGAATAATACCAAGTGACTCATCCAAATTGTAAACATCTAGTTTACCACATCTAGTAAAGTTGGCTAACCTATTGACCACACTATTTGCTTCCTTGTGTACATGTTTCAATTGAAAGTACTTAAATACATTGGCATACCTGCGATAATCTTCAATAACTCTCCCCTCAAAGGATAGATCATCACCAGCTACATTCAACGCATGCACCAAGTTCACACAATCATTTTCAATCTCAACATCCTTCCACCCTTGTGCAATACAAATCAACGTACATCCCAGCTCTAAGGGCTTCCACTTCCATATGATATGTCGTGGAGACATATTGAAAAGGTCTCGCAAAGAAAGCCAAGCACTCCTCCAACGAATTACGAACAATCACGCCAATGCTCCCAATACCTTCCTCTGTTGAGAAGCTACCATCTATATTAACTTTGAGCCTTCCATGTGGAGGACATACCCATTTCGACTTCGCTCACGCACTTCTACACTTGGTATACAGATTGCAAGCTCTGCATTCTTTGAACTCCTTCAACAAGGCAGCTAGCCATTCTACCATGTGTTGTATTGAAGATAGTGTCTTTCTACACCATGTTATTCCACTCCACCCATATCACCCACAAAGCCATTAAAAAGTACTCTAGTTTCTCACTGTTCAAACTAGCCACCATATCCCAAAACCAAACCTTGATACACACAAAAGGGTGAGAGTTAGATTGCAATCCTAACACACCTTGCTTCGAAAAGGGGCGCAACACACTGCAGTTCTTAAACAAGTGTAACTTGTCTTCAACCGATTTTGAGCAAAACACACTTTACGTTTGAGAGCTGGACTTTCTTCGTAACTAAAGCAGCTCAAGAGGGTAATGTTCCATGTGCCAAACGCCAAGCGTGTATGCGTACCTTTGGAGGTACCTGAACATGCCACAATTTACTTTAAAATTTAATACGTTCTGCCCTCGAGTCAGACCCTGAAGCATGTTTCCCCAGCCCTTCAAGAATGTGATGACCAACAAAATACCTTATCAAAATACCTTATCAACAAGATCTCTCTGTATACATTGTAACATCCCTTATCAAAATACCATACCATTCTGTCTTCACCCCATTCATCCTTTGAGGAATTTGGAGCACTAATTCTACCTCCATGCCATTTGAGTAAACAAACCTTCTAACAACCATACCTTCCATTCTCTAACATCCTCATCAATAAGTGTACTCACCGGAAGGTCCACATCCCGTACCGTACACCATACCTGAGTAAAGTCTGTCCCTAGAGTAGGCTTCTCCATGTATAAGAGACATTCTATACTAGGTACAAACAACTACACGTAGGTTGTATTTCTCTTCAATACAAGTAAACATCCATGACATAGTGCGTTTTTTCGAGTGAGAGAGGTCAATTGACTCTCTCATCCCCACATAGCTATGTCACTGCTAACAACATAATATATTATAGCATCGTATTGGATTTCGCAAGAAAATAAATAGTGAGAAAATTAGCTATAAGAAAATATGAAATGGTCGATATACGTCACTATAATATGTTAGACTGATAGTCTTACCGAAGAGAAATTGAGAAAAAGAAAGTGGGTATCTGCATTCGCTTATAGTGGATTGAGTACAGTTATGGTACATTTCGTTGCCACTCAATTTGACAAGACTTCATCACCGAATCTGAGACCCTACACTAATCACTTTTCAGTATATATGGTACCCAACAAATCAGAACTTATCACTTAAGCCATAAGTAAAAGCCGGGTTCACTCAATTATGTTTTAACAAAGCATGGTTAATTTTCCATGTGTTTCAGCAATGCAATCTGGTGAAGCTTTCTGCTATTACAGCTTGTTAGTAGAGTGCTGATGATGTCGCTGTTTTTTTCTCTTTGTCTATCATTCCTTTATCTCAGATCATCTACAATCTCTTTGCCCTTTTTCTAATTAACCCAATTGTTGTATGATCATCCATTGGTTCTTGACCAAAATTTCTCATCAGGTTAGAAACATTATCCATGAGGATAAACAAAATGATGGAAATATCTAGCAGAAAAGAGAGGTCGAGATTGGTATATGATACTAATCATTGAGAAAAGCCAAAACTGCTTGCATAGGCCGGTTTGGATTATGTAGCTACACATGAATTATTGATTCAATATGAATATATACGTATAAGGGAGGATCCAAGGTCCGTGTAGGCATTCTTCATCTGAATGAACTTATAGATCAGCCCAGGATGGTTAGAAATAATGGTAACAAAAACAGACGAAGGCGGCAAAGCAGAAAACTTAAACACCACATTACGAAACATTATCCCTTGTATAGAACAATAGAACATCATTATTTTCAAAGCCAAAATGATTGGAGTAATGATTCCAAGTCCCCCGGTACTCCTTTGTAGACTCGATCTTTAATCCGAACCTAATGCCACCCACAGAGGCCACATAATTAAACAAACTAAACAAGTTTCTAGACGGATTACTGATGATAGTGCTCATCTTTGTCTGTCTCTGTGGACACTATCAGAGCCATAAGGTTTTTTGCTTCCATTACTGAAAATGACTCGCTAATTTGTTTGCTTTGCCGTTTCTCTTTTTGTTATGTGTTTTGATATAGTGATGTAACATTGTAACCCCAATTTCATTGTGTCAAACTTCAACAGATACAAGTGGAAGTGGGTTACTTAATGAATTACCATACTTTAAGACTGATTTGGATCACAGTTATTGAAACGAGTTTTCGATGTAGAAGCATCTAATTTCTGCTACATCTAGCTAGCTATGTTATAAAAAACTTGATGTTGCATGAAACTGAATATTTAGCTAGGTCTGGGTATTTATTTTGTTTTGTTTTTTGTTTCTCAGGTTTTGTTTTTTCTTAGGTTTGGTTGGTTAATTGTTCATCTCTTTGGGCGAGGGTGTCCCTCCTCTTTGGGGTGAGGGCGGTAGGGTTTTTGGTTGGTGTCGTTTGGTAGTTTTTGTGGGGCTATGGTTGGTGTCATGTCCAGGGACGATGTGTGTTAACATCGGTGTTTTCTTGTTGTCAATGTAATGGGAAGGTTGCCCCTGCATATATGTTGGTTATTTTAGTATATAGTGTTTGGCGGGTTGTTTCTTTTTTAGATTGGCTGTAAGGAGGTATCGAGGCTTCTGGATGGGGTTTGGAGTAGGTTGCATTTAGACTCGTTCCGGTTCATGGTCATATAATCGTTGATATGTGGGTAGGGAGGAGTGTGGTGACTTGTTGTCTATTACCGAGATCTCTTATGGTTGTAATATTGTTCTCTTTAATGAAATTCTTGATAGTTTTCCTAAAAAAACTTTAGAAGTGTATACAGAGAGATCTTGATCATAGATGAATAATGGCATTGTCCCAATATCTAGGAAAAATAGTCTGAACAATATTCTACTTTTTAGAGAAATAAAGTTTCGGTATCTCATATTTTAAAAACTTCAGAACGAAATATTACGTTTTTTGTCCTGACCAAAAATTTGTATCTAGAACTGTTATCTCCGTTGACAAATACTGGCGGCAGCCATTTTTATTTTTAGAATGACCTATTTACCCTTAAATTTTTATTTTTGTCATTCTTTTTTGAAGTTCTCTCCTCTCCTTCTCTTCTTAGGGCATCTCTAACCCTTAGTCTAAAACCTATAATATGTTTTGGTTTTTGAAAAATATAGTCTCGAACCCTTTCTCCAACTTGGCCTAAAATAAGATTTACCTAAAAATGATTCTATTTTGACTCAAGCAGTTAGGAGAAATCCTATTTTTGAAGAGCTTAGTAGAGCATATGTCTCACTATCCACTATCAATTATATATAAGATATAACTCATATTGTAACTAAATAATAATATAAGAATGATTAACTATCAAAATGGGTTTGAGTTTAGGTTTTATGGGTTGAAGATGTAAAAACTATTTAAACAATAATAGGTTTGGGTGGTCTATAATTTAAATTTAAGTTTAGATTTTAGACCAATTGTTGAAGATGCCCTTAGACATAAATGTCTACATAGCCTCCGATCCCAAGCCTCACCAAATCACCTTGGGTCTAATTTCAATCTTAATTATTCCTTTACACGGTGTGTTTGGATGAAGTCAATTTAAATTTTAGATGTATTCTTAAATAATGGGAATTAGAATTCAATGAATTTAAGTTCAGTTAATTGATAATTCTATTGTTTAGATGTCATAACCGAGAATTTTAAAAATTACTAATATATACAAATTCTAGTTTCTAGGTATGAAATTGGTTTAACATTCAAACAATGAGACCTCCTAAAAAACAAGGAGACAATCATAGTTGAAAAAACCCGCAACAAACTGATCATATTGTATTCAACTCTTCTGTTGCCATCTACAATAAAACATGCATACCATTAAAATAGTCAAAAGCAGTCTAGTACATCCTTCCATTTTACACACTAAAGGTCCCTAGTTGGAACCGGACTCAGACATCTTTATAACTACATGGGTGGTCGGGTTGGCAAACTTGGCTTTTCAAGTTGGGATAAATGGCAGGTTGAAATCCTTTACTTGAGTTTGAATCAAAACTTGGTAAAATTTTATGTGACCAGGGCTAAGCCAGTTGTTCGAGATGAATTAGTCTCATTTATTGTTAACTTTTAGAGAAAACCACCGAAAACATCCAAAAAAATTTGCTTTCACAGGAAAAAACAAAAAAAACGGCCAGTGATTGCGCCAGTCATTCACTGTGCCTCTAAGAGGGAACACTAACTTTTGTTTTCTTGGCTTTAGCGGGGGCACTTAAAACTCTTGAACACGACAATTCCGAGAATCATAAGGCCTTTGACTCCTTTTCACTGGCCCTATATTTCTTTCCTCTTCATTGGAGATGATCATGAGGGGTGTCCCAATCGGTGGAATTTCATCTTCCATATGTTTGGAGGTTGAGGAATCCGACGCCTTCAAAAACTTCACCTTATTACTTACATCACTATAAGGTTCTAGCATTCTATAATTTGATTAGAAAATATGAGATCCAGTCTATAAGATAAATAATGGAGTTCATGTTCGTGTAATAATTGGTAGCTTTAGTAGTTTAAGACTTGAGAGCATGCATTGACCTCTACTCTGAAATTTTTTATCAGAAGCAGAATGTGTGATTATCGGAGTGGTAGATCCTCTTCCTTTGTTTCTGCCCAGCTCCTACTTGTTCCCATCACCAAATTCCAAAATCAACATTACAGTTTCCTGCTTTCCTCGGTTATTTCAATTGATGCAGACCCAGAAATTTGTTGGATGGAATGTTCATAAGCTGCACTGACTGATTTATTCCACTGACAATTATGTGCTTTAAGGAAAAATGTACAAGGCCAAAAACTACAGCCCTGAGGCCGACAGAGCTGAGAAACGAGCAAAGGTGCATTTGCTGGTATAAGATGGAAGAGTTCTGCAACTAATGTGGAGCACGATTACAAGTAAGATCTTGCCCTATTTGCTCGGGAAGACAACAATGTCTTCCAACGTAAGCACTTTCCTAAGTTAAGGCTCCTAATGATCAAGTTATTTCCAGTACAAGTGAAATGTGTGAAGAAGTCTTTAACCCCTTTTTCACCGAGTTATAACACCTCTAGAATAAGCCAAGAATCAGGCAAGGATAACAACATTACAAATAAAGGAGCACAAAAAAGTAAATGAACGGTTGCTGCAAGCTCATGAACTTAGAGAAGTAATATTGTTGGATCTATTAAATACTTTGTGTTCTAAGAAAAGTACAACTGAATCCTTACAGTATTAATAAAGCGCAGATTTTTAACAGTGCACTTGGCACCATAATGAAAAATGTGGGAAGAGCTCTGGCAAAACGCATTTAAAGCTGAACTCTAAAACGAGCATTGGTGCTACACAGATTTCAGGGGCCTTCTGCGAAATTTAAAATGGGGCCTAAATAAAAAATAAACAATGATAAAATTATATAACTGTGTGATTTTGAGCATCTATACTCTAAATATGTAATGATTATATACATATGGTAAGGCAATATCCGTTCTAAACTATGCAACACTTATTGTCATAAAATACCTCGTTTATAAAATCAAGCTCGCCACCTATCGTCATCAAATCAAAACATTGTTAATTAACAAAATAAGTTCGACGATTCGTGACATTCATCATACAAAATCACGTATACAACAAATAAAAAAAATCTGAAGTCAGCTTCCATAAACATGTGAACTCGCAGAATTCTCACCAAAATTCAAGAAATTTTCTTGCATTTTAAGCAGTTTTCCTTTCGAACTCAAGCTTTTTAGGAGAAAAAACATCATTCTCAATTGAAATTAAAACTAATGAGTTTAATATTTGTTGTGATACAGATGAATCGATCACAATACGCAACTTAAAAGAATAATTATTTGATTTGATGCTTATTAAAAACAAAAAGAAATGAAATGAAACAATATAAAAAAGGAAGTTTGGAAGGTGTACTGAAGCCCAGACCTCATTTAAAAAAAATTAAAGAGAAACTGGGAATGGAACCTGGGACATCCTTTGGGAAAATACCTCGTTATTAGCTCAATTGGCCAACAAGGCTACGCTGCACACGGATATTATAATGGTTTCATATATATATATATATGCAGCCAATTTTCCGGGGGCCTCGCCGGAAAGGGGGCCTTGTGCGGCGGCACCAGTGGCACTCCCCCATAGCCGGCCCTGATGCTACATTAGGACTGAGCTCTAAGCATGTTTCTCTAAACTAAAGGTCATAAGCATCACTTCCCCCATCAAAGCAATTTATAAGAACCACAAGTCCAACATAATAATCAGACACATATATTATTTGATCTTTATATATATTTTTCTTAATGCAACATCATTTGGACAGAGGTTGTTCCCAATCTTGATGCAACTACATTTGACATAAATGCAGTTTGCACTTGATTCCTTTAACATTGTAATGTGATACTATAATCATAACAATCACTCATAAAAATAACAATGAAATCTTGAGTATCATATATTTAGTTTTACTTCAGGAAGATTGGATGACAACTATACATCTTTTTAACTTAATGATCACTGTCCCTCCTTGAGAGGTTAGTGCCACAAACACAACTAACAAGACCTCAAGTAACATCCAGATCAATTTATTACAAATGGCAACTCAAGGCTATACAACACAGCTTAATTTCAGTCTGATATAACATTGCCCAAAAAACGCTATGTACAATTTTTACATGGAGCGAAAGCAATTATGCACATATATCATCTTACACAAACCGTTCATAATCAACCCTAACCTGTGATTCCCACGACAAGCCACGAGCAGCCCTCTCGCACTTGCTCCTCTCGTAATCCAGATCATCCGTTGGCAACTCATACCGACACACAGGGCATGTATTCCGAATGTTCAACCACGGCACAATGCAGTCCTGATGGTAATAATGACAACATGGCAAGCTCCTCACCCTATCCTCCAACACTATATCATCTTTACAAACAGCACAAACAACCTCTTCCTTGCTCAACTCCTCCACTGTAAACTCCACAAAAGGAAGGTCCTCCACAACCCTTAGCGCTGCGGGAGGGCTGCTAGCATTCTCCACAAACTGCCCAAAAATCGGTTCAATGTACTCGGCAGTCTCGATATCGAGCTCCACATCATCCACATTCCTCCTGAAATTGTTAACCGTCAGTAGTATTTCCCACTCGATGCTTCGCACCGCTCCTTCGGGGATCTCTTCTTCTTCACTAGTGAATCCAGAGGCCACTGATAGCTCTTCCACTCCTCCGCCTTCGATTGGATTCTCCAGCTGCTCAGTCACCTCTTCCCACTCAGAATTCGCATACGCATTTCTCTGTTCCTCCATGAAAATACAGTCCCAAATCGATTGGATACCTTCGCTGACCCGATTGCTCTCAAATTCATCCCTCTCCGAATCCGAATCGGACTCCAATCCAACGACCCGGAGCCCTTGCGGAGCTAAAAAGTCGTCGAATCCGGAGCCGGAGCCCTGAGAATTTGATTCCGCCCCAAACCCTAGCCCCAAATTGGAATTTGACCCGAGATCATCGCAGTCGGTCTCCAATTCGGTCACGATCGGATCCGGACCCGAGACGAGAACGCATTCGGCGCCGGTAGGATGATCGAAGTCGCGACGGTCGAAGAGATCGGTGACGAAGCAGCTAGCGTCACGGTCGGAGTCGTCGGCGGCGTCGGAGAACCAGTCGCCGTCGGAGCTTCGGGAGTCGATGGGATCGGCGAAGGGGTTGAAGTTGTGATTGGTGCACCAGCGGGTGAGTTGGGTCGGGTCGGGTTCGGCTGGTGGCTCTGGTTCGCTAGGTAGGTGACGAGTCTCGGACATTTTTTTTGTTCTGAAAAAATATTGTAGTTTTTGGCTCGGACGCGGCCTTCATTATTTATAGTTTCTGCTTTTGGCCGCCAAACTTCTGAAAATTTGGTTGACTTTTTCTGCGCTTCACTATCTTCATACAAAATTTAAAAACAGTATAAAATTTGATCAATTCTTAATTTTGATACATTTTGTATTCATTTTTTTTTTAAAAAAATAGTAAATAATATTTGTAATATGATACATTATTCATGCATGTTGTTGGTAGGTTCGTTAAATATAGTATATTTCGTCAAATTTTAAAAGACAATCTCGTTTATTCAGATAACAATAAAAAATAAAAAAATTAACATGGTTAGAAAAAGGGCAATATCGTCTATTCATCTTCTTCGACAGCTTCGGTGACACCTTGCTGGACGCCGGCATAGTGTCAGAGTCGTCTTGCTGACGGGCTGCTCTTGCAGCTGTAGCTGTTGATAAATCTCGTCCAACGTATCCTCTTTCGCTTCGTCTTCTTCCTAGGTCTCGAACTAGTCTTCATCCAGTTCCATCACTTCGGCTTCTTCATGTTCCTCTTTATTTTCGGAAGATTCGTCTTCAAAGTTTTCTCATGTATGTCCCTATACACCTCATCCCTCACCTGCCAACCTTCACCACCACACCAGCTAAATCATAGCCCGGAACAGTCTGCATTGAAACAAAGTGAGAACCCCAACTTCCACATATGAATATTAACAATTCACTATCTTTCCCTCCGTATTCCCTTAACCATTCAAACTCATCAGATTAAGCTTCTTTCACTTACATTAACTAAGCAAGTGAGCAACCGAAGCAGACTCAAGGAAGAAGAACACCCAAACTTGTAACATTTACACCAAAATTTCTAATCCCACCACAAACACACAACTTGGAGCAAAATCTCAACTCACATTCATGAAAAATTTCATCCTTTTGTGATAAACTTAAAACTCAAACTCGATAAGATTAGTCTATTTGACACACATATTCATTTGAAACAACTACTATACAAGAAGAAGAATACAGATAAGGTACCAGAAGAGGAGAGTCAGTACTCTGGAACTTCCCCTGCCTCCTCTTGAAGTCAACCAGATTAAGCACGACAGCCTTCATCTTAATCAACATTTGATCGTCCAACAACTCGGGCACTGCAACTTTGGTATCAAACTTCAAGATATCAACACCCCCATATTCCTCATACACTGTTGAGATATATATATCCCACATCGGAAATATGAGACATTGTCTGTGAGTTTATAAGGGTTTGGACTACTCTCTCTATTGCTTATTAGTTTTGGAGTTGAACCCTAGACTACTTTATTATGGTATCAGAGCAGGTTACCCACGTACACGTGTGAAGCCCAAAGGCCACAGAAATTCCACGACCACCCAAGTTGTTGTCCACATGTTAAGCTTAAAGATTCACCACACGTGCGAGGGCGTGTTGAGATATATATCCCACATCGGGAATATGAGATCTTGCTTGTGAGTTTATAAGGGTTTGGACTACTCTCTCTATTGTCAATTGATTTTGGAGTTGAACCCCATACTACTTTATCATACACCCACACCTTCATTTTCGACGGCACCGTCGAGGCCTCAACCGTGGCAGGGGCAGCTTCGTACTTTGCAGAGACTTTCAGAGCAGAAAGATGGCTTTTTGGGTCTCGAACTTGATGGACTGGAGGCTGCAAGATGGAAGGAGATCTGACGAGTTTGGGCTCTTCAACTTCATGTGGGAAGGTGAAATGGGTGTCGGATTCAGACGCCTTTTCATAGCCCGTGGCGGGTTCTTTAGATCTATAGGAGTAGAAATTGATGGATTTGAAACGTTGCAAAACAGAAGCAGATCTCACCAGGCCTTGGTGGTGGTGGTGTTGTTGTTGTTGGTTGAGTTGGTCTTGGTCTTGGTGCTTCTATGTGCCTAAGCTGGAAGCAATGGCGATGGTGCCTATTATGAGATTGAAAAGGAGGAAGAGAACAGTTGGGGTTAGCCAATTGTTCCTGGAGGCCTAAATTGAGGGCAGGGCAGAGACAACAAAATCCTCAAACTTGGTTTTGGCTTTGGTTCACAGTAGAGGAGGGAGGAGGAGATTGGAGGGGTAAGATTTTTTCTAACCATGTTTTTTTGGATTATTCTCTGAATAGATGAGATTGTCCTTTAAAATTTGACGGAATCTACTATATTTAATGGACCTAACAACATGTATGAATAATGTATCATATTACAAATATAATGTACTATTTTAAAAAAATAAATACGAAATGTATCAAAATTAAGAGTCGATCAAACTTCGTGTACTGTTTATAAAATTTTTTCTCTTCAAATTTACAAACACGAAAACATTTTGATCCATTAATCTTGTGTGTAGGTAGCCATTCGGTGTGGAAAAGTTAGTCAAACTGGTTACTACGTGAATCAGTTTGTGACCTACAAGTTTGAAGGGTCGTTGCGCGTTTGTACGCTGAGGAGATTTGTTTAGCTTTATCCTCGTGAGTATCCACACCGAATACTGACTCGATAGTTATTTGTGTTACTAACTTTAATAACGTGTCAAAAAAACTTTAATAACGTAACCGATCAAAGTTCTCTTTCTCTCTCACGTCCGATCTAAAGAAATTCGCGTGTATATATTTTGATTTCGTGTTGGGATGTGCTCAGATCATGTGTTACATCGAATCAAGAATTGTACACTTCTCTAAAATTTTGCATAGGTGCAAATCATAATACTCAAAAACTTAATGAATAGCACCTTTTAAAGCAAAATATATATATTCGTCTCTATTCAGAGCAAACCTTTACTCTGAAATTAAAGTATGAATGTCCATATTTTACTTATTTTTCGATCATAGTCATTCAGTACCTAGATATATATGTCATGATCATCTCTGCAAAGTTTCGTCCAATTTCGTGATCATAACCAGTTAGTATCTGAAAATTTGAGCGAAAAGTGAGCGAAATATGGACTTTTACACTTTAATTTCAGAGTGAATGTTCGCTCTGTATAAGGAATGTATATATATATATATATATATTCATTCTTCATGCATATCTCGGATATCATAGAGATGCTATTATGACCACATGATCCATGTCAATGTGCCCTCTATGTATTGATTGGAAATCGAACCTTGTTATGCTTCAAGACACGCCAACGATTACCATATAAAACTTATTGTGAGAATGGTATAATTAAACTTTTGTGTATACTTTTCCTGAGTGTGATTGAGAGTGCACCATGGAGAGAATCATGAGTTAATCTAGTGGACTATATGTCACTATGATTTGGATATTGAATCTCATGTTGTCGTTAATAAAGGGTTTTGGGACATCGACTCATACAAGATTTATAGCTAAATGAGGATTGAAGCCCTCCTACATTATGACACAAAAGAGAACATTTCATTTTTATGACAAACCCAAACTGGATTATATAGATTGATACAACTAACTTGCAGACACATTTTATTCTTTACGGTGATTGGTTGTAGGGGAGCCCTTCTAATGAGGACCTCTAAGTTAAGGACTAGTTGAGGACTTTTGAATTAATTGTTTATTAGACCAACTTTTTGATCAAATTTTGACATCTTAACCGTTAAAGTTGTAGATTTATATAAGTAGATCAATCATACAAAATTTCAGCCAAATTGGTGATCGTTAAGAACTAGTTGTAGATCAAATCAATGGACGAACTAAATCTGTCAAACATGAACCGTTCAAGTTTGTAATTGGTAAATCACACTTATGAATGCCTTAACGATTTTCAATTCAGTTGAAAATTTACATAAATGATCTACTCATAAATATTTATAAAATGAACGGTTAAGATGTGTATATAAGATCGAAAAGCAGGATAAATTGAAAAGTCCTCAACTAGTCCTCAACTAGTCCTCAACTTAGAGGTCCTCACTAGAAGGGCTCCCTTGGTTGTAGTGTCAACACATTAGTCACATGCTACACCATCATATACTTATGCTGCTTATACTTCTACGAGCTCACTATCTATTACTTTAAGAAGTTTTATCGAGATAGGATTAATACGTCTTGTATCACATGTCCATAAGCAATACAGTCTCACCGAGGCTTTGATAAAACAACTTCAGCTTGTCCCTCGAACATTAGTGATGCGTACAAATCATTCTATTGTGTCATGGTACTATGCATTTTTTTTGCATGCAACTTACTATTCGTCTCTAACCCGTCATCATTGAATATATTGCACGACAGCTCGTAAATGTGTGCAAGGATTGACTCGGAAATGCAATCTTTGAGCTCGGTAGGATTGAAATTGATCTCCAAGCCTTGAGCTCAGTAATGTGTCAAATTGCACTGTCACAGTGCCTGATGATGAGTTGTGTGAGATGAATAAGTTTTTAGGTTGGATTTAAGTAAATTTAATGACCTCCACCTAGAATCCGCTTATGTACAAACCTTGTCAGACAATCTTTTTAACCATTATATTGTGAATTGTCACTTTGATATTGTATTCAGGCTGTTAGGGGAGATACGAACACAAGTATTTAAGTGGAATGACATGACTGTCATGATTTGTCACCACTAAGTCTCAACTTGATTCCAAATTACTTAAACTGTTAAATTGAAGTGATCACATGCTTCAAATAGGTATGCAATGATTGATATCCTATCAAGAAGACATGACGCGACCAGAATGAGTTGGTCTTGATACTATCACCGTTGATGGTGATATGATGACACCATAATGTGATAACATAGTGTCACAGGCCGTGTGGATCCCTAAAAGAAAGGGATGCCCTTAAGTTTGATAATTACTTGCATTATGAAGAAAACGAGCTTTGACACAACTTGATTTATTGATCAGTGATACTCAAATTCGTCTCATGATGAAGTTTGAATTGTGGTTATCATTGGAGGATGCCTCAATGTCAAGTCCAAGGACATGCATATATAGATCTCTATGAATACTTACACTAATGAACATAAGGACATAGAATAATGGGTTTGATATCGAACTACACTTCTTTGATAAATCGACATAGTAGATTGGCATAATAGAAAGATCTGATCCAAAATTTACAAAGAGATATGTCCTTAAGCAGGTAATGCTGACATCGTAAGTGTAAACTCTATCCAATATATCTTTGTTCGATAGCGTAGTGAGAACAAGAGCTTAGACTCACTTTATGGCGTAAGATCTCACACTAACATGCACTACGATCGACTACGATGAGATATACTCTCGTAAAGGATGTCATTAAACTTCACTATGTCAGTTTGGTAGTTTTTGAAAAACTGAACATGCACCTCATGAATGTGGTCATTATAGCATCTCTATAGTATCAGAGATATGCATGAAGGTCTTGAAGACTTCATTCACCCAAATCAAATTGTTTCGGACCACAAGAGCGTGTGGTTTGTAAGAGAGGTTGAAACACACATAAGTAACTTCTTTATTTATAAGAGATATGGTTAATAATGTACTTGCGTGTTCATTCCGGATTTACATGGCTTCTTGATACACAAAACATGTCAATATGTAATGAGTATCCAAAGTTAGAATACAAAAGATCTTGGAAAAGATACAATCTCGTTATGAAACTCGACTATTGTATAGATGTTGAGTATATTCATCAATCGGTCTCGAAATGAAAGCCGATGATTGTGTGTTAATGATGTTTTTCCATCAATCGGTCTGAGAATTCTAAGAGAGATGTCTGCATATGCTCTCATGATTAGTCAAAGTCTTGTCTCTAAAAGAGAGAGATCCCTTAAGAGATAATAAGACGCATAATAAGTATAATAGATGATGCGTCTTATCTCATCTAAGTATAATAAGACGCATCATGTACTTGACACAATACAAAAGACTTGACATCTCATTCATTATAAAGATAAATGTAGCTATGCACCTACGAAACATCAGTAGAATGACATAAGGAACTCCTGTAAATACCTAAAGGTATGGGCCTATTCTATCCCTACATAAAAATGACACAATCAAAAGCGAAATATCAGAACCTGCCATATTTCCTAGGTCAGTTTCCACAGGACCTACAACACTTCTCACTTACTAGAATACAGTAAAATTAGTATCATTGGAAAGATATATGTGTCTAATTTCTATAGATATCAACTGTTTGATCATATCTATCATATTGAGTGAGTTATGAATATTTTTGTAGAGTATAACGAATCTGTCTAAGAATCTAATTTTGTCAAAACAGTCAGTCGACTTAAACTGGACATTGTGAACAAATCCGGATGAAACAAAAGTTGTGTGACGTATGGTTAGAAAGGTACGAATGCCTAGCTTCTTTCTATAACTGTTTATAGATCATCCATATATATATATTTCTTACAAGAAGTTATAGCTGATTCAGTCCCCAAAAGTTATACTGCACGAAAATCTGAATTTTTCCATGAACTTATGCTTTGATTTCTCAAGCAGCCTTCTCCTCTATCTAAGTAAAAGATCATGTTGAGGACAACATGACATGATATAGACAGTCATTCCCAATGTTACATTTGAAGATATGTTTAAAAGGCATTGAGATGCTAAGTTATCCGAACTCCTATGAATGATCTAAAGATCAAGGGGAGATGCAGACTTCAGAAGAAGTCTAGCATATATATGTCATTATCAGATGTGAACGGTGCAGTTGCGCTCTTTTTCCCTTACACCAAGACTTTTCTCTTACCGGGTTTTCTCTTGAGAAGGTTTTAACGAGGCAACACCGATCGCATGCACCGCTTGTCTCTTGTAGACTATTGATCAATATGAAGCTGTTCAAGAATGATCGAATTCTTAATGATGTTGTTGATGCGTTGTACTCTTTTCTTCTACGATCAAGGTTTAGTTTCTCCCCATAGTTTTTGTTACTTGATGAGGCAACATCTGAAGCACCATTGGTATGGAGGCACATGACACAAGAGGGAATGTTATAGGATATTCTGTTATATGTGTCTTGGTCCAATGTTGTTAGGATATGTATCTAGAATAGAACTATATATTTATTCATATTACCATATTGGTACGTACTATGTAATACCTTATATGAAGGATCTCCTATCAATAAATATGATAATGATTTTTCTCCCAATCTTGTCATACCTATTTTTCTTGATCAATATCTATGTATTGGACAAAAATTCGCTTAATGTAACATATATAATAAATATCTCTATTTATAAATTATATATAAATATATATAATAAATTATGAATAATAATATATATTTTTTTATAATTGTATCCTTAATGAGTGGGATGAAGACGAATATTAAAATACCATACCATACCCATTCCACCCCGATTTAAGAATCTGAATACTGGGTATCTCAATCTGTGTTATCTATTTATTCCCGTATATCTCACCCGTTATGGTCGAATACCTAAGGATACCATACGCGTCGGGGATTATTGTCATCCCTAAGGGAGGTTGTGCATTTATGTTTGCAATTTTGACACATAATATTTGAAAATATAATTTCTTCTTAAGATTGGTTGTAAAGAATGTATCGATGTTTCTGAAATATGTCAAGTTATAGTTGAACACTTACTGATTTTTGTTCACTAGAAATTTTCCTAGTGTAAAGCATCAAAATACGTTTCAATGAACAAAAAAACATTAACTCCACCCAGAACTAGGAAAAGAAAAGCAAATATCAATTTTATTTCATTTTAAACAAACAAACAAGCATACATATATATGGCCTATGTTAATACTTGGTATATTTATATAACATGGAAAATTATATCATATCATACAGTGTTGTATGACATGGAGTAGAGACAAATTCCCGTCCACCAACCCCATGCAAAGCACGTGCTCCCTTTTCTTTATGTAAAAACCGGTCGGTATCAGATCGGTACAGCAAATAAACCCATATAATATAGGTTTTATGGACTTATTACTCATACAAACCATGAAAGCAAAAACGAAGAAAAAAAAGAAAAAGCACATGCCCACTTTCGTCTCGTGAGTCGTGATGAAGGATCCTGGATGCCACCTGCAACCGTCACCCTTCTGCTCTGTCAAGCTAGGGTTTCTTCACCTTCTTGGTTGGTCTCCACCTGCAACAGTCTCTTGTTCCAATTGTAGGCTGGTGGTCATGGTCATGGTCACTGGGATTGGCACAATGGTTGGTCCAGTCAATTCCGGCGCAGGTATCTTTTGTACTGTTGTGGTCTCGACCAAATCGGCTCCAGATCTGTTGTGGTCTCGACCAAATCGGCTCCAGATCCAACCATTTTCAGTTGTAACCTCGTAATGGAAGTTGTATGAGTTGACACCCGTGTCCAACGCATCTTCTTTCTTGTAGATAACGGTTTGGCAGTTGTAAATTATTTCCCGCTGATAATAAGAGTAAGGCACGTGGCACTTTCAGTTGGTTGCCAACAATCTCACTTGTACTCTAGTGTGCCGGCACAATAGCCGTGCAGGTGGTCTTGAAGGACGTATCGAGGCTGCTTGGGTTATAGCTCAAGGAAGATTTGGATCAAAACATCCTTAATTATATGTATACTCAGTTTATATCCAAAGTAAACAAAGAACAACTGATACCTTCATGCATTGTTAGTATTTCAGATTAGCTATAACAGAATGCACTCTAGATATGTAAATATCTCAGACTAGTTGGTTTCTTTTACTAAATATCAAGTCGCTCATACTAGTTTAGATAATTTTCAGTTCTTTTTGTTCTTTTTCTTTATCATTGTCATTTCTTTATGTTTTCCTTCTTTCACTAATTTCTTTCCCTTCATCCATCAGCTTGTAGGAAAATACAAACAAAAAAATTTGGCCTTTGCCCAGATAGCCTACCCCTTAATCGAATCCTGGATACGTTCCTGATCTCGATAGTATTTTTAAAGGTAAAAGTTTCTTCACACTTGTAAGATCCGGAATACTCTTCAGCAGTGACATCAGTGCCGCCAATGAATGGAATTTTGAAGCTGTGATTCTACTGCCAAGCTTGATTGGCCAACAAGGTGGACATGTCGGTGGCATCGCCGGAAGAGTCAGCGAGAATCCAGTACTCTTGTGCCTTATGTATTTGTTGTTGTAGAACGACATGATTTGAACCCTTCCATCACCATCTGTAGAGGTCACGAACCACGACCCCGGATGCCCCTTGTCAGTGGTTCCAAAGGTCGGCTGCACCGCATTTGTAAATTCCTCCAGCCTAAGTTAATCGCCGGTTCTGCCTTCGAAAGACACATGCTTTGACAATATCACCATCGACTCCAGGTCAAGGATATCAAAAACACACAGATCATGCGCTGGGCATATAATCGCAAGGACTTGCACCATCGTTCCATGCAATTGCATGGCGTTGAGAGTGAAAATTGACAAATAGGCTTTGTTGGGGTTGCCAGCTTCAACTACCCGAGGGCGTGCACCACCATTTGGACTGAGGCTAATGATTATTTACACACACAAAAAATAAAAATTAAATCTTATTTTATTAAAAATAAGACTTATGACCCTACTTGAATAAAAGAAATATTTATTTGTGTCTAAATATTCAAATCTTTATTAAAATCACTATAAATAATATTTTTAAGATATTTTTACTTTTGTCTCTTCTATAACTTAGAGTGAGAAAATAGAAAAGAGAGAGAGAAGACATTGCAGGACTCCAATCATCGAAATTCCGCAATCAGTTATCAGGACTTCTTCGGTAGCCGGATTTCGGTCACCAATAACTCGGTTACTGATCTTCAGTAACTCAGTTCTTAACCCTCAATAATCATCGGTACCTCGATTACTAACACTCAGTAACTTAAGATTTCTTCGGTTGCCAGATTTCGGTCACCGCCCTGGTAACTCGGTTACTGACTTCCTGTGTTTCTTTTATGACCCCCAATAACCACCGCTAACTTAGTTATTAACACCTAGTAACTCAGAATTCTCTAATCGTCGGATTCCAGGTCACCAGTAACTTAGTTTTTGACCCATAATAACTTTGTTTCTAACCCTCAATAACTGTAAGTACCTCAATTACTAGGAGTCAATAACTCATTTCCTAACCTTCAATAACTCAGTTTTCGACACCATATCATTATATACATCACTTCTCTTCTCATTTACAACTCCCGGTGAATATTGACAGGTGCACCACTAGAATCACAAGACCAAAAACATAAACTCCACAACACAAATCCATTGACAAGCACAAAAAGTGCAAAATTTTCAGACCAAAACTCACGGCATAGTCTAGTCTAATCATTTCTAACTATACAAATGAAAAAGAGTTAAAGATTAAAGATCTACTGATCCCGACTTTGAACAAATAACCTTACATGGAATAAGAGATCTTTGAGTCACTGAAGGCCTGCGGTGGCTTCTCCTTGTGCTTGAAGGCCACCTGGAAGCTCTTGGAGTTAAATCGCCACTCGCTCGTCTACAGTGCCAAAATCTCGATTCAGCGACCGAGCCTCAACGTGGTCGGAGGGCATCGGCGAAGCCATTTCTTGATTCAGCGAGAGCTGCGCTCGGCTGAAACCGGGGCTGAAGATTAGATCAGTTCTTGAAGTCGGACCTGACTTGTGCGGTGAGAGGCAAGCGGTTACGGCGGAGAAGCATCTTCTCCAGTTGAGATTTCGAGGATGAGAAAGGCAGAGATGAAGGCGCCGATCTGGAAGAGGCAGAGCCGAACCAGTCCTCATCGGCGTTCATTGAAAAATTAGTATTAAATAAGCATTTGCATGACTTGGGCATAGGTTTCGATTTTGAGTGACCCGATTTGCAGTGCCGCTGCGCTTCAAGTACGATTGGCTTTTGGCAACAAAGCAGCAAAAGCAAACTAATTGGCAAAAAATAAGGATAATGATGTCATAAAAGACCTATCAATAAGTTTACTGTACATTTTACACTAATAGCTTCACAACTACCTATATACAACTTCAAAACTGTTTCCCACCCCCCCCATCATCTACTAATATACATGAAATAATAAACCTACCAAATCCAGAAGTTCGATTACATTTCTCCTCATGCTCCTGGTTTTCTACTGTATATTACCCAACTGATATGTAAGGAAAAGATACACAGATATATGGTCAGTTATGGGTTACAAAAGGAACCAGTCTTCTGTAATCCCTTCTCCTCCCTAGGGCGCAGCTGTCAAGAACCCGCCCAAGAATAAGCCGGGTGTTGTGCAAAGCCGTTTCTCTAGGTGAAACTCCAGTTTCAGTTGCGCTCCCTTGCGCAGGTGCTGAACTTGTTCCAAACGGTGATGTCAGACCAAACTGTAGCGGCCCACTACGAGCCTTAAATGAGGTCTGCGGAGCTAGCATCTTATCATCACTGACACCAATCCCATTCTCAAATGACCCGGGTTCATGAGGTTGAGAACCTGGCAACGAGCTACAGCTTTGCAGAAGCGCTTCCAACACGCTCAGTGCTTCCCAGCACAATGTGCTCTCCACCAACTGGGACACAATTGCATACATGTGTGGACTTTGGGCAGCATCCATGGGTGTGTGCTGGAGCAATGCCTTGAGCATCAGCAATATCACACGCTGATACTCAACAGGCCCCTTCTCCAGTAGCCGTAACAAGTGCCCGAAAGCCAAAGCTGAGTGCTTTGGGAACCACTCATTGCATAATAGTGGAGAGACACAAGCAAGAAGGTTGTTGATACTTTTGACCTCACCACGAGAGTAGATCATAAAAACAGTACCTAATTCGTCTAATGATTTTGCTCTACACCAAACAGAGATGTTTGCTGCAACAGAGCAAGCTTTCTGGTACTGCTGTTGGAGAGGTGAAGCAGGCCCCATCACTGGATCCTTGCTAAGCTGCAAGCAGAGCCAGGGAAGTAAGCCTGTGATGTGCATCAAGAGTCGTGTCTCTGCATTTCCAAATATAGAATCGCATGAGTGCACTGTGATCCGTGAAAGAACTTCAATGGCAACGCCGTGACTAACTGTTGACATAAGCCCTTTAAGAACAAGAGGTTGCACCCCTTCAAATGTTGGCAGATTTCCTCCAGAAGAAGATTGCTCATAGCCCATCCTGGATTCCATGCGTTGGAAGTCCCCTATTTCATTACTGGTGTCAAGCTCATCCCTAGGCATGCTCGAAAGGAGCACATTTTCTGTTGTTCTGTCTCGGAATGATAGTCGGTCAATCACACGGGAAAAGAGCTCAAGGACTTGGCAGTAGACATGAACAAAATCCGTGTGCATCATAGCTACACATCCCCAAAACAGCTGGGGATAAAGTATAACTTTTTCTGGTTCCATATTCTCCACCATCACTTGCAACGTCAACAGAATTTCCATTATGAAACCCAACACTGGAGGAACAGGATTTCCTAGGCATCTATGCAGGCACCGGAGAAGCAACACACATGTCTCACTAGTTACACTAGGCCGCAATGCACGGTAAATCTGATGCGAGCGACAGGCAAGGTGTCTTGACGTGCACTCCATGGCCCATTTTAATGCCTCTGCACCCCAAGTCTCTCGAAGATCTCCTTGGAAGAAGATAGCATCTACCATGCTCTGAACTAGAGCAGATAATAGAGCTGCACTTGGAAGTTCAGATCTCACAACCGTAGGGTCTTCATTTTCCCACATCATGCTTCCTCGCTTTGACTGGACATATTTGATCAGGCTCACAACCTGCTGCTTGTTCTCTCCATCACTATTTTCAACCTCATAGAGTTCCAAGTGCCTTCCTGCAAGGGAGTATAGAAGATTGACAAGGAGATGTTGGCAGTGTTCCAGCACAATGTCCTCTGAACTATCCATCGAAACAAATGTAACATGAAAGAGAAGAGGCAAGTGCTCCCGAAAATCTTCATCATTTTCATATGCAATCTCTGCAAGTAAAATCAATGCTATATCTGCATGAGTCAGCGAATGTTGCTGATGGCCCTGCAAGGCTGACTGCAGTTCTTTAGCATTGATGCCATGTGTGGCAACCCCAGAGTGCAACCCGTCTTCACCAGAGTTTGGAGTATCGATAAGGTAGTCTCCACTGTCCCGGGACACATGGCGACTCCGCAGAGTTCCAGTTGAACTTCTCACCCCCATTAAAGGCCCCGACATATTTACCAAAGCCGGAAGGAGCTGGCCTGATCTGCCTGCATTTGCAGGAACAATGTTCAGCTCAGGAGGCATTGGCCCTATAGGGCCTGAGATACTTCGGCCTGTCACACCTGATGTCCGCCAGCTGAGGCTCCCACTACTATTCCTTAGCGGACCATCAAGAGAACCCCGAACAAGTAATGGTGACATGTGTGGCTGGATGTCCACAAGAGATGCAATTTGGGGCACGGCAGGCCCTTGAGAGAATTCCAAGACAAGGTTTCCACCAGCATCACTTTTATTTGCAGTTGGCCCAATTGGATCTATGCTATCCTCCAGCATCCGCTGAGCCAACTGGTAGACCAGGTGATCAATTGTACGCTGAGGACATACCCGTGCTAAATATAAACTTACTCGCTTTGCAACTGAGAAATATGTGGCAAATGCACCACTAATTTCTGCAGATGCATTTGAATCACAGTCTTCTATCCCTTTTGTGATTAAGAAATCTAAAACAGGGCAAATGTTCCTTGGTTTGCTAGCAATAGTGCTCCAAAGTTTCTCAATTTCATCAGGGAAGTGATCACCATGCCGCCAGGTTACATAGTAGAGACTTTTCAGTAATCTTTCACTCCAACCTGAGTCCTTGAGTTTCCAAAAATTTAGATTCTCTATCCAAGGAGCCATGCAAGTTAAGACCTGATGCTGTGCAATTATATCAACAGCATCAAGTTGCCTTTGCATAATCTCCTCACATAGAAGCTGGCTCAACTCAGGATGATCTTTGGCAAGTTTGCATGAGAGCTTGTATTGGAATTGTTGGTAGGAATCAGGAAGGTTACCCACAACAGCAGCCAGATAATTTCCTGAGCCCTCGATGCCATCCTCAGCCCATTCTCGAACAGAAAGTGTCTCAAGCATCTGAAGTGCATCATCACGTATTTGTCTTGATGGATCCACCACCTTGTAGAGAATCAGGCTCAAAAGTCTCTGAATTTCACATTTTGGTATCTCTTGGCGCATGTAAACTTCAGCTAGCACACTGAAGTAACCATCAGCTATAGCGGCATCGGAGTAATAGCACTGAAACATACATATAAATTTTTTTATAAGACTGAAAAGGGAAAAATAAATAAATAAAACTAACTAGACCGTATGAAAACCTTATAAGCTATAGAATAAGTTCACATCAAAAAACTACAAACCCCATTTTAATAAAATTGAACTAACAACTGAAGACAAGAGAGTCGGAATATGAACTTATTCAGAACAAATGGCAAATGCAATATGAAAGATAATTACAATGAATTTCATTAAAAACCGACTTCCGGAGTATTATTATGTTGTACGAAGTCAAAAGATACAATGGGATTGTTAATCCTTCATTAGAGAATATGATGATTATACTAATGATGAAACGGCCCACCAATCTATTATGTAGTCCTGGAGAATGAAGATTGCCATTATAGGAACTGATCCAATTCAAGGTGTATAGTATATGAGTCGTCCTATTCACACACCCCATCCATGATGAGAGCCAATCATGAAGCAAATTCAAGGGGGTAGGTTTGTAAATAAAGTTAAATTATAATCAATAAAAATAGATTAGGTGTGAACAGTAAAATAGACTGAGAATAGCAGTCCAATTTAAAATCGTAGACTAATTAGCCTTCGTTGGTGCAGGAACTACTCTACATGTATTAGATGCACATGGGCGGATATATGTATAAGGCTTTATAGGCTCAAGCCTAGAGAGTTTTTTTGGGGGGGGAGCCCTAAGTCTGCGTGTGTATGGGATTTTTCTCAGATAAGGACGTCCTTACCTTAGCTTTGGTGCGGATTTCTTTAATTGGTCAACTTTTAGATCATATTTTCTCATCTTAACCGCTCAGTTTCTAGATATATAAGTAAACCATCTCTGCAAATTTCAGCTAAATTGGTGATTGTTAAGGCATTCAAAACTGTGATTTACAATTAAGAACACGAACGGTTCAGGTTGAACAGATTCAGTTCGTTCATTGTATTTATACGTTTTCGAGGCCTTAACGATTACCAAATCAGCTGAAATTTTGCAAAGATGATCTATACATATG
Source organism: Comarum palustre (assembly GCA_951800085.1). Taxonomy (NCBI): domain Eukaryota; kingdom Viridiplantae; phylum Streptophyta; class Magnoliopsida; order Rosales; family Rosaceae; genus Comarum; species Comarum palustre. The sequence goes on along the minus strand of OX637572.1, from coordinate 4,394,211 downwards.
TATCTAGATTCTGAATGGTTGAGATGAGAAAATTTAATCGAAAAGTGGGTCAAATTACGGAAATCCGCACCAAAGTTATGGCAAGGATGTCCTTAGCAGAGGACTGATATATAGGACCCTTCCAATGAGGGATCTCTTATTATGACTTATATGAGGAATTGAGCATTAGACCAACTTTTCGATCAAATTTTTCAATCTCCATCATTCTGCTTTTAGGTCCTAATATGTAGATCACTTCTGCAAAGTTTCATCAAATTTGGTGATTGTTAAGATGCTTAAAACTACGATTTTCATGAACAGTTCCGAATTTGGCAGATTTGAACCGTCCATTGATTTAAGCTAGTTTGAAGTCTTAACGACCACCAAATTTGCTGAAAATTTTCAGAAATGATCTACCCATATATATCTAGAGGTTGAATGGTGGAGATTGAAAAATGTGATCGAAAAGTTAGTCTAATGCTCAATCCCTCATATAAGTCACAATTGTTACCACAAGGCACGCTGGGGTGCTCATTAGGGATCTAAACTCTTTTTAATTTATAACAATTTGTGCTTATGTTGGTTGGCATTTATTTTCAGAGCTCATACTCCTAGTTTACTATAAAACAAATTTGCACATAGAAAATTAGCCTAGATAACTATTGGATCCTGGATCTGCTACTGTAGCTGCAGTTACTGAATTCTATGGTAAATACCTCAAGGATAGCAAAATATTAACATGATGACCAGAGGAGGCTCATACCTGATCAATACAAGCAGGAAACAAGTCCAAGTTTGTTTGTAATAGATTCTTTAAAGCCAATTTTGCTAAAGAAATGCGATGCTGGCCACCCCTATTCCTATCACGACCAACAGTTCCACGGCCACCTTCTCCTGTGTACTTTGAATAAGATGGAGTTCTCGGATCAGCCGGTGAGTATCCAAATGGAGCCCTAGGCGCAGGCTCAATGAACAAACTGTTAATCCAAGATACAACCCGGCCACTCATCTTTCTTGCATTATCGTCAAAGCAAGGTCCATATAAGAGTGAAGCCATAGCATTCATGGACGCCCACTGGATTGCCTCAACTTGTTCACTCAGTTCTTTATCAAATGATATTTTGTCCACGGAATCCTTTGACCGAGAATGCTGAGAGGACTTGTAACGTTCAACTTCACGCCGGTAATCACTAACACCATCTTGACCATAATTGGAGCCTGTTTCATCGCACCAGGAGAGAAGATGATCAAACAATTTTTTTCTAGTCCTAACATCAAATTTTTCTGATTTTGACTCAACAAATTCAGGCGCTAGTGATCTTAGAACAGAAGCAAGTGCATAGCGGAGTGGCTGCATATCTTGGAAGTTTTCAGTCGGAGATGTTAAGATCTGTCTGGTCTCATCAATGAACTTCAGATAGTGGAGTCGGAACACTGGTTTACGGGCCAACATGCCAGGCCATATGTTATCAGCAACAGCACGAAATATATTTGCAATATGGATACGAAGCTCTTCACGGCGTGACTTCTGAATCTGAATTGAAGAGATTTGAATATTGGGTCAGCCATTTCCACTGGAAAGAATAATTATTAATGAAGCACTCTAAGCAATTATGTAAGGATATTCTAAATACTAATATGCTCTTTCAAATATAGGGGTAGAGAAACCTCTCTCCAAACATGAAACCACTCATAACTGATGTACAGATGAGAAATCACTTGAAAAAGCATACAGTGAAAAACTTTCGATTTAAACATTTCCCTTTGTCACCAATGACTGACCGTATATATCATTTCAGGATCAGACATTGATACTACAAATTGTGACTCGCCCAATGAAACAGGCTTTAGATTTTTTATTTTATCAATGCAGTATGTGAAAAACATATGTGAATGGCATGGCAGATATAGAATTTATGCGTTCAGAAAATGACTATGATTACTTTTGATGGAGACAAGATTTCTTCACCTTATGCCTTAAGCTAAAGTATTGCATATTGATGTACTTTCCAGGACTAACATGTTCTTAGATGACCTAAGAATTTAATTAATTCTAGCATATTCCCAAAACCACACAACTGTTTCTGGATGAGATATTCGGAGTTCAACCATACAGTACCTTCCACTTTGGTTTTGCCTCTGTCTCTGAAGAAACCTCATCAATGAAATTAGCAAGCTCCGTAAACATGATTTCACATGATTCAAGATGTGAATGGCCAAGAGTCATTGTGGCGGCATGCTAAACATATAAGGGTGAATCAGTCCCACCAGTAAAAAGGATACAAAAGCACGGATTAATCTAAAAAAAATGTGTATTTATTGTATCAAATCCCTTATATATTAAAGCATAGTCAAACAAGTAGCAATATGATAGCATCTTTACTGACCCCAATTCTGACCAAAGCACACATATTTCCTAACTCCCGCATAATACTACAATCATCTTCCTTCTTTTTGTACCTTCAGTCCATACCAAAATTATGCATGAAATCTAATAATCTGCTGGATAGAACACATTCTTACACTATCTCCCACACACTAATGGAATAAAATAAATAAAATAAAATTGAGTAAATACAAAAGAACAAGAAAAGATATAAAGGAATATGTTTTAAATGGTTTCTCTAACTAAAAATATAACAAAGGAGTGATCTAGAATACAACCTAACTGCCCTGTCCTTGCAATTTCAATACTGATTTCTCATTTCGAAACATAATAGTGGTGTCACTTGATGCATGATAGACTATCAGAAAACTCAGAAAATTAAATTCCTGGAACAAGTACTCACAATATGCGCCTCCGATCCTGATTTCAGAGATGGGAAAATTAAATGGTAAAGATCCTTTGTAGCAGCTATACTACCAGCTTCTCTGCCAATTGGTGGACATGAACATACGAACATTGAGTACATGAGCCACTGATCCAATTTGCTATCCGCATCTTGTGACTGATGAGCCTTCCCACCCAACTCAACAGGTGTTATATGAGCCAGGCGTTGCATGACCTCTACCCTGCAAAAAAGGGATTGTGCCATGACAAGATTAAGGACATTCAATCTTAAATTAGATCAACCTAAAAACCCATTTCTTTAGAAAGATGTATAGGATTATAGCAAGTGAACAGTATAAACATAATCTATAATCATGTTTTCAGCACAAATAATCTTGCTTTACTAGTTGAAATCTTCTCCAGATAGATTGTTAATTCATTATTACCATGTCATCAAACAGACAGAGTTATTACATAGCAGTGTGGATGCAACATACGATTTTGATTTTCACCACAGGCAAAAGAATTTATATAAATATGAGGTAGTTCAAATTAGTAATTACTTGACTGAGTAAATGTTGGAAGAGACATGCATAAAGACAAATAAATGTAAAGGTAAATAGGCTTACTTCGCTTCATGGACAGATCTTGGGCAAAGTTCAGCAGCATATTTGACAAGCTCACTAAGACACCGAGCCCACCTGTTCTTGTCCGGGGTCTCAAATATTATAGATTGAAGTGTCACGTCAGTAGGAATTGCATCAGATTCTCGTCTCAAATCAAATGGGCGCCCGGAATCCCAATAGCAGCTCTGGACGATGTCATCCTGAAACATTAACAAAAACAGAATTCACATATGATATTATACACAATTACAAAACTGCACGTCAAATAAAAAAGGTGCAAGATATTTGATACAGAAAACAATTAAAGAGAGAAATTCTCATACCCCGTGCTCTTCCAAGACGTCAATGATAAATATTGGCTCAGCTTCATATTTAAGACTGTGATCAGGTTGTGCGCATAAAGTGAGGTATCTTATATCATTCCTTAGAGCACGAACGCACCGCAATAATTCAAGTGCAGTATGTCTAATTTGGCTATCCACAGAACTAAGGAAGATAAGTCCGACTGCATCTATCTCTGAAGCACGAAATTCATTTAAGTCTCCTGATAGGCGGAAAGTAGGTTTCCGAATTCCTAAATTTTCCCGCATCACCTGTTTTGCACCTTCAGTATCACATTCCAGCCTATCATCAATTAGACAAGCTCTCCAAAAACGCATGAGTTCCAATAGACGACCAAGTGATGTTTGAATGAGAAGAGGGAACTCATCAGGAAGTTGCAGGATGAAGTTCGCCATCCCTCTTGCCACTGCAAAGCGACGGTGGGGAAGGTATCTGACAATACGGTTCAATACCTGCACTGCTTCCTCACGAACACCAGGATCAATGCTTATCCCATGTTGAGGTATTATCTCAGTAATTTTATCACTGCGTCCAACTTCTTCTATAAGATATGGTATACATTTAAGCACAGACCGGAAGAGATATCCTTGAGACTTTTCCTTGGTTACAGAATCTGGAAATCAAAATATTTTATTCATTACTTTTATAGCAGCAATAGAAGCATTAACTCAAGCAACATAAGTTGCAACAGAAATTTGAATTTGAGCATCTTATACTGGCGGGTGCCTGGTGGAATAGTTGATAACACTTCCACAATGATAAAGTGTTTGCTTAGTAAAGTAACAAAAAGAATTATCGGAGAGGCTGACGCATAGACAGATAGAGATAGAACAGGGGAAGAGACTAATTTAGTAAATCAAGACAGACTGATTCAGCAATGACTACATGTTCAGCCTCCTGGATTTTAATAAAAGAAAATAAAAACTTCTCCATTATAATGCTGGACTATAACAACTTGCATTGATTCTTTTGAAGAATCAACTAGGATATTAATCAAAACGAGAAAAAGAAAACAAAACGAAAGGGAGTTGTGATTAACATTCCATTATGTTATTACCTTCTTTGGCACTCTTTTAAGTGTGTAGGAATATAACAAATATCAATTTGAAGTGTTAATTGACATTTTGCAAGTGTTAATATAAACTCTCAACATACATCGTGTAAGAAAACTTTCTCCTTAAAAAATTGTATTCACTTTTTTTTGAAAAGAAACAGCTTTTTATTGATGAAAAAGCAGAGAACAAGGAGGCGGACAAGAAGCCCGATTAAAAAGAAAAGAGAGCAACATGACAACAGGCATAGTTGCTCAACTTAAAGGACTAACACTAAACACAAATTAAACTACAACTGCTTCCCAATTAAGGATAATGGAAGAAAGACTATAATCCCTAAATTCCCTAGAAGTATAAGCCCATAAAGATGCCCAAAACTTAACTCTCTCCCACAAATCTTGTAAAATCCCTAAAATATTGTATTCGCTTGGTCTCAAAATTGACATATATTCAGCAAGGAAAATACCTATGGTAGTCTTTGGAGATGTGAGAAGAGCCTGACTATAGGTTCGATGACAAGATCTCAAGATGGACTCAATTGCAGTCTTGACTTTGGGAATATAGTGGCCAATATCATGACCTGATGATGCGATCAGAATTAGTGAAGATCCATTGGAAATTAAAATGTTAAAATGTATTTCTAATCAAATATTTCTAGCATATGAAAGAACCTTTGAATATTTCCAGACCAACATGCGGGCTTGTAGGTGACATGACAATAGCAAGTAAAGCACGAAGACCAATAACCTTGGCTTCACTAGGACTGTCTTGCTTCAGCAATTCCAGTATCATGTGATTCATGGCAAAGTCAAGGTTATGATCAGCTATAGTCACACAAAACTCCACAAGTTTATCATGTTGGACATCCTGAGTTAGCATTCCTTTCCTCAAAACTGTTAAGAGCTGTGAGGTTATGCTGTCTAAGCAGTCCCATATACGATTAGGCGCCTGGTTTGCTGCATGGACACTGAGGTAAAACCTCAAAACTCGGTGAAGACAGTCCAACGCCATGAAACGATGGGTCTTGTCCTGGATAATCAAACCATAGGATGTCATACAACTTGAATCGAAATGGAAGGCCATAAGAATATGGCCCCGACCCCTCAACAAACCGACATGGTAAGACCTTATTGACCTGGAAGAAAGAACGCACAAACTAGATACGTAGCTTTATCCCCCAAATTTAGTTCTTGAACTTACTCTAAGAAGCTTGTAGAGTTGTTCCATGTGAGAGCTTAAGTTGTTGTGAAAAATTTGAGGGTCACCAAGACAGAGTAGAAGGGTCACAAGAGGATATCCAACCTGGCACCAAGAGAAATTATTCGAATTGAATATTAAATCTATATTTATGCAAGGGCAGGGAGGAGTAGAAAGTCAATAATTTATTAGAAACTCCATATTAAACAACAATGAGAGAGGGAGGACACCAGGTACTATGACCTTGTAAACAGAAATCCCAAACAACTCATCTAAACGAAAAATTTAAAAGCCATCATCATGAGAAAAGTATGGAGTCGGAATCCAAATATCTACGGTGCCACTGTAACTGTGGTTTACAAATTACCAAGAGAAATTACATTAAGACATAAACAGAAAAATTGCAATCACCAATTATAAGGCTGAATTTTTGAGCCAGGCACATGCAAATTAAAAATATGAAAATTCAAAACTTAACATGACAGATAAAGGAAGTTGAAAATTATGAATATTCAAAACATCAGGTGACAGATTCATGGGGACCATAATAGTGTGTACAGGTAAACCAAACACGTAATAAAGAAATGACATTCTTCCTATAAAATCTCTACCAAAATAAATTATAGGCAACATAACAAAGTATAAAGATGAATATTTCCTTATAGTAAGTGAAGGTAGTATGAACATAAATATCTACATTTTACAATCAGAAAACCTCAATCACATTACATACGGATGTAAAAGAATTTTGGTAACTTACAGAAATATGTTTGCTCTGTTTATCCATCCAATGCATGAGTTGTCCCCTTATGCGCCCAACAGCTTCAAACCAGAGTGTCAGTGCAGGCTCGACACCTGAAGGTGGCCAGTGATTTTTTCCACCTTCTGCCAAAGGTCCTAGGATATTTGAAAGCATATTACACAGAGCATGGTGAAGCTCACTTTTTCGTTTATGGGGTGCACGATTAAGGGGATTTGCTTTTGCCACAAAGGAGGCAGATGCATTCAGTCCGCCCTCAGTTTTGACCTGGAAATTAGAAATGTGTTATAGAAATGTCCAAAATCCATATTTCCACCATGAAGATTATTTTCCACATACCCCTAACTTTAAGTAGCGCATTCCATTAATGATACTAAGTGTTTCACTCCGAGCAACGCTAGTGTCAATACGGCGAATACTGAGTTCCATGAAAAAGCGCTCAGTGACAGAACTAAACCTGTGAACCATAATCAGCAGAAAATACATTAAGTCAACTCATACAGCTTGATTGTGTTGGAAGGTAAACCTAAGATGTGAGGCAGACTAGAATTGACCCAACTTCATCAAGGATAGGAAATAAACACATTAATGTAGGCAAAAATGAAAAGGTTGTGTTGATAATATTCCAATTTACATCAAAATTATAAGGTACAATAACTTGATAATCCAGTCACCTGATGCGAGATAATGCACCTAATAGCTGGGCAACTAAGTCTAGCAGAAGTCCTCGCAGATCAACCAATGAGGGATATTCAACTTGGCTAACAACCCTGCAATGAGAGCACATCAAAGAAAATTATATATGCAGAGTCATCTGTTTTTATTTAAACAAAAGCTTGTCAATAACATAAGTCGGCACACAAAGATTACAACAAACATCAAGTCACAACAGATATTAGTACTACCAACAACCTTATTACCTGTCAGCATTAATCAGCCAATCAAACACAAAATTTTCAAGCCCAGACCAAAGTTTCTCTGCAACGAGAACAAATCGACTTTACTTTTCACTGAATAATACAACTTCTTAAACCTCAGCATGAAGTATCACAACATGGAATCAAACTAACCAGTAAGTCCCCCCTGTGGACAGCACTCAACAAAGCGAATACATGCTGAACAAAATATGCATTCCACCGCAAGCTGAGATTCATGTAAACATTGCACAGAAGTCATAACAATATACAGTGTAACATATATATATATATAGGATCCTTCCAATGAGGGATCCCTTTTATTGACATATATGAGGGATTGGAGATTAAACCAATTTTTCGATCACATATCAACATCTCCACCGTTCAATACTTAGATTCATATATATATATAGAGAGAGAGAGAGAGAGAGAGAGCCACACACGTACATAGAGAGACATACATATATGATGATATCAATAAGAGAACTAGAACAAACCTTCTTCTGGAATGTAGATGCATCATTTGCGCCTTTTGGGGATTCACTGCACCAATAAAAAGACTATATGTAGCAAAACAATATGTTTTAAACAAAAAAAACTCAGCAGAAAAGAGAAACCGACCTTTCTCTCCATCTTAGAAGAGCTTCTAGAAGAGGTATGGGTGTATGCCGTGCTACCATAGCTAACGAGTCCAGCACCTGCTCATACGCCGGGTCCGAAGGCCTGAGGTACTGCCCATCCTGTATATTTCCAACCAAAACCTTATTAACATATCAACCATGAACACTACTAGTTTCGGTTCTTCATTCCAAAGCAAAATTTCACCATCATTATTACTCATCTTCCCGTCAAAATTGATTACATATTAGTATGAAAGAATCAACTACACTGATCAATGATTCCAAAACAGTATTCTCAATTTGATTATTAATATTTCCGTCACAAAGAAAGTTTCGATGAACAGATACGAATTGAAATGTGTGAAGCAATGAGTGCGAGAACAAGTATCTGCGATCAAATCTCCAGGAAATTGTAAATGGTTTTAAAGCAGAGAATCGAGACCTGAGCTTGGGCGGTCTCAATACGACGCCGTGCGAGCGGGAGGAACCGCTGGAGCAGCGCGTCGACGATGAGCTTCGCGGCGCCTCCCGCCTTCATTTCGCTCGCTCTCTCTCTTACCGGCAGCTCGGCCTCGCTGGCATCCGAAACCCTAGAAAAAGAGGACGAGAAAAATTTGGGAAATTTAGAGATTTGGATTGGGAATGTGGAATTGGATCGGTGGTGGTGTTATGTTAGTGCTACCAAAGCTGGCACAGGAAGACAATTTCTGCAACTTTTTACAATAAACAGACAGTTTTTAGTGGAAAATGAATTCATTTATTTTTCATTACTTCTTTAACCAAATATATTGTTGAGTTACTATTTTACCCACGTATATAGGAGCTCATTTAGATTGGATTTTGATTAATAGAGGGTATTTGTGGAAGTTCATGAATTTATCTGTATTTCTAATGTGTTCCACTTCTCCCGGGTGATATTGAGAGGTTAATTGAAATTTAATCATTGAAATAGTATATGGTGATTTGTGTTTTTGTTATTGTTGTGAAGGCTTGTTATGAATACACAGTATTGACTGTGGTTATCTTGATTTGTATGAGAGTATCTTCGGAAATTCTTGTATATGGAGTATGCAGGACGTGTAAATATATGTCGCAATCTTAATTATTTATAATTATTATATGTTTAACTATCATGTTTCTATATTATTTTTTAATTCTAATTACCCGTGTATGTATATTAAGATATACGTGGTGATGCTCTCAAGCATCATAAAAACTTTAGACTTATATAAAGAATACTAGTCTCAAAACACGCGCTTCGCGCATGCAGGAGAATTTTATTTTGTATCGGTGTGAAACTCAATAATGATGGATCTTCTTGAATAAAAATTGATAAAATTTGATAGTACATGTATTAAGATACTCTCACTTGCATGTATTTGCCATAAAACTCATATAGTTATATTAAAACAAAGGAGTATCTATCAATAATAACTGAAAATATCAAATAAAATTTGTTATCAGAATAATTTAAAAATTGTCAAGTGAATATTTATAAGGATTTACATAAATTAACTATGGATTGATATATATATATATATGTGTGTGTGTGTGTGTGTGTTGATACTCGAAAAATCGTATAGTCAATTAGTGTCTCGTCACGCGGCATCCTATACAAATCTCGAATAAAACTCTCACACCAAGAAAAACACTTTCATGCATCGATGTGGGCCCAAGCCACATGCAAGCACATCTGGGGCTTGTAGACGTGGGTATGGTGTGGAAAGTCACAGAGTCACACAACGCTAGCTTACCGATCTAACGTCGTTAAATGGTTTCGGTCTTGGGTCCGGAACCCAAGCCCAACGACTTAGATTGGTAACGTGATTGGTGAGAAAAGAATTGGACTACAACATGAGCCTAGATGAGAGTTCCCAAACCCAAGGCCCAAAACTTATCCTTAATCTACAAGCCCAGGCCTCCTTTCTTTGGCGAGTGTTCTCTTTAGCCCACTAACTTTCGAATAGAAGACCTAATGCCCCTTTGTTTTATTCATCTTTATCTGCAAACCACTCACCTACCAGTTTTATCACTTTCCTCTTTCCTTCGCAGCTTTACTCAAGAGGAAACTACCTTTATCTCCGGTTTGAATAAAGAAATAGCCCGAGCCTTCACCCTCAAACGAAGAAACTGTAGCGTGCAAGTTGCCCAGACTGCCCAGCTCCAGTTTCTTCGTCCCTACAACCGTCTCTGCAGCAAGTTGTCAAAATCATCCCTTGAAACCGGTTTCACCTCTCCAGTTTTTCAGTTGGAAATCATGTTGTTGAGAAGGGGAATTTTATTGCCCAGTAGCTCAAACATGACTGGTCCTCATGAAAGACCATTGATCAGGTCTTATAAAGAGGGGAGCATGGAGCTGCGGGGATCATCAGGCAGTAACCCAAAAAACCCACCATAAACACTCAAGCCAAGCTTCTCATACTTTCAAAAACTTCAGAACCACCCTTATGATCTTTGCTCTTCGATCCTCCAAGCCTTTTCAGTCATCTCTCCACCCCATCACCCTTGAAAATCATATTTTTTTTTCAGAAATCAAATTCCCCGCAGTTCAATTCTTTTCACCACGGTGTGTCTCTAGCTCCCACGCCAAGCTCACTCTACAAGCTTCTTCTCTTGATTATGAATCACGCTCCAAATCAACTTAGTAAGTTCAATCCTCTGAGTTGATCTTGCTTAGTTACTTCCAAATCAAAAAAGACCCTCACAATATGTCAATGTGTTGCCACCACAGCCCCTAGGTTTTCATTCCAAACATTAACTAGGGAACTTTCATTTTGCCCAAACATTTGCAAAATTGTAATAAAGTAAAAGGAGAAAGGTTAATGAGGTGTAATCAAGTAAAAGCTGAGGGTAAAAAGTCAATGGTGTCAGGACCGGTTGGATGCAAATATGACATAAAATGAGAGATAAAACATTCAATGAAGGTGTAAGCGGGTATGAAGTAAAAGTGGCTAAGGAATTTTTTGTTTTAATCAAAAAGTTAAAAAAAAAACTGAAGGGCAAGCTGTAGTTAATTTAAAAAGGTAAAAGACTCAATTTGTACTAATTGGATTGAGCTGCAAAATTTTCAAAAAAAAATCAATGCAAAACCGGGAGGAAACCCCGCTCTGCTTAATTTATAGAGATATTACACGAAAAGAACGCCTCTTTTTATAATTCTACGATAGATTTTTCTAAGACTAATAAACTCACTCAACTGTATTCAAAACTCAAAAGAATAGGGTTGCTCACCTTAACCGAATTTTGTTACAGTTACGAACCACATATGCTACAATACCTAATTACCTATAAAACTGAATTATTCAAGAAGGGTAAGAATGTCAATTCACAAAAGATATGAAGTAGAAATCATCCTCAAAATTAAATTTTGTTTAAGAGCTAGAGGACTGAATAAACCACAGTATCAAGTCACTAATCCTTCAATCATTTCTTTTACTCCATGATTCATCACAAAAGCTATAGAACAATCACCAACGAAAACAAAGCAGTAAGAAATTTGCACACCAAGTATAAAAGTACATGCATTCATTTTTCAATGCTCACTCGATTCATTCTGGTACCAAAAATAGCTGAGTTCAATGTGGGAAACGGCTTAATACAACAAACATGCAAAAGGGCAAAGAATTGTGATGCCCACTTCTGACAGGAAGCAAAGTTTTTCCGATGATGTTACACTATGCAAAGTTGCAAACACACCTTTTTACATCGAGCCAAGTGCTTATTTTTTATTCAATCCTCTTAGAAAACCCTGGTTTTCCTTTCTAGTGAAGTTCATAGGATCTAGCCAGTCGATGGTCTCACTAAAAACATGAGAACAACCTGGCAGATTCTTGTAGAGTAGAACTGCATCGGAGATCATTCACGCGGTGATGGAGCCTTGGCATTCTTGAACAAGGCATAGGCATCGCTGTATATTGCCACCGCGTTCGAGAATACAGCAAGTACAATCATAAAAATACTCAAGATCTTATCCTTCTTAGTTGCTATGTTGTACCGATCCCTGAAACACCAAGGGAAAAAAACTCAATGTTAAATTAAAATAAAACTATTCTTCATTTACATTTTTTCACACGAAAGAGGTAGCAACTGTTAAAAACCAAGGCAGCTCAGAGTCAAAACCCAGTAAATAAATTTCAACTCGCATTCTAACAAGGATAAAGGCTGCTAACAGTCCCATGCACGATAACCAATATTACTAGGCTAAATGGTTTCTTTTTTCTACAAACTATGATTCCCCAAATTTCAGGCATCAATTATCGGGAAATATAAACTAACAACAAACATATTATTCCGAAGTAAAGTGAAGCCTGAACTAAAAGATGGTTTTTTTATCAAGTCAAAAACTCACTTGAGAGTAATGGCAGCAGGGAAGATGAACCCGATGCAAACTGCAGCAGTTGCTCCAGTGAACTGGAATGCATCCCAGATGCTGGGTATAAAGTTTGCACCCAAGAAGATTATACCAATTAGCCCAATTGTGAGAAGTGCAAATCTCATGTTGCTGAGAACCAAAGGCCTTGACGAGGGAAAGATGAGGCCATCCAAGTTGAGACGCAATGGAAAGAAGACGACAGGAAACACAAGCATAAGGTGAGCAGCATAACTGACACGAACAGCATCATTAAGGAAGGAACCATAAGGAATGCCAAGGTTGGCATCAAAGTTAGCAAGCACATCATCAAGAGTTCCATCCCCAAATAGAAGGAACCCGAAAAGGCTTGTCATTACGTAGACAGATGAGCACAGAGCAAGTGACGTTTGCACAACCCCTCTTATCTGCGTGGAGTCCTCAAGTTCATTATCAATGCTATGAACTGCAGATAAAGTACTCAGGAAGATCATTACTCAACAAATAGGCACTTGCAATCAAAAGCTGCAAACCACATAAATTATGACATCTCCTAGACCCATTTCTCATAGTTTCTCCAAGTCATGTACATTTTTGGTTTATAATCACGTGCATGTTATCCAAGATGGTTTGAATTTTGACTAGCACTTCCAACTTTTTAAGTCACAACAGGTGCTGCTACAGGAAATACATGCCAGCATAATAAAAGGATCAAAATGAGGAATCAGTTTAACGTTCTATTATGTGTGTGTTCAGTCCCTAGAATGATCCTGGCACACGAAGTGGTGCCTACAGTTGTACTTAAATGGGATTTAATTCAATCCAATCACCAAAATATACTCTGTTCAAGTCAACAGGTTCCATACCATTGTAGTGACAGATGTAGGCAGTGACGAGTACAGGGACTACAGTGAAGCATTTGATGAAAGATGAAACATCAATAACATCAGGTAGCAACCTGGGCATTCCAATACTGCCATCAATCAACTTGATCACTGTAATTCCAACAGTAATAACAAGAAAAACAACTGCTAGGCCAACAGATAAGGCAGACGTGAAGCTCAATGAATCTGCAAAATAATAGGGCTAGTAAGATAACCAACATATTCAAATTCCAAATTAGAAAAGGAAACTCCAACATAAACCAAAAGCTACAGTCAGGAAAAGGCAGAAACAAATTTCAAACCAAGTCACAATACTCACGGCCTATATTGTAATGTCAAATTGTCTAGTATACAATTTAAAGACTCACCAATTCGTTTAAAGCTTGCCAATGGAGCAAATATTCCAAGTGTTGTTACAAGAAGAACAAAGGCACGCCCGGTCGACCAATGTATTCCAAACCATCCTTCAAGTACCCCTGCGTGGTGGCCTTCACTTGAAGATGTTCCCGAGAGCACATCACCTTCACAGAAGCAGTACAAGATTGTTACACAACCTCAGAGCCTTTGCATACCATTGTACGCTAGGCCAACACAAATCTACGATTCAAACCCCAGATAACAATTTGTAACAGAGTAAACAATACAATCAGTTTTACAGACTGGAGTTCATACCTATAATTATCATGTACACAATGAGGACGCCTAGATTGTTGACTAACACAGATACCTGGAACAAAATTTTCCCATATTTTCCAAAGGCATCCCCCATGAGGCCTCCATATGAGGAAGATTTTCCAGCTCGGCTGAACCTTAGTATCAGATCAATTGAAGCCTCAGTCAAGAAGGCCATAAGTATGATCATGGTAATCCCAAGAACAAGACCCAACACTTTCATGGTTGCAGGCAAAGCCATAATTCCAGCACCAACAATTGTGGTTGATAAGTTGAAAACTGCCCCAGTAAAGGAGGCTCCATTAAACTCATCAAACCCACCATCTTCCCCACGTTTGGGCAGCAAGGGAGCATTCTCATCAACAATTGCTTTGTTCTTTCTTGACTTCCTCTCCTTCTTTGGTGCAATATTCCCAATTGTCATCTTTTCAAATCTTAAAACGTTTACACAACAATGGTTTCAATAGCAAAATTCAAAGCCACTGATCGATGAAAACGCTAAAACCAGTAAATATTATACAATTTCAGCTGAGAGTATAAAGGTTGAATCTTTTGCACAGAAACTATGGCAAATTAGCTACCAACAGATAAATACAATCCCTTTTGGGGTATCAACCTTTGAAACCCAAAAGAAAATGAAACCCAGAACACAAAACTATCACAATTTGATTGATAATCGAATTGATTCTTCAATACAAACAGTGGAGAAATCCCAAAAGAGCAAACCTTCAAAACCCAATTCTCCCCCTTTGATACAAGCAAAACACCCAAAACCAAAAACTTGACAGAAAGAAACGTGACAGAATTCTTCAAAAAGCTTTGATTTTTATAGAGAGCCAGAAAATTTCAAAGAAAGATGAACACACGCAAAGAAACTCTGATTATCAATAATGGGGGTGCCGACAAAGACTACAATTTTTCTGTAAATTATTGTGGATTTTTCAATATGTAAGGGGACCACCCAAATCCACAGAAAGAAATCTTCAACTGTAAAATTTTGGTTGTCTTTGGTTTTATAGAAGAGTAGAAATGAACATATGAAGATTGAGAGGACCATCGGTGTCAACGTCAAAAAAGGAAGTACATCTCAAGCTATAGTAGTAGTCGTCATCTGATTAATCTCCTGGAAAACCGTAAATGCGTTACTAATTACTGCTCTCATTTTCACTCATTTTGTCAATAAAATGATTGGCTTCGACAAACTTGGGTTTGTGAAACTATAATTGTAGTCCTCTAAATACTCGGAAAAGAACAGTATCAGATTTTCATGGCTTACCTTCAAACGCAAGAAAAGGAAATGCTGACACTTTTTTCTTAAGACCTGAGATATTTCTTGCCTATGCAATAGGAATAAAAGTTGTAAACCTTTGAATTCAATCTACAAAGCATTTCTCTATCATCGTCGTCTTTGTTAGTATGGTCACTATGATGTGTCTAATTACGATTGCTCAGGTGTTCAAAATTTATGAAATTTCATTTCCTAGACTATTTAAAAAATTAAGAAATTTGTGTGTTATAAGGTAGTTCTTCATTTAAACTTATCTTTGAACCCCCTATGTTCTTCCTTAACATTGAGATTAGATCACCCTTCCAATGTAAAACAGAACATTGGTGATCGGACTTATTCAACTAGTGATTTCCTTGTTGAAGTTAGGCATCATGAACAAGACTAGAACAACCCATACAATTCTTAAGTGGGGGGTTTCCTTTTCACACATCATATTCCATAAACGACTCCCTTACAAGCAGGGGTGAATTCTCCAGCAATTCAATGTTGCCTACTTAGCTCCCAATAAACCCAGTCAACTTCCTAAACATATACTCATAGATTAAGATATTGCTAAAAGTAAAATCTTTGGTTTCACTTTGATTATATAAATAAGAGAGAATGACTAATGGGTGGGTAAGTGATTAAAAAAATTTAGAATTTAGACACAAGGCTGTGGTTGCAACAACTGTGAACTTGCTGATGCAGTAAGCTCCAAGGAATCTTAATTAGGCAGCTAATTGAGCATCATCAATCTGATTGTGGACAACATTAGATCACAAATTTATTCGTTTGGTATAAGATTTAAAAACTTTAATACAGTTTATTAATATGGGATGATGACCCCTAAATGAATCTACATCACATGTTTTTATAATTTTCTTTAGGTTATGGATGGCATGTTTTCCTTTCCATCCAAAAATGCATATGGCCACCTCTGGTTCATCATATGGACCTGTCGACTTATTAGGGAGCGGCGACTCGATGATTTTAGTTGTGGTGCAGGTGTTTGAAATATTGGAAGGAACTAAGTAACTTTATACTGGTTATCGAGATAGGGGTTGTTTTGCAATGGATTCCTAATAATAAAGTATGTAATCCTAAAACTACTCAGTACACGCTTCACACTTCGATACGTTATTGGAAAACATCTTTTTTTTTAAAGTAACGGATAACTTCATTATGTTAGTATACGCTTCACACTTCGATACGTTATTGGAAAACATTTTTTTTTAAAAAGTAACAGATAACTCCATTTAATATGCATTATAATGATCTTACAAGATCAAGTTTAGAGGTGATAAACAGTATATAATCATTCATTTCTGAACGACTCGATACTCATCAAAAATGGGGAAAAACCAAATGACTCAAACAGAAAAACAAACTGACTTGAAATAAATCCACGACTCAAACAGAAGGTTAAAAACAAAGACTCAATAGATAAAACTGACTTAAAAACATAGAAAGTAGTAACTCACATATATATACTTTGACAAAACACAAAATTAAAATTAATCAATAGTTTAACCAAGAGATTTAGGGCCTAGAGACCTTTACGATACACCCCTCCGTCTCAAGACCAATACAATGTTAGTATGATTATGTTGGTATCCCTATACAAACAAAGAAGATTATGAGCAGATAAGTTCTAATTTGGTTTATAACTCATTTATACATGATTTAATATGTATGCTTGATTGACTGTCATGCATATGTGTAATGGTATGAGTTATTGACAGAGCTATGCGTGTGTGTGATTGAGTCCTAACATGGTTAGGATCTCATTCTCATAATATCTATAATTATAGAAGGAAATGTATGTTTGATGATTTGATCTAATTTGATGCAGGTAATACGTGAGAAAAAAATTATTTTTTAATAAGACATATGCCTTTATTATTTGATTAGTGAATCTTGAAAGAAAAGCAAGAAGCCTAGTACGGTTTTCTGTATGTGTTGTGAAAGGAAAGGGCTTGTGTCCCTTGATATCAATTAATTAGCCTTATCAATTGGAGTCCTATTATGATTAGGATTTTCTTATATCAATTAACTGGTTGCATTTTGTTAGATTGGTGTGTGGTGATTGAGTCATTTATATATTAGATATATATGTGTTGATTATTCTCTATCAATTAAAGTGATTTTCTTATATTGAAATATATTGATTAACAATCTTGTTATGTTGTTCCTTCCTTACAGGAGAGTAATCACGTTGAAGTCTTGACATTGAAGATGAGTCTTTTACTGTTTTATAGTGGAACAACAAGTATTTAGAAAATACCTTCGGAGCGTAATCTTTAGAGACTCTCTGCACGCATAGCGTTTGAGAGATAGTATTTTCGCTGTCATATTCTGTGAGGTCACAAATTCAACTGTTTCTTGTCGAGTTTAACTTGTTATATGTGTGAGTGTAATTCTGTCATGATTTGAAAAGAATATTATTGAAGTCTCAAGGATACAAACGGTTCCCTGAAGAAAGAAGAAGAAACTTGTCTGCCTAGAAAGATGAATTTGTATTAGAATAGAGTTTACTAGTGGTGTAAGACTCTACACAAATTCATCTAGTTGAGATCGTTTTCTGAGCCTGTGTTCCGCTATGGTTTTTCCTCTAATCTGAGGTTTTTACATAACGTCAAAAATTTGGTGTTTTTTCTTTATTTTCTTTCCAATTCGTCGAGGATTGAAATCGTGTTTCAATCCCCACTGCACGTTCCATAGTACTTTAATTAGAACCAGAGCAGGTCACTAGATATACTTATTGAAGTCAGTGGGTTAGATTTAAGGATGAAATATGATGCAGCTGCTGGTTCATTCAATAGTCATCATTTCTTTAATAAAACATTGGTAAGTCATCTCGATGACACTTCTGAGGTAAGAATCAAGCCTAAGAAAAAGGTAAAATTTGTTTCCTTTTCTTGTATCAATAATTGTAATACCTCTGGTGATATTGATGATTCTATTAATTTGATGTGTTCACTTGCCAAAGATTTTAAGAAGTTTCTTAAAAATAAAAATAAATCTTCACGTATTGGAAAATCTAAGTGTTGTGATTGTGGTACTTTTAATCAATCTTTATGTAAGTGTGATAACATGTGTCTTGGACTAGATGGTAAAGATGAGTTGAACTTGCAAAATGAACAAGTTGGTCATTCAACAAGAGCACCAAAAGAAAGATTATTGTCAGTAAGGATTGAAAGATTGATTTCAATTCCTGGATATACTACTAGTGTTGAGAAGTTTTCTGAAAATTATTTGTCTGATTGTAATGATGATTCTTATAAAGCTGATGTCTTTTTTGTTTTCCATCATTTTACAATCCAGGTCAAGCCTTTGAATATATTGAAGTCATATGTCTTGTATTTCAAATTGATCTATCAAATAGGTGAAGTGGTGCACTGTATATTGACAGTGGCTCCTCAAGGCACATGACTGGAGAGAATAGTTGGTTTGCACCACTCTCTGATAAGTTCATAAGCAGGTCAGTAACCTTGGTTGATGATAAATTGATGAATGTCATACTTGTTCATGAATCACTTGGAAGCACATTTCAAGTGTGTTCTAAAGAGTAGTATTCTTCTCTAGTTTGATACATATGACATGCATTCACTGTATATATTCATGATAGTGTCAGTATCTTTCGGTTTTTGTTTTGTTACCAAGTTTGCTTCTAGTGTTCTTCCAGGATTGCATACTGGTTTCAATCTCAAGGCTTTTGTAATATCAAGTTTATCTGAGATTACCTCAGTAGTTGTCATGCCTTTATCCACATAAAGTTGATAAATTTGCAGGCAAGTGTATACCTTATTTGGGTGGTTTTGTGAGGATGTACATATTTGTTTTATCATGAGTATCTTGTTCACTCTTACACACAATCTTTGCTGTGGTGGTATGAAGCTTCTTTGATATGTTTTTGTGGCAATGGACTCCATAAAATTAAAAGAGTAAATGTTGTGAGTACATGAAGCTAGACCAACTATTTCCAAAGTAAACATGTCTGAGTTGTGATGAATAATATCAGGTACTGGGTGAAAAACGGGAATAGTTATGCTAATTTGGAGAATATTTGATGATACACCGACTATTCTCAAAGTAAACATGTCTTGGTTGAGAACCAATATAAGGTACTGAGTGACCTAGAAACGGGAATGGTTGAGTAAAAGTATGAACATGAATTGTTAAATGCTTTAACGGTTTTAATTGTGATATGTGTGAAAGGAAAAGTGAAAGGGTGCAATGTTCACACTGAGGAGGTATACGGATTAGAAGGAGAGGAAAATTGTAAAGTGTTTTATACTTGAGTTGTTTCACATCCCATATCATTGGTTGATCACTTTGTACACACCAAACCCGTGATGAAATCAAAATTTGTCATATGCTTGCAAGATTGTTTCAAACATGTCACTCGTGAAAGTAGATTTGTTGGATTTATGGAGATAAAATTATGTCTTGTACTTTGGTTAAATGCATTGCTTCTTACTTGCATTAAGCTTCGATTTGTTCTTCAGCTATCTATGTTTGCATTGTGTCATCAATCATATATTTCAGTTATTTTCTGCATTATTTGATGGGGAGAGTTTTTCTTCGTGTTGTGAATTATTAATCTTATGCATCTCATGATCACTTTTAGGGAGAGTATTAATACTTGAAGTATATTGCTTAGGTGATTCACCTTTTCATTCTATATGGTTCGATCCTTGGTGAGTGACCCTTTGTCATTCATAGACAAAAAGGAGGAGAATATTCATTGAAGAGGGGAAGTGTTCTTCCTAGGGGGAGAATTGATTGTACATACAATATGTTATTTAGAATATGCTATGATCATGTGTGACTTTGAGATCCTTATAATTATATATTCCTCTTGGTTATTTATTAACGGTGTTTCAGGTAATCTGAATTGGTTTAGAAGCAAGACGTCGTTGACAATATTGTTGAGCGCATGGCCGCTGCCATTATTGATAAGCCTATGATTGCATATATCATGATTATGTGTTAACATGTGGTTTTGTATAGGAATGTCAAAGGGGAAGATTGTTAGTATGATTATGTTGACATCTCTATGAAAACAGAGAAGTTCTAATTTGGTTTAGAACTTTATTTATGTCACGCCCCGACCCAAGATTACCTCCCTAACCCTGGGTTAAGACGTGCGGGACCCAACTCAAGTGAGATTTACTCGAAATCCCCCTTGAGCCAGGATAACCCTATTCAAACAGTCCAAACGGCACCGGAATAAACCTCAAATCGGAGGTTATTCTGACTCCTACGTTTGGATCTCAAATATGCCAAATAAAGAACCTAGGGGTTCTAATAATAGTTGTGACTGCACCTGAATCCTGGACAGGCTGCCTACGTACCCTGTCTTTCCAGGGATCAAGCCACACGTAGCTCTTGTGTAAGATTCACCCTAGCCGGGCAGAATCCCGCTTTCCTAATTATCGGTCGATTTATTAGTATGGATAACAAACATCTAAAGCGTATCCGGAGTTTAACCTCTCCGCTAAGGTATCCACCGACCATCTATCTGTCGGGACTATCCCAAACAATCCACCATACAATTATACAACAGGATTTCACAGCAATCGTAAAGAAATAACATGCACACATAAATATATAATAAAACATAGTGGCAACCACGCAAATAAACCAAACCACGGCATCTACGATATTTCCTCCTACTTGGCATCCCTGAAAATAACTATAATTACCAGGGGTATTTATGGAATTACCATCTCAATGGCATTCCTGTAATTAGCCCAAAACTGTTAGGGCAATATGGACAGTCTAGCCTTAATGGCAGTTTCGTAATTATACACATCAGTCAGGGTTATTTCTAGGATTTCTGTCCCAAGGGCAGCCCTGTAAATATACAAATATGGCAGGGGTATTCTGGGAATTCCAGCTCTAGTGGCAGTCCAGTAATAAACTCATACTACCAGGGGTATTTCTGGGATTTAACCACAATGGCACCCCTGTAATTACTCTAAACTGCCAAGGGCAGTTCTGACATTTCCTATTCATGGTAATTCGGTAAAAACCCAGATCTACCGTGGTAAAAATCCAGAGATTTACCCTCTCCTCCTGCCGATCACCTCTCAGGCCAAAATCTCAGCCTACCTGGCCGGACTTCGCCCCTCCCTGCAAACCTAGCCTCTAGGACATCTCCAACAATCCTAAACACCTAGGCACAGTGTCAAGAGTAGATAGAGGAGGTTAATACCTCTCGGTTCCGAACGGGACCCCTGCCTCCTCCTCGTCAGAGCTTCCCTCCACCTCACCACAGCTCGACAACCTTCCCTAAACACCGAGAACTCGACTTGCCGGTGTTAGGCTCCAACCTCCGGTGGGCCGAGACGTGGTCTGAAACGGTGGGGTTCGCCGAACCGATCAAGAACAGTGGTGCTTGATCACCTTCCACAGTGGGCAAAAAGCTTCCCTAATAGGGGGGTTTTGTAGAGGAGAAGGTGGCAAGTGTTTTGGTGATGGTGCGCCGTCTTGGGGTCGACAAACGAGGGTGGTTACCGGAGACGACAACCGGGCTCGGGAGAGGTGAGAGGGAGAGAGAAAGAACCGGAGAGAGAGAGAGGAAACCGAGAGAAAATCCCTCCTCCTCCCCACACAAAAAGATATATATATATATATACCCAACACCAACGGCCCAGATCAATCTCTGATTGATCTGACGGCCCAGATTTTGTTACAGAAGTTACCATGAATAGTAAGAAGATATTTTTCCTATTTACTTTTACCGCACGGTAACAACACTTTATTCCGCATAACTTTCACATACGAACTCCGATTAATTCATAGGACATACCCACGAGTTCGTATTAACGTCCTCCACATCTTTCCCGAAGGAAACTCCCTCAAATTCTCGACTTAACGCAAAGTCCTCTTTTTCTACGATAACGTAACTTATCATTTTTACTTCCGTAAATTCGATAAATTCGTAACTAACAACTCATAGCTCCGGAAAATCTTCCGGACATACCGGGGATCCCGTAATAACATAATCTACCCCTCGGGACATTAATTCTATTTTTCCCCAAAACTAATAATATCTCGATAATAATTCGGGGAAAATTAACAGTGCGGTTACCATTCCCTGTAACTCGCCTAATCCCGGTAAAAATGTTAATTTCGGGACGGGGTGTTACAATCTACCCCCCTTATAGAAATTTCGTCCCCGAAATTTCCTCTGCGAAAGGTAAAACCAACTGTCAAGGAATGTCGTCAAGTTCCACCGAACAGAGCTTCAGGAAAACCAGTGTCACAAGCTCTAAGTATCATTTTCTTTAGCATTCAGAGTCTCCCCGCATTAGCAATACGGAAACATAGCTACACTCGCTTAAAACACTAGGGTACGATACCCTAGTCTCGTCCTTTTCATCGCAATCGACTCTATAAGACTTGCCTCTTAACTCTTCACAAACTAATTTCGACAATCCGGCAACTTTCCCAAACGTAACCCAAACTAACTTGAAGTCGACTCGAATGCTCTACTTACACGACTGCCACACTTAGCATTTAACACCAAAGTCTTCCACATGGAAGGGTAAAAATGCTACAGTCCCTCACCATGGAGGAAACTCATATATCTCTTGCACCTTTCAAGACTAAAGAGATATGAACTTTCTATACTAGGCCCTGAGACTACAGACGGATTATCTCCTGCGTCCAAAATCAAAACTCATCCACCCCCGTTCCTAATACCCCAAACTTTTAACCACAGGGCTCGAACAAACTCGCATACCACAATGCGACCTCAAACTGCTCACTTGAGCTGATGAATCCGTTATGCGACTTCGCGCCTACATGTATGTCATCTTCACATACTTAGAAATAGTGAATTTTCCTCATCCTACCCCTCTCTTATAAAAGAGTCTTCAGTAGGGTATTTTCCAATAATCAGAGCTAACAAGCTCGCACACTAACTCATGCGTGCTAAAGTCTTGGCCCAACATCCTGTATGCTTCTCATAGTGCTTCTATAATCAGTTTCCACGGTTACACCAGTTAGCTCAACATCTACCATACCTTATGTCAAAAATATTCCGAAACCAAGTCAAATCCCCCATGACTTTACCCCAAACCTTAATCCTTATTAGAAAAGTTCACGCACACAAAAGAAAATAATAAGTCTGACTTCTCAGACTAGGGTCGGAGCTAAGAGCTCTAGTAGCGCCATCACGCTATGCTAGCTAGATAAAATAATAACGGACAACCCTTATAATATCCACCTGACCTCTCAGGCGTGTCTGTCCTCTCAGACCAGGGTCGGAGCTAAGAGCTCTGGGTAAAGTGGTAATGGACAACCCTCATAGTATCCACCTGACATCTCAGGCGTGTCTGTCCTCTCAGACCAGGGTCGGAGCTAAGAGCTCTGGGTAAAGTGGTAATGGACAACCCTCATAGTATCCACCTGACATCTCAGGCGTGTCTGTCCTCTCAGACCAGGGTCGGAGCTAAGAGCTCTGGGTAAAGTGGTAATGGACAACCCTCATAGTATCCACCTGACATCTCAGGCGTGTCTGTCCTCTCAGACCAGGGTCGGAGCTAAGAGCTCTGGGTAAAGTGGTAATGGACAACCCTCATAGTATCCACCTGACATCTCAGGCGTGTCTGTCCTCTCAGACCAGGGTCGGAGCTAAGAGCTCTGGGTAAAGTGGTAATGGACAACCCTCATAGTATCCACCTGACATCTCAGGCGTGTCTGACCTCTCAGACCAGGGTCGGAGCTAAGAGCTCTGGGTAGTAGCGTCCTCACGCTACTCTAGCTAGCATACTCATTGACAACCCTTATAACAAAAATTCATAACAAAACTTTACCCAATTACTCTTCCCAAAACAATAAGTAAAACCATTCCTCGTCTTATATGTATAATTCCACATAAAACATTCATGAACCCGAGGAAAATATAATTCTCGAAACCATCATATAAACCCTGCCAATAACTCAATAATTAGGGCATGCATTCATTTAAAAATAGTCTGTCCACTCACAGTACTATTGCGACCTTCTTCCCGCTCGGAAAGCTTCTCGAGCGAAACTCTCGAACTAACAGCGTAGTCGAGCCCGTCTCACGTTCAACCAGAGACTGTACAAACAACCCAAAACATTAGTCATTTCAACGTTGACTTGGTATTTTCCTAGTTTGACTAGGAACTCCTATTTGACCAAATGTTGACCAAGTTCCTTTTTATGACACTTTAACCTTTTTAACTTTCTTTCCCGGTTATCGACTCCTAATCTCAATTTACCAGAAGTCCGACTCAGTTTCCGAACTTTCCTTTATCACTTTTTCAAACTTTACACTTATTTCCGATTATCGACTCGAAGTTTGGTTTCTGTTTACGCCACCTTAGCGTAAGTATTTTCTCTTACAAAATGTGAGTCAATGCGTCGATAACAAAATTATCCGATTGTTTTCCACGATCCACTTGACAATACCGTTAATAGGAGTCAACATCTCCCTCAACCACTAGAGTGGTCATCATAATATAGTTCCCATATTTCACTAATTATCTTCAAAACCTTTAACTTGAATTCTACATTTTCTTTAACCTTTTCAACCCGATTTAACATCTTCTCAAAAAGGGAAAGTTTCCCAAAATGGAAAGTTTCCTCAATTGGTAAGTCTTCCTTAAAATGGGAAGTTTCCTAAAATGGAAACTTCCTACTTACGTCCAATTTTCCGTAAATATCCCGAGTACGATTCAACTGACACTTTTCGACTCAAATGGGATTCGGTTTCTACCTCTTCGGCATTCTGCCGGTTCAACTGCATCACCGGAATCTTCGTCGGATTCCGATGTCTTGCCGGAATTTCGCCATAATCTCCCCGTTTCCTCTGATCTACCAAGTTCCGACAACAAGCAAACAACCCCAACAATACTGTAATTACACAGTGATCAGGAACACTCACACAGGAGCTCTAGGTAACAGTAGTTACCTTCAAAATTGATCCGAGGCAGAAATACCCAAACCTCTGCCTCTGTCCAAACCCCCAACAACATAACTCAAAGAAAGAATTTATTTAATTCTCGCAATCTTTTGGTCCGAGATTTGAACCTATGCTCTGATACCATTGTCACGCCCCGACCCAAGATTACCTCCCTAACCCTGGGTTAAGACGTGCGGGACCCAACTCAAGTGAGATTTACTCGAAATCCCCCTTGAGCCAGGATAACCCTATTCAAACAGTCCAAACGGCACCGGAATAAACCTCAAATCGGAGGTTATTCTGACTCCTACGTTTGGATCTCAAATATGCCAAATAAAGAACCTAGGGGTTCTAATAATAGTTGTGACTGCACCTGAATCCTGGACAGGCTGCCTACGTACCCTGTCTTTCCAGGGATCAAGCCACACGTAGCTCTTGTGTAAGATTCACCCTAGCCGGGCAGAATCCCGCTTTCCTAATTATCGGTCGATTTATTAGTATGGATAACAAACATCTAAAGCGTATCCGGAGTTTAACCTCTCCGCTAAGGTATCCACCGACCATCTATCTGTCGGGACTATCCCAAACAATCCACCATACAATTATACAACAGGATTTCACAGCAATCGTAAAGAAATAACATGCACACATAAATATATAATAAAACATAGTGGCAACCACGCAAATAAACCAAACCACGGCATCTACGATATTTCCTCCTACTTGGCATCCCTGAAAATAACTATAATTACCAGGGGTATTTATGGAATTACCATCTCAATGGCATTCCTGTAATTAGCCCAAAACTGTTAGGGCAATATGGACAGTCTAGCCTTAATGGCAGTTTCGTAATTATACACATCAGTCAGGGTTATTTCTAGGATTTCTGTCCCAAGGGCAGCCCTGTAAATATACAAATATGGCAGGGGTATTCTGGGAATTCCAGCTCTAGTGGCAGTCCAGTAATAAACTCATACTACCAGGGGTATTTCTGGGATTTAACCACAATGGCACCCCTGTAATTACTCTAAACTGCCAAGGGCAGTTCTGACATTTCCTATTCATGGTAATTCGGTAAAAACCCAGATCTACCGTGGTAAAAATCCAGAGATTTACCCTCTCCTCCTGCCGATCACCTCTCAGGCCAAAATCTCAGCCTACCTGGCCGGACTTCGCCCCTCCCTGCAAACCTAGCCTCTAGGACATCTCCAACAATCCTAAACACCTAGGCACAGTGTCAAGAGTAGATAGAGGAGGTTAATACCTCTCGGTTCCGAACGGGACCCCTGCCTCCTCCTCGTCAGAGCTTCCCTCCACCTCACCACAGCTCGACAACCTTCCCTAAACACCGAGAACTCGACTTGCCGGTGTTAGGCTCCAACCTCCGGTGGGCCGAGACGTGGTCTGAAACGGTGGGGTTCGCCGAACCGATCAAGAACAGTGGTGCTTGATCACCTTCCACAGTGGGCAAAAAGCTTCCCTAATAGGGGGGTTTTGTAGAGGAGAAGGTGGCAAGTGTTTTGGTGATGGTGCGCCGTCTTGGGGTCGACAAACGAGGGTGGTTATCGGAGACGACAACCGGGCTCGGGAGAGGTGAGAGGGAGAGAGAAAGAACCGGAGAGAGAGAGAGGAAACCGAGAGAAAATCCCTCCTCCTCCCCACACAAAAAGATATATATATATATATACCCAACACCAACGGCCCAGATCAATCTCTGATTGATCTGACGGCCCAGATTTTGTTACAGAAGTTACCATGAATAGTAAGAAGATATTTTTCCTATTTACTTTTACCGCACGGTAACAACACTTTATTCCGCATAACTTTCACATACGAACTCCGATTAATTCATAGGACATACCCACGAGTTCGTATTAACGTCCTCCACATCTTTCCCGAAGGAAACTCCCTCAAATTCTCGACTTAACGCAAAGTCCTCTTTTTCTACGATAACGTAACTTATCATTTTTACTTCCGTAAATTCGATAAATTCGTAACTAACAACTCATAGCTCCGGAAAATCTTCCGGACATACCGGGGATCCCGTAATAACATAATCTACCCCTCGGGACATTAATTCTATTTTTCCCCAAAACTAATAATATCTCGATAATAATTCGGGGAAAATTAACAGTGCGGTTACCATTCCCTGTAACTCGCCTAATCCCGGTAAAAATGTTAATTTCGGGACGGGGTGTTACAATTTATACATGATTTAATATGTATGCTTGATTGACTGTCATTTATATGTGTAATTGGTATGAGTTATTGACAGAGCTATGCGTGTGATTGAGTCCTAAGATACTTAGGATCTCATTCACATAATATCTATAATTATAGAAGAAAATGTATGCTTGAGGATTTGATTTGATTAGTTATTTGATGCAGGTAATACGTGAGAAAATATTTCTTGTTTTAATACGACATGTGCCTTTATTATTTAATTTGTGAATCTTGAAAGAAAGGTAAGAAGCCTAGTACAGTTTTCTTTATAAGTTGTGAAAGAAAATGACTTGTGTCCCTTGATATCAATTAATTGGTCTTATCAATTAGAGTCATAGTATGATTAGGATTTTCTTATATCAATTAACTGGTTGCATCTTGTTAGATTGGTGTGTGGTGATTGAGTCATTTATATATTAGATATATATGTGTTGATTATTCTCTATCAATTAAAGTGATTTTCTTATATTGAAATATATTGATTAACAATCTTGTTATGTTGTTCCTTCCTTACAGGAGAGTAATCACGTTGAAGTCTTGACATTGAAGATGAGTCTTTTACTGTTTTATAGTGGAACAACAAGTATTTAGAAAATACCTTCGGAGCGTAATCTTTAGAGACTATCTCTGCACGCATAGCGTTTGAGAGATAGTATTTTCACAGTCATATTCTGTGAGGTCACAAATTCAACTGTTTCTTGTTGAGTTGAATTTGTTATATGTGTGAGTGTAATTCTCTCATGTTTTGAAAAGAAGATTATTGAAGTCTCAAGGATACAAACGGTTCCTTGAAGAAAGAAGAAGAAAACTGTCTTCCTAGAGAGATATAAATTTGTATTATAATAGAGTTTACAAGTGGTGTACGACTCTACACATATTCATCTAGTTGAAATCGTTTTATAAGTTTGTGCTCTGCTGTGTTTTTTTCCTCTAATTTGAGGTTTTTACACAGCACCAAAAATCTTGTGTTATTTATTTATTTTTTGTCTAGTTCGTCGAGGATTGAAATTATGTATCAATCTCCGCTGCACGTTCCACAATACTTTCATACAAGATCCAACTTCATGAAGGAGAAAGGGGCTTAATGAGTCCTATGCCCTACAAACATTTTCAGTTAAAATTTTGTGAAATCTTGTACCCACAGATTATATCCCATATAAACCTATTTATATACATTATTATATTAATATATGAAGTTACGGAATTTTTTCATGTTCCATTTCCATGTAGCTCCACTTTTTTATAGTGGAGTGGTCCCGTTTTTAATTCCATTACATTAATATGTTAGATTTTTTTTACAATTTTTTAATCCTTTTACTGATAAAAATTCTTACTTTTTTTATTATACTAATAGAATTTTTTCTTCGTCAGATTTAAAATTAATGTGACATACCTATTGATTTACTTGCTTTTGAAATCAATAATGATTTTATCAGAATAGATAATCAGTTTATGATTGATTGCTTAATTTAATATATTGAGAATGATATACTGTTATGCGATAATTTTAAAATATAAAATCTCATCAGTGTTAAATATTATTAATATAATTTTTATTTTATTATTCTTCGTATGTCCCATTACTGCTGAAGTTTCTTACTACACGTTTATAAGATGTCATTTTAGATTAAATATTATTAATATAATTTTTATTTTATTATTCTTTGTATGTCCCATCTTCCTTACTAGGGGTTCATCAGATGTCATTTTAGGTAGTCTCAACCCTCCACTAATGGAGGGATAACGTTAAAAACATTGTCAGAAAAAAAATCCAACTCTATCTCGGGCTTTTATCGGGTCGGGTGGTGCCTACACCCGAAACCTTCTATTACAAACCTTCCAAAAACACTCTATTTTGAGCTTTCGTTCCCAGTCTGTGGTGGAGATCTCGCCGGATTCTGGTTTTGAGGCGCTGATCGAGCATTTGAGTAGATCTCATCGATTTACTGCGCTGTTGTTTGTGGCCAGGTAATTTCTGTCATCTTTTTTTTTTGTTTTTCTTCACTGAAATTAATGCATCTTTCATGTTTGATTTCACCTGAACATGTATATGATATATGAATCAAAGTTTCAAACTTTTTAGGTTTGCTTAATCCGTCATAAACAACAGGGCTTCAAGTTTATTACAAGAACAGCTGTGGTGATTTGTTTGTGTATTACTTTTGTAAACTGATTTAAACATGGCGTGTTCTAACTTCCTGTTTCTATAGGAATATGGCTGTGTTTGGTTTTGTATATAAAGTAGAATTGAGGTTATGTTTACCGTGATTTGTTTATTGGCAAATGTCAGATGGAATGAGTTGTATATGTATTTCTTTTGTTTATGTTGATGTTCAGGTTTTAGGAACCATTTGATTAGGTGCACGGTTAAAATGGATAATGATAGTAGTGCAGAAGCAACTGTTTCTGGGGATGATTTCAATACTGAAGTACCTGTGATGGAGTCGGATAGCGGGGACGGTCTTGGAACAGTCCCATCTGGTGTAGCTACCAGAGAGCTAGAAAATGTGCGTGAGGTTATTTTTGATGTTGAATTGGATATAGCTCGCGCTACTGATAAGTTGCAAAATTTGAGTGGTTTTATGATGCGTGTGGCCACCAAGGAGAGTGACTTTGAGGCATTTATATCAGAGGAAGAGGTGAAATCAGTTGATTCGGTCGAGAAGGCTTTAGAGTACACTATCTTATCTGGAATTTTGGAGTCTGAGGTGAGTGAATTGGATAAGCTCATGGCGATGCTTGAAATGGAGATCACGGCTGCACAGGGGATACTATCCTCTTACACATACTTGGGAGAAACATTTGCAGTAATGGAAGAAAAGCTGCAGTATTCTGAACAGTCATTGAAGCAGTTGCAAGAACAGGTCTCTGAAATCAGGATGCAGTCTCTGAAGCTCCAGAGGACCTTTCCAAGCTCCGATGGAGAAGAAAAGTGTAAGTTAGCAGTCCCATTACGAATGTTCTTGTTGATGATAATTCAATATTATTAGCTTCTAATTCGCAGTGTACATATGGTGATGGGGTTGGCGGGGTTTTATAATGGTAGGCCAAGCAGGTTTTATAACCACCTTTAGTGCATAAGTTGAATTGTTAGGGAGTTTTAATTACTTTCATCCCGTTCTAATGCATGCATATTCGGGGCTGCCAGAAACTCTTAGTGGTAGTAGGCCAGGCAGGTTTCTCTAATCACCTTCACTGCATAGGTTAATAGAGAAGCGACTATAACTGTTTCTTGCATATTGACAGGGAATTACGACAAAGGAGCGTGCCATTTAGAAGATGAGTTATATTCAAGCAAGAAGGTGCAAACTGCTGATCAACAAAGACATATATTGCAGATGCTAGAGAAATCTTTAGCGAGAGAAATGGATCTTGAAAAGAATTTAATTGAATCAAGGCAAATTGAAGAGGATTTGAAAATGAGATTATTCTCTTCAGAACAAGAGGCATATTGCATGGTGGATGAAGCAGCAGATGTTTGGGAGAGGTGGTTAGAGGCAGATAATGGATCTGGGATCATGATGAGTATTTCAAAAGAACTGCTGGGTAAACTCCAGATTCTTCAGTTTAATTTAAATGGCTTAGTTCAGCGAGAAAAAGAGCTACAATTGAAGGTGGATGGTCTCCTTAAAGCCAAAGAAAGCTCTTTGCAGAGGCTTGAAAGTAGCAATGCAAAAGTTTATGACTTCTTTCACGCACAGACAGAGAGCTTGAAAGACAGCTTGAAGGAAGCTGAAGATAAGTTAATTATTGCTGATTCTCAGGCCTTCACTCTGAGCGAAAAGGTGAGCTCCCTAGAAGATGAAATTAGTGAATTGGGAACTGTTATTACAGATCTGAAAGAGAAAGAATCTAAAGCTGAAAGTACGGCTCAGAACGCAGAAGCCCAGTGCAAATTATTAACTGAGACCAACTCTGAACTTAATGAAGAGCTCGGATTTCTTAAGAAGCAGTTGACAGAACCTGACATTCGATTGCAGCATGCAGTGGCAACTGCTGAAGCTAGCCAGGAGAAACAAAACATGTTGTATTTGACTATTAGGGATATGGAAAATGTGATAAAGGATCTAAAGCAGAAGGTTTCAAAAGCTGAATGTCGGGCTGACAGTGTAGAGGACAAGTGTATAATAATATCGGAATCTAATGCAGCACTAAATGAGGAAGTAAGCTTTCTGACGGGTAGATTGAAACGGATGGAGGCAGCTTTACATCAAGCTGAGGCATCAAAAATAGCTACTGCAACTGATATTGCAGTCCGGTCAAAAGTTATCACAAACTTGATTGTGCAACTTGCTTTTGAAAGAGAGCGCCTTCATAAGCAGGTATTTACCATCTTGTATCTTATTTAAATTCAAGTTTATGGGCTGGAATTTGACTATTTATTGTGGAACACATCTTTTGATGTCTGTCTGAATGTTTTTTCTTCTTTTAGTATGTAGGCTTTAGATTAGAAATGCAATTTCAACTTTACAATGATTAGGAATGAACTGTTATGTCCAGCTATGATCTGGTTACAGTAAAACACAGGAGCCTTCTTATAGCTAGAGGATTACATAACCAAACATGATATGTGCATGCTTTTCCATAGTCATGTCACTCATGTGTTGTATTCATTTGTAAGTATGTAGCTACCTTGGGGGTGATGAGCGGTGAGATGGAGGTTCGCCATGGTAGGTTAGCTATTAGGTTTAAATTATCCCCATTGTAGTGAAATTATCTACCAAGATAATCTGAAAGCCAGTTACAGATTTTCTTTACCTACTTTGCTTTGAAATGCCTAGTTTACTTTTCTGTCATTGCATAGCTGGTCATGTAGGTTTGTTTAAAAATCAATAAATCTAGCTCAAAAAAACGATGCAGATTTTCAGTTATAGCATATTGAAACCAATTCAGGGTCAGTTTGCCTAATTTAGTACAATATATCTTTCCCCACTCTTAACATTTATCTTCGGGTGATCGGATGTAGATGTCTTCATTAACAATGGAGAACAAAGCTCTAATTCTGAAGTTGCAAATGAACAATAGTCCATCTGTGGTTATGTGCAATGATAGAGGAAAGCACGATTTGGATACTGGCACAAAAGAAAGTAGGGAGGAAGCTCATGAGTTGTCTGCTGTCAGTGCTAAGGTCTGTTCTATAACGATCCTGACTTCTTGTAGTGTTTGCCATGCTTTCCTGTTTGGTTAATTCTTTTATTATCTTGTGTATGAACTGTCTTTTTTGGTCAATGAAGTATAATAAGATTGAGGTGCCCTTTGATGCTATATTACCATTGTGTCTCTTTTGTCTGATGTATTATATACCTCATGCTTTGGAAATGTCATTTCGTGTCATGGCATCGATATCATTTTTTTGCGGATTTCCTGCATGTATTTTGTTCTGATGAGCTTTTCAGCGCAACTAGGACAACTACAATAATCACTAAACTTTGCCCCTTATTTGTATTTTTCAGTTTGATAGGACTCATAAAGATGCTTCTATGAGTGAGACTGAAGCTGAACCTGCTGATTTTGTGAGAGTGGACACAGGAGTTCTAAACTTTAAGCATGTACTCATTGCAGTGCTCGTCGTACTGATTTCAGCTGCACTTTATTTCTTTACTTAACAAGATTACCCATTCTGGACACAAACTTCCACAACTAAAGGCCTGTCTCGGAGTGCAACAACATATGTGGTTTCTCAGCTTCAAATCTCGATGGAGTAGAACTCATCAAGGTTATATTTCAGAAACCCTAGCTATCGATTTCCCCCAATTTAGAAACTGTAGGTTGAAATCAGAAATGGGATGAAAAAGTGCTATAGGTTTCTCATAGTTGACAGGACTCCTTTGGTCAGACTCTCAGGGCATGTTGCTGAAGTTAGACCTGTATATCATTGTCACATAACCTACTGAGTCACCCTTTAGTGGAATCACAGTTAACTTTAATAAATTATTTGGGATCTATATTGAGGTTAATGCCAACAAACCAAATGCACAGCTGCCTCTCTCGCATGCTTTGGTTTTCACATTTCTCTCTGAGCAATTCCTTTACACTAACGAAATCTTTGCCAATGTGGTTCTTTTGTGAAAGCTTAAAATCAATCTTAAGCTCACTATTACTTGGTAACTTTGTTCAGGTGTGGTACAACAACTGTAGGAGGCAGTCAGGCAGAGATCACTGAGCTGAACTCACTTCTGGCTATCAACGAGCTCTTGCTAAAAATTATGAAGAAACTCGTGGTTGCTCTCTGTAGTGTTCAATCCTCCTTTTACATAACTGTGTTGTAGAATTGAACATTTGGTTGAAAGGGCCCTAGATTGATTTGTTGTTGACATGAATACATAGAAGTTTGGATGTACTTCCTAAACAGTTCAAACTGAAGTTGGAGACAGTGATATGTTTCAGAGCTATATGCAATAGCATGATTATATTATGGTGTTTTACCGTACTTGAAGTTTCTTTCACAATTTACTCCCACGAGAATTGTGGGAGGAGCAAAATTAAAGCATCCACCTTTTTTTTACTCCACATCTTTTCTGGGAGGTGGATCAATTTGCAACGTTATGACTCGTAGCTCTTAGTTTTCAGGTCTGCTTTCTATGCTTATAATTCAAGGCACTTAACAAAAACCAAAAAAGAGAGCTGTGTATTGCACACATAATTTCATTTCTCCCACAGTTTTATATGAAACACCATCACCATGTATGCAGTTTTGTAAGTAGAAGCCCAACAGAGTTACGGTCTCCGTCCAATTCCTGCAATGCAAACATGTTACGGTCTTTCTCTGTGCTCCCTTCGCATCCTTGACGTTTATTTTGGGTTTCATTCTCTTTTTTAATACGCAGGAGGTGCAAATACGGTGTACTTTTAGCCATTCATATATTTGGAGAGCTTTGACCATCGTGTATTTACAGACCGTGCATACAAGATGCTCACATAGAAGATTCTCAAAGAATCGTACTTTTCTTCTTGTGGTGTTTACATCAACTTAAGTTTCGGTGATTGGTTAATATACAGAAACACAAAACAAAAGTAATTAATCTAGAACAGCAAGGATGGATCTCACTCAATCTTGTTTTTTTGCGTAGGTAATACTACTCTTCTGCTTCGCCTTTGCATTCCTAACGCGCATTTGTATATGTGAAATATTACTCAGTTGTTACGTAATGGATCGATGCTGAACTTCGGAACCGTATCATCAAACCCTACAATTCGAAGTGAGATCTTAGAAAATACTTGTCTAGCTGTTGCATCTGTTGCATTTGTTTCGTTACAATATGACTTCTGAAACCAAACCAAACTCCGATGAGAGAGCCCCTTTGTTACGAAAGTTTCAACATGAAGATGAAGATGTGGCGAGGACTGATGAGAAGTATTCTGGAGCATCCTTTTATGGTTCTGTGTTCAATTTGACATGCACCATTGTCGGGTCTGGAATCATGAGCCTACCTGCAACCCTTAAACTGTTGGGACTTCTTCCAGGGATCGTGTTGATCATCTTAGTTTCATTCATAATTGAGGCATCGGTTGAGTTGTTGTTGAGGTTCAGCAAGGAAGGGTCTGCAGTTTCCTACGGTGATGTCATGGCTCATGCATTTGGATGGATTGGGAAGATTGTACTTCAGATCACCATTGTTATTTACAGCATTGGTACTCTCATTGTGTATATGATCATAATTGGTACATCCCTAATGCTTTTGGTCTTTGTTAACATTTGTTTATGCATTGCAAATCATAGTTATGTATTGTTTGTGTTAATGCTCAAATGATATTTGTTTAACTACCTCAACTAGAGGATGTGCTTTCTGGATCAACCAGCTTCCATGGAGTTCACCACCCCGGCATTCTGGAAGGGTGGTTTGGAGAGCATTGGTGGACTAGTCGCGCCTTCGTTCTTGTTGCTGTTACTATCATCATATTTATTCCATTGATGTTCTTTGAGCGAATCGGTTGGTAAATGTTTCCTTGATGTCTCAATACAAATGACCTTTGTTTCTGCATAGTATGGAGCTAGCTAGCCTCCATATATATATGATATATTGCGTGATTGCTTCTGTATTTGGTTGCAGATTCGGCGAAATATCTCTCTCTTATATCAGTTGGATTGGCTCTTCTGTTTCTCTGTGTTGTGGTTGGTGTCACAGTTTACAAATTAGTGGATGGAAGCATAGAGAGCCCAAAATGGTTTCCAAATGTGACAGATTCAGCATCATTCTTTAGGATCTTCACTGCTGTCCCTGTGATTGTTTTTGCATACGTTTGCCACTATAATGGTATTCAAGCATGTTGATGTTCTCTTTCCATACAAGTCCTTGAATGCTATATAGCCTGTGCTACTTCTTTACTTGGTCAAATTTTATAGGAGTTTCCTTGCAGAACATTCATGATACATTAGATCGTGTTATTTTCATTTCGACAGATGATAGTATTGATCAAGTTGTTTATTTTCAGTCCACACAATACAGAATGAGCTTGTAGATTCTTCCCAAATGCAAGCTGTGGTACGCAGTTCACTATCTCTATGTGCAGTTGTCTATGTAATGACAGGACTTTTCGGGTTCCTCCTTTTCGGTGAATCAACCGTCTCCGACTTACTCTCCAACTTTGACACTGACCTTGGCATTCCCCACAGCCGGCTGTTCAATGACATTATTCGCATTAGCTATGTGGCGCATGTCATACTAGTTTTCCCCACCATTTTCTTACCTCTGCGGCTCAACTTGGACGGCCTCCTTTTCCCCACTGCAAGACCTCTGACTTCAGACAAGAAGAGATTTGTGTTGGAAAGTATAGGTCTGGTGTTGATTTCCCTTGTGGGTGCAATATTCATACCCAACATTTGGGTAGCTTTCGAGTTCTCTGGAGCAACCCTGGGAGGCTTACTTGCATTTGTGTTTCCTGCTTCCATTACTCTCAAGTACGTCATATCACTTTCACTAAATTTTGTTGAATACTGATCTATAATGTGAATATGTCTATTAGTATGACATAGTCTCATAATTTGGTGTTTCAGAGACCCTCATTGTATAGCAACTACCAAGGACAAGATTGTATCAGTTTCCATGATCATTCTTGCAGCATTTGCAAACCTGATGGCTATATATAGCAACCTGAGCTCTTTGTTGTCATTAACGAAATAATGAACAGAGGAGGTGACACTCAACATAAACTCGTTTCCTATTTCATCATGTAGTACTTGAGTTGTGGATTGGTTTACACACTCAACATAAACTCGTTTCCTATTACATTACTGGTTAGTCTACACAGTAATGTATCAGGTCAATATATATGATCATTCTTCATCTTTGATGTTGTAACTAAAAATTCTATGCCTACAGCCTACTTATTATGTTATTATCATGTTCAAACGCAACAAAAGAAGTGATACACTGTTTAGTGTCATTGGAACAATTTCTTCCCCAATAGAATGAACCATTCTCATGCGTTCTGATGCATTAAGATTTCAACTGAGATATGATTTAGTACTGTTATTTTGATATTAGTAATCCTCTTTGTGCTAGTGTGGAAAATAATAGAGCAAATTTTTAAATAGTGACCGAACGAGGTACCACTTGAAGCCGGAAACAATTTTAAGTACGAGCCGTTCTCAAGAAATGTTTTCTAAAAGTTGGGTTCGAACTAATGAACCCCAAACAGCAATGTCTGAGAAAGAGAAGCAAGACGAGCTCGCCGACTCTCTCAACGACCTCTTCTTCGGCGTCTCCACCATGATCAAATCCGAGCTACAGGTTCCTCTCTCTCCCTTCAATCCCCAAACTACGATATGTTAATCTACAATTCAATCCTAGGAGAATGACGACACTTGTTTGATCAGGGAACATCCAACCACATGGAGCTGTTAGAGAAGATGAATCTGAGAGTCGCTGAGGAATACAAAGGCTTCGGCGACGTGGCCTCCGGGCTCAGCGTCTTCGTGGAGCGGCTTAAGTCCAAAAGCGGCGGCTTCGACGAGTATGTCAAGCAGATTGATGCCGTAGATCAGCAAGTCACAGAGTTTGAAGCTGTGGTTTCTGTGCTTGATAAGCATGTGACCATGTTGGAATCCAAAGTAGAGTCTGTGTATCACAATCCGTCGTCTTCCTAGTTTCAGTTGTTCATGCTTATTAGTGTTCTTGAAATTTGTTTTCTGTTTCTCTATGTACCATGTTCAACTTCGATCAAATGTAGCGGTTTATGATCAGCCTTGAACACTGCTCGAGATTTTCAAGCTGTATCAAATGTGCCAACTTGATTCACAATGCATCAACGGTTAACAGTCGCCCGCGAAATGTTTTGAATATGTAGTGGTAGCATGAACCACGTAATGTTTCTGATATAGATTACAAGGGTACAGCAGGGAGGTTCAAGGCATCTACAGATAAGCAATATCCTATCTAGTTTTGTCAGGCTTGATTCTCTGATGTTAGTAACGGCGGTTGGGGGATAGTTTGCTTCTACTTGTTCTGTAACGAGAAGGATGCGTCTTCCTGTGTCTTCGTAAGTTCTGCAGCATAACGGCGCGTGTTTTGCCATCCGGTTGCAGGCCATTCTTACGCATATTTGTGTAAAGCTTCTTTGCTAATTCGGTTTTGCCTTGGAAGCTCATTCCTTGAATGGCCGCGTTATAAAGTGATGCATCTGGTGTGGCATGCTGCAAAACAAAACAAAATACCATCATAGAGAATAGTCAGCTTTGGGCATTTAGAGTTTGTAATGCCAAACCAGCAGCAAACTCTGATCAATGTTTAATGATTTATCACATGCATCGAACTGGAGGGTTTGAAATCTGGACGACTAAACATGATAGTCCATTGTTTTATACAGAATTTCTGACTCCATAGGAAGCTGTATAATGCGATAAAGTGGAACACAAAGCAGATAATAACTTGAAAGAATGGACCTTACATTCAGGATTTCCTCAACTTCCTCCCAGAAAGAACCCCAGATGCAACTCCTTATTAGAGACAGATGAGTAAATGTGTCCGGGGTGCACTTCTGGTGAACCATGTGCTCATACACTTGCAATGCCACTTCAGGCTTCCTTGCCATCTCACAAGCACTGATTACAAGGTTATACGATGCTGTTGAAACTGACAGATCAGAAGCCTCTAATTGCCACAAAAGCTGCAGAGATTTATCCCATAGCCCAAGCTTCGAGCAAGACATTAAAGCCATATTGTACAAGTGTGAGTTCAAATGAGAGCGCTGGCTTCTCTTGATGCTCTCAAACAGCTTAATAGCATCATCATGTCGATTTGCCCTATACAGTGCACCGAGTAACGCCTTCCATGTGTAAGGATCAGGTGAATGACCCATAGATTTCATGATATTATATACCCTAAATGCTAGTTCAACCTCGGCAGCCTTTCCAAGCGAATTTATCAATGCATTGAATGCAATTGCATTTGGCTTGAGCCCGCTGTCCAACATATTCTGAAAGATGATCAGCGCAAGATCCCAATTTCCTTCCTTGGAGCAAGCACCAATCATAGCTTGCATTGTATCAATCCCCGGTTCAAATTTGTTTTCAATCATCTCATTGTAAGCATCAAGGGCTAGCTCATGCTCACCACACCGAACAAAAATGCTAACCAAGAGGCCATAAGTAACTTGTGTTCCAGTACGCCCATTCTCCTTGATATCTCTCCACAATCTCTCAGTTTCACGCCAATTGTTAACTTTCCCACAGACCGATATCATTGTGTTATAGACAACAGTATCAAAATCATCCCTCACCCCACTCTCCCTTTCCATTTCCCTAAACATTTCAATGGCAGAGTCACAGCCATGAGCATCCGAAACTGCCTTAAGTATCAAGCTATAACTATGCCCCGTGGTCAACTTCTTCCTCTTCATAACCTCAAACACCCTCAGACCATTATCAACAAACCCATTTCTCAACAGACAAGATAACAGTGAATTACACGCATGTAAACTAGGAACAAGACCTGATAACTCCATGGAAGTAAACAGCTCCAACGCACTCCGAAATTTATTAGTTCTACTCAGCACCAAAATCCGCTTCGACAATGTCTCCACATCCACCTCCTCTAAAAAGCTTACCCTATCTACATTCAACACAACCTTCCTATTTAAACTCAACTCCGGCCTGATGCCAACCTCAGGCTCAATATCCGGGTGCACCGGGTCCTTGTCAATTGCCAAATCTCCCCATGGAGGCAATAACTGCTCAACCAAACAAGCTTCATATCCTTGTCTATCTTCTTGTTTCTCACAAACCAACCCAGATTGGACACTAAGCACCACGTTTGGCACAGACATGGATTTTGCCTTCATTCTAATCCTATTGGGTACCCACATGGAACCTAAGCTAAGATTACACATACTTGCATATGTCCTAGTCACATCATATAAAGGCTGATTAAAATGCCAATACCGATACCCAGAACTAGTTGACATTATTATCATATTGGAAACTGAAGGCTTCAGTACCTCACCCATTAATCAACACAGAACACACAGACAAACACAAAGCTATAAAATTTGTACTTATTTTCATCTACCCAGTTTTTAAATGAAGAAGATGAAGCAAAAAGAAGAACAGACCTTTCTCAATCGCCAAAGCAAAAGCTGTTTACAGAACTGAGAGCTGCTCCTACAAACCAGAACGAAGCAAATATCCTGCTTTCCCCAACTAAACGCACCGTTTTATATTCAAAAATAATCAATGCAGGCCGGCCCAATATGTAAAAAATATCGGCGACCCGGCCCAATGTATTTGGCGGTGGATAGCTATAAATAGCCTCGGCGTCTATTTCGGACTCGACCACAAATCTTCGCTGAGAAAAAAAAGCTCCGCAATTCTCTCCTACAATGACAACCGCCATGGGTCCTCCGCCGCCGCCTCCTCCTCTTTCCAAACCCTCCGGCGACTCAGAAGCCCTAGAAAATGTGCCGATGGAGACTACTTCAGATTCTTCAACGCATATGAAGCCCCCGATGGGGCCTCCGCCTCCCAAAAACCCTAGTCCTCCTCGAGAAAACCCTAACCCTACATCCACCGCCGACTCCGAAACCGCGCCGCCTCCGGAGACCTTGAATCAGAAATCGCAAGGCTTTACCGTGCCTTACTCGATCCCTCCGTGGAGCGGAGCTCCATGCCACCAGTTCCAGCTGGAGGTCCTTAAAGACGGCGCCATTGTCGACCAGTTCAATGTGTAAGCTTCTTCTTCGTCTTCATTTCAGTGATGCATTTCGAATTCATGCTCCGAAAATCGGTTGAGTTTGTTTGCAACTGAGAATTTTCAGGTTTGAGAAAGGAGCCTACATGTTCGGTAGGGTCGAACTATGCGATTTTGTACTGGAGCACCCCACTATCTCTCGGTTTCATGCCTGTAAGCACATTGCTGATCATGTTGTTCGTGTTATCATTGGATAGAGGTTCAGAGAAATGTACTAGGAATTTGAGCTAGGCTGAAGATTTCGACTAGTTAATTATATCTTGTTCACTCTTTTGGCAGTGCTCCAGTTCAAGACGAGTGGTGAGGCATACATTTATGACCTTGGCAGTACTCATGGTACTTTCGTTAACAAGAACCAGGTATTTCTATGCTGCTAATTGCTTTTCGCAGCTAGACCTTAAACCTGAAATGTAGTTCATGAACACATTTTTGAATGCAAGGGTAGTTGGCTATTATCTGGTCTAGGGATGAATTTTGTATCTTTAGTGGTATTTTGTATAGTCTCTCTGTACAAGGGAATTGACCTCTGCCTTTAAAGAACAATCCCCTACTCTATTATGTTAGTTCAGACCCAGTAGAAAACCTTTATGATCTAGTCGTAGTATAGGATACTTAGAAGTTGCTGGTCTCTGTATGTTTCAATTTATGGAATTCCTTTCTTGTTGACCGGTTTATAGATAGTAAATTAGGTTTTACGTGATTGTGGTTTTTCTCAAATACTTAACAAGTCAACACTAACACTTGTCAGTAAAATTTAGCTTTTACTACTGTCTCAGTTTTTCTGCATGCTTCATTCACATTGTGTTTGTGTGTGTCTCTGTTTGTGGGTAGTACCTGGCACATTCACTAACATGACGCTTCTGAAAACCTTGGTACTACTTGTTGCAGTGAATTGGTGAGTATAGTTTTGTCCCTTATATTTATTATACTAACCTTTTTGTCATCCTATCAGGTCAGTAAAAAGGTGTATGTGGACTTGCATGTTGGTGATGTCATTCGCTTTGGGCAGTGAGTATCCTCTTATTTTCGTTGTCTTGGCTTTACCTATACCATCGAACTCATTCACTTTTAATAGTGATCCTCATTTTTACATGTGTTGTATGACGAACTCATTCACTTTTAATAGTGATCCTCATTTTTACATGTGTTGTATGACTTTTGAATTCAAAATACTATCATGTGGCATATATTTATATAATGGGATATAGGTACTGCTATAGTAAATAGGATCTGTTAAGGAACTCGTAGAGGACTGATTTATACACAATTCAGAGAGCTATTTTGTCCTTTATGCTTTTTTTTAACAAGATATAGCTCATATTCAAATGTCAAATTATTGTATTGGCCTTAATTGCTAGTCATTTGGATACATATGCATTTATTGTTTTATATAGATATATAAGTATACAGAACACTTTACAAGATATGAAAACTAGAATAATTCCACTATTTGGGATAATGACAACCAAAATATAAGCCGTTCAGGAATAGTGAAGATAATGATGATATCGTAAAATTTCAACAAATTTATATCTTAATGATTTTTTAGTTATAAGAACATCATAAGGTTATAACTCTTCTGATAATCTTGCATTTTCTTGTGCAGTTCATCTCGTCTATACATTTTTCAAGGACCATCAGAGTTGATGCCACCAGTAAGATTTTGATAAACTATTAATTGGTTAAGTTTGTATGTGCTCTTGGTGAAATTCAAATGTGGAAATATGCCTCCTTATTAGGCATCTGTCCGATTGATTTTTAGATTGATTTTTGTGAAGATCAATGAGATGAGATCATTTTTTCAATAAAAATTACCTAAGCACCAGGAATATTGAATGACAGGACGCATTTGCATGTATGAGATTAGTTTCCCGAGGATCCCCATTGCTTACTTATCTAAGTGATGACACTACGGTTACTCTTTAAACAATATGTTAGTGGGAGGATTGCCCACTTCTTGAAGTCTTCAAATCACCCATCACAGAAATATTATCTACATGAAGGTTGAAAGCAAGGCATAGATGCATAAATATAGATGCATAAATATAGGGGCATATGCATTAAATTCTAAATTTTTAAAGATGTAATGAAGCTGATATTGAAGAAATGAGCTGAGATGGTTTCCATTGATGTGCCAAAAGAATGTTCACTTATCACTTGGTTATATGTATGCAGGAAAAAGACTTGAAAGTTTTGAGAGAGTACAAGATGCGTGAAGATATTCTAGATCAGCAGGCATCACTTGAACGAGCAAGAAGGGAAGCTTCTCTTGCTGAGGGCATCTCTTGGGGTATGGGAGAGGATGCCATTATAGAAGAAGATGAGGTATGTGTCATATTAGCATCACTCAATTGAAGTTTTCTCAAACTGTCCTTTATATCCTGCTGTTATTCTTTAAGTATATAACCAGTTGGTTTTCTTTTCTTTTGAGAATTAAAAGAAGGCAATTCTACTGACATGTGGTTTGGACTTCAGGATGATGGTGAGGAAGTAACCTGGCAAACATACAAGGGGCAGCTTACAGAAAAGCAGATAAAAACCCGCGATAAAATAACTAAAAGAATGGAAAAGGTAAGTGGTTTTAAATGGTATGGTTTTTATTGTCTTTATTGTACATGGTAAATTGTGTAGGTTTAGCCATATAGTTCATATATGTTAAGTTAACATGTGTATATTGCTTGGTATCTGAGAAAATCAGTTTTTTTTAAATGACGCGCACCAGTGTAGTGTAGTGTAGTATTGTTTAGTATTTGAGAAAAACAGTTCTTGATTTGATTATTAGAGCACCCACCGGTGTAGAGTACCTTCTATAATTTCCACAAAAACAGTATATCTGTATAAATTGTAGAATTCAACAGACACCACTAAAATGTTTGAGCTTAAATGTTTGAGACTGGTCCTTGTTAGTTTGTGATTAGTTAGTTGCTACCTTCCTAATTAAGTTTAACATACCAGAATCAACGAAGGAAAAAGTACGTGAACCTAACAACATTGCATCATAATTAAATCCAGTCCTCACATATACCTCTGTCTTCTAGTAT
Source organism: Comarum palustre (assembly GCA_951800085.1). NCBI lineage: Eukaryota > Viridiplantae > Streptophyta > Magnoliopsida > Rosales > Rosaceae > Comarum > Comarum palustre. Next base: position 4,350,386 of record OX637572.1, on the reverse strand, counting down.
TTTGAAACTTTTCCAGCTTCTTTACGACTTTACCTGTTCTCATGATATTCTGTTCAATGTTTCTCAGCCTCACTAGGTTTCATTTACCTTGTCTTTATCTAATTGTGTCCAGTTCTTTTGTGGTCTTTATCTTTATTATTTCAAATGAGAAAAACATGGATCGAAAGAATTCCAAGGTTGATTGTAAAAACTTGTTTATACAGAATCAGCTGAATTTATTGATTATTAATATTTCTCCTGTCTTCACTGTCACTTGAAGATTGCACATATGAAGAAAGAGATAGATGCTATTCGTGCTAAAGACATCTCTCAAGGTGGATTGACTCAAGGGCAACAAACTCAGATTGCTCGGAATGAACAAAGAACAGAACAGGTAAAAGAATTCCCTAGAACTTTGTGCTGACCTTTATACTGCTAGTTGAGGAATGGGGAAGATCTGTTGCATCTTAAGTCCCAATATATGGAGGCTGGATATTAATGACCCTTCTGGTTAACATGTTATTTGGAAATTTCATACAGATTCTGGAAGAGCTTGAAAATTTGGAAGAGACACTGAATGAGAGTATTCGAGAAAGTTTAGGTGCACGTGTTGGGAAGCTATCACATCGTAAGAAGAAAGGAACAATTGAAGAAGAAGAAGAACTTTTGAGGTATTTTAATTAGTGAAACTTACCTATGTAAATAGACTCTGAAACTTTATTATTGAAGCAGTATTATCATGGTTAAAAATTGAGCTATGTGAAGGCCACACATCATTTGTCAATGTTATATGGTTTGTGAAAAAAGAATTTATAACTTCCTATTGGGGTTATTTATTAATGATTTGTGTTTCAGTGATGATGATGAATTTTATGATCGGACAAAGAAGCCTTCTAGCAAAAAGGCTAGTGAAAAACCATCAGTTGAAACGGCTGATACTCTTCTTGATAAGAGAGATGCAATCACAAAAGAAATTGAAGAAAAGAAAGAGCTGCTTTCTATTGAGAAAAACAGACTGGCATCAGAAACCACAGAAGAAACCGATGCTGGAGACGTATTGGATGCATTCATGTCTGGGCTTTCATCTAAGCTAGGTGTGGAATTCTGTTCTTATGTACCTTGATCTTTAATATATCTGAGTTGATAATCACATTAGTGCTTTCTACTAATACTCTGTGCTGATTTCCTTGTTAGTGCTTGATAAAACTAAGCAACTGCAAAAGGAACTCTCAGATCTCCAGACCGAATATGATAGGGTAGTCTTCCTTTTGAAGATTGCTGATCCAACAGGTGAAGTAGCCAAGAAAAGGGATTCAAAGGTGCTTCCCGAAAATCCTGAAGCTTCTGCTGCTTCCAACAGGAAGCAGCAGCCACATAAACCAAAGGAAACAAGTCCGCCTGAAAATCCGGAAAGTGGCTCTATAAAGAAAGAGGGAAGTACAGATGTGACTGTTGCATCTAGCAAGAAGCTGGAGTCGGGTGAGGTTCTCACTGATGCAACTGAAGTAGAAAGTGTTGTGTATACTGTTCCAAAGCCCCAGTGGCTTGGAGCTACAGTGGACAAGAAGATTGAGGAGGGTCATCAAGAGGCAGCACCTACGAATGAGCACGAGGCTGAAGTATTTGTGGACTATAAAGACAGGAATAAGATATTGGAGAATGAAATTAACATGGAAACTGGGATTGAAAATGCTGCACCTGGTTTGATTATAAGGAAACGGAAACAAGTTCATGAATCTGAAGCTAGTAATGATTCTCATCAACTGTCGTCATCTTCATCTACAGGAGCTGCACTAGTGGCAGAGGATGCTGTAGCATTGTTGGTAAAGCATAACAAAGGCTATTATGCGTCTGAAGACGACAAATCCGCTGAAAGCCAAGATACGTCACAAGGGAAACAACAGAGCAAGGGTAAGAAACCCAAAAAGAGAGTACTTGGTCCCGAGAGACCTTCATTTCTTGATAGTGATTCTACTGAAACATGGGTGCCTCCTGAAGGTAAAGCTAATTCGATTCCATATTCTGGATTATAGACCTTCATTTTTTACCTGTTTCATCCCCTTTTAGATGATAAATCTTGTTTAATAACTGGTTATTATCTTCATGGCTCACGCAGGACAATCTGGTGATGGACGAACATCCTTGAACGATCGTTATGGCTACTAAGTGTGACTGCAAATTTTTCCTGTGCCCAATGTAATTCATCTGTTCGGAAGAAGTGTTGGGCGGCAGTCCTATTAAATGGGTTTAATTTTTGTTTCCCAGGTTTAAATTGTTAAAGTCGATTATCAAATGATAATATATGGAGGTACAGTTTGATAACAATCAATAACACCTGGACCTGGTGGGCAACATGATATTTGGTTAGGTTTTAGTGTAGAAAAATGAATGCATAGAGAGGCTCTAAACTATTGTATGTGAACTTTTGCTTGTTACTATGGAACCTCAAGATCAAATTGTAATGGTTCCTTGAATCACTAGTCTGAAATCTATACTGATTACTGAGACGAACGTGGTGTTACCAAATGAAGCATATGCCCTTGTAATCACCACACCTTGAATTTATTTCATATTTTCTCAACCAGAACAATTTTCAATGCTACACTTGAATATTGATAACAGTGAACAAATATTGGACGAATAATTACAACTTTAGTCACTGAAATATACAGGGGAAGAGACATTATGAACTTTACGGTGAAGTGAGCTGCAAGCCCACTGAGGTTAAGCAACCTCCTGAATCTAGTAAAGGCTTATTCCTCAATCAGCCGTGACGCTTCTGATACTTCACAAGAATCTAAGATATAGATTGTTGACTAGCTGTGTAGTAAAATCTTTGATTCTCAGCTTCCTCGTAGAAGCTTGCCTGATGTATCAAGCTTTGCTCACTTTTACAGCACATATATGCATGTATTAACGGACCATTTAAAAGCAGGCTGTACAAGAAGAACAAAGTGGCGCTGGCATCATACGGTAACTGGACTCAAAGCTTCATGCAGACTTTATGGGCATAAGATACAGGGAGTCAATGCCAGGGTTATCATTCAACCTGCTTCATTTTTCTAGACCTTTTCACAGAAGCCGAGTAGCGGAATGCTAATCGAGGCTTAGGTTCTAAAATGAAGATAACTCAGTGCGTATCAGTTAAAGAAATAAGGTGATTCTAAAACGTCCCTTAATTCAAAGTCACCCCGCTCAGGTAAAGGCGGAAAAGTTAATGTGGGAAAGGACTGTTGAAAGCTCTCCAACAACTGGTCACAAAAGAGAAGAGTGAGTCAGATCACGGACATTAGATCAAATGCAGTTATGATAAAGCCATAATGGCATAACCCTTCCTAAATTCCAAATTGTATTATGTACAGTAGTGTACAAGATAACATACTCTCTCTAGTATTGGAGCCTCATATAGCTCAACAAACTTTTCCCTTAGAATCCTGTTCATTACATCCACATCACAAGCGTGTGTCCAATATGAGTCATGAACTCCTGTAACCAACCAAATGTCAATAAAAGACCATGCTAAGTGTCTTCTTGAGAGACACAGCCAATCAAACTGGAGCACATCAAAAAAACAAACCTGCGAAGTTCAAGCCTGCCTTTTTGCAGGCAACCGCAGTCATCATCATATGAGAACCATCGAGGGAATGAACAAAATTTGGTGGGAAAGCTGTCCTCTGCCTCTTAACCATGATCTGTGACACAAAAGATTGTTTGAGTTTGAGTCCAGAAACGTCAAACCATGTCTACATTCGTAACTGTGTTCTTTCATACTATTTTTCCATGACTGTGTGTATAATTAAACATGTAAATACAAAACAAGGCAAGCCAAAAATCACATCTTTTTCCTAGCAAAAAACAAAGACCGGCACAAATCAAGTTCCATGCTTTCAAGGACAATGTGAACATCAACTCTTGGTTTACATTATATGATACAATTCTGCAATTAATTGAAGGTGTCTTCAGTAATCAGCATTTAGGAACTGCAAGAAAGTTGTAGCATATAATAGATAAGCCAGTATTGAGTAAGTTTTTTTACGTAACGAATGTAAAGTAAAAAGAAATTGGCATGCAAATCTACTATGACGAATTTAAAATCCAGGACAAAACAAAAAAGATATGTACAGCAATGTCCTCAGATGAAGAATTAAATAACATACAGAAAAAGTTCATATTTCAGAGCAAATTGTCAAGAAGAAAAAGAAAATAGGGTACAGCTCATTGTAATAAAGCCATAAATTTATGGAAAATGTTTTCAAAAAATTACTATCCTAGGACCTCAACTTATTCGTGATGATGAGGGAATGATAGTGAACTTGCAGTAGGTGGCACTTAAGGCTAAGCCTGAATCACCAAAGAGATAAGAAAAGTACCTTTTCTGTTTCTCGTTGTAATGTCAAGATTTGAAGGGAAGTTTTAATCTGCAACAAATTTAGCAACAGCATGAATAACTCGATTAACCTTTTAAATTGGTAGTATCATAAGAGTACTGATAACCCTTGTTGACAGTAAAGTTTGCAGAACTCACAAGATGCCTTCCGTATTTACGGTAAGGTTGCACAACTGGAAGTCCAAGTGGAGTTGTCCATCGTACTGTCTCATTTTCGGATGCAATTATCTGTTCATATATCAAATTATAGTCGTCCATTCATATGGTAAACAAGAGATCAAGGTAGAATCAAAATGCCTTGAAAAACATAGAAGGAAAGCCAGACGGAAAAGACAAAGAAATGGATAGCAAGAAGGAAAAGACAAAGAAATGGTCCAAATTACTTTTGCACAATCTCCAAGCCAGCTCATGATACTTCGGGCAGCTTCAAACATCTCCCCTAAAGCAGCTAAGGTGACCTGCCATTACTACATAAATATTATATTACGCATTCCTAATAATAAATCTGTAAAAATTAGGTGATTACACTAGAAGAAAGATCTGTCACCTTTGCACCGTAACAAGCACAACCAAAGACATCATCTTCTGAAATAGCACCACGTTCCTTCAACCTCCTCTTGATTTGATCCCTGGCACCAATATAAGTGACACCATATACTGATGTCATCACTGTTTGCTTTACCAACTTCCTATCCACCTATACAATATCCAGCCAACAGGTTAGACTATCGGTTATACAATATGAGTAAGTAGACATGAGATAATGAAAACTTTTACCAGGGAACCCCATATATTTTTATATGCAAGTACAACATATGTTATGGCCAGTTAGACAGTATCTAGTTTTCATGTATGGCCTATGTTAAAATTATCATTTTTTTCTTTTCAATCATATGTGAACTGACAGTAATGATTGTAGAATTCACCTGATTAACCAACACTCTTGCACGCAATGCATCAGGAAAAACTTCAGGATCCTTTTGTGCATCACTCTGCATGATATTGACAACCCTGTACCACAATTGGTTTGATTATAAAACTACTTAGCATGAAATTGTGGCAGCTACCATGGAAACTGATACAGGGGTAATACTCATTTGTGTAACGGAAGAGGTACATTAACCATTATGTAATATATATATATATATATATATATATATATATATAATACTCATTTGTGTAACGGAAGAGGTACATTAACCATTATGTAATATATATATATATATATATATAAATATATATATCTTTGCCTTAGCATAAACTACTTACCTAGCAGCTATTCCTGAATAAACATCTGCGGGTTTCTCTCCTGCAACCAGATTGACAGCAGCTGCTCCTAACTGAATGAAAGATTTCATGAGAAGTGTACATCAATCTGGAGAGAGAGAGAGAGAGAGGAGCTTCCTAGAAACTTGACATGGCACTGTTATCAGGATGCTACTAGATTGACAAATAATGGAAGCACCATGGATACACTGCTGAACTAAGAACAACTTGACGACCTATTTCATGAGCAGGACGTCAAACTTACTCAATTGAACGGGTAACATATCTTCATATTCCCAACCTGTCGTCTATTTAATATTACTAACACCTTGGAAACCATTTCATAAAATATATCAGACAATTAACAGCCAGGGAGATGCTAAGTTAGACTATGTTTGAATCCTGAGATTTGCAATAACTGACCTCTGTTGATGGGCACTAGTAAATGGACTAAAGAGACTTTTAGTAGTTACCATTACCAAACTAGATCATCTTTAAAATCACCTCAGATTTAAGGTGTATATGATTCCTCGAAACATTTTTTTAATTGTTATTGGAAGCAGAAATCTATACAAACATAAGTAACTGGTGCATCACCAACTGTAGAATCAAACTGAATAAATGATTAAATTACCTTGTCCCTTCCGAGGGCAGCATAGTGTTGTAAGCCATTGCAAGAACCATCCTAGAGAACATCAAATAAATGAACGAAATGTACACATCCAAATTACATATTACAAGTGATTGCATGGTAGAAACAAATTTCATATATTAAAAAGAGCTCTGGATGTGATAAAGACAACAGTTTCCCTTTTGTGAATCATAGATGGCACCTACAAAAGCCTTATAGGCTACCATATGAGGGTGAGTCCAGTACCCAGCACTCAACTAAAAGAAACAAAGCCACCTAAGATCATGTCTAGGGTCCACATAGACCTGGACGAAGGAGCTTATGATTTATGTGCAATAGAAACAAATCCCATAAGAATTCTGATACCCATACAGGCATGACAGTTTTAAGTGTATGAATCAGTTAAGAAAAGAAAAGATCAATTCATAAAACAAATTAGAAAGCTTTGCAAGACCTGTATAGCTCTCTTTACAGAAGGCTCTGACCACATATACCATTTTCTTCTTTTCCAGTTTATTTTGTAACTCTAACATACTAAAATGGGTAAAGCCCTAGATCTCCTTCAACTAAAGTCATGACCAGATAAATTTAACTCTTGAACTACTTGCAATAACTTGTCAACTTAGCCTAGACGTTAATCCGTATCTATTTGTAAGTACCTGATGTACAGGAATATGTGAGATAAATGTCTCTGGAGAAGAGCTTCTTAGAGCTCCAGTGAGGTTAATGCAAACAGCCAAGCACTGAAATGGATCTTCTGCCTTCAACCACCAGCGCCTTCCTTCTAGTGGTCTGTCCACGGAATCAAATATATCATCCAAATGATTCTCAGTAAATGCTAGTCGACCCTCGAGAGATAATTTGTCCACACCTCCAGCATATAGATTTGCCACGTGTATCTTCAGCCAACGTAAACCTGACTTTCCAAGAGGGCGTCCCTCAGCAAACTCTAAAATACCCCTGCAAAGATCTGAACCGAGATGGTTCAAGTATGGATGCATAGGATACGCACGGCCTCGAAAGTCTAGATTGTGTGGAAAGTAAAATCCTTCTTCATCCTTCATTTTCCGTGCTACCTGTATGCCAGGATAATCAGTTCATTTCACTCTTGAAATCATTATTGACTTTAGAGAAATCATAATGGATCTTACAGCAAGTTTAAGTTCTATGTCACAACGCTGTGAATGTCTCTCCCTGTTTTCTTTCTTCACATTGTTCACTTTCCACTTCCATTTCTTAAGCAATGTTTCATCTTCGGTATCTGGTTTCTCTGCTAAAGGAACCTAAGTGGAGGAAAGTTGAAGATATGCAGTTTAGATAAGTTTAAGTTATACTAGCCTGAGATAGCACAACACTATAATGTCAATAAATGATTGACTGATAAACAACTTACATCACTGCGGTCCACCAAATCAGCGAGACGACCTCCATTAGCCCATATTCTATCTACAACATTAAATACCCTCTTATTAATCCTCCATCTGGTATTCCCAAGAGTGTCCAGGGCCTGGCAAGCACATGAAATTTTCTCAAAATCTTTAAAATCAACACTCCTCATTTTGGTTTAGTTTCATAAAGATACTACAGGTTTTTAAATGTACAAACCTTAAAAACTGGTTCCAGTTGTTCCCTGGGGGTCCTCTTAACAGCTTCACGCTGCTGTTTAGCTCCATGAATGCGCATTACACATGACGGTAAGTAAAAGTGCCCTCCTTTGTCATAACTGCAAAGAAACAAAAAAAACAAATAGAGATAAAGAAAGCTTGACTAGGCAAAAAAGAAGAGTATATAATTGTATAAATTTATCAAACAAACAGTGAGAAACAAAATCTCAGATGCCATTTTTATTGTTTTTTCTGATCGGGTAGCAAAACTAAACATGGAATTGTAAAAGTTACGTTCCCATTACCAAATAATGTACAAGTTTTTCTAAGGTTAAGGGAAAAAAAAGAAAAAATAGGAAGGGAAATGGAAGGTTCTGAGGTCAATTTTCTATCATTTTTAAGATTCAGAAAGTGTGTACTGGGGTATTGAATAGCTTGGTGAGTGAACGGGCCTGTACCAATGCTATTTCAAAAGTTGGGTAAGATAAAACTGCACTTAATCCAGTAGTTTTTTGTTTTAACTTTTAACTTGTATATGATGATCCTACCAAGAGGAGGGAGTGGATTTACCAACTCTAAAATACCATCCAATCCATTACTGTGTTTTAGAATTACAGAGCCCATGATATGAGCATGAAAAACACAAAATCATTGAGATGGTAACACAAATACACAGATCTGAAACTATCATACCCTGTCCAATTGAGTGGGGGTACCAACATGGGCATATAAGGAATCACCATGTGCCTTGCCTGTGTAAACAATTACAATTGTTGATGTCAATAAAAACAGAGAACGGTAAGTCACTTCCATACCTATTAAAAACAAAGACTTCTATCTGACAAGAAGAAAAGTGAAATCTTATAGATTTCTTAGCCAGCACCACATCACTTGCCAGGGGCAAATGTACAATGATGTACAGACTATTATATTAGCTACTAATCAATTTGCGCTGCTATGAAATTTACTTTTTCTAGCATCTTTTAAATCCTGAAAATAATTCATATGTAAGATAGTTTCTGAGTGAAGAGTGACAACGGCAACATCAACTGTTTTTAGGCTAAAATAAATTAATAGGTATGGAAGTGACTTACTGTTCTCTCAAGGCCTTTGAGAACAAGAGGGTCGCATTCAATGACACCATATCTTCTGCTAGTGTTCCTGTTCAGAGAAAATTTCGCATTACTAAAAATTGATTTGGGAGAGGAGAGAGGCGTATAGACTTATTAATCTGATAGGAGAGTAGTACTTTGCATTGCTCACAGTCTTGAACGTGTGTACAAATGCAGGCCGTATATCCACTACACCGTCCCCTAACTGATCAGCAGGAGGTTGTATAAAAGCTGTCTGGGTTAGCAATTCAATCAAACGACTGCCAACCTGAAGAATACACATGAAAGGGCACCATTTTTAATACAGATAAACACTAGAATGATGATCTTTCAGCAACAAAAAAGACCACGCAAACCTTGGCCTTTGCTTCCTGGCTCCAGGCTTTTGAATCATCATGTCCCCTCACTATGTGCCTCACTGCTTGCAGTTTTTGTTTTTTCATCAAAGTAGTGACCTTCTTATTCAGCTTCTCATTTTCCTTCATTGTAGCAGTAGATTCTCCAGTTTCCTGATCTTTACCAACCTTTTTCTTTTTTGTCCTTTCCAAGAAGTTGTGTATCTTAACCTGATGCATTGAAGTAACATTACATCAGTGCTCAGAGATGTGCGAGATGACAGTGTAAATGTAAGAGAACCAAAACTTAGAAGGACTGCTTTAGTTAGTGCAGCTAAAGAACAACACAAAAGCAAAGCCTGACGCACTAAGGTCATCTAAACCATTCATCTAAAGTCTCACCTAACTTACTATGGCTACTCTAGCTGGATTTAATCATCAATGGCGAATAAAACTAACAACAAGAATGACCACAAACATTAAGTCATTAATATGTAACAGTTCACACACCTCCTGCTCTATGGCTTCCCCAATGGTGCAAGCAGCTGATACAACCCTGCACCTACCATGCTCACCCGTCATCAACAACCCCATCAACTTATGCATTGTAATAACCGCCATCATATCAGCCGGTAACTTATCCATATAAGGACCATAAGCAGTCTTATTCTTCCCCTGGCGGCACAAGTCCTGCTCCTTGGTAATGGAATTACACAAAGGCTCAAACCAACCAAGAAACAAAGACTTCATATATGGCAAATTGGGTGCCAGCTTCTGCTCACACATGTCCATCAAAAGCTCCCTATACTCATCTGCCGCCTTCTCCCACGCTTCGGTCTCAATCTTTATCTGCCTCCTCCTCAGCATCAAATACTTCCCTTCCCCCATTCCTCTCACCTTAGCTTGCTCAATCCGCCACCTATAATTTGACTGCCTCCTGTCCTCTTTCTTCATCTCCTTCAATATTTGCTGAAACTCATCAACAACACACACCTCCTCCTCAGCATCAGTACACGAAATCGCCTCAGCTACACTAGCATACCCTCTGGGGCAAAAATCACTGAACCCAAAACTGGGTCTCTGAATCTGATCATTTCGGCAAGAACCCACTAAGGTTGAGCAAGAGCTCACCAAAATGGGTTGGTGCTGAAAAAAATCGGATCTTTGGCAAAACCCAAGAAGGGGTTTAAGGGGAAGCCTCTGGGTTCTTGAAATGGCTTGTTTGGTGAGGCTTCTAAAGACAGTGGTGGATATCATCGATGGGTTTTGGTGGGAGATGCTGGGGTTTGGAAAAGCAAAGAGCTTGGTGGTGAGATTTGATGGTGGTGGGTTTTGGGTAATGGACATCAAATAAAGATTGGGTTTTTATGGGAATGGAATGAATGGGAGGGATTCATAGAGAAGAAGAAGAGGGAGTGTAGGTGTAGCCGCCTTAAACCTTGTTAAACCCTGATTTCTGGTTCTTGGTCTGCCTTGCACTTCTGTTTGGGGCTTTTACAAGAACCCTGGGTTGTTTCTGCAAAAAAAACCCTGGGGTTACATTAGTAATTTGCGGTTTCTGCAAAAAAACCCTGGGGATACATTAGTAATTTGCGAATTTGTCCATAAGTCTCATAAATCTATTTAGGGATTCGACTCCAAAGAAACTACGAGCAGTTTGCCAAAAAAAACTACGAGCAGAAGAAACTAATCGGTATTTATTATTGAGGATTTGAAATCTAAACCATGTCCTCCTTTCTTTCTTTTTTTCAATAAGCCATGTCCTCCTTTCGTTATCGAAGTTATGAGTGTTGAAGAATCGTTTTTGGATAAAGAGGTTAGGCTCTATAACACTTTCTTAGAGATGAATACATAACCATAGAACATTAACTCGCCCTTTTTTAGAGATGATTACAGAAGTACAGAACCATAGAGCATTGTTAACTCGCTCTTGATATTAACCTTGCTGCGTTTTATAACAAATTGTTACTAGCATGTGTCCAACTGCCCGAAATCTCAAATGCTTTCCCTGCCGAAGACTAGATACTTTTATTTGGAGAAAAAAGTAACAAAGTTGAGATCAAGAGATCGTCACTCATCTGGCTTGCTAAACCTTTTTTTATTTTTTGCTACATTGTGCGGATCAACTGTATTTTTTTCTTATTTATTAAAAAATATCAAAATATTTTACTACTACCTCATGACTTCATTAATAGATAATGGATGCACTTACTATTACGTTATAACCACTTCGTCACGAATCAACTGCACTTACCACTACGCTATAACCACTTCATCATGAATCAACAGTATACTTAATTACTCTGGAATAGCTTCCAAGATTTGAAAACTGATACTTACAATATTGCATTCCGACCAAAATAGAAGTTGACAAGAGAGATGAGTGAGGGTTAGATTTATTAAGTTGGAAATGGAAATTAAAGTGAGATACATACTTGTTTGGTCTACTAGCTTTCCTATTTTCTCTCTAAGTATGAGAAACAATGACATTTCTACTATCGCTCCAACAACCCCATTAACCAATCAAATAAATAGAAGCCAGGTAAAAATACAGATTCAAACTTTGAACACATCACAGCCCTCATACACTGGTCGCGGTGGGCCTAAAACAATCAATATTGCAGAAGCCAACTGACCTGAACATCTCCCCAAAGCTGCCAACAAAAGTCGATTTCAAAATCAGTAAAAGCCAGAGTTGTATGCGTGTGTGTCCATTGTGCACCCCAAAACAGGAAGCACTGATGCACCTAAAATAAAATTAAAATAAACACTGATTCATAATTTACCGGTCAATGCTATTCCTTGCTTTCTCTGGCTGATCCACGTCATTGCTTGGCTTTTCAGGTTGATCCATAATCTTTTTTGATCTATCTCTCTTATCAGTGCTGGCCCTTGACTTCTCTCTGCAGTCTGTGCTTACCCTAGGGTTTTCTCTATGGTCAGTACTTGTTCTGGAAACCTCTTTATGATCTATATTGGACAAAGATTTATCCCTGATGTTGGTGCTTCCCCGGGGCTTTTCTGGTTGATCTGTAACTGGTGCAGATCCCTTTTTAAGACGTGGATACTTCTCAACAGTTGATACAAACTTTTTCAAATGCTTGATGTACTGTGGGTACAGCTCCAGGTCACAATGGTTCCCTCCTTTTATCCACAATGGCTCGTACTTCTCCTTACAGTGTTCCCAAAGTTGTTTGCCGTGTGACCAATCCACAACATCATCAGCTGTCCCCTGACAGACAAGAAGCAAACACAGCACCAAACAACCTGAAATTAAGATACTTCGACAAAGAAACCCCTATATGGAAGGATACCAATTCAAGGACTATACTTTATTATGCTATACAGCTCTAAGATGAATGTCATCTAATATATAATGAATCAATAACTTGTTCTCACAGCTGGGAAAAGAGCAAAAAAACACAATGAAGTTGGTTTGTATATCCACATTCTCAATCTACCAGGCAAACAGGGGAAATTTAAACCTAAATGGCCAGACTTTGATTCGTTCCCCTGGCCAATTCTCATTACAAATACGTTACGAGGCAATATCCCCCACAAAAAACCATCGCGTTCAAAAAGCTAAACATGAGTAAATGATAGCTGCACAAACAAATAAAATTTGTAAATGCTTTGGCCTTTGGCTAGAGCCTTAATACATTACACTAGCCTATTTAAATTCATTTTCATTACGTTTTGTACTTCCACACGAATAGGTTCTTCCAGGTAAAAGAGGGATTTCCTTCTATGTCATGATAAAATGGAAAAAAGACATTGAATCCTCTTTTGTGCCTATTTATTATAGATCCCTAAAGTTTCTTCAGATGAACACGCAGAGTGTTTCCAATGATTCAAGTAATGGGAGAAAGCAAAAGCAAAGAATCACAACATGGTCACAAAATGTTTCTTTCTTATAGATAACTAGCATCAACAATTTAGCAAGTCAAATGAAGTACTAGTGCATCAGAGCATGTGTTGAAGAATATAAAGAACCAATCTCATATACCATTAACAGCATACCACATTCAGATTCACAAAAATCTTAGAAATGGAATGAATATAATTTAAAAGGAAAGGAGTTGCTCACATGGATAACCAAAACAGGACAATTGACCAACGGTATTTTGTCAATATTCTGCATCATGAGCAGATAAAACAATCATGAACAACCCTTGAAATATGAACACATGAAAGAGTGTATACATCTGACCAACTGGTAAAGACTAATACCTTGTAAATGTCAAACCAGTACGATCGCTTCACCGGATACATGACTCGAAGGCCAGACATGATCGGACTGTGAAGAACCACCGCCCTCAATTTCGGTAAACGAGTAGCCAGATCTAGTGTAGGCCCACTGCCAACTGATTGCCCGTATAAGATTACATCTTCCTCCTTTGCACCGTACTTCTCCACGAGACACCTATATGCAGCTTCTATATCTGCATAAGTGTTCTGCTCACTCGGCTGCTCAAAAAGGGAAAGTAAAAAAAATATTAATCTCTCTTCCAAAACTCTCTCCTGACAATTATAGCTAACACTTCCCTCTATTTATCTAATCCTCAAACTTGGTTCCTAAAATAGAAACCGCAATATTTTCCCAAGATAGAAACATCACCTAATCACCAATCCCATCTAAATCAAATTGAAGCTTAACTTTAAACTTCTTCTGATGGAAACTTTTTTTTCTTACATTAAATTCTCGAAAAATTATCATTACTGCTAGGAAACCTTAAAACCAAAACAACTCGATATAAATTAAAAATCTCTCACCTTTCCAGTAGATTGTCCATACCCAGAATAGTCATACCTGCAACAAATCCAACCAATCACATAAAGTTTCAAACTTTTCAATTCTCCAAACACAAATCAGATTCAATTCAACTTACTCACCCCAACAAGTTGACTCTCAGGTGAAGACTAAGCTCGCTGAAGAGCTCATACATCTGGCCCAGATCAGCTGCGTTACCGTGTGAGTGCAGCACCGTGAGCTTCGCCGCCGGGTTCTTAAAGTAAACGGCGACGACGTCGCTCCCTCTCTTCGTCTTCAGCTTTAAAACGTCCACGTTCGACCTCGCCGGCACCCCCGTCATCCTCAGCTTCCCGCTCTCCTCCTCCTCCTCCAACTCGTACGACGGCGGCTGCGGCGGGAAGAAAGCGAACTTCGCCGCCATCGATGACGTCACCGCCCCCATAGCTTTGGCTCACGAAATTTACGGCGATAAATTAACCGAACGGATAATAGGGCAGCTCAATTAATTAAACGGAGCCCCAATTCGGATTGGAAATCGGAAATTGGGAGCGAATTTAGGGTTTTTGCTTCTGATTTAAAGGATGAGTCTTTGGTTTCCGGCGTGGAAATGAGGGGACACGAGTTAAGAGGCATTTTTCTGGGGAGTGGGACCCGCGGGCAGGTGTATGTGCGACACGTGGAGGGATGGGGTGGATGTGGGCCGTTGGATGAGTTGAAGGGTGGGTGATTGGGATTTTAGTGGAGGTTTGTTTTTTGTTTCTTTGGTGTGGTGTGAACGGCTGGAAATGGGGAGTGGTGGTGTGTGGGCAGCTCCGTCGTAGTTAGGAGGAGCTGTTCGTTTCGGATGGTTTTTAGTGAGAAAATATGGTTGATTATTTATGTATCAATATTATATTATTTAATTTTTATCGTATACATATAAAGACTGTGTATTAAAGATATTCTTTTTTTTCTACGGTTAAGTGATTTATCTCTATTGGTTTTTGATCAAATTTTAGGTGAAGAATCGGGTTTGCTGTTGGGGCGATGCCAAACATGTTTTTGTTAATATCTTGTTTCTAAAGAGAACATATTGTTGAGCTGGAAAGATTATAAAGAATGTTCTCGATACGTCTGATTTCATTGAAGGAAAACTAAAAGAAATGTTTTTGATGCACCTTAGGTCATGTCGAGTTAGCGTGAAGAATCAAAATCACTTTGCTTTTTTAAATACACTTGACGAGTTCCTACTTCATAATTGTGTGATTGGATTTGTGAAGGAACATGCTAGATTGTAGCTAGGTGGACGTGTAACACAAACTTCTCACTCTCACAAATGGATCGTATTCAAACCAGATAGGAAACGTCCAACCTTCAATTTCAACTTGGTATAATCATAGAGAAGTGAAATTTTCGCTCCTTATTTTATAAACCACAATTTTTAGTCATTAAAATGTGTAATTTAACCTTTTTTATCATCATCTTCATACCTACCATTTCTCATCGCTCTTCTTTCGAATTCTAAAGTGTGTGCCCTTCCATCTATCTATCAGCATCTCTTGTTAGGATTAATGAGAACCACAAATTCTCACCCATCAATGAAATCTTTATGGTGGTGAATGAAGATTTATACAAGAATTTATTTAATTATTTTCATGGATAAAATCAGAGTTCAACCGGATCCGAAAACAATTCCATAATTCCATCCTCATCCCCAAATAAAGGGCAACTTGGGTCTTCTTTACCTATCAAATACCTAGAGGGAATGGCAAGGTCTCTAGCGGCCAAAGGTCATTTGCAAGAGATGATAGCCCATGATTCATCCCAACCCCCCCAAACTTATTCACGCTATATTTAGGGACGGAAGCACTATGTAGACTGATACCGCTATAGCCGTACCGAAATTTTGGTTAGAGATTCCTCAAAAGTAAGCTCAGTTGTCCAAAGCACTCTAAATTTTTGGTAGGGCTGGTCACCCGTTTCGATTCCCACTCCCTCTTTTTTCACTATTTCTTCTATTTGGCTCCGATTTCCCTCTAAATCTCTTTTTTTTATTATTGTCCTGAAAATTTTTATATCCACGGTCGTGTATGTACACGACACAATCTTTGTCATTCATAACAATTCATATGTTTGATCACCTATGTATCAATATTATATCCTATAATCTCAATAGTTCACATGTATCATGTACATACACTGTCGTGTATTAAAAATACTCCGCTATTGTCCTCCATTTTGTTCTATTTCTTCTAGTTGACTCCAAAGTCTTCTTTCTCTGATCCTTTTTTTCTCTTTCCAAAACAAATAAGTAAAACAATTCCTTGTCATATATGCATAAATCCAATTTCCAACGAAGTCTCGGGTTCAATTTCATTCAAAGGACGGGTCATCCCCGTTTATAACCATTTTCAGAAAGAAATAGCAAATTGGAGCAATAATGGTAAATACGTTTCAGCATAAAAATCAATACTTCAAACATAATAAAGAAAATCTTTAACCGAGGTTCCCGATAAACTTTATCCAAATAACACATCCAAGAACCCGAGAAAAATATAATTCTCGAAAACGATCATAAAAACCATGCAATTAAATCGATAATTAAAGCATGCATTCATTTAAAATAATATGTCCACTCACAGTACTATTGCGACCTTCCCGCTCGGAAAGCTCCTCGAGCGAAACCCTCTAACTAACCGCGTAGTCGAGCCCGTCTCACGTTCAACTAGAGACTGTACAAACAAATCATCATATTAGTCATTCCATAGTTGACTTGGTCTTTTCCTAGTTTGACCAGGAATTCTTATTTGACCATGTGTTGACCAAGTTCTTTTCTTTTTAACAGCTTTTCAAACACCACACTAAATCCCGATTATCGACTCGAAGTTTGGTTTCTGACTTCGTAATCTCAGCGTATCGACTTTCCTTACTATTTCATTTGAAGTTAGGTCATCGCATAATAATTTTGTGAAATTACTATGCACACCCAAACCACGGCTTAAACCAAATTACTAATTGTGAATCGATAAATCTAATAATAAATTTACCCAACTCATTCACAAAAACCTAGGTAGTCACACAATCTTTTACTCCAAGCTTCCCTTATTTACCCAAATCCTTTACTATTGCACTTCACCTCCATTTAATTCACTTCCCAAATATTCACTTTCCATAAATAGGAAGTTTCTTAAATGAGAAGTTTCCCAAAATAGAACTTCCTTCTTTTGTCCAATTAACCGTGATTAATCCAATTCTTTAATTTACGGAAACTTTACGACAATTAGATTATTGAAAGAATCAATTCCTACCTCTTCGGCTTTTGCCGGAATTTCGCCATGACTTCCCTATTATTCTTCATTCACCCAGTTATCGACAAACATGCACCACCACACCAAAATTAGTAATCAACACCCAAAGAGGCTCACAACAACAAAGGGAACTGAAATTACCTTCTCTAGTTCTGAAACACGAACTCAGCGCCTTATCCTTGCCGGATCAAAACGTGTAGCTCCCTCCTTCTCACCCAAACAAACTGGAATTCCACCAGGGTGTACCTGGACCTCCTCGATGTACAACAAAGCTCACCAGAACTGGGTCCGTGTCGGGTACCTTCCTGCTCGATTCGGCAGGGTTGTTGTACCAACCCAGTCTAACTGCTGACACTCTAAACTCCGCCATCAAGCACCTAGTCCCCAACAAGATGTAAGAATACTCCCCAAGACTCGACGAGATCCTCGGAGATGCCAAAAAACTCGACAAGAGGGACCTCGGTGTTCATCCGAGAAAAACCAAAAGGGAATATGAAATTAAGGCTAGGATTCGACTTGCAGAAGCATGGGAAGGATGAGAAAGACAAGAGGAGCAAGGAAATACCCTCGGTGCGTCGAATCTCCGCCTGAGTCGCCGGATTTCTGTTGAGGACAGTCGCCGTCCTCGTCCTCTGATCTCCACCGTCGTTGGTGGGATGTCGAAGTGAATGATTGGGCTTGATAGATGAGAAGAAAAGGAGTAGTTTGGTGGTGGTTTGGTGGGCTAGAGATGGCTCGGGGGCGCTACTCCGCCGTGGGTCTCCGTCGCAGGCGAGAGAAGTCGAGAGAGTTTGAAAAGCTGCGGTCAACCTCCACTTCGGTTTTGACCGAAGTCAACTTCCCTCTAATCCTTTTATACTCGAGTCAACGGTTGAGATCAAAACCCTAATCAATCTGACGGTTCAGATTTAAGATGGGTAAAAAGTAAATGATAGAATGGTAAAAATTATTTACCGGAATAGTAATTGGAAACTACCATACACTTCATAAATCCACAGAAATTAGCCAGAAGCTCCGAAAAATATTCCGAAAATACCGGGAGACTCGTGTTGACACGTACTACAACATCGAGTCATCAATTCAGGTATTTGGAGTACTTTTAAAAACTCGAAAATTAACTCGAGCGATAACTTATCGAATTACCGATCGCAATTAAAAGTCCTCGGTAACTCGTGAATCTCTGTGAAAGGTAACTTTTATTAACTTCAAAAGATTCGGGGTGTGACAAGGATAATATTGTATTTTGGTTAAGATTTGTGTAAATGGGCAATGTGAAATAATTTTCATTGGAATGAGTTTTATGCTCTTAAAATTAGTACTGAATGAGCATCTATCCTAAAATTTATTAATTTAGTGATGTCTTAATTAATGTCTTAATTAATAATTTATTAATTTTTAGAAATATTATAATTTTCTAAATATTTTTATTTTATTTTTCAACATAAATAATATTGTTTTAATGATATTCTGTTATGTGTGTCTTGCCTTTATGTAAGTATGATCTATATTCGACACATTAATAGGTTTACATGTTAGAATATGATTATGTTTTTCTTTCATATATCAGAATGTACTCTATGATTCAATCAATAAATAACATACAACTCTAACATATCAAAAACACAAATATGGTTTCTTATCTCAAAAGAGGTAAAAAAAATCGACGATGACTAATAAATTTTTGTTGCAACAGGAGAAAACCACACCAGCTATTTTACATGTTAAGAAAAGTTTGAGATGAGATTGAAATCATTGAATGTGATATCAATTTCAAAAAGAAATAACTCACAATTAACTTATTTTTCACGAAGTCCTCGTAAATGAATAATAAATTCTATGTAATAACAAAGTATTAATTAATATATTTGATGAGGTCTATGTGAATTCTAAATTTTGTATTATCTTATAAATTTAACAAATTATTAATTTATCACGTTGTTCTCAACTTGAGACAAGAACAAGTTATTATTTTAACAAAATTATTAATTTATCAAAATTTAGGAGTACTTTGAATATGTGATAAGTGGAAACATGCATTTGGGATCCTCCCCTCATTCAAGCCGAGTGGAAACTCTTATCAATGATACCAAACTCATCTATGATCATGCCGACAACGATATGGGATGTTTCTGCTTCCCTTGGACGGTGGTCCTCTTTCACTCTATTGCCTATCAATGCACTGATGATGTTGATGCAACTCTCGACCAATTTGAATCCTGCAAATTACAACAAAATCTTAGATATCTTTGAACAAAGTGATTGACCAGTTTCAGGCATCAACAACAATCTCAGTTCTGTATATGGTGTCCAATTCTTTGACTGCTATTTGGGATGCTAGC
The DNA here is from genome assembly GCA_951800085.1 of Comarum palustre. Lineage (NCBI taxonomy): Eukaryota > Viridiplantae > Streptophyta > Magnoliopsida > Rosales > Rosaceae > Comarum > Comarum palustre. Next base: position 4,330,693 of record OX637572.1, on the reverse strand, counting down.
TCCTTCATAATTTGAAGCAACCTTACCCAATTATTGGCAAAATACTGTAAGTTTGTTGGTATCACAATTTGATAGTTTGAAGAGATTTGAATAATGTTGAGCAATATATAGCTTCTTGAAGAGCTTGAAGATATAAAATCACAGCAATGGCGCGGCATGGGTGATGGTCAGATCTGACCACCTTAACGGTAGATTTAATTACTTGATTGAGCATCATGTAAATAATGCTGACCAGAAGGACATAAATAATACAAATCTAAATTTAGGAATTGTCATTTGTCGATTCAAATATTCTGCAACAAACAAGTTAGGTCTGTTGTCGCACATTTTTGGCAAAGGCTGAACAAAAAACATTAACATGAAAATGTCCTAATTAATCATCAAGTGTGATATGATATGGATGAGTTATGCACCCAAGTGACACCAAATGAAAAATGCATGCAGTTCAATTGCACTAGTATTGTATGCCTGATTTAATGAAATCGATCTAATCTCTAATTCCACAAGTATTGTATGCCTAAACACAATCAAATCGACGGTGGTTGGTTTTTTCTTGTGATTCCAATCGATATATATATATATATTGTTGTCTCAAATTAGTATTCTATGCCTCAAACTCAAGTAAACATAATGAAATCCACATCATTGTCGTCTCAAACTATTCTTACGCTTATACATATTCATGAATATTTAGATATTGTAGGCAACTAAATACTTATGAGATTCCGATACAAATTACATACATAAATTGATATTAGGTAAATGAATTGTGTATTTGAAGAGTGATTGTATATATAGATTTGAATGTTTCTGTTCATTATCCTATTTTTAGATGATTATCAAACTTTCATCAATACCGTGAAATATTTCTCGTAAATTTTAAGAATTTCAGAAGACAATATTATATATATTTGAGAATACAACATTAGAACTTATAAGTACACAATGTGATGGTTTGGTACATTCGGTAGCTGAGAGCTTCAACAACCACCAGAACTCAAGTAAACAAGAGCCCATAAATTTAGTGGAGCCCGACAATCTATATTCTATATGAAGAAAGCTATAGTTTCTAAAAAAATATAAAGAGTAGCTAATTTACCAATTGGAACAATCCACTATTCTCCACCATTATAGTTACACCTACACCATCAAATCCCACCGTTGATTTTGTATAATACGAGGATCCAACTCTTTGACACATACCATACTCTTAGGTGGCCTAATGTGATAGCATCTGCACCAACACTGTACAAGTTCAATTATGCACCAGATTGAAACAGCAGATACATATTCCATGGGATGCTTTTGCTTTTGTCCATTTTGTCAAATAGTGACAAAGTAAATCAAAGCCCCAAAAATGTTAAAGAACCAGTCTTTGAAGCGGACATAGGTTTTCTCTCATTTCTATGTCAAATCTCAAATCTTCATCATCTGTGCTTCAACAAAGCTTAAAGCAAACCCACATAGGAGCTTCTTGAATCCCCCAAGGGGTCACATGGCAGTGAAGTCTTCAATTTCTTGTGGTAATTGATACAAAAATCTATCTTTTACCTTCTGCCAATCTTTCAATCTCACAAAAGTTTATGAATTTTGTTTGGATCTGACTAAAAGATTAGGGCTTTTGCTTTGTTGAATACCTGGACTATAATGCTGGTGTTAATGCTACGATCCTTAGAGTTATGGGTACATGAATTATGGGTTTTTTTATCTGATGCTGGAAAGGTTTCATCTTTAGAGTTGGGAAGCACGGATTGAGAGTTGGGAATTGAGGATTAGGGTAAAACCATTGTAGTGAGATTGGGTTTTAGGGTTTAGAGAAACATGGATGGTGTTGGGGAAGCTTCTGTTCCTGGGTCTGCTGTGTCTAGTGTGAAACCTATGGGAAATGGGTTTTCTGGTGAAGTTGATAGGTGCCCCAAGCAGGTGTCTCCTATTAGAGGTAGTGGGTCGAGGAATACAAGCCCTTTGGGTTGCGTAAGGTCAAGAAACACTAGCCCTTCTAGGCAAAAGGTGGTTAAGACAAAGCCGAGAGGACTAGATGAGGAAACGGCTGCCACATTTGGTAAAGCTATTCACCCTGATGTTCAAATGGAGGATAATATTTGGGCAATGCTGCCTGAGGACTTGTTGAATGAGATATTAGCTAGGGTTCCGCCGTTTATGATTTTCAGGCTCCGATGTGTTTGTAAACGATGGAATGCGATACTGCAAGATAAAGGCTTTATTAAGTTCCACTCACAAGTGCCATCTCATGGGCCTTGTCTTCTCACATTTTGGAAGAATTCTCAGACCCCCCAATGCTCGGTGTTCAGCTTGCCTCTGAAAACATGGTACAGGATTCCATTCACATTTTTACCACAGTGGGCGTTCTGGTTGGTTGGCTCTTCTGCTGGTCTGGTTTGCTTCTCTGGGCTTGATGGCTTAGTTTTTAAAACCTTAGTGTGTAACCCTCTAACACAAACTTGGAGGACTTTGCCAAGTATGCATTATAATCAGCAAAGGCAGCTGATAATGGTTGTTGACAGGAAGGATCGCTCGTTTAAAGTTATAGCCACTAGTGATATCTATGGTGACAAATCCTTGCCCACTGAAGTATATGACTCAAAAATCAATAGTTGGTCAATTCACCAGATAATGCCTGCAGTTAATCTATGCTCCTCAAAGATGGCATATTGTGACTCAAGATTGTATTTGGAAACTCTTTCTCCACTTGGTCTGATGATGTATCGGCTGGACACAGGTTACTGGGAACACATTCCAGCTAAGTTCCCCCGGTCATTATTGGATGGTTATTTGGTTGCTGGCACCCAGAAACGTCTATTTCTAGTGGGAAGGATCGGCCTTTATAGTACACTTCAGAGCATGAGAATTTGGGAACTGGATCATTCCAAATTTATATGGGTGGAGATCAGCAGAATGCCACCAAAATACTTTCGGTCTTTGTTAAGGTTATCAGCTGAGAGATTTGAGTGCTCTGGACAGGATAACTTGATTTGCTTCACATCTTGGAACCAAGGGAAGGGCCTTCTTTATGATGTGGATAAGAAGATGTGGTCTTGGATTGCAGGCTGTGCTCTTCAGTCATACAACAGCCAGGTTTGTTTTTATGAGCCAAGATTCGATGCTTCCATCTACTAAAGCAGATATTACTGCTTTGCAGTTCTAATTTCAATTACAAGTCAGAAAATGACGAGGGAATATCATCTCCAGTCAGCATCTTTCTCTTGATTCAATCTTGGCTAATCATTTAAGAACCATGGCTTGATTGGTAATGACAATGTGGGTACATTGCCGAATACATTTTTGTCGATGACATTTCATAGACCGCAGTTTGTGAGATTATAACCTCATTCAAGGGATTTGTAATGTAGAATGAGAGAACGATGAGTCAGGAGAATGAACATGGGTCAGGAGAATTGTAAGAATGTGGTTTTTCCAACTCTTGTGCATTGTTTAAAATCTCAATCATATCCAACTTGTACATCTTAAGTCTTTAGTCTTTACTGTGCCTTGCTCGTTTCGTTTAATATCTGATAACTTTTTTCATATGTTATGTGGTTTTGATCGAAGTTCACATCAGCACTCCGTTATTGTAGATATCTGTAAATGTTGCTGGTGTTTGTTTTTGATTTTGTTCTTGTTTTGTTTTAGTTTTGCCTAGTGATTTGTTCTAGTTAGACCTACTGGGGAGTTATCTTTTTAGATCAAGTAGTGAACTAAGGTAGTAGAAGACTACCCTTACCTGGTTTAGTAAGTTCATCATAATGACTACGAAGAGATCGAACTATGAGCTTGTTCAAGTTCCAGTGTGATATATGGTTGTGCTATCGGATTGACCCCAAGAGGGTGTTGTTCCCTTGTACAAAAATGAGAATCGTCGAGTGTGTAGGTGAGCCGGAGATGGGTACTTGAAAAATAGATGTAGGTGTTCATGTTGGTCATGTACTTATGAGGTATGGTAGTATGTATGGGTTCCAACTGGCTCCTTGTTGGTGATTTAACTTGCAATATGGTCTTATCTATGTTAAATTTCCCTCACCTTTGTCTAGTTTTCCTACCAGTTGCACACGAACACAGCCTGGATATATCATGGTATAAAGAGAGATTACACATGATTTCATACAAGCGAAATGAATAAAACTTTAGAACAGAATACCCTTCTTGAGTGCCTGCAACTTGGCATCAAGGGCTCTTGCTTATTTCCACAAGCCTCTGGAAGTTGTATCACGATCCAAGTGACTGATGTGGAGTTGTATGCGTTAGTAGTTTGAATGCTTTGATTTGAATGAACACATCACTTTGACTATATTTTGGATTCAGATATCCGGAATAGTAGAACACTCGTCACATTCCAGGATGTCTAATCACAATATTACAAAACTATATGAAGTCAGTACCAATGAAACAAACATGTAACCAAGAACTAAAATATTAACAATCATGAAAATTTCGGTGGTTTAGAAATCACATTCTAAGATGTCTAATCACAATATTACAAAACTGTATGAAGTCTATACCACAGAAACAAGCATGCAACCAAAGACTAAAATATTGACAATCATGAAAATTTCAATAGTTCAAAAAATAAAAATTTTGACCGATATGTCGAGAAATTATCGAATATCGATGAAAAATTTTCCAAAAATTATATATATATATATTATTAAAAATATACTAAATATAAAATATTGAAAAGATATGAAAATTAATCACATGTAAAAAATAAAAATTTCGAAAAAAAATATCAAAGATATTTTAAATATTTAACACCTTCCATGCAACTCTTAAACCCTTTATCTACTCAAATCACTATCCAAGTCCCACAGCAGAAGTCCTTTACTGAGTGATTACAGCTTTACTTTTCTTGGGTCTCAGGTCAAGTGTGTTAGGAGATGCAGTTTTCCTTAATTCTAAAAAGCTTCACACCGAAGTACAAGACATGCATGAGAGATACAGCAAAGAGGTTCATTCTGGTTTGTGCTCAGTGTTTGGGCCAAAATATTATCTTTCGATGAATGCTTAAGGAGCGAGCCTAGTGGACCGATTCTTGTGGTCTACGTTATTATTAATGTGTTTCCTTTCGATTAGAAGTCATGATTGACAAGGATTTGAGGTTGCTTAAGGAGTCCTTTGACGATCTAAGAAGATTTGATATGCAAGTAAGAACAAACCCTAGTGTTCACTATATGAAGGGATCAAGATACAGAGACAAGGGACATCTCAACGATTCAACACAACTTTTGCACACTGCAAAACAAGCCTCTCCGAAGCACATCTACCAGAAAGATTCTTTGAATCTTTTTGTCCACCAAAGCCCTATCCGTAGGCATTTCCCGCTGCTACTCATCAAAGCCCGACCCGTCGGCATTATCCGCTGCTACCTCACCAAGCCTCATCCGTGAGCGAACAGTCCACCACCGCTTCATAAAGCCTTATCCGTAGGCGAATACCCGCAAAAACCATTGCTGGAGTGAGAACTCTAGCAAATATCCCTGGTTTGTTAAGGAACCCTTTGGCGAACGCACTACACTACTAATTTTTAATTCTGCTCAACTACACCGGTCTGAGTAAGAACGTCCACTTCAGAAGAAGAGGAGAAAAATCCTAGTTGCTCTTCAGCTAGGTCTGTGAAGAACCTAAGTGTCGGCCTGACCAATGCCTGTACGACAATCATTTGAGAAGAAGACAGAAGGCGAACACGCATTAAGACCAAGGTTGTACCTGACCCATAGGTACTGGCACGCCCTCAAGCTTGGTTGTTCGAAGAAAATACATTTTCACACCGAACATTTGACACGCCTAGTGGGACCAACGTGCTAGAAATCACGGGTGTCAACGAATACTCGAAGTTATACCCAGCTTGCAATAAACCACAACATTCACTGGTTAACCTACATAATTCAACGAACTGTAGAGGTTTATCAGTTGAATAAACGATACTAGAAAAGTGGACATAGTCCATTTGTGAGAAAGTTATCATGGACGACGAATCAAAGCGCCTACTAGCTGATTTGGCTGCTAAAATAGCAGTACTCGCTGAGAAGATGGAGCGAGTAGAAAAGACCATACAGAAGTTTGAGCGGACTCAGACGCAACATGGTTAGAAAATCAGGGCGACCAGCCAAAGTGTTGAAAAGCTGCAAAATTCTACCACCCAGGACAGTGCTGAAACTGATGACAAGGTCGACAGACAGTTTGAACGCCTTCGAGAGGTGGAGAAAGTCTTGGGAATAGAAAGGAGCCGTGAGGCTCAGCGAATTACAAGGGCGAAAGGAAAGCTTGATGAAGAGCTAGATTCGTAGAGTTTCGAAGAGGTGACTAACCCATCGCCATCTGCCAAAACTATGACAATTAAGGCTACTGAACCATTCACATTGGTTCACATGGATACAAGAGAGACAGTAACCGGGACGCCTGCTGAACAAGAGGCGAGTCTGAGGCGTCAAAGGAACCAAGATCTACCTAGAGGTCTTGAACCACCAAGAATAGAAGTCCTTAATGGGGTGGCGAATGGCCAGGGATGCACACCAGAGCAGGTGATTTAAAAAACTGTCAGGACGATGCAGGGACAGCCATCTGTGAATCTGAATTATTCAAATCCCTATCCAGACGAAGTAACATATATGCCATGGCCTGAACACTATAAGCAACTTCAGTTTACAACGTTTTCTGGAGAAGGATCAGAAGATGCTGCCACACATATTTCTCGCTTTCAAAGTGAATGTGGTCCTTATGGGACCAATGATATTTTTAAACTAAGAGTTTTTAGGTATTCTCTTGCAGGGTCTGCATTAACTTGATATACTAGGTTAGCTCCTAGGTCAGTCCCTAATTGGCCAACCATGGAGACTATGTTCAGAACAGCTTTTGGCTTAGTGGAGCCCGAAGTCGATTTATCTTCGCTGACCTCCATATATCAACAACCAATGGAGTCTCCTGTGGAGTATCTGAAGAGATTCAAAATCCAGCAGACCAAGTGCAAGACTCTAATTTCATAACAGGATGTCATTCTCATAGCCATCAAATGATTAGAACGTCGTCAGAGGGCTAAATATCATGGCGTTCACTTTGCAAGCATGGCAGATCTGATGAGCAAGGTAGCCAGCTACCAGAACTTCCTAGATGAGCCGGATGGAGACCCTGGGGCTTCACAAGGTTCACCAACACCTTATTTTCCAAGGACCTTGAAACCCAGATATGGTCCCAACATGGGCAGAATGGTGTCAACAGTGTACTCGCACTTGGATTCTTTTTACAGTCCACAACATCACTTCGTGGAGGCACAGGGATTTGTTGAACAAGACGACGAAAAGGACGTGGCAACAAAGGAGTTGGCTGGGAGACAAGTGGTCAAGTCTAGGGCACTGCAAATGGAAAAGAACTTAGTCAAGATAACAACTGGAGCATTCGTCAAGCCAGAGTATGAATTCTATACCTACAATGCCCACAAGGCTCCAGAGATTCTAGATGAGTTGTTTGCTCAAGGAAAGATTCGACATGACGTCTGAACATGTCCAAAGCCAAAACAAATCAGGGGAAAGAAGTACTGCAAGTACCACAATCTGTGAAATCATAATACCTCTGAGTGTATCAGGTTGAAAGATCAGCTCCAGACACGGATCAATACTGGCAAGTCGGATGTTGACGGCGAGAAGACAGCCGCTTGGGTTGATGTTGATCCATTCCCCACAATCTCCATGGTAGACATCAAACCTGTAATCACTCCTGCTCAGAAGAAGAATGTCAAGCCTCGGTTTTCAGATTACACGTATAACGCCAATCAGGCCCATGTTATTTTGGACATATTAATCATAGAAGAAATAATGGAGATTTCTTGGGGATCAGTTCCAGCTGAAGAGGTTATTGCAGGTAAAACATATTGTAAGTTCCATAATGTCTAGACTCACCACACTATCACTTGTGTACAGCTTAAGAACCAGAACCAGCAATGGATAAATGAAGGATACCTGATGTTTGAAGACAAATTAGAAACAGAGGTGTCCATGGTGGAGGTTGCCTTCAACCAAAACCGGGCAAGGAAGGTGACATTGGATCTGGGTGAAGAAAAACAATCAGATCAGCCAGTGATCATCGAAAAAGTCAAACCAGCAGTAGAGGGTTCGACAGTAGTACTGTGTTCTAGGTGCAAGGTAGAATGTGGACTGAAGATAAGCTATGAAGAGTTCGCAAGGACTGTTAAGTCATCAGAGGCTGTTACCTTGCAGTCGCCACCAGACCATTATGCGTCTTCTAGTCCGCGAGGCATAAAGACGTCAGGGCAAGTAAACCAGACCCTTCGGGGGTCTGAGGCAGTTCAGCAGTTTCAAGCTTCTACAAGCACTAGTCATGGAGTTGGGACTCAGCAGCGAGCTCAACCAGATATTCTAACAAGGCCATACATACCACCAATTTCAAAAACAATCATCAAGGAAAATAAGTGGTATGTACGAGAAAGAGGAAGAGTGGTGGAAGCAACACCAACTCAAACTAGGAATGCGTAGAAGAAATATGGTCAGACAAAGCGAACACTAGAAGCCTTGGAGAAATGTGACATTCAGCCTGACCAAATAAGGCGAACGCCGGAGCAATTACGAAAGGTGATTGAAAACTTGAAAGTTAGGCCCTATGTGCATGTTCGCCATGGAACCAGTCAAAGCGAGCTGGCGAATGATCGACCCTAACAGAGAGAAAGTGTCTTCAGAAGATTGTCACATCGACCAGTGGATAACAGGCTAGAGCAAAGGGTTTTGGTCCTTAATAGATTATAGTTCGCTAAAGATACTGTAACATCCCACATCGACCAACGGAGAGGGTGATGTACTATATATGTACATCGGTGACACCCATCTAGCACGAGGCCTTTTGGGAGCTCAGTGGCTTCGGAGGGGATGGGAACTCCGAAGTTAAGCTTGCTAAGCTTAGAGCAATTCCAGGATGGGTGACCCCCTGGGAAGTTGCTCTGAGAGCTCCCGGAAACAAAACCGTGAGGGCCGGCGGGCCCAAAGCGGACAATATCGTGCTACGGCGGAGATGGTCCGGGATGTGACATTTATTGACAGGACCCACCCCGGGTTAAACCCCTTTAACCCGAAGTAAATCCTGCGGGGACCACCTCAAGGGAACTTCTTACCGAAACCCCCTTGAAATGGCCAACCCTTCCTACAAATCTAACTAAACCGGGTTAGTCAGAGCAGTCTACAGAGATGATTACCCCAAAGAATTTCGAGCAGCAACGGAATGATCGACTATGCCTCGACTCTCGTACGCGCTCGACCTCTTCTCAAGAACCCTGCATCACTGGGCATTTAAAAACGAAAGGCCCAGGGGAGAAACATTTAAAAACTGTTAGAGTGAGTGGACGAAAATCAAATATAAAAGCTCCATTTCCTGTAATGCTCTCCCAAAAGTATATCAATTTAAAAATCATTTATGCATGCCCACAAATACCAAATATTCCACAATTGTATGATAAGATAAACAAGTAAGAATTATGGGAAGAGAAATATTCACAACGCGATAAGTCTGGGTTGCGCCTTCACGCTATGCTAGCTATATAAAACGGTAATGGACAACCCTTAATATATCCACCTGACATCTCAGGCGTGTCTGTCCTCTCAGACCAGGGTCGGAGCTAAGAGCTCTAGGTAAGTGGTGATGGACAACCCTTAGAATATCCACCTGACATCTCAGGCGTGTCTGTCCTCTCAGACCAGGGTCGGAGCTAAGAGCTCTAGGTAAGTGGTGATGGACAACCCTTAGAATATCCACCTGACATCTCAGGCGTGTCTGTCCTCTCAGACCAGGGTCGGAGCTAAGAGCTCTAGGTAAGTGGTGATGGACAACCCTCATAGTGCACTACGTAATTTGTCTGACCTCTCAGGCTAGGGTCGGAGCTAAGAGCTCTAGTAGCGCCCTCACGCTACTCTAGCTAGCATAAACATTGGACAACCCATACAGGAAATTCACAACGATACTCTTCCCAAACAAATAAATAAATCTATTCGACATATAAGCATAAATCCAAATATAATATCCGAGCACCCGAGGAACATATCATACTCGTAACAAACATAAAAACCATGCAATTATATCAATAATTAGGGCATGCATGCATTTAATTAAAATAATCTGTCCACTCACTGTACTATTGCGACCTTCCCGCTCGGAAAGCTCCACGAGCGAAACCCTCGACTACCGCGTAGTCGAGCCCGTCTCACGTCCGACCAGAGACTGTACAAATGAACCAATATATTAGTCATTTCATCGTTGACTTGGTCTTTTCCTAGTTTGACCAGGAACTCCTATTTGACCACAAGTTGACCGAGTTCCTTTTTATGACATTTTACCCTTTTTGACTTTCTTTCCCGGTTATCGACTCTTAACTCAATTTACCGGAAGTCCGACTCAGTTTCCGAACTTTCCTTTATTACTTTAACTTGACGTTAGGGTGTCACGTATTAATCAATATATTTGACCTTGAGTCGATTTACCGAGTAAACCTTTTCACATCAATTCCAGTTATCAATTCCCGATAACAATTTAACTCTTTACCCATTTAACCAAAAATTGTCACATTCATTGAGCTTCAGTTCTTAAACCATTTTTTTCTGAAAATGCAACTTTCCCAAAGTGAAAGCTTTCCTTTAATGGAAACTTTCCTAAAATGGAAAGTTTCCCAAATTAACAGGTTTCCAAACTTAGAAGGTTTTCCAAAATGGAAACTTCCTAATTACGTCCAATTAACCGTAATTAATCCAATTCTTTAATTTACGGAAACTTTACGACAATTAGGTTATTGAAAGAATCAACTCCTACCTCTTCGGCATTCAGCCGGTTTTACCGTATCACCGGAATCTTCGCCGGATTCCGGTGACTTGCTGGAATTTCGCCAGAGTTTCCCCGTTTCTCGATCACCAAGTTCTCGACATGAAACCACGCAAACAACACTAAATTAGCAACCCAACAACGATCCCAACAACACCAAACAATAAAATGCAGCATTCAACTTCCTTTGCCTACTCTATCATTTCATAATCTCTAAAACCATTGAAATCATCAACACTACTGCCAATGAACACACATACGCACACACTGCTCAGAATTCCAATGTTCCTTCCCTAATCAACAACACAGCCTCAACCTAGAACCCAAACTCTGAAACCAAAACCAAAACTGTCGTTACTGTTTTCGTTGCCGAACACAGTAACTATAGCCAAACACCCAACTTCCTCCAAAACTTAACCAAACTTCAATCCAATTAAACAGATACGTAGAGCTTCATGAGTAGATAGTTTTTCATACCTCAATTACCTTCATCTGTGACCGGAGGACACCGATCCATGGCCGAGAAGACTCAAGTCTTCTTCCATTCGAACCCCTTCCTCAGGCTTCTTCCTTGAAAACTGAGGATACAGATAGCACAAGGGCGACGAGGCGAAGCTCCCGGACCCATCCAGACTCGCCGCCGCGGCCAAAACCGGAAAACCCAATCGAAGGCAGTCGCCTTCTCTCCTCCGATTCTCTCTCTGCAGCTTTGTAGGGAAACCCACAACCACAGACGTGTTGGGGACGGCGAGGCGAAGCTCTGGTCACCGGTGCGCCGCCGAGGGGTGAACGTTCGACGGAAGTGCGATCGGAGCACAGGGACGGAGTCGAGCGACAGAAAACCGCGGTCAACCTCCCACTTTGGTTTCTCTCGAAGTCAACTTCTCTTAAATCCTTTTATACTCAAATCAACGGTTAAGATCAAAACCCTAATAGATCTAATGGTTCAGATTAAAGAAGGTGAAAAGTTAAAAGGTTAAATGGTAAAAACTATTTACCAGAATAATAATTGAAAATTACCGTAAACTTCAGAAATTCACAGAAATTAGCCGGAAGCTCCGAAAAATATTCCAAAAATACCGGGAGACTCGTGACAACACGTACTACAACATCGAGTCATAAATTCAGGTATTTGGAGTACTTTTAAAAACTCGAAAATTAACTCGAGCGATCACTTACCGAATTACCGATCGCCATTAAAAGTCCTCGGTAACTCGTGAATCTCCGTGAAAGGTAACTTTTATTAACTTCAAAAGATTCGGGGTGTGACAATTCTCCCCACCTTATAAAAATTTCGTCCTCGAAATTTCTATACTCGAAGTCCAACACTGTGGGGAATAGTACCCCTTACAAACAATAATATTGCTCTCCAATGCCAACTTCCTTCTGAGAACTCTTCTGAGACGCCTTGCGAATAACATTGTCACATCCCGGACCATCTCCGCCGTAGCACGATATTGTCCGCTTTGGGCCCGCCGGCCCTCACGGTTTTGTTTCCGGGAGCTCTCAGAGCAACTTCCCAGGGGGTCACCCATCCAATTTCACTGTGTTACTGTTTTCTGGGTTGCGAGTCTAACAACTCCGGCGACCTAACTCTAGGTGTTCTGACGAGTTGGGGACACCGGTGTGATGCTTGGGAAGAGCTTAGAGGCAGATGGTGAGGTTATGGAGGAATCTGCAGGGAGTTTGAGCAAGGAGCTGCTACTGTGCTCGAGGCAGTGGAGCAGAGATATAGAGGGAGGTGGCAGGGCTGCATGGCGAGGCAGCTGAGCAGAGTTGGAGTTTTGGTAAAGATCAGAGGTGAGGCAGAATCCTGGTTTTTAGCTACTGTGAGTTTGTGTTGCTGTGTTGGATTAGTTGCTGTCTTTGGTTGTTGATTTGCTACTGATGTTGTGGTTTTCCTGCATGTTGTCGTAACTTGGTAAACGAGGAAAACGAGGAGGTTATGGCGAAATTCCGGCAAGTTACCGGAATCCGGCGAAGATTCCGATGATACCGTAAACCGGCAGAATGCCGAAGAGGTAGAAATCGAATCCTCGTTACTCGAGTCAAAAAGTACGGTTAATTCGCAATTGAGACATTTACGGAAAATTAGACGTAATTAGGAAGTTTCCATTTTTGGGAAACTTCCCATTTTAAGGAAGACTTACCAATTTAGGAAAACGGAAACTTTACGACAATTAGGTTATTGAAAGAATCAACTCCTACCTCTTCGGCATTCAGCCGGTTTTACCGTATCACCGGAATCTTCGCCGGATTCCGGTGACTTGCTGGAATTTCGCCAGAGTTTCCCCGTTTCTCGATCACCAAGTTCTCGACATGAAACCACGCAAACAACACTAAATTAGCAACCCAACAACGATCCCAACAACACCAAACAATAAAATGCAGCATTCAACTTCCTTTGCCTACTCTATCATTTCATAATCTCTAAAACCATTGAAATCATCAACACTACTGCCAATGAACACACATACGCACACACTGCTCAGAATTCCAATGTTCCTTCCCTAATCAACAACACAGCCTCAACCTAGAACCCAAACTCTGAAACCAAAACCAAAACTGTCGTTACTGTTTTCGTTGCCGAACACAGTAACTATAGCCAAACACCCAACTTCCTCCAAAACTTAACCAAACTTCAATCCAATTAAACAGATACGTAGAGCTTCATGAGTAGATAGTTTTTCATACCTCAATTACCTTCATCTGTGACCGGAGGACACCGATCCATGGCCGAGAAGACTCAAGTCTTCTTCCATTCGAACCCCTTCCTCAGGCTTCTTCCTTGAAAACTGAGGATACAGATATCACAAGGGCGACGAGGTGAAGCTCCCGGACCCATCCAGACTCGCCGCCGCGGCCAAAACCGGAAAACCCAATCGAAGGCAGTCGCCTTCTCTCCTCCGATTCTCTCTCTCTGCAGCTTTGTAGGGAAACCCACAACCACAGACGTGTTGGGGACGGCGAGGCGAAGCTCTGGTCACCGGTGCGCCGCCGAGGGGTGAACGTTCGACGGAAGTGCGATCGGAGCACAGGGACGGAGTCGAGCGACAGAAAACCGCGGTCAACCTCCCACTTTGGTTTCTCTCGAAGTCATGTAACATCCCACATCGACCAACGGAGAGGGTGATGTACTATATATGTACATCGGTGACACCCATCTAGCATGAGGCCTTTTGGGAGCTCGGTGGCTTTGGAGGGGATGAGAACTCCGAAGTTAAGCTTGCTAAGCCTAGAGCAATCCCATGATGGGTGACCCCCTGGGAAGTTGCTCTGACAGCTCCTGGAAACAAAACCGTGAGGGCCGGCGGGCCCAAAGCGGACAATATCGTGCTACGACGGAGATGGTCCGGGATGTGACAATTGGTATCAGAGCCACTCTGCCGAGGGGTGCGAATGTGCCGACGAGGACGTCGGGCCCCTAAGGGGGGTGGATGTAACATCCCACATCGACCAACGGAGAGGGTGATGTACTATATATGTACATCGGTGACACCCATCTAGCACGAGGCCTTTTGGGAGCTCAGTGGCTTCGGAGGGGATGGGAACTCCGAAGTTAAGCTTGCTAAGCTTAGAGCAATTCCAGGATGGGTGACCCCCTGGGAAGTTGCTCTGAGAGCTCCCGGAAACAAAACCGTGAGGGCCGGCGGGCCCAAAGCGGACAATATCGTGCTACGGCGGAGATGGTCCGGGATGTGACAGATACTACATCCGAGGAGGCTAGGAGCAAGAAAGCCAGGATAGATACAGCTCTGAACAGGGTGGAACGCTGCCAGAAATGCGAATGGAAACCAAAAATGGTTTCTCAAGAAGATAAAATGGTAACTCGGTTATAAGTTACTCATAAGCCTACACATGAGGCTGTTTTTCAAAGGGAATCTATTCCTGAGGTTCCTACTATCAATGACAAAATTGTACAGATTGTGCCTAGCAGTGAGCAGCAGGCAGAAGATGAAGTCATCTTGGAACTCAGCGAGGACGACAACATTGAAGGGTTAGAAACCCAAGAACCTAAAGAAAGCTTAGAGTGTGACATGCTACATCTGACAATGGGGCAGACCTTGAACCACCAGCGTCTGCAGAACTGAGATGTAACATGACATATACCCTCTCCAAGAAGTATGCTTTGTCAAGACCCATGTCATCCCATGTGTTCTTGAATTCAGACAATACTGAGGAAAAAGAGCTTCCCATTACAGAGAAGATTGAGCAATTGTCTTCCGATTTGCAGAAAAATTAGATTCAGCAGCATGAGGTCGCGAATGAGGAATCAGACCGCAAAAAGCTGTTTATGACGTTCTCTAAACCAACCGTAACCGTGACTAAGCATCTTAAGTATTTATATATGACAGCGGAGATGGAGGAAATGAAGGTGAACAGGATCCTGATTGATAATGACACTGCTGTTAGTATCATTACAGTACGGACAATGGAAGCACTGAAAATCCCCAAGGAGAAGATCCTCAACAGTAACCTAAAAGTTAAAAGCTTTGCAGTCAATGTAACCAAAACCTCCGGGGTTTTGATGCTCAAGATTAAGTTAGGACCATCTGACTTCTTCCAGTTATTTTTTCTGCAGACTGCACTGCTCCCTACAATATTATTCTGGGCAGGGATTGGATTCATCGAGCATATTGTGTTCCATCTTCTGCACCAGGAGCTACTCATGTGGAATCCCGTGATAGATCAACCAGAACTAGTGAAAGCTGACGAGCGTCCATATTCAGTGGTTGCGTGCATGCTCGATTCTGAGTATTATTATGGAGATATGCGCCCTCTTGGGGTTGTTGGGGTCGATGACAAAGGTAATCCGTACGGGGTCACCTCTTCAGAACTTTCGCGATAGGGTCTAGTCCAAGCTCGCGCTGATGCCAGCAGGCCTAGCTTCATTGTACCAAACTTCAGTAACCATAAATGACAACAAACCTCAGCAGGGAAGAAGCAGAGGCCTATGTGTTCCTACTTCAGAGGTTATCTATCCTTAAACAGGAACATGAGGCTTGGAATGATATAACCTTGGTAGAATGTATCGAAAACGAGTTAACCAATGGCGAATATGAGGAAGAGGAGATCATTCAACCAGCTCTTGCAACCCTAGATGATACTTCACCTAAAGTCAAAGATCCAGTTGAGAAAGTTAACCTGGGTTCCCCTGAGGAACCAATAGAGGTTGGCATTAGTCAGTATTTAGAACCACAGTCGCGACAACAACTAATTGAGTTGTTGTAAGAATTTAAAGATTGTTTTGCCGAGAAATATGAAGGCATGCCCGGTCTAGCACCTGAGCTGGTTTGTCACAAGTTAACCATAACGGTTGGTTATAAGCCGGTTCAATAAGAACAACGGCGAATGAATGCGGAGATGGCGGAGGCAGTCAAAACAGAAGTGCAAAACATGATCAAGGCAGAGATAATCAGGCCAGCAAAGTACACACAATGGTTATCCAACATTGTTCCGGTTCGGAAGAAGAACGGAAAGATACGCGTTTGTGTCGATTATCAGAACCTAAATACAACAACACCTAAGGACGTGTATTCTATGCCCATGGCAGACATGTTGGTAGATGCTGTGGCAGGTCATGAGACATTCATGGATGAAACGGCTGGATACCATCAGATACCTGTACATGAACAAGACAGGCATAAGACGCTTTTCGGTGTCCAGGTTTTACAAAGGCCTTTGAATACATATGTATGCCCTTTGGTCTCAAGAATGCAGGAGCCACTTACCAGAGAGCTATGAATCTTATTTTCCATGACATCCTCAGCACCAAGATAGAGGTATACATTGATGATGTAGTGGTTAAGTCAAAACAGAAAGAAAATCAAATCAAAGACATGCGAATGGTGTTTGAGCGGATGCGAAGACACAGACTACATATGAATCTAGCAAAATGTATTTTTAGGGTTCGTGCAGGAGATTTTCTGGGGTTCGTGGTACATCAGTGTGGTATAGAAGTTTCTGGAGACAAGGCTAAGGTGGTGATAGAAACTCCAGCCCCAAGGAACAAGAAGGAGTTGCAGAGCCTGATAGGCAAGATTAATTTCTTGCGAAGATTCATATCTAATTCTGCAGGAAAGATTGCTCATTTCTCTTCCCTTCTTAAGTTACATGCTGAAGAGAAGTTTATTTGGGAGTTAGCGCATCAGGATGCTTTTGAGAAGATCAAGGAGTATCTGACGAATCCTCCTGTGTTACGACCACCACGGCCAGACATTCTTTTGAAGTTATACATATCATCTTCTTCTTATTCTATTGCAGGACTGCTAGCTCAGGACGAGACTAGGGAAGATGGTAAAACCATCGAGTATGCGGTGTATTACCTCAGCCGGACATTGCTGGATGCTGAAACCAGGTATTCGTTAATTGAGAAGCTCTGTTTGGCCCTGTATTTTGCCGGATGCAAATTGCGACATTACATGCTGTCATTCAGTACATTGGTCATAGTACAGACTGATTTGGTGAAGTATATGCTAACTAGGCCTTTCTTGAGAGGTAGGGTTAGTAAATGGATGCTCGCTCTGTCTGAATTTTCGCTCCAGTATGCCCACTAAAAGCACAAACTGGACAAGCTGTTTCAGACTTTCTTCTGCATCATCCTATTCAGGACTAGCTGGAAGGTCAGGACAACACAGTTGACTTGGTCTACATACAACCATGAATTTTGTACTTTGATGGAAGTTGTATGGATTCTCTATCAGGAGCAGGTATTTCATTGGTTAATCCAACAAGGGACAAGTTTTTCTATTCTTTTCAGCTGGAATGAAGATGTACTAATAACCAAGCAGAGTATGAAGCTCTAATAATTGGCTTGGAGATGCTGCTGGAGTTGGGGGTGAGAGACGTCAAAGTGTTGGGACACTCGCTGTTAGTGATCAACCAACTTAAAGGTGTGTACAAATGTATTGCATTTGGTTTAATCCCTTTCTAGGAAAGAGCAATGGAGTTGTTAGATGAATTTGCAAACGTTATGCTTGACTACATACCTAGGGAGAAGAATTTTACGGTGAACGAGTTAGCACAGATTGCTACTGGTGTCAGCTTGGCTGATGGCGTTCGCAAACGTATTCTTAAGGTGGAGAAACGTACTTTATCTTCATTTATGGCTCGCCAGGAGATTAACGATGAATGGTTGGTGGAAACACTGGATCCTATTGATGTTGATTGGAGGCAGCCTATCATACAGTACCTGACGAATCCATCCGCTCTAGTGGGTAAGAAGTTTAAGTATTTGGCTTTGAATTACATCCTCAAGGGAGGCGAGCTATTGCGCCGAGGAGAAGACGGTGTGGACCTACGATGTATCTATGGAGAAGAAGCTAAAAGATTACTAAGAGAGGTACATTTGGGGGTTTGTGGATCTCATCAGGCTGGACCCAAGATGAGGTGGCTCATTCGCCGTTATGGTTTTTTCTAGTCATATATTCTTAAAGATTGCATCAGCTTTGCTCAAGGTTGTTTCGAGTGTCAGGCTCATGAACCAGTCCAGCATGTTTCAGATATTCCCATGCAACCTATTATTAAGTCTTAGCCTGGTAGAGGCCAGGCATTAGATTTTGTGGGAGTTATTCATCCTTATTCGTCTGAACAACATAAGTTTTTTTGGTAGGGACAGATTTCTTCACTAAGTGGGTGGAAGCCATACCAGCGAAGGATGTTTCCGCTACAACAGTTTGTCGGTTTGTGTTTCAGAATATTATTTGCAAATATGATATACCAGAATGTCTGGTGGCAGATCGGGGGCAGCCTTTATGGCCAGAGAAGCTCAAGAGTTTCTTAAAGGATATGAGATTAAATTTCTACATTCTACACCTTATTATGCTCAGTCTAATGGATAGACAGAAGCTAGCAACAAAATTATTTTGACTATTCTACGGAAAATGTTGGCAGACAACCCCAGGAATTGGCATAATGAGTTGGATTATACTCTGTGGGCTTATCGAACATCCAAAAGAATTCCTACCGTGACTACTCCATATGCTTTGATGTTTGGTCATGATGCAGTTCTTCCCATGGAGATTAATGTTCATTCTCTAGCGTTCGCGAACAACATCAGCTAAATTGGTGAAGATTATGTTTAAGCTATGTATCAGGAGCATGAAGACTTAGATTCCAAGCGAATGGAAGCTTTGGATAATCTCATCATGAAAAAGAAAAGAGTTGCTCGTGTTTATGATAAACGCACTAGAGGACGTAGCTTTAGCGTTAGAGATTTGGTTTGGAAAGCCATTTTACCTTTTAAAGAACACGTTCGCGGGCGTGGAAAGTGGCCTCCAACTTGGGATGGGCCTTTTGTCATTGATCGTCTTATTGGAAAATGGGCTTATTACCTTAGAGAGTTGGGTGGTGAAATCCATACTAATCCTATTAACGGTCGTCATTTGAAGAAATATCTCCTTAGTATCTGGGAGTATGAGGACCCTCCATCAGTCGTTCAACCTCCAGACAGGGCTCTGTTCTTTCTCTGAAACATTGCTGACTTAGGGGCATGGTGCAGATGACAAGTTTGTTCGGTTTAGCTCTCTCTGGAACCCGTTCACGACAACCAAAACAAACTGGGGGGCAACACTACACCATCTGAAAAGTTTGATACCCCATTTTTCAAATTTTTCAAATGTTCTGAAACTTTGAACCAACACATGTGGTTTAAAGTTGGGAAACTAATTTTTGTACAAGATACAGGCGAAGGCGAAAATATGAGAAACAATCAAGTGTTTTATTCATAATTGATTTTGTGGCCAAAAACATTTACAATACAAAGAAGCCAGAAAGTGACTCTGATACCATAATACAAGAAGTCCTACTACTATTCGCCAGCTAGCGTATGAAGTACAAGATAGTAGAAGCAGTTGGAGAATTGAAGACTCATATATACCATCTGACAGAACATATGCTGATCTAGGAACAAATACAAGCGGTAACGAAAAATGTGGATAAAGTACTTCATTAGAAGAACCCAACCCAGTCTAAGAATCTAACTTCTGAAAACAAGATTCTTAGATAAAGTTTCATATATAGATCAAACAGTTCAGCAATGACTAGAACTTAACCTAGCTAGAAGGGTAGTGATTGGTTTGTGTTGTTGAGCCAATATCTGGAGTGCAATGCTTTCCATGTCGAACCGACTTGGTTAGAAATCACGTAGTGACTCGCTGTTCTCAAGGAGAAGCCACTAGCACAGAGTTGGAGGTCACGCCCTCCGGCCCTCGTGTTCTAAAATTTTGACATGCTAAAACACCAACTTGGTTATTGCATGTGTTGTGTTCGTATAAATATACACTTGCATTGTTAAAGGTGAACTATTTTTGAGTAATTCTATGCGAAATCACTTGTCAGTGTTTCTGCTGGCTCTTAATTTGATGCCTGCTGCTTGATGCTCCTCTCATGCTTTCCCCTTTGGAAACTATGCAATTAGCACCGCCTCCTCCCTCTCACCTGAATGACCAGATCTTGTACAAGTTGCTTTCTTCGATCTTCTTTTTTCGATTTTGATCTTACACTAATAGATTGTCCTATATACCTATGTGTGTGTGTGTATATATATATATATATATATATATATATAAGTTCTTTTTTCTGTTTTAACAGTCAAATTATTTATTATTGAGTTTAGCTCAATACAGATTAGTTTAGTTTTTGAGATGATGCATGGTAAGTTTAACCATTTTGTTTGAACTTGGTCTATAGTCTTTACATCAAGCGTACGTAAATTGTTTTTACCATTTTGAATTATTCACTTCAGTGATTATATGAAAATCACTGAATCGATCTATAGTGATCAGACGAAAGTAAACTCTGCAATGTACACGATCAGGGGCGGATAGGCACACAAGGGTATATAGGCTCAACTGCTCAAGCCTAGAGAGATTTTTGGGTCAAAAACCCCTAGAATTGGGTTATATATACTTACATCCCATTACCATACCAGGAACAAAAAAAATTACAGTTGTAAGTTTGTGCCATTTCACTTTATTTTTATTTTTAATAAAAAATATCTGATAAGGACCGGCGGTGGATTCCCGGTTGTAGCGGCTCCTTTCGGGGTAGATTGGGTGCTCTGTCACCCACCAGACTGTTACAGAGAAGTTGATATCGCCTAATTCTTGTCAGATGAGATTATATAAAAAAACTTTGCAAATCGCATAACTAGCCGCGTACAAACGCACTTAGCATTCTACTCTTCGCATAGACGGCACAACCGATCTTCTCTTAGGTATCCTCTTCTCATTTGTCACTCTTCTATGCTCGAATCGAGAATTTGGGATTGGAGAGATTTTGGATTTAATCAGTATTCTTGTACGATTATATGGTACGTGAGATACGGATAAGCATTGGAAATGTTATATGAAGATTGGGGTTTTGGTTGTTTCATGTCTCGTATGAATTACAAGGACCTGATAGGCATAGGCTGATATACAATAGTTGTTTTTGCTGAAATTGTTGTTGGCAGCTTAATACATCACTCATCTTTTACCCTTATTAAATACATGAGTGAATGTTGTAAAAATTTATACGTGGATTAGATTATTGTTACAAAGTGATTATCGACCATCAAAAAAAATGAAATTAGCCTAGATAACTGATGGATCCTGATTCGTCACTGTACGTGGTCCTTATATACAAGAACAAATGATAGGCTCACGCACAAATTGATTCCAAATCTTGTCTCGTATTGAAAGTATTTGATGTTCATAATAAGTTGAAAAGTGAATACTGCCCAAAACAAAGAAATATTTTTGTCTGAACCCTGAAAAGGTATCCGAGAGAAGGTGCACACCTTTGTTTAATCAGCACCATTCTTCTACTTGTTTGTAATACAAATTCATATTGATCTTTGAGGACCGAATCTCTGACTCACACCGTTGCTGCAGAAATATTGACCCTTACTAATGCTCTAACTTTATTAATTTACTGTGCGTTTCGATCAGTTTTGTTTAGTAAATCAAAAGATCACAGCTAATATCTGACTATACGAACTTTAGATTTTTGACTGTTCAACTTTTGGTTAGGCTTCAAAGTTTGAAAGTATGATCTTCATGAAGATTAGACACTAATACCAACATAATCTTTCATAATCTAGATTGGTAGAACTAAATTATGCTCATTCTATTCGGCTAGAACTTAATTAACAAAAGAAAATTGCAGTTTGCAGTTAGCAATTGATGAGTAATACATGCCTTGCAACTCATTCAGATAAGTACTAATCTGTCTGAGCAGCTTATTTAATCAACTAATGTTCCATGCATGGCAGAGAAGACATGCGCAAGAAATTAAAACCCTAATTTTCTCTAAAAATATATACGATCGTACGTATATGTGCAGCTTTATTAAACCCACCACATTCAAAGTTTTGAAAACTGAAAACGCTGTTTTGCTTTCGTATTCTATTGATTTCGTTGTTTAAGTTTTGTGTTCTCCCAAGCTCTGTCTGTACTAGCAGGTGAAATATTTTATGAAGGAACACAGACGTGTCTCAAACCTAGCTTTGACTTGGGTCTTCAACTCTCTCTCTATAAAATCCACATCAGTCTCTCCAAGTTTCCTCTCTTTCTGAAAATCCAGGATATTCAAGCAAGAAAAAAAATACAAAGATGCTGAAGATTACTGCAAGCTTCGTACTAGGGTTTCTTTTTGTGATCCATGGCTTAGGAGATTTCACTGCATATGCTGATCATCAAGGTACGCCTATATAGATAGATAGCTCAGTTTTCGAATTCTCCTATTAATCTATCTCTCCTAGTTTCAGGAACATTTGAGGATATATCGATTTTCTTATGCTGTAAAACATTTAATTTTTGTAGGTAAAGAAGGGCTATTAGTGACTGGAAAAATTTCTGTATTGCATGCTGAAAAGGTAATTAACCTTGGTTTTCCATGATTGGTTTTGCTAATAGTTTTTGATGTACATAAACTATTGAATACAAGCTAAGCCAAATAAGGATGCAGCAGGAACTAACTGATGAAATCTCAAAAACCGCTGAGTCAAGGATCATAGGGATCGGAGGAAGGAAGATGACGGCACGACAAGTAGTTCCGAGAAATGGAGAGCTTGCTCCTACTACTACTTCATCAAAGAATTCAGGTGCAACATGTGATTCTGAAGCTAGAAAAGGAGATCTAAGTGTAAAATGTAAACCTGGTCGAAAAAGTATTAGTGCTAAGAAGTTAGTTGCTCATGATCATTATCACTTTGTAGCTTTTGGTGCTGATTATCATGGACCTGTACGGCATCCTCCTAAACACAATTGAGGCAAAACCCAGCTTTGCTGTTCTTAGCTTAGATGACAGCTATCTACTGATAATATGTGTGTGTGATATATATATCATGTGTATTGTATGTATTACTATTTCAATATATAATATGCGTCGGAAGGCATTTCCAGTCTTTGATCAGTTTCATCTGCTTGAATATTGCGAATTTCTCTCAATGTTTAATACATGAATGCATATCGATCTATTGTCGAGATTGCATTGTTTTGAAATTACCAAAATTTATGAGTTGTGGAAATAGAGTAAGGTTAATGATCAATGGTCATGTTAGATCTTTGTTTCTCATGAGTGCAGGAAAGGACAGTAGTAAGGCTCCAAAGTACAACTTCCATGGAGGACCTCATACCAAATTGAACAACAAGGTAACTCGGTTTTTTGGAAACAGAATTTGATACCACATATTGGCATTAACCTAACTCAGCTAGTTGATGGGTTTACATTTACAGGGTGAGATCAAAATAATGAAAGCTTCTGCTAGGAGTACTACTACAAGTAGTAACATTGGAATTCCTAGAAATGAGCCAAGAAAACACTCTCAAATAGATGAAGAAACGAGACGGCTTCTTGAAGCAGAAAGAAAGCTAGTAAAACTGATGCATAAAGATTATAAGGGATCCGCCGGACGGAGTATGGGTCGCCGCAAGCCACCCATAAACAACCATGAGCCACAACATTGAGATGATGATCAAATCCTAGCGTGTATTCTTAGCCTCACAATTTTGCCCCCCCCCCGCTCCGGTACCGGTTTTTTCCTTCGATCGGTTTGGAAGTAGCTAGTGATCCAAGTCCTCTACTATATAGCTTATATTACAGAATGGTTTTGCTTCTTTAGTTTCTTTTGTTTTTTATATCACAGGTAGTGATCATGTACATCAAGTGTGCTTCACTTCCTAGAGCTAACCTGTCTGCTCATAAGAAGTTAGACTAGTTCTATGAAAGTATGAAGCGTTTATATAATCATATCCCTTAAGTTGTTCTTAGCAACTTTTGTGACCCGCCTTTGTAAATTTTACGTCAGTACGTCGGTCTATCTTTTTTCAAGTACTTCCTGCATGGTAACTAACAAGTACCGGCCTTTGGCATGTGCGCGGGTTGTGCAACCGCACCCCATAAGACCCATGATTTTGGAGGGCCTCAAAATTATATAGTTATGATACATATGTATCAGGTTGTGAGTAGCTGAATTGGATAAGCGATATCATCTCCATCCACTACTCAAGTTCGGGACCCGTCTCTTTTTTTCAAGTTTTTTTTGTCTTTCCTTTTTGTCAAAACATCTCTCCATCTTTTTAGGTATTTTTTCCGCAAACGTCTCTTCACTTCCTTAATTCCTTATCGTTTCATCACTTCTGCTATTTGCCTATTCCATCGCAACCTTGGCCCTCGTCCTCTCTCATCTTCTATTTCCATAGCTTCATTTTAGGTCAATACATGACATACCACGTTATCTTTTGTGCTTCGTTGTGCATGTTTGTAAAACACATAAAAGATGTGGCTTTCAGTTGTTTTTTATGGATTATGATTCTCAAATTATGTACAAGGCATATATTTGTTGTTTCAGACGTGAGACTAAGTTATATGAGGGTTAAGGATTAATGGGAAGCGCATGGATTGATTTCATATTGCTAGTATTGATATTTAAGTCATTGATGATGTTCAAATGGATCCTCAGTTACCGTTTGATCTATATCGTAGGGTTACGATTTGTTCAATCTCGATCTGTGCACCAATCTTAAGTTTTAGGTTATAAATCAGACGATAACTTTGGTCAGTTATGGTTCATTTAAACCGGACCGTTGAAGTCATTATGTTCATTCATATTCAAGAAATAATGTGTCTGATGAGTTTCTAGAAATAGTTTTTTAATTTAGAACTAGAAATGGTATAAAAAGATTAGGGGTTCTTGAGGTTGTCTGTTCTATTACTGGTTCATACATTCCTGATATATATAGGAGATTCTCAACAAAATATTTATCATGGGCGTCTGTACGTGTGATCGATGTGATATTGATGCATTGTCGGGATATTATATCTGTACAAGTTTCTGGATGTTTAGTGGAGTGCAAATAGTTGAACCATTAAAACATCCAGTTGCTATGACTGAATTAGCAGATTCAGTAAGATGAAAAGCGTCCCAGAAGAAGTGATTGTTTGGTTGAGAGCAGGGTTTAGCAAATGGAATACATGATGATGTCCCATTGTTCCAAGTTTTGCAGCATGGATTGCTTCCGTCCTCGAGGCCTGTGGTTTTGTTAGATATGTGACACGTTATATTGTGAGATTGTAAATTTCAGTAGGCCGTCATATATACGAGGACCAAAACAAAGTTCTTAACATGTTGAAGCTTACCATATTTAAGGGGACTTGTAATTGCATCATAGCCGATCCCGTTAGCTCGACCAAGAACAAACAAAGATCCATGGAAAGTGATAGTTAAATTTGCGAGAGTTACACGAAGTCTTTCGTTAAAAATCGAAGCGAGCTGGTTTGTTCCTTGCACACAGTCTCCATCGTGTTTTTCTGTCTTTGCAATTGATGGGATGCAACCAAGGGGACCTATTTCAAACATAACTATTTTCCTGGCTCCTAGGTTATATAATCTCTGCACATAATTAACGAACAATTAATGAGATGAATTAACAGAAAATTATTATCATATTGTATTAAGGTGGTACAGAGCTAATTAATTTATAAACAGAGATATCGATCAGATAACTAATACCTCAAAATGGTGAGAAAGATCATCCATCAAGAGTTGTGCAAACTGTGGAGGAGGGTAGCGTTTGCTTGTGTCATAAAGTTTAGGTTGAAGGTAATTGTTAAGATAATCATTGTTGCCTACTGAAAATAAAAATATGGACTTGGACAAGTACTCTGCAAGTTCATTTGAATTGTTGAATTTTCCTGACAAGTTTGACGTCACTGTTCTTTTAAACAAATCCAGTTGCTCTTTCAGATTCAAGCACTCCCCCTGAAAAGGAAACCACCATATATGAATGCATAAATGATATCCTGATGAGACTCGAAACATCTAATAACTTTTACCAATCGGCTTCCAGTTTCCGGGAGAATGCCGCAAGAACCAGATGCATAATTGAGGCCGGTAAGTATTGTCGATTTGTGTATTCTCAAGCTTGGTGGAGCGAATGGTAGCCCAAGAAACTCAGCTAAGCAAATAACAACAATAGAGATCGAAATGTTAAGTGATGATTAAGCTATTGACAAAAATAATTAAAATACATAGCTCCAATCTCATCCTAAACCCAAAATTACTACATCCCAACTGTGCGTTTCGATCATCAACGTACTAGTATGTCAAGCTGACATAGTAATTTTCGTACCTATAAAATCTGCAACTGTTTTACCGTTGGTGAATCTTCCGGTGGCACCCTTCGGGAAGTTGGTACCATAGGGCAGGAAATTTGCCCTTGCTAAAGTTGGCAAGAAATTATTGTTACCACTATCAAACAAAGAATCCCCAAACACGTACAATGCTGGTGCACTCGGCGATGCTTCTATTAAAATTAAACTGAAATTTGCAAAACTCAAGAACAGAAAAGTAAGTGATGAAACTGATAGTTTTTTTAGGTTGATTCCCATGATTCTCATGCACAATATTGTGAAATGAGGAATCAAAGAAATGAGGAATGCCAGGTGATATCACGTTGAAGAGCAGTGGGAGAGATCTGCTGAAAATATATATTAGCAATAAACGAAGAGAGCGGGAGCTTTTGATTTACATGTAGAAACGTAAAAGAAGTGCCATATATAGGCGGGGATATGCCAACTTCTTCAGGAAAAGTGACTGAACTTTTTAACAACCTAGTCTTTTTTTGAATGAAACGGATTAAGGGAGGGTTCCATGTTTTTGAACTCACATCTCATGTGACCACAACTTAGATCTAGAACTATTAGACCGCAAAGAATGTGATGGTTTTGCCGTTTCAATATTGGATTAATTTTTGTTGCATGTATGTACGTTCAAGCGTTTCATCTTAGTTTTAGAATTAGACTAAATAGATAATTTGTCCTGGTTCACGTAATATAATTTTTGGTTTTGTAATTGTGTGGTGTATTTCATATTTACAACTTTCACCACGTTTTTACAAATATAAGAATATTTAGTTGAAACTTTTGTAATAAATGTCTTTATATTGTAATTACGAGTTTTGAACCAAATTAATGTGTTTTGAACGCAGGCGCGGATCCAAGTAAGAGCCCGGTAGGGCTCAAGCCCAACCGAGATAGTTGGAATAAAAATTTTAACGCATGCCTTATGAACGTAGTAGAAACCTCTGCAGGCTTGGTTTTGTGCCATCACTACAATCCAGACAATCTGGGTTCAATTCACACGTATAACACTCTTTTTTTCTTTTCCTTACTCTTTTTACTTTATGGATTTCTTTGTTTTTTTCTTAAAATTTGTATAGTAAAATACATTGGGCCTTATAGGCTATGAGTCATAGCATTGGTTGGTAAGATTTTAGGAATTTTAGCATTAGTTTGATCAAAATATGCATAATTCTAAAAAAATCTTTCTAGAAATTAGATAAGTGGTAGTACGTTTTGGCTTGCTTCTTAATTTCTTATTGCATCTAATAAATCATTGTATATATAACTACTATATTTTATTTAAGTATTAATTTCAGTTTACTTTCATGAAGTTTAGAACTAAAATCTCACCCCATAAACTTTCAAATTTGAAAGTTTACCACCTAAAGTTTCTAATTCTCATAAATCATCCCCAATTGCTAAACTTTCACAGAATTTGAACATTAATTTTGACTTTGTAACTCTCTATATGAGCCAAAATAGACATATAACAACAAAAATCGCATTTTAGGACTATTTGTTAAAATTTCATGTGATCATTTAACCTTAAAATTGAACGGAATTTCATTAATTCGACATGATTTATTAAAATTGAAAAGTTTAGGGGATAAATTTTCAAAATTAAAAGTTTAGGGGATGAAATTATGTTTTCCCTAAACCTTAGGGGGATAAGCTGAAATTAGTCATTTATTTAAATATTGTAGATCATTGTTAAATTTTTTTATTACTTCAATCAAACTGAAATCAAAACAAAAAAAATTCAAACCCATCCCAATACTCAATTCTGGATCCGCCACTGTTAGAAAAAATTTACTTATATTAAATATGTTGTTAAATCTGTAAAAACAAACAAATTTATTTAGCATCGGTGGGTATGCTAGCTTGGCTCGTTACATTATGGTCTTCAGACTAAGTATGTTAAACACAGGCTAGCTTCAAGCACCATCACGGGTATGTACATTCAGTGGTAGATCTCTAGATAACAAGCTAGACTATCTTAAAAAGAAAATTAAAGAAAACAATAATGGTCTGTCCAAAAAAACCTAAAATCAACATAGCCCATATTCCAAGTAAGTCTCAAGAATCGAAGCTCCATACCCAACACAACTCTCTTGACATGGCCCGTATCTTTGTCTCATTCGCCAAGTATATGTATTATGATTCCTTCATGTAACGAGACAAGCTAATTGGATATGATGATTTCATGATAGAAAAACCACACAACCAGCCACCTCCGATGACTAATGCTATCACAATTGAATATGAAGTACCTGTCCACTCCCAACACATTTGGCAATGTTGAGAAATCATCAAGTGGATTAGGGATCTTTTCATGTTATAGAACAACTCCTATTTCTATATCCACCAAACCCTGCCAAAAATATATTGCATATTTACTAATCTTGAATGATTGGCTGGTTGGGAGAACATACCAAGTTAAAACTACACTTGACACTAATTGTAGCGCGCCTTGTTGTTAAAGTTGTCAACCAATATTCTTTAAACAGAAACCTACTCCATTCATTTATTGTCAACATTGCTTTGTGGAATAGACAAGTCACAAGTGCATAGATTAGCTCAAGTGGACTCTACAAGTTAACAAAATCATAACATAAATTGTATAGCTTTTAACTACGACAGGTTATGTCACGTAACACATAACTTGTAATTATATACCTAATTATTATTTTAATATTATTTATAAATTAGACATATTTTTGATCGTTTCATTTTGTGGGATGGTAAATCTAACCTAGTATTCTAAGAGCGAAGAGGATTTGGCTACATGGCCCGAACCTCACCTGAAGTTGGGAATGTCTCTTGTTGCATTAAAGACCATGAAGCATTGTAACAATTTTTTTTTTTGACAAAATCATTGTAAAAATCTTTGTTGGGATTGGTGTTGCCCGGCTTTGAAAAGTCCCAAAAGGACTCAAACACAAGTGGCCAATTTAACAAAAGAAATGCAAATGGCGACGGATGCAACTAAGTAAAACCAAGGCAGGCACGTACGGCCGAATAAGAGCACGGTTTACCATTGCATTCCCTTCTATTTCTATGTGTTAGTCAATTTGTGGAACACATTATTTCTTCCTTTGAAGTCCTCAACAAAACCACTTTAATTCTTTAAATCATGTCCAACTCATTCTTGGTTGCTTTGCAGTTTCTTCTTTTCCAGTTTTACAGTTTCTTTCTTGAACTGGGTCACTGCTCTTTTCAGTCGTCGGACTTGACCCATTTGCGGTTCAGAGTTCTAACAAACTGATTGATCAGCTTTTCTAGTAGGGTTTTAAGGTATGTTGCACTTGATCAATTCATGGGTCTTTCTTGGTTTTGTGGAATTCTGCTAAAAGTTTGAGTCTTTTTTCATTTCTGGGTTTTTGGTTTCTATGGATTTGGAGGTTGTAGATGTTGATATGGCTTTAAAGGTGTTGTCTTTATGTGCCCAAGTGGTTAGTTTGATTGTAATCTCATTAGTTTTCAGTGTTCTGGTTTTGATGATAAGATCATAACATAAGATTTTGGAAAGTTGAAATGTTGATGGTGATTTGAAGGTGTGTGTTGAATTGTGGTTTGTGTTGCAAATAAGGTTATGCCTCTGACTTGTGGTTGGCTGTGTAGGTGTACATAGGAAGAATCACAGCATTTTGAATGTCATTTCTATAATGAAAGATTATTCTTTCAATCTCATTTTTGATGTTAAGTTTTGTGGTTTTTAGATGGTTTGCTGCCATTATAGATTAACTTAGCATGAAGCAGATAGTTCAACTTGTCATATTAGTTCATTAGTTCTGGAGAGAATGAAAAGTTTACCCTAATCGATTTTGCCTTATGACAGATAATCTGCGGCTTTTTTGGCATGCAAGATGTTCTCATTGCTTGAATATCAGAAGACGCCAAAGAATGGTTCATAAAGCTGATCTGGTTATCATTGGTATCTCAGTTGGTGTAGCCCTTGGAATTTTGATAGCTGTGCTCATATTTTTTGGAATAAGGTGGTACCAAAAGTGTGCTAATCTTCCACGATGTGCTAATGAGCGTAGTTTAACAACTCTACCTATACGTACAAATGGCGTAGGCACAAGCATCGACTTAAGTGTATCTGTTTCAACTACCATACATGTTCAAGGATCCGAGAAGGTTCAAAAAAGTTCTCCACTCTCCTGGTGGAATAATCACAACAAAGATCCCTTTCCTTCTGCATCAGGCGTACCTAGATATTCTTACAAGTATGCTTTAAATGCCTGTATCTCTTAGCTATTGGAAGCATATATAATGCTATTGTAATTCTTATTTCTTTATTTTTCTGGATACTGTTTCTCAATCTGTTCTACAGTCTACACCTGCAAAGCATGGAGCTTACACTACAATATGTGATTTATGAGCTTACTAATGTATTTTACTGTGTTCAGGGATGTACAGAAAGCTACGCAGAATTTCACAACCATATTGGGACAAGGAGCTTTTGGTCCAGTCTATAAAGCAACGATGCCTGGTGGAGAGGTAGTAGCTGTGAAGGTGCTTGCTTCAAATTCCAAGCAGGGAGAGAAAGAGTTCCAAACAGAGGTAAAGCCTTCATCAGCTACATCTCAAATAGGTCCTCTCAAGAAAAAAATCCCTTCATACCCATGGAATTAGTATAAAAGTAATCTTGCATATATCCTGAAGTTCACAATTTTTATAAAGAAGTTCATTTTGGTTTAAAGAATATAAAGTGTATTTGTAGTCCTTAAAATCTTGTGCAAGTGCAAGAGTTCGGAAAAATAATCACGACTGTGGCTGGACATAAGTCCAACACTGTGCAATGGAGCAATGCTGTGTTCTGGAATCTACATTGCTGACATGACCAACTACAGCTGCCTGCTTTTATAAACCTTGTTATCTGAACCGTGTGCACATGTCTCTTAATGTTTATGTCCTAAGAAGCTGGTTGAGTTTCACTTAATTAGAATGGTCATGCTGCAGGTATCTCTATTAGGAAGACTGCACCATCGAAATCTGGTGAACCTCGTAGGTTACTGTGTAGATAAAGGACAGCGTATGTTAATCTATGAGTTCATGAGTAACGGAAGCTTATCAAACCTTCTGTACAGTAAGTTCAAAGTCCATGTATCTATAATCCGTCTGGAGATTGTTGCAACTATATGCTTAGGGTCATATACTTCAGATGAAGGGAAGTTACAAACATATACATATCGTATTTGATACATAAACACCCCTTGTATGGTGCTTGCTGGTTTAAAAATATATTTTTGGACATCTGCATACTTTTGTTTCGTGCCAATTCATGAGAGAATAGGCTAGAATTTCTATCAGAGGTTTTTTTGGGTTCATTAAAGAATCATCTCGCTTTCCATTTTATGTAGGTGAAGAACAACCGGTTTTGAGCTGGGATGAAAGGCTGCAAATTGCTCTTGATATTTCACATGGAATAGAGTACCTTCATGAAGGGGTAATTTATTTAGTATCATTGTTTTGCTAGTGAACCAATATTTTTGGGTTATCTTTTTTCATGGAAGGTTTCTTTGAACAGGCAGCCCCACCAGTCATACATCGTGATTTAAAGTCTGCTAATATATTGTTAGACCGGTCTATGAGAGCTAAGGTAAGCTGCTAATATGTTGCCCAACCCTTTACAAAGTTCTGATCTTCATGTCTTCATTTCAGTATGACCTCACCTTACTAGTGTTCAAATAATAGGTTGCTGATTTTGGACTGTCTAAGGAAGAGGTCTTTGACGGTCGGAATTCTGGCCTCAAAGGTACCTATGGCTACATAGATCCGGAATACATGTCTTCAAACAAGTTCACAATGAAGAGTGACATTTACAGTTTTGGCATCATCATCTTTGAACTCATAACAGCCATCCACCCCCACCAAAACCTAATGGAATATGTTAATCTTGTGAGTTTCTTGCCCTCCAGAAAATAATGCTTTCATTGCGTCTTCTGCCAAACCCCTTATCTTCATCTTCCTTTCTTTTTTCTCCAAGGCTTCTATGGCTCCGGACGGCATTGATGAAATCCTTGACAACAAACTAGTCGGGGAATGCAACCTTGAGGAGGTGAGGAGGCTGGCTAAAGTTGCTCACAGATGCTTACTCAAACTACCGAGAAAGCGGCCCTCTATCGGAGAAGTTTCACAGGCTATTTTGAAAATTAAACAGATGCGTCTTGATAAAAGGGATACCATGTCGTTTGGAGGTGAAGATTTTTCACGGGCAATAAGCAGAATAGAGGTTCAGCAGGTGGAGCTGGTTAGGCTGGCAAGCTTGAAAGAGTAACTAAATGACAATACAATTTTTTTTCTTTTTCCTTTTCTGGGGTTGCATCTTTTCCTTTCAAGCTTGCCATAGGAAATTTCTTGTTCGTATATGTAATATACAAGACGCAGGTCAGAAAATCTGAGTTGAGCATTAGCTGATTTTATGGCCAGTAACAAATTCTTTTACTAGGTTGGGTTATATGTGGTTTTACAACCAAGAAACTCTAACTCGGTGCTAATAGAATGATCAGAGGATCTATGAGCTATAAGCATCAGCTGATTATTACACCAAGAGACATAAGCTTAGCGCTAATTGAATGGATAATTAAGTCACCAGAACTTGCAGGCAGTAGCAGACATGTAAATCAGAGTCACAAGTATTCTCTCAATTTAGTACTGCTGATCTGTTGGCAAGTATCATATCATAGAAAGCACGATAGCAGATTCCACACAGAAGATTTTAAATGTTTAAACGAACTGAGATACATTCCACTGAAATTTATTCAACTCTACGCTGTCAACGTAGAGTGGAAGGAAAGAAAAAACTAGAAAAACACATGAAAAGAAGGTTCTCACCTCCATTAGCATGAAAAAAAATCGTACTGGTAGAATTCTCAAGGGAGGGTGAGACTCTGGACTGTAGAGCAGAGTCTTGCACATTATTATTTATAAAATAAATAAAAAATACTACATCAAAACTGGCAGGAAGTCCCTAGCCTCTGTCTCTGCCTCTGACCCACGTTCCCCGCTATGCGATTAGCAAATGCAGGGCGAAGCAATTTCTGGTAATTTTCGAGAAACTGCATCCATTCCTCTTCACTCATATCTGCCAGCTTCACAAAACTGCTGTTCATAGGCAGCTGCTCATTTGCACTCCTGTTTCCAGATGATGTGCCAGTCGCATAGCTGCTCTTCTGCATCGAACCTACAGGACGCCAGCTCTTCTCGCCAATGCTGATATTTTTCATCGATGTTGACAATTGAGGAACATTTAAAACATAATCCTCTACTAGGCTAGTGCATTCATTAGAGCTTACAGGTAATTCATTACCCTCGTCATCTTCCATGTCCTCCTCCGCAGTTTCCTCTAGTTTAGAGAGTAAGCATCTTCTGCTTTCACCTTTTGATCCGCAACGGGGAGTCCTTGAAATTTCCATCTTCTCTTCATTACTTTGACTCAAATCCAGCTCCTCCCCACAGTCTAGGTCGAACAGAAACTCCTCCTGGACTCCTGCTTTTGGCTCACAATAAGATAATTCCTCCTGGAACAGTTTCTTTGCTTCAAGGCATATAAGCTCAAGTTCACTTGGCTCCTCCTCCTGGCCTCGAAACTCCCTAGTCATCATCTCACCAATCTCAGAAAGACAGAGACCAAATTCTGCAGCTTCCTTGAGGAATATTGTGCAAATAATTAATACCCGAAGGCATGCCTCTCGAAACATGGGCAGCTCCATTCTAAGCATATCAGAGTCCCGAAAAGGGTCGAGCTTACTTATATACTCAAGCTCATCATCAGAGAAAGGAATTGATGCCTGAGGCCAATGCATCCACTCAAAGTATGGATCCTCCAAGCTTTCCGGGAGACAAAGGCCATGATCAATGGGTATAAGCTCCACCTGACCAAATCTCCCACCACCATCAAGCTTCCGAACAAGAAGGTTACCACCATGCCTGTCTGTGTTTAGAATCCTAATATCTAGAATCCCTATTCTATGCACAGCAGCAACAGGGAAGCTAGAAGTACCATAATCACTGGCATCAAAGTCATGAGGAACAAACAGCTGTAGTGATGCAATCTTACTTGGTTGCTTTCCATATTGATGTGCATTACCCTTCACCCCGTCATTGACATTAAAAACTGAATGTGTGACCTTCACAAGAGCAGTATCAGGCACATTAGCAAAATTATTGTAATCAAGAAGGAAGGCTGCGACTTCTCTGAAGCCTGTCTCCCCAACACGTACTGAACGTTTGAGGCCTGGTTGGCCAAGAGCTTTCCCTACAAAACCTTTTGGGTTATTTGGGGCGTAAGGTTCCTCATCTGTTGGTTTCACAATGGCAATGTTTCCACCCTGACAATTTCTGAAAATATATGCACCTCCAAGGCCACCGTGAACAGGAACTGGATCAATGTCCTTCCTTATTGCTTTCACAATCTCCACAACCAGCTTTTTCGTTCTAGCAAATTTATCCGAGTACCCCAGTACCTCAATCGGACCACTCTGATCCCTCTGCTGAAAATCCCTCCCGATAGGTGTGAAACAGGGGGTAGATGAACTTCTGTGCATCAAGTTCCTGGTGAGAAGAAGCGGAGAATCATTTCTAACAATGCTGAGATCATTCTTCAACACCATGTCACCACACACCAGGGAAATCTCATCAGTTGGGACATTAAGTGCAAGCCTCAATTTCCTCTTCAGTGTCTGCGCATTGTCACTCCTATCTAGCTCTATCCCCAAAACAGAACCACTTTCAGTCTGCACAAATACACGTCTCTTGGCAGAAGGTCTTTTTTCCAATCTTTTATTCCCATAGTACTCACCGTTAAGAGGTCCTCTATACATTGCAACTGCCATCTGGTAATGTACAAGTTTATCCACCTCAGGAGACATGAAATGAAGCGTAGAACCGCCAACTTCCAACGCCGGCAGTCCAGGCAGCTGCAGCAGAGACCTTCTCTCTCAAGCAGACGCCAATCTCAAATGCCGGCACTAATTTAACCAAATTGTTCGCATCGTAAACAATCATAATCTTACAAGTAGCAGACAATACACTCGGAAAAAGTCGCTACATTGAATACGCCAATAGCTTTGAACATTCGCTACATCTTAGAGACCACCTGTTAATGAAGCTGGTATTCCGAAACAACATTCTTAGATTACAACTCATTCTCTCATAATTATTAACCAAACTTCAACGGCAATATTTTATCATTTTTTTATTTTTTCATAAACTATTCAACCTTTTCTTCACAGTTGCTCTGATTTTTCTGCAATTATAATTTTTTTTAAATAACGAAAAAATCATATGAAATCTACAGATTTTTTTCCTGATTATATAGAATATTTTTCAAAATCATATTAAGAATACACAAACATATATCAAAACCAAAATCAACACACTACCAATAGTAACTGATCACCGACTTTCAAATTCAAAATAAAAAAAATCCAAATCCAAATTCAATCGCTTTAATCAAATTCTCTGAATAAAGATTCTTCATAATCAAAACAAATCGGAAAAGAGCGAGACTCACTCACCGGAGAGCGCGAACGGGACGGCGGAGCCTTGCGTAGAGCCACCGCCGTAGAGACAAAACGCGATCAGAGACCAACGGCGGAGATTTGATCGGAGTTAAATCGCCGGAAACGTCGATCGTCGTCGGAGCTCAGTCACTTTCTTCCCAGCCGGCTCTGAATAACTCGTCCTCCAAAACGTGGGTTTACACCCCAAAAAATAAAGGGCAGTGAAACTATGCGCGCGCAGATTGCGCCACGTGCCGAGTGGCAGTTCGTGTGTGTGGTGACGTGGCGGCGCCTGGGCGGACTCAGTGTAACGGCTGCGAGGAAGCTGTTACGGGGTGTTTTCGTCTTTTTGTGGAGGTGGGGGAGACCCGTGACGGAGATTCGTGGGCATTTTGGGAATTTTACAGGAGCGAGGAATCAGACAATGGACGAGGGAGGTGGATGATCTGGGGCGAGTTATGTTTGGGTATACGACCCAAACTATACGCCCAATAACAGTGCTGTCTTAAGCATCACCATGGATGAGTAGTGATTGACCAAGTTGATCGATGATTCCGACAGACTCGTAGGGACGATGAGAATGTCACAGCAATGTATGCAATTGTAAGGAAATGGGAGATTTAGAACATATGTAGAGGTGAACAAAAAAAGTTGTCGTCAAGAGCCGAGTCGGGCCGTAGAGGATGAGTACCTATATCATGCTCACTGATGATCTTATATCCTCTCTTGGATAGAGAGGCGTTACGAGTTGTTTTTCTTGTGCCATTACTCAACGGTGGTGCTTCAAGAGAAGTCAGACGTCTGAATTGTTTGATCAATGTGTTACATTCATCTAGAATAGTAACTAACGTATTTTTTTCCCAAATTTGTACAGAAAAACTAAAAAAAGGAGTGATGCATTGATCACATGCGCCTATGTTTGAGTCCTAATTACGCCGATGACAAAGTCTTACGAATGCAAATTGATTTACGATAATTTAGGTATCAGTGTTGAGGATTACCCTGAGTTATTTATACATGTTCTTATCTACATGTTGTGTCATTCTATGATCTCCTAAGGCACATGATGGGAGTAGACAAACACAATTTATATACAGAATTATAGTGAGGAGTGATGGTGATCTTGGTGACCCAATGATCTGCTTTTTTATACTTAAAAAAGAGGAATTTACACCATCAAGAGTCAAGACTCATGTTCCATTTCCATTCTATTTGCCAAAACTAATAAATTCTTTAAGGAAAAATTAAGATAAACTTAGGCCAAAGTAGTGTGCTTGTGATTTGCCTAATGGCCCTTTGCTACCTTTGCCTTTATGCCTTGGCTCACAGCCTTGTGCTAACTTATAACTCAAAAGGAAGATTACCAACTAATTAAAAGATACTTTACCTCCTTTCCATGGCATAATGCAAAGGCAGTCTAACATAATATATTTCTTATGTTCCTTAGTTTATAACAATCTACTTTTCCGACTATGAAAAGTATTGCATTATAGGTTATTACTACTTTCCCTCGTCCTATAAGGTTAGGACAATTCGAATTAGTTATTGTTTCTAGCATGATTTTTGAATAAAATGGTAGTTTGTTCTTTTATTTAACAACCAAAAGAGAAATGTAATTTTGTTTTTCTTTTGTTTTTCCACAATTCCCATTTATTACATCTATTTTGGGTAAAAACATTTACACTCCTCTGCTGAAGAGCCAGTCCCTCTCTATCCTGAGTTTCATGTTCTAAGTCAAGCAAATTTTCTATGTTCACCTTATCACATTTACTTGGTTCCATTGATTCTGCCCCACCCCAAAACAGTCCCACTCTTTAAACCACACATCATCTTTGCAACACCCCAAAAGTTTCTTCTTTCATATCCTAATCGAATCCAAAACCCCTTCTTCCCCAATGAGAGATTTCTCATCCCTTCTCATATTACCAAAGCCTCTCTGGTCCAAACAGAGCAGCAGAGACAACTAGTACAAAAACCCCATCACACCACAAACCCAACATAGCGCCCAACCGAGTTCTCTCCACAGTCCTCAATCATTCAACCTTGCCAGTTTAGGGAATGCTTCCTCATTCCCCATTGGGCCGTGTTCTTCACGCACCACATTTGAGAGTGAGGCTGCTTGTTGATGGCGATAATAAAACAGAAGACCTTGTCTTGTCTATTCAACTCGAACACTCAACGTAGTGTCCTGAATCTGTGTCTGGGATTCTGACTCTTTCCTTGTAACTCAGAAGCCTCCTTCAGCTCCGCAATCTGAGTTAAAGAGAAATCTATTATCTAGGTGGGTGTGTTTTGCAATGAAAGGAGAGGGGAAGATGGTGTTGAAGTCAAAGATGAAATGGGTTGGTCTTGTTGGTCTGGTTCTCTCTGCCATATCTCTGTTTGTTCACTTTTTACTGGCGAGATTTACTGAGGAGGGCGTTTCAGAGTTCCATTCTTCCATCACAATCTTCCCTAGACGAGCCATTGGTGAAAGCTTGAATTTTTCCAAGACTGTAATTGCTCTAAATCCCCATAAAGATCTCATCTTTCTGTGTTTTGTGCTTCATTTTTCTCATAAAGATAGTATATTTGTCCAAAATTTGATTTGCTTATTGTCCCCAATGGTTTTTGTCTTTCTGGGTTTTAAGTGCTCTGGGGTTTTACAGTGAAGCAATCAGTGCGGTCGTTGGCTGCTCTTTTTTTTTATTATTGAGGAAAGCTCGGATAGAATGCATTGATTTTTTGTTAGTTTGAGTAATGAGCTGAGTTTGAGTGTGTGAATTAGTTTGGATCCCTTTTTTGAGGTTGTATCCATTAATTTTCCCAATTAGTTTTGAAGATTTTGGATATTGTGTGGATTGTAGTCTGTATAGATTTACTGTATATGTTTGTTGTGTATAGTTAGGACTGATTATCCTTCTTCTTTGGAGTGCAGAGTGCAATGTATAGAAGGCTATGGGGTCCGGTAAGGCCTCTCGAATCATTGCATCCTGATGCAAATCCTAGAGGATATTATTCAGGTTAGACCACATTTTCATCTTCCTAGTAATTTTTCTATTGGTTCAATGTTTTAGAATTGATTTGGTTTGTGCTTGGTCAAAAAGGATTTCTTCTGTAAAAGTAATTCTACTTCAAAGTTGATGATGCCTTTGGTTTTCATTCTCATTTGATCTTACTTTTGTTGAGTGTTGTGGGATTTTAGGTTTGCTAGAAATGTTGGGGTCCTCGGTTTAACCTGCGCAGTGTTATTCTAACTACATCCCCCAAAATCTAAAAGTCAGTTACTGAAACCTCAATTTTTGGGCTCAAAAAAGTTTGTTTATCTATATAGCCAGCATAGCATTTGACATTGGGTAGGGATTGAAGATACTTAACACATTTTCTACAGTTGACTACCTGCAAAGTCTAAAATTATTGATGTACTTCGTATATTGCAGATCCCAATTCAGATACCAATGGATTTATCTTTGTGAGGATACAAGGAGGGTTCCATGAGATCCGGAATTCAGTAAGGGTGGTAATGTTTGAATAGCATATGTGCCATAATATTCAAGTTGTATGAGTTTACAACTGCAGCCTTTTATTGATTTTTCAGATATGTGATGTAGTTGTGGTTTCTCGGTTCCTTAATGCAACATTAGTAATTCCTGAGCTCCAATCAACCACAAGCAGCAAGGGCATCAGGTTGCCGTTCATCACAATCTTTAGTTATTCGTTACCTCAGCTTTCTCATTAACTGTTTTATGTTAATTTATTATATCTTATGTTATGATGTAGCTCTCAGTATAAGAGTTTTGCATATCTGTACAATGAGGACCAATTCATGGCAGCATTATCAAAAGATATCAAAGTTGTGAAAACCCTCCCTAAAAATCTCAAAGGGCAAAGGAAGAAAAAGAATATTCCCTCATTTAAAGTGCCTTACTCAGCTTCACCATACTACTATAAGCACCACGTTCTTCCAGTTCTAAAGAAGCATTCAGTAGTTGAACTAGTCGTGTCTGATGGTGGATGCTTGCAGGTAACAATGACTATTCTTTCTTTTGTACTGTGCCATAAATTGAGTTTGCAACCTTCAGTCTTCTGTGTTCGTGGTTTTTACCCTAGTTGTTACCGGTAATAACCTCTGTTCATTGTGATGTGTTACAACCTTTTTGTGCGTGTAATGCAGGCTATCCTGCCACCAGATCTTGAAGAGTACCAGAGGCTGAGATGTAGGGTTGCTTTTCATGCACTTCGGTTCCGGCAGGAGGTCCAGGAACTTGCTACCAAAATTTTACACAGGTCCGTTACTAGTGTCACTCTCTCTCTCTATGTGTTTTTCTCTCAACATTTTTTTACTGCTGTAGATTACGGGCTCCTGGACAGCCATTTGTTGCATTTGACCCTGGAATGACCAGAGATGCTTTGGCATATCATGGTTGTGCTGAACTCTTCCAGGTATTTACTTCAAGCCATGAACACACAATAACTTTAAATCTGTGGTATGCTTCACAGTATATGATTTGCTTGTGTCTCAATTCTTTTTTCCAAGGACGTACACACTGAACTCATTCAGCACAAAAGACAGTGGATGATAAAACGTGGGATTGTCAAGGGGAATCCTTCGGTGAATTCTGCAAAACAACGACTTAAAGGTTCTTGCCCACTGATGCCAGAAGAGGTAAGATACTAATTATGTGCAAAACAAAAACCACGTCCATCAGTCATCCTAGGGATGATGTGAACATTGTTAAGTTGATCACTCCTAAACATTGACTAGTATGTGTAGCAAATAAATTTACTGCTATCGTTTGTCACAGATTGGTATTATTCTTCGTGCATACGGATACTTTTGGGACACAATAATATATGTATCTGGGGGAGAAATCTTTGGTGGTCAAAGGACATTGATACCTCTTCGCGCAATGTTTGAAAATGTTGTTGATAGGACCTCCCTCAGCATTCTCTGGGAGCTCAGCAGGATTTATGGTCGTGAGGCTAACCTCATCGAAAATAATCCCAAAGGTCCACCTACAGTTGAGAAAGAGATGAAGGTTGAAGCATGGAAAACTGCAGGGCCACGTCCTCGCCCACTTCCACCGCCTCCAGCCAGGCCTAAATCATATAACATTGAAG
Organism: Comarum palustre; assembly: GCA_951800085.1. Lineage (NCBI taxonomy): Eukaryota > Viridiplantae > Streptophyta > Magnoliopsida > Rosales > Rosaceae > Comarum > Comarum palustre. The sequence continues at coordinate 4,289,654 of OX637572.1, read as the reverse complement.
GTTGGTGGGGTTGGGTAGCTGAGAGTGATAATGAGCCTGACAGTACAGTTATGGAGTTGAGGACGAACGCTCATAAGTTATTGTGGGAAGCAATTGATTACGTGATATGCGTTGAGGCTGATGTATTTATTCCTGGATTTGATCGTGATGGCAAGGGACATCCAAATTTCGCAAGCTTAGTAATGGGACATAGACTCTATCAATCTGCTGCATCAAAAACATACAGGCCAGACAGGTACTTTTCTAATTCAGATTGTATTTGCGTGCACATGCACATAGTCAGTAAACTATGTAAAAATTGTCATGCAAATTTTTTTCTTGAATCAGATTGAAAAGGTAGAATTCAAGTTTTGTTAACTGATGTTAGCTTATTCTTGGTAAAGGTCTTTGGATGAAATGGATTGTAGTTTCTTGTGCCTTCATCTTTGATAGCTTGATATGCTTATGCAAACATATTACTGTGATACGTTGATATGCTTATGCAAACAAATTACTGTGATTTGCTTTTTTGTGGTGGTTATTTGGTGTGTTTTTTTTGGGGGGGGGTACCATATAGCTCCCTAGAGAATCCTTCTATCTTGTGCCATAAGGTAACTTGATTTTACTTCTTTTCCTTGAATTTAATAGCTGAGTTGGGATAACCTGAATCTGTAATAATTAACTTTAACAGAGTATGATTTAGGTTGGAAAAGAAAGTTATCTCAGGTTGCTTGCCTTATAAAGATATGCCTTTTTTGTGATTAGTTCATAGCAACTTCTAAAAGTAGTAGATATGCACATAAGAAGATGAATCACTTTATTTTCTCTAAATTCTTTCATTGTTTCTGAACACAGGAAAGAAGTCGTCAGGCTCTTGGAGAAAATCAATGACCACCTCTACCATGCGAACCATACTTGGTTGATGTCTGTGCGCAAGCATTTGAGGAAGAGATTGGTTGATGGGTTATTAGAAGCATCCACAATATCCAAATCGATGTCTTTTATCTCTCATCCAGTCCCTGAATGTTCTTGCTTGAGGCGTGACTATGCTGGCAAATCCATCAATGATTCAACAGTAACTCCTAGTAACTCCCAAGTTATTGCTGCTCTCGGAATTGTGCACTTTTGCCCGGCTTGGATGGAGAACGATTTGACATTACAGACAAAAGACAAGGAAAATGAGGAAGCTTTAGAGGAGGATGACTCCACCTCATCCGGATTATTTTTCCGGAAAAGAAATGGAGATCACGAAGAATTAAGCACCAAAGAAGAGACTCAGTTGGAGGATCAAGACGAGGTGGAGGGTGGAGATAGATAGTGAACTCAGTACTAAACTCCTAATAATTGTGAACCTCAACTGCACTATTGTACATAAAAGATGGTCTTCATATGTCTGATCCAGCAAGATTCCAACTTCTCGCCAGTTTTGCTGAGGCATTTACTCGGTGTTGTTATACATTCCCAATATCCAATTTTGATATTACCTAATCTGTTCAAGAATTTACTCGGTGTAGACTTTTTATTTGTATTGATTCTTTACTCCCAAGGCGCTTGAGGTGCGTTTTTTTTCATCTTTTTCGTCTTGAGACGCGCTAGTACTCGCATTTTGGGACAAACACATTTTAGATGACATCTTAAGATGAAATAGTCACGTCTCGCCTTACGTCTAAGACACAACTTGAGACGTGCTGTTTTAAACAGAGCTTGGAAGTGGGGTTGGCCACGATGGGATAACAAGTGGAAAGTGAACGCCATAATCAACAGCACGTTTATCAGCTATCTTCGACCATTCTTTTGTACTAATTTTGCACCTGAAAATATCTCGGTCTCCTAGTCTTTGGAGATAAAAGAAATCATCATTATTCGGATCAAAACCCAGCACACGGTTCCGCGAAGGATCATACGTCGGCATCAACACATTGTCTAGTATGTAAACTTTCTTCACATTTTCCATACACAGTTTCGCACTTCCACCATGGATTTCTTCCTCAGTCAAATCCCGAACACATAAAACACAATAAAAAGGGTTGTAGGCAATCATGCGCAAACAATCTCTGTATTCACCAAAGCACCTTAAGGGACAAAAGCGATCCTGAGGCTCTTCGAGTTCTATGAAACGACAATGATAGTGATCAATTGTATCCTCACTATTGGAACTAATACTGCTGTTGATCTTGAAGGGATCCAATCCAAAAAGAAAATTGCCTTCACAAGCAGCACCCCAGAATAGCATTCCTTTGTAACTAAAGCTAAGACCCACACGGATTTGATGATGATAAGTAACTGATGGGAACGATACTATCAACTCTTTTCATTCACCCGTCTTGGAAGAAAATATCTGCACTTTAAATTTGCATGAAAATAGCTGATCAGAGGGAAAGATCAATCTCATAACAATACACTCGTATTCAGGGTTAAGCTCGACGGCATGTCCTCCCCTGTCTTGTTTCTTGCAGTTATAGTAAGGAAGATCGCAGATGAATCCCACTGGTATATAACCATCGAAGACTTGAGGTGGAGGAGGTGGAGGAGGAAGAGGAAGCCATTGCATGGTGAATGGATTGCAGATGTAGTAATCCCGTTGTTCCTCTTCGCTTGCACAGCACAAAACTAGGTCATTATGTGTAGACACCACAACTAGCTCTTCTTTCAGACCATAACAACTCAATATTGTTTTCAGCAGAAGTCTGAGTGGCTGAGAGGACGAAGACATTCTATTAAGGAATTCGTCCCCACTTTTGTTTACAAGGGTTCCGTTTGTCTGTGATTGCTTACGATCGCTTTGGAGACTTAGAAAGCGTCAGATGAAGTAAGAACTGGACATGAGAGTGCACCATCTCTTGGACACAAACTTACATTGAAAAACGAACTTGTAGCAAGGAAGTCGGCAAAGGATTTCAATCAATACGACGTCCGGGAGATCATTGATACTCATGTTCATGATCGCTCCTTTTGCTCGTTTGGATTGATGAAAGTAGGGAGAGGCCAGCATCGCTGCAAAGGAAGCCCTATAATGTCTAGTTTCCGAAGCAGGAGAACTCATGGTTGGCTGCCAGCAGGACAACTCATTGATTATACATAGGACTTGGGTTTCATTGGTACACCTTGTCAAACTTGTTATTGTATTCCTAGCTGTAAAAGGAGTTCTTTACTTATTTAAGAAAACTAATATTCTTGTATTATGAGTGACGAGAAAGATGAAATATGGTGACGCATTACAAGTCGATATTCCTGATGTTGTGATGGTTGAAATTCTTTGCCGGCTTCCACGCTATATGTTTGTTTCAACATGCAAGTGTGTCCAAGCGTTGGTGCTTTGTTATGTCTGGTTCTTATTTTCTTCACCGCTTTCTGTGTCTCCAGTGTGATCGTGACCAAACACCAGTAATTCGTAGTCTGATAACCAAGATAGGGGAGGAGTTCCTTGCTAGACTGTCGTCGTCCACCAAGCCGCTATCTCGGTTGTTTGAAAGACTCAAGAGTGTCCACCATTTGGAAGAAGAGCCGGTAGTAGTGGCTACCTATAATGACTTAGTTTTGTGCTGTACACACTTTGGCTTTTATCAACGAGATTACTACATCTGCAACCCGAGCACAGTTCAGTGGGTTCATGTTCCTCCCCCGCCTCGAGATTACAAGTATACACCAGTGGGATTCATGTGTGATCTTCCTTACTATAATTGTACGAAAGATGATCAGGGAGGAAGTTTCGTTCAGCTTAATGCTGAGTACAGGTGCAGGATAGAGATTAGTTCTTTCCTCCTAACAAATCTGTCTCCACACTCAAAGTGCAAATCTTCTCCTCTGATACCGGTGAATGGATAACTTCAAGTATATCAATACCATCAGGCTTTATATGTGACACCGCCCCTATAGAAAGGAGCTTCGCTTACAATGGCATGCTGTATTTTGTGGGTGATGAACCTGGTGATCAAAACTTCCTATTGGGGTTGGACCCATTCAGGATCAACAATAGTATCATTGATCACTATCGTTTCATTCGATTTGATGATCCAGAAGAGTCTTTTGTACTTAAAAATAAGTGAAGGCAACAAAAACTACTGAAAATAAGTGAAGGTACGAAACCTTCAACCATCTGTATATAGCAGACATATCCCTTGGTCAGTTCGACCATCAATCAATTTGTTTGGGTTCGGTAATTCTAATTTACTATCAACACTCACCATCACATAACAACACATGTCAACCATCCACAGCAGACACATCTCTCAACAGAAAACCGTCTGCTGGGTCACGTGCCACGCATGCCCTCCCATCCTCAGTCCAATTTGGCGCGGTGACGGGTCAAATTAGCAGCGGCCACCACCACCAGAAAAGGAAGAAAATTAATTAATTTCTTAATCTCTATTTAGCACTAAAAAGCAGAATAATAAAACGTAATTAAATACTAATAAAACTCCTTTAATTAATTACTCCCTATTTTTAGGGCTCCCCCAATTCCCAGTGTCAGAAAAGCTCCAGCGAGACTAGACGAAATCCCAGTCGGACCCAATTCGGGTTCGGACCCGCTCCGAATTTGGACATCACTCACTCCTCCCAGCTCAAAGGTACTCCCCTTCTCCCTCTTCCTCTTCAAATTCGGTTGGTGTGAAGAATTGATAGCAGTTTTTGATAATAATTTTGAAGCGTCAGTCGGAGATGGCCAAGTCTTCCACGGGCAACCATGATGAATTTGAAGACGATGATGAGGAGAATCATGCAGGTTTTTCTTCGTTTTGAATTTCGAGTTGTGAAATTGTTTATAACGTGAGGGATGAGAAAACGAGATTTGGCAGGGAGAGGAGAAAGGCGAGGGAGGGAGAAGAACCGGTTGAAACATTCCGAAACGGAACAGAGGAGAAGGAGCAAGATTAACGAGAGGCAAGCTTTGTTTTTTCTTTTTCGAAATTGTTGTTTGTGTTCCCTACCCAGGTTTGTTAGGATGGTATGGAATTGTGTGTTGGATATAGAATGCAGTCTTTGATTCTTTAGCCTCGTTTGTTTTCACATTTAGTGCTACTGGTCTTGTATTTTTGTTGGATCTTTCGTATTAGTAGCATGGACATAAACTCTTCACTCACCTCAGCAATACATCTTTCTGAGGCAGATTTCAAAGGCTGAGAGAGATCATACCCGAAAATGATCAGAAAAGAGATAAGGCTTCATTCTTGTTAGAGGTAAACATTCTGGTACTCTCTCCTCATGCCGTGGCAATATATTATCCTTGTTATCATTTTGAAACATGATGGTGTTCATAATGCAGGTTATAGAGTATATACAGTTTCTACAGGAGAAGGTAAATTTGTACGAGGGTTCATACCAAAAATGGAGTCCAGAGACAACGAAATTGACCCCATGGGTAAAATTCTTACGCATAATGTGTGTGTTGGGTGTTGTGTTTTCTCTCATGTGCATCTGCTGTAGACCTGTAGTGTTGGAATGTTCATCACTTTTCCAACATATAACATTCTCATTGCATGTCAGTTTCGTAGGGTTCACTTTAATGTATAAGTACCCAGTTTTGAAACAGAAAACAAGAGTGTTTCTAATGAAAATTGATGTGTATAGAGATACTTTAAATCAACATATGCCATCAGAAGGACCGAAGAAATGAGCTGTGTTTATTTTCTGCATACGCACTACTGAATGTCTGTAACGGAAATGCATTTTTTAGGGTTTCAAGAGGTTACTTCTGTTTTAACAATTAGTATGTGCTCTTTATGTTTTAAGTGCGCAAATAGTGGCATTATGCCCTCCCAGGCCTAGAAAAACAGAAACTAAAACGACAGCACAAAATGTGCTTGCAACTTTACATAGCCTGCATGGATGTTAACCATACTGATTAACTATGGTCTGTCCAGTGAAAACCTACTGAACTCCGATTTGCTTTCCACAGAAAAGTCATCATAGGCTTGGAGAAAATTTTGCAGATCACTCTCAAGGCATGAACAATGGTTCTGGTCAGGAGAACAATGTTGTTGTCTCCCCTGCGATACTCACCAACGCACAAGCCTCAGTGGAATCTGAGTTGGACTCTGCTTCTGTATACAAAGCACTAGATCACATTCGTGGGCTAGCTACTCCATCCATTCCTAATATGAACCAGCAAAACATCTTTGACACTATTGAAAGTTTTGGAGCTCCCACACAACCGTTGCAAGAATCTGATTCTGATGCTGGGAACACGGCTTCTCAATCCCAATATCAATTGTGGCCGGGTATAACGTCAACAACGGCCACAGACAGTAGTAAACTTAATGGGCAGGACGAAAATCAAGCAGTTAGCATCTCAAGTGCCTACTCTCAAGGGTGAGCTTTCACAAGAACTTGATAACTAGAATTTCTTAGAGTAAATATACTCCTGCCAGCCCATTTTTACTCTTAAGCTTGTTTGCTACTATGCTTGATGAAATGGCCTGGCCATAATAACTACATGCTGATAGACCAGCAATGCATATATCTGCTGCTGTGCTAGTGTCATTAGTATCCCCAAGTGATAAACTGTGGTAAGCATGCAAACTTTTGCGTTGAAACTTCAGACAGATTGCTGGTTGATATAGGAATAGGCACTTCATAAGTCCCAATGATTCTATACATGGTTTTTGTAAGTAGAAGTTATATGCGGAAGGGTGAACTGAAATTCAATACAGACTAAGTTACATGTTAAAACCTAGGCTCTCCAGTTTTCATTGGCCCATGCACTATGCTAATTAATGAAAAATTGTCCTACAGACTTTAGGAATGTAATCGTGCAGCATGTTTACATAATTAGTCCCCGCATAATTTATAGATTTGTTTCATCTAAATATTCAATTGACTTGTGTTCTCTTACTGAGCTGGGTTTTTGCTGATCAGGATATTGAATAATCTGACTCTGTCACTGCGATCCTCTGGTGTGGACTTGTCCAAGGCCAGCATCAATGTTGAACTTGATGTCGGAAATCGAGCAGGCGGTGGCCTGAAACCAATGGCATCTAGTTCACAGGTTCTGTTGAGCCCCATTTTAGTGTGATTGCTGAATCTGCTAGGCATTTTAGAATGTTGTTGAACAGTGTGTCTGCATACTCCTGATTATTCTATTATGTTCTGTTGCTTTTTGTCTGCTCAGGCTCATCTCGGACAATGCTTGAACAATCAAATGATGATGCATTCTCAAGTAAGCAGCTATAATGAGAACTTGGAACAAGCTCATAAGAGGTTTAGAACAGGAGAAAGCTAGTGTACCTGGTCTCCAGTTTTTCTTAGTGTGTTTGCTTTTTGGAGGGTGGGAGCTCGTGGGCGGGGCATTTCTGTTAGGTCATGCTAGGTCCGGGTCAATTGTACATGTTTGTGCTCCTTGTGCATGGGTTTTCCTATCCTAGATGCCTCAGATATTCATTTGTTTGTGCTGCGTTTGTTATTACATTGTCTAGTTACATCATTTGGATTTCGGAATCTATACATATATATGTACTTGGAGCATAGTCCGCTCTATACCATCCAACTCTGAAGTATGAATGCTCTTAACACCATTCCTTGCACCAGGAGTTCCAATCTTCAACATACTGATTATCACATTTTACTCTAATTGTGGGCCCCGGGGCCTGATGTCTCCAGTAACACAGTTTTCTTAACTGACATCACTTTGTAGAGCTCAGTTAACATTGGTAAATGTCTCACAATAGAAGAGAAATTGCCCAGATTCCTCCAAATCAAAACCAAAATCACTAAACACATACCGATCTCTGCAGCACCGGAGCGCCATTCCAAGTTAGTCTCCCACCGTAAAGCCTGTGTTACTCAGTAGTTTTTTGGAGCTCGATCGAGTTGGGAAAGATGGAGAAAGGAAAAGTAACCACAACCCCTTAAGCCTTTTTATTTGCTTGGGCTGAAATCGAGCCCAAAATAGTCATTTACCTGTACAACATCACGGTTTACTTGGCTTGGCTGAAACCGCTGTAATAATCAGCTCCTTATGAATAGTGAAGGCTCTCTTCCAAGATTGTTATATAGGAAATATGGACAGTACTTTGATTAGATGAGGATCACTTGTCAAAACAGCTAATTTTTTGGTAGGCATCTAATTTTTTTGGTAAAACTGTGACTGAGACATTCCATGCAATAAGGTCCAGTGAAACACGATGTGATTTTAGATTTTTAGTAGATGTCAATGAAACATGGTAGAACTTCATATATGCTCATGGAATCTCTCTCAATTCTCAACCCTCATGATCACAGCTGCCGTAACATATCACACAAAACATGACAGAAATAGGTCTCTCTAAGCTTCTCACCAACCCTAGTTCGAATAGAGTGGAGTGAAGACTGGGAAGTGGGGACTTTGTTTCAGTCTCTCTTTCACCGTTTTGGAGCTGTTTGTGTGCTGCGAAAGCTACGTTTGAAGTTCAAGAATGGCCGCCAGCATCATAGTCTTGAGTGGAACACTACAAGTGGCTCTCATACATATATGACTATCGAAGTAGAAGACCTATATGCCAGATTCTTAGTGGACGGTGGCTTCTTGGATCACACACCAAGTTTTTCATTTCTTGGATCACTCATTGATAATACTGCCATCATTTCTTCAACCACCATTGGTTTTCTTAATTCTCTGAATTCTTATCTCTTTTGTGCTTTTGGTGCTTGTGATGAGGAATAAGTTATGGTTTTTCCAGTCTTCTGTGAAGTCAGTGGCCACTAATTTTAGGATCGTATTCATTATGTATGGGCGATTGTTTATTGGAAGCATGGAGCTGGTGTACCATAACACTTGTGTCTTGTGGTACATTAGTTTATATAATGGTGCAACTAGACATTGAGGTACATTACAAGTTATGGTCTAAGACTTTTAACTACTTGGGGATTTATGGACATAGAATGAGTAAGGAGTTGAAATTGGTTGAGGAAAAATGTTGGAGAAATTCTCTTAGAGACGATAAATTTAGAGCGAGGTCAGATTAGCAAACAAAACAAGATAAACAAGACAAGATAAAGTGTCGCTTATTTGTTGCGTGTTGTGAAGAAAGAAAATTTCTTAAATCTGTCAGTAATCGGCTTATGTTGAGAAGCGGTTGCATCATGTACTCATGGTGCTAGATCCAATTGAATGGAATAGTTGATTAGTTTAGGCATGCCTAATTCGTGTATATGAAACCAATATCCAGAAGCCTAATCATGCTTATCAGCTTTTGAGAGCTGCCCCATTACAAAGCATCATTCAGATGATATGATCATGATTAGTTTGCCCTTAAAAAAATTGATGCTTACAATAATGAGGGGATAACTATATTATTCTTATTTACAATAAGCTTATTTTGATTTAATCAACCAAAGACTATAAACTATATATGCCTTGAAGTTTATCAAGGTAGAGGCCCCAAATTCACCTCCAACCCAATGTTGTATTTACATTACCCTATTCCTTTATGTAGTTAAACCACATCATGAAGTAATCACTGGCTGTATAAATTGGCAAGAATAGGATCATGTAGTTCTCAGTGGCTCATCTAACAGTTGCAAACATTCATGTGGATTGGAGTAGAAGTAATCTTCTTCTTTTGGTTTATCAACAATAGAAACTCTTTTTTTCGGGCTCCCCATTCGATCAGTATGAGCTTCCTTCACAATGGAGGAGAACTCATCCCAGCTCAATGATCCACTACTGAACTGATCAATCAAACCAATGATAAGCCTTCTGTTAAGTAAAATTGTCTTTTTGAAACCTAAGAACCTGAAATGTGAAAAATCCCTGTCAGATCAGAGTACATCCAATTAGAAATATTACTATACACAACATTATGTAGATCATGTATTACCTGCGATGGCCTTCAACAACTTTGGCCATGTTTCCATCGTATGTTGGGACGAAAATGTCACTCTCAAGGGACACAAGGTAGTCCAATGCTGCCATTTGAGAAGAGTGGTTTGGGAAGAACCTCAAGTCCGAAGGATCGAGCAGCGTCTCTTTCCTGACCTGTTCCATAAACAGAAGCAAATTGTTAAGAGAGACCTTATGTATAGTTGTTAGAAAAGTTGCTTCTGCTTCATTCTACTTACCACATTAGGAAAAGCAGATCTTAGACCTTCCATTCTTCTATCTCCACCGTATATTTCTCCGGCAGCGATATAGATCTGAACATTGTGATCTATACCTAATGCAACTAATACTAGAGCAGTTTCCTCTGGTGTTAGAGGGCACAAGCCTTCTACCCTTTTCATTTCGGAATCAATGTCCTTCTCCTTCCACAATGGATTAGAATATCTAAATAATTTGCAAAAGATACCACAATTATAAGCAAATGTAGTAAAAATGTAACTGATGAAGATAAAAGATAGGCAATTACCTCATTTTGTTGAGTTCTTCCACCTCATCACTGTTGCAACCATGGCTGCAGCCAGAGAATGCCAACATGTCCATTTCATATCTGAGATGAAGCACCAGAAAAGGGCCTTTTTCTCTCAAAATTCTGACAAGCTTTCGACCGGTTTCCTCTATCTGGGAAGTAAATCTCAGACCATGAAAATTGACTCTACATCTCAGCTTCTGAATCTCAAGAGGTAGCCCATTGTTAGCCACTCGAGCATCGGTTTTATTCAAATGCACTACTTTATACTTTCGTACCAGCGGTAGGATCTGTTAAAACAAACCTCTATAAATCAGTGAGACTTGTCACAAAATCGAAAACGAAAGACTGATGAGCTGAGATACTTCTTTACCTGATGAAGGTAGTAGGAAATGTTGGACCAACTAACAGGAGGCAATGAGTATACAGGTCTGTTGTTGAGCTTTGGGGGCAGTTGCTTTAGTATCCGGACCTCATCTCTCAATGATCTAATGAAATGATTGACATCGAAGATGTCTTGAAACTCACTGCACAACAATAAAGAACATGCTTACAAACTAAGCATCATTCTTATCCTCCAACAACAACATACACAAATCAATCTCACCTCGCAGCCCAAAACGAGTTCTTATCCAGCTCAGGAACAATAAGAGTCACATTCATGTATCTGGCAATTGCAACCATATCACAAATCTACAGAAAAATAAGAATATGAGGAAATTAATAGGGTGGAGACACAAAACACTATTGCATTGTTAAAACATGTCCATGATCAAGTAGCTAGAAACTCACCGCAGCACGCATTTGATTCAATCCACCATTGCAAGAAACCATGAGATAGCCATTGTTCTGGTATACCCCTAAAACAAAAGTAACTTAGAAATCAGAACTTAATTTTCACAGAAAAGAAAAAACTCGAAATTAATATATACTAGATTGAAACTCACTCTTCGGTGGGAAAACTGGGATTGGATGCCTAGGCAATTCAGAAACAACATTCAACTCTAACTGATTACAAGGAGGCCAAACCTTGAACACTCTTGGACCTCTAAGCAACCAAATCCCAATCAACTGAACAGCAGAGGCCCAAACCAAAGCTGTCACAATTGCCCTCATGATCAACAACCATGAGTTCATCCTCAAAACTGAGTTCTTCAATTTCTCAACATTACTCAAAACCCTGAACCCCATCTGCCACTCTGTTCTGTAATCACACCTCTCAAAGTCCCCTGCTTTACACATTGTGAGTTGAAGACTCAAACCAAAAAGGCCTTCTCTTTCTCAGAAGCCAAACTCTTCAAATGTCATTAACAGCATTCAAAGTCAGACACTCTTCAAGTACTACCGAGTCTTGTATGCTATATACGTACAGGACAAGGTGATTGACACGTAGAGACGAAACACCTGGGAAGAATAAAAAAGATTAAAGCTTTATTGATTCTGATGGAAAAGGCTGGCACTTAAAATAATCACAACCCAATTCTCAGATACAAGTCCAATGTCACCTTGTTTGAAAAGGCTGCTCAAGCATAAGAGATCAAAAACCCAGAAAGAGAAACATGAGTAAAGCTCAAATCTTTGAAACTGAATCCAACCCAAGAACCACCTGGTGCTTTTGTCATGTAGAAATGTGGATGGGAAAGACAGAGATGGGTGGTCTTGCGGTTTCAGAGAGACTGAAATACAGGAAAAAAAGGCTGCATTCAAGGCCTAAATGTGTCAGCATTTATAAGCAAAAACAGAAGAAAATTATAATACAGTAAATGATTAACTTATTTGGAGGATAACAGAATCTCTAACACGGCAGGATTTAAGGGTAATAGTGGATAGCATGAAGGTCAAATAAAAGTTACCTAAACTTTGGCAATTAGCAAATTGGTATTTTGCACAATTCTAGTTTGTAACCAGAATCTGGGTCCAAGATATCATTGGCTGTGAATCCAAATCAGAATCAAAATAATTTCAGACATGTTCATATTTAACCATCCTAATAATACTATTTTGTTATAGGATAATTATGTTCCTATAAATATGTAGATGTTTATTTAGTCAATGTTTACTTAGTCAAGATGGTTCTATTATGGTGGCATGTACCACAAAACAAAGGGATATTCTTGTATTCTGGTTATCTGTAATCTCTTATAAATAGGAGCTCACTCATTTTGATGATATACAACACAATTCTATTAAAACACGTTATCAGTACGAGCTCTACCGAGCTTGATAACGAAATACCAAAACCCTAAATTTTTATACCTCCGTACCTCTCTTCGCGGAGCTCCACCTCGTCAGCGATAGCCAAAAACAGAAGAAAAAAAATCCTCCCCATGCCACCGGCTAGCTCAGCCGCTTACCCTTGTGCCGAGCCGAAATCATGTCGAATCCGCCCAACTGACACCGCACACAGACGAAACACCCTCGCCTTATCTCGGCCTTCTGGTGCCTCCTTCATGTCGGTAGGTGTCCCCACCCCGATCAAAGCCTAGTCCAGAACGACAAAGCAATGTCCGGCATGTACATCTCATGCCTTCGGCTGCTCACACCAACGCGCATCCCAAACCTAGCAGCCTTGCGCGCTGCTCCTCCCTCGACTTCTGCTCCGAGTCCGCCTGGTCTAAACTCTAACAAGAAATCATAATAAGGATTACGTGAGGCTCAGAAGCAGATTGTGATTAACTGAACTGAAAAGCAAGAGGATTTAGAGCCTTCTTGTTTGACCAAACCACAGTGAAAGAAAGCTAAGCAGTGTCGACCTCTAACTTTTATAATAACATAATTTATGTTTTTTTCTTTATGCATAAATATAAGTTACTGTGTCATACTATAATTTTGACATAACAATATATAGAATATAGCGATGAGTAGCTAATCATTTTTTTTTCAATGGTTGCTAGCATCTGAAAAATTAAGAATCCTCAAGGGGTATGGGCCACTCCAAAAGTTGATATTGTGACTATTCTCACTGAAGTGCAAATTGATCAAAGCCTTCCCAACAAAGAGGATCATCTACAGAACTATTATGGAATCATGGTTGCTCTAGTTACCGAGTCACTCTTTCAAATTAAAAAGATAAGTCTTTTCACTCTTTGCTATCGGTTTATGGCATTCATATATATATATAGATATTGCTTACCTGCAAGGCTGCAAAGTAAGGATACGATCTCTTCCAGAAGTTGCTGCTCAGGCACTTAATTGTACATGCTTATGAAATTCTAGCTAGCTTTTTATATCCACTATATGTATGCTGAGTAACATGCTACATAACAGTACATGATCAAGATGCTAATGATTTTTTTTATGGAAGATGTTAATGGGTAGAATTTTAGCGTTGGAAAAATCCCAGGACCAACAAGGCTCATGCTACAATTGACGTTTTCTCTATGCACCAGTTTAATTGATGGAGGATTTAAGGAGAAAGAAGACAAATACATATGCAGAATTGCAGATAGATAGCAACGCTAAAGACCATGATGTATATTCTTCCTACTAGAAGACGATATCAGATATACAAGCAAAGCTAAGCAATCTTGCTCTTGATCATAATATACTCTCTTGTTTGTGCATATACATACAATTGATACAAATACACACACACATGGGCAACTATGCATACATTTAGTTATATTTAGTATATTGATTAGATCGTATGAATGAATTGTTAATCACTTATTTATTTTGTGGTTGCTAGCATTGGAAAAATTATGACCCTAAAGGGCTCATAGTCACACATAGAGTGGTACTCTTGAGTATCAGAATTATTCAACATAAAAATTTTCCAGCAACTCAATGCAGTTTATTTGACAGACTAGCAAGTAAGCTTTATGTTTCAATTATTTAAAAGTTTCAATAACATCGGGGAGGATAAAATCGGTTCCTCTCTTCTCTCCCACCATTATATGCTTAGGTCGGTGATATATGCAGGTTGTTTGTGGGAAATCCCGGAGTTGTGAGAATTACCTCTCTCCTAGGGTCTAGAATTAGAGATTAACCTCATTCTGGTTGCTGTTTAAGTCTATTAAAGTGGTTGCTTCAAGCACCCACGTTGTGTTGGATCAACGTTAGAAATTCCTATTACAGTGGTTGCTTGAAGCGCCCGTTATCAAAGTCTATTAAAGTGGTCACTCATAGCACCCGCGTTGTGTTAGATCAACGTTAGCAAATTTTTCCGGGTGAAAGTCCCGATGACAAACCAATAAAGCATTGTGATCGGACTTGAGTCTCATAACAACTTAGTTTTGTATGCATGAGCAAGGCAATTTGCTGCTCATTTGTGTTTTGACATCTCTCGCGCTCCCCATTTGAGGTTTGAGACGCTATCGAAACAAAAGAGAGAAAATAATGTCATGTGCACCCAGTCGGTAGCCATGTGCACGCTACTGCTGTCACTGTTTGAAATATGTGCAATATGGGTCATGACTACGATAAAATCAGCTGAAGTCTAGAAAAACCAAGAGATTTAGACACACATTTGTCAAAACAATTTATGAAAGCTCATTTTTAAGAGTGAATGCATACAACAAATGTACAAAGAGTGTACAGAAAATCAAAATTGAGATATCTCTGAAGTTTGATGTCATGGAGGAGTCATTGGTTTTCTCCAAGCTATATGGATGTCGTATCGATGTCTTTGGTATATGAGACTTCAACTAAATCGTTGGTTCGATAATTATATTCACATCATGACATGATTATGCCGAATTTCGTCTACCCCAACGGTAGTAGATGAACGACCTTGTCGTCCATATATTGAGAGACAATCGAACATTGAAGTGGGTTAAGAAAATACACACCAACGATTATCATGTATGAGAATGGTAATGAATTTTGTGTATGCTATGTCAAAAAAAAGATAACAATTCATTCTCATAACAAACCTAAAGAGGGATTATGTAGACAGATGCAACCAACGTACGGACACTGTATATGCTTTTATGGTGTTAGTTGAAGGGCTAACACACTGGTCACGTGTTACACTATCGTCTACCTCATGCTGTTTATGCTTCTATGGGCTCAATACTCGTCCTTAACGAAAGTTATATTGCATGCAACATAACTAATTCATCCATGACGTACCATCATTGTATTATTGCACAACAGCTTGTGACTCTGTGCTAGGATTGACACGATGTTGTAATCCTTGAACTCGGCAAGAAACGGATCTCCAAGCCTTGAGTTCGACAATGTGCCAAATCGTACTGCCACAGTGCCTAATGATGATGTGTTGCGTGAGATGATTATGCTCTAAGGTTTGATATGAGTCACTTTGATACTCTTCACCTAAAGTCCGCTCTTTGATAGACGATCTCCTTAAACCGCTATATTGCGGATTGTCACGTTGAGACTGTATTCCCGCCGTTAGGGGGAGATACGAACGCCAGTGTTCAAGTTGAACGACGTGAATGTCGTGGTTTGTCACCACTAAGTCTCAATATGATCTCAAATGTTAAAAGAACTATAGTGACGAGATCAACGATGCTTATATGTCTATAAGGAATGATGTCCTACCAAAAGGACATGACTTGACCAAATTGAGATGGTCTTGACATCATCACCTTGAGTGGTGATATGGTGACGCCATAATATGGCAACATGGCGTCACAAGCCTTGTGGCGCTCCAAAGATTAGGGGGAAGCCCTTAGGTTCGATACTTACTTGCACTAGAGAGAAAGCGAGTTTGACACTATCTGGTCCATTGATCAGTAAAACTCAATCTATCTCATGGAGTCTGAATTGTGATTATCGTTGGGGGACGTTTCAACGTCACATCCAATCCATATAGAAATATCTCTACAAGTACTACACTAGTGTACATGAGGACGTGGAATAATGAGTTTATCGAACCACACTTTGTTGATAAATGACAGAGTTGATTGGCCTTATGGGAATATGCGACCCAAACAAAGAGATAGGTCATTGGGCAAGTTCCGCCGACACCGCAAGTATAAACCCTATCAAATTAATCTTTGTTGGTTAGCGTAGTGAGAACAAGAGCTTAGACTCCCTTATGGCGCAAGGTTTCTCACAAACACTCACTGAGATCGACTACGATGAGAAATACTCTCTTAATGGATGTCATTGCACTCCACTACCTTGTCAGTTTGGTAGTTCCCCAAGAACTGAACATGCAGCCTTATGAATATGATCATATTAACATCTCTATGGGATCCGAGATATACATGAAGGTCTTGAACAAACTTTATTAGCCCAAATCAAGTGGAGCCTCTATGTGACTCCTTGATTTTGGATGGGATATGATGAATAATGTCATTGCGTATTGATTCTGGATGATTACAGTATATGTTGAACGTCCGATGTTGGAATGAAAAAGATCTTGGGAAAGACACAGTCTCGTATTAAAATCAATGGATTGTGTATTGATGATGTATTTCCATCAATCGGCTTAGGCCCTCTAGAGAAGAGTGAAGCCTTCATATACTCCCATAATTAGTCAAGGACTTTACTCCAAGAGAGAGTGATCTGTTTTCCTCTAAAGAGAGATGATAAATAAAGATTTGACCTCTCATTCATTAAAAAGCTAAATAGCTTTGCGCCCACGCAATGCCAATGAAATGACAAAGGACATCACTTGAATACTTAAGTGTATCTGGCATATTCAATCCCTATGTTGACAGTGGCATGAGAAAACATAAACTATGTATGTCATCGCTAGTTATGCATGAATGAAGATGCATCAAAAGCGGAATCAGAATTTGATTTTGTCAAATAGTCACTAACTTCGATAGAGCTTTCTGGATAGCGCGCTCCAGCCAAACCACAAGCTATGTGACCTATGGTTGGAAAGCTATGAATGTCTACTTTCCAAAGTAATTTACAGATTTCTCATATATGTTCTGTACAGGGAGTTATAGCTGATTTAGTCCTCAAAGGTCATGCTGTATGAGAATCTGAATCACTGCATGAACTAGTGGTTTGACTCCCTAAGCGACCTTCTCCTCATGACTTATATGTGAGTGATCTAGACTGAAGATAATGACACATTTGAGACATGTTAGAAGAGCATTCATATGTCAAATTGTTAAAGTAGCTTCGTGGTCATTAAGAATCAGGAAACGCCCTATGATTGATTTTAAAATCAGGAGGAGATGCAAATTTGAAAGAAAGTCTAGCATATCATGTTATCATCAAATGTGAAGGGTGTGGTTGTTTATGTCAACCATGTTGTGCTCTTTTCTCCTTAGTCTAAGCTTTTTATCCCACTGGGTTTTTGCTTGACAAAGTTTTTAATGAGATAACATTGCATGCACCGCTTGTCTCATGCAGAGAGCATTGATCAACATGAGGTTGTTCATAAATGTGTTTGGTTAAGGTTAATCATTACACATGACAGATTTGTTTAACTCATGTCATAAATATATTCTTGAGAAGCATGTGAGAAATATTGACATACACATGAATGTTTAGGACACGTACTTTTTTCCTTGACCAAGGTTGTTTTTATCCTAAAGAGTTTTTATTACTTGGCAAAGTTTTAATGAGGCAATATAGATAAGTGACATATTATCATCCACGACGATCTGCACTCTTTTTTTACTTGTTCGAGATCATTTTTTCTCCTGCAAAGGTTTTTTTAGCTTGACAAAGATTTTAAGGAGGCATTGCAGAAGTATCAAGAAAGCAACATCTACTATGTACGGAACAAGGAGGAGTGTTATAGGATAATTATGTTCCTATAAATATGTAGATGTTTATTTAGTCAATGTTTACTTAGTCAAAATGGTTCTATTGTGATGGCATGTACCATAGAATAAAGAGATATTCTTATATTCTAGTTATCTGTAATCTCCTATTAATAGGAGCTCACTCATTCTGATGATATACAACACAATTCTCTAAAAATATATTTCATATTTCATGAAAACCTGTAGTTTTTTGCACTGTATAAAGATGAATATAAAACTAGTACCAGAGAAATGTGTCAAAAAAGTAATACTAGGGTACACTTTGGATGAAATGCCAGTGCAGTTCTTGATTTGGGTCTTTTTGCTGAGGTAAGTGACAGGTACACATAATCTAGAATAAATTTTGGTCTGATTTAGTGGTTTCTATGTTAGCATTGTGATTTAATTGCTCATCATTCCATTATCAATTGAAGGGGACACCATAATTTAGTGGTTGTAGACTTGTAGTGGCTAACCTCAACTGCTGTCCCATCACCACCAGCTCAAGTTTTACTTGGTCTGGAAATGAAATCAATTTCAGCAACCCTGATTAAGCTAAAGCATTAGAAAAAATGGAGGAATTCAAGGTTTTTCTTTGATTTATTTCCCTTTTTTGTTACAAAGCTTTATTCCTATTTGGCAAAGGGAAAGATGGTTGCAGTGATTGTTGGTTTGATCACTTTGATGCAGTTACAAAAGGAGGCGAAGTAGCGAAGTAGCAAAGTAGCCAAAACCCTTGTTCTTATTTCTTTCAAGTCTGTGATCGCTGACTACGTCTGTGCTCATGTTCAAAGCATTCTTGAAACAATACAGTTTTGGAGTTTCCAATTGTGACAAATGCCCGTGATTCTATGTGTCAATTGTTGACAGAGCAATTTGATGAGAGTATTGGATATCTTGGTCTCTCCAATAAGATATTGCAGTAGGAGATAAACCATTAAAGTCATCGGATCAAGGATCTTTTGGACAGCCAAATGATAGACGAATCACATTGTACTATTTTAGGGTAGAGGCCCTCCAAAGATTTGCATTTTCATTTTGAGAAAATTAGGATGCTCTACCACGACTTGCTAAAAGAAAATACTATAATTCTTACAAGTTTGTTCAAATTCTGTAATTAACTCGACTACAATGATTATCGAGTTTATCAAGCATACAATGTTCGTTTGTAAAAGCTTGAGTTTGATCGAAAAAAACTACACTAGAGATGATTCAATCATAAATAACGAGTATCTTCGTTAGAACATCATTTTAATATAAATCTTACAAATTCGGTCACTTTAATTAAGACGAACAGAAGAGATACTCAAAGATTTCCTCTTACAAAATTTACCATAAATCTCCCCAGATAACGTAGTAAGCTACATCAACTTGAAAGGGCAAATTCAAGATTATAATTCTAATATGAAATAAGGTTCATCAAATTGTTCATGCTTGTGTGTCACCAAAAGATGAGCGGCGACCTCATGAGTCATGAGCAAGCATATTATAATGGCTTACTGCTTGTCTCCCTTTTATCACAAGCACCCATCGTTTAGTCACGGAATGAGAGGCTGAAAGCTACACACCCTTTACTAATCTAGGGTTTAGTCCGTGCTCCTCCACATTGTGCTTCTTGCTTGCTCTCAAACACTCATGCTCATCACTCGAGCTATGATGTGACAATTATATTCTAATGCAACTATGCAAGGCTTGGTTCCTCATTTCACGTATAATGCACAAGTTGTTTGCTGAATTTCCATAATAACCACAATGTATATTGTATAGGCTTTATCATAGCCATTGAAATCCCATACAAGTCTAGCATAGTGTTGTATTGACTCTCTCCCCACGAACACCCACCCGATACCATAAAAACAATGTCAAAGCTTGTGATCATATACCATTGTTAGTGATAAGCCAACAAACTTTCTTTTATTTCGAACGAGACATTTTGTGCATTATACTTGAAATGAGCGATTCATGTTAACGAATTGACTTAATTCTGTCTATTATATTATATCTTAAGTTGATATATATTTGAAACCAAATCAAAGACTTTGAGACATGTTCACTAACCTAGCATAGAATTGAAAATGGTGTAATTGATTTCAGAATGAATGAAATTTTACGTTTACTAACATGTCAAGTTATTAAAATAGATTTTGGTCACACTTGCTTATCACCTGATAAAACCTCTTATTTGATACTTAAAAGGGGATATGAGTATCAAAATCAAGGTAATGAAATCAACTTTTTCTCTCTAAAATATTCTCACATAATTAATAAAAAATTTAAATTACCCAACCCACAAAATATATTACAAAATTTTAAATTGGAGATATTTCGAAATTTTATTGTATGTGTGTGTGTGTGTATATATATATTTATTTTAGGGGTATTTTAAATTTATTTATTGCAGAGGTATTTTAGTAATCAAATTAGTTTTGATTATGATTCTATATGATAAGTAAACAATATCAATCGTAATTAGTTTCGTTACTGTTTTGATTCTTTATTGTAAGTAAAAATGGTATGAAATATTCTGATACTTATTTTTGTTGATACTGATACTTGTTACCGGCGTCGCTGACCCTAGGAGTGGTCGTTGGCTTCACGGCGCGACACAGTGGCGGTCAGAAGGGATTATGTTGAGGATTCGACGCTAGCGGTGGTTCAGACTTTGTGGCGCCCCTGGAGATGAAAGGTAGAATACGGTGCTTTGTTGGGCCGGGTGGAGCAGGTCGGGGTCTTCCAAGGGGATGGTTGTGTGGGCTTGGGCCAGAAGTGTGGTTTGGGGCCAATTTTGGTCCTTTTTTGGTTAGTGTTTTGGTCACGTCTAATAAGTCTCTCTTCCTTCGAGCGATGGTTTTGGTGTGATGTTCCCGTCGATGTTGGTTGGACCAAGGTTCTTTATGGGCCTAAGTTGTTGGGTTTTGTTTAGTTGGTTGTTTGTTGTCCCTCCTCTTTGAGCAAGGGTTTAGGTGATTTTTTAGTAGTTTGGTGTCGTAGGTCGCGTCGTGGGGGGCAATAATTATGGTGTCATTTCTAGAGATTATTTTGATGTCAGTTAGTTCTTGTTGTCAATGTAATGAGGAGGTTACTGGTGCATATTTGCTGGTACGTGACATGTAGTATTTGAAAATGTTGTTTCTTCTTGAGGTTGACGGTATGAATGTATCGAGATTTCTGGATTAGGTTAGGTTACAGTTTAACCCTTATTGATATCGGTTATTGTCCGCTGTAATCTCTGTTGTTTTAGGTATAGGTAGGACGGAGAGTGGAAAATTTATGTCCATCACCGTTATCCATCATGATTATAATTTGTATTCCCGTTTATCAATAAAGACTAACGTTCTTCTCAAAAACATTCTAAGTTCGTAAACGGTGCGATCATTTTTGTTTTTGTTTCGGTGTTGGTTTTTTTTTGAACAAGTTTCGGTTTTGGTTAGTGGATAATTGTTTGAGTTGAATTTCGTGGGTCGGGTCTCCGTTACATATTTCCACGTGGCCTCGACTTAATGAGTTGTCCCGAGTTCTAACAGTGGTCCTTATCACACCGAATACCCCTAACCTTCATAAACCCTAAACCCCTCAATCTGCCGCTTCTCTCAATCTCTCCTCTCCAATTCACTATTCTGGGTTCGTAAATTTTCTTCATTTTTCACAATTTCGGTTATCCAATTCCAAGATGCATATGCTTAATTTCTCAGCCTTCAACTTCTCTGTTTCAGTTTTCTAGGGTTTTGGAGCAACCATGAGGAAGCTCAAGTATCACGAGAAGAAGCTGTTGAAGAAAGTAGACTTCTTGTCATGGAAGAGAGAAGGAGGTCACAGAGAGGCCATGGTCATGCAACGTTACCACGTCACTGGCCGCGACGATTACAAAAAGTAATCTTCTTTGTTTTACTTCAAATAGCTTCAAATTCATGGCAGTGTATTAGTTCTTGGTCTTAAATTGCTTAAATTGTTGTATAAATTGAACCCAATTGAAATTTTGGAGCAGATATTCCGGTGTGTGCCGGACCACTCAGAAGATGGTGAACTTGTTGAAGCAGATGAACCCAAATGACCCGACTCGGATTGAATTGACTGATAAGCTTTTAGAGAAACTGTGAGTGTTTTTTTCTGGCTGTTCTACCGAGGTTATGGTGCAATGTGTGTGTTTCTTGAGTACTATACCGGAAATGTGTCTGTGTGGATAATTCGATAGAGTAATGTTGATATCTAAATGGAGAAATTTGACTGATGTTTGTGTGTTTTCATTTTTGTGCACATAAAAAGAGACTTGTTTGGGTTCTAAGTACAGATAACCTAAGTATTGCATTAGCTATATGCAGCATAGCTACTGGCAGAAACCTGATATCTTGGTACTTGTTGTGGCTATGTGAATAGTGTTGTATACTGTTCCTATTCTGGTGTATATATATAACCACAACATATAAGGTAGAATTGGGTGGTGGTTACCGTCAGAGTTTGTTTCATATCTGAATGCTTGATTAAAGACAGCTCCAACTTCGTGAATGGCAATGCAGAGTTGGATCGTATCCAATTGTATCTAAGACTCCATCCCTGATCCACAGAGCAATATTGATAGTGATTTTAATGATAAGCTTTGTGGTCTTAAAATCTTGGTTTGAGTAATTGTTTGAAATCCATATGCAATTGTCTTTATTTAGCCATTTACACAAAGAACATAGAAAAGCAATGTGTTACATCTGGACATGGCTAATGTAATACATCATAGAACGAGTGCAGTTGCTATGCTGGCCATTCTCTAGAGTCAGGCTGTTTGTATTACAGTTAACCCGTGCAAGTTTGTAGTGAGTATTACGTTAGTTTATCGTGGTTTATTTAGTTCTCATAAGGATTGATGTTCATGGCAGGTACAATATTGGTGTCATACCAACCAGGCAAAGCTTGAAAGAATGTGAAAAATTATCAGTGTCATCCTTCTGTAGGTAATCACTTGCTCTTTCACATGGCTTCCCTTCCTCTGAACAATTTTTTGTAACCAGGGGGACGGGGCCATTTCTTTAAATGTTTGAGATGTACCGACTCTGTTAACTTACTGATCAAGTTCTATGTGTATAGACGAAGACTCTCAACTGTTTTGATGCGATTGAAGTTTGCTGAGCACCTGAAGGAGGCCGTCACATACATTGAGCAAGGGCATATAAGAGTGGGTCCAGACACTGTTACTGACCCAGCATTCCTTGTGACAAGGAATATGGAAGACTTCATAACATGGGTGGACTCATCCAAGATCAAGAGAAAGGTTATGCAGTACAATGACAAGCTAGATGATTATGATCTATTGAACTGAAGAGATCATTGATGTGGAAACTTGTGGTTCCCATGGGACTGTATTGTACCTATTGTTGGTACACGGAAACAAATTCTAATGTACTGTGACTTTATCCTCGCCTTTTATTGAATGGAGTTTAAATCGCATTTCAACTTTTTTCTTGCTGACATTTAGAGAACCAAGGTAACTATGCATTGCCTTTGTGAGTTTGTGACTGCATGAAATGGCCATTGGTTATTCTTGGAAGTGTAGGGCATGAACCAGTTAGATACAACGTCACCTCATTTGGGATGACCAAACTAATTTAGGTGAACTTTTGAGGTCTGTCAAGTAGTGCATTGTAAATCATGGTTTAAAAATTGATGAGATTATGCCCAGGAAGGTTTACCATTGCTAAAACTGATTTTTTGTTGTTACAATCGAACTGGCCTCAAAAAATCTCGATTCAATCTCTTCAAATGGCAAGCAATACGTTATAATGAGAGTATTCCATGCACCGTTAAAAGACAAAAAAACAGAAAATTCAAAAATGAACAGTGCACACATTTGACGGTGAGGAGATGATTAGACAGTGCGAATCGGACGGGTCCCACAAGATCCTAGCTAGAATTTCTCCAGTTTCCTTCAGTGTCTTTCAAGGCGCCTCAGTACACCACCTTATAAATACAGGACTAAGCAAAACCCTAACCTTGAAAGCCAGTAAAAATCTTCACGCGCCGCTGCAGGTGAGTTTAAGAAGCTAAACCAGAGATTGATAATGGCCACCATCGGAAGAGAGGAGGAGGCTAACACCAGGGAGAAGCAATATCTTTTTGTGCCGTCCCAGTACAAGGTTTGTACCGATAATGAATTTGGATGTCTTCATACTTTTTAAATGCCTCGACTCATTTTGAATGTCATACAATCATGTGTAATGTGTTGGAAAATAGACATCTTTTCTTTTTCGACGAAAACATTGAGCAGTCTAGGAATAGAACATGTTCCCTTAACCAACTGAAATATATACGCGATTATTACACGTTTTTATCAGCAGACTGCAGTATTGTTTTCCTGCTTGTATCAGGAAAACTTTAGTCTATAGCCTTTACATCTGCAGACTGCAGTTGTTGTTTTTGGAGCAGTAAATCTATATGTTTATACCTCATGCATGTTTTAAACATTTGACAGTATAGCCTGCAATACAAGTAACATGTATCCATACTTGCATCGAATGTGAACAGTCATTTTTTTCTTTTTCTAACAAAAAAATTGTGCAAACAGGATTGCTATCTGGCACATATTCTTACGGAGAGTCGCCAATCATCTACAAAAATTGTTTTTGTTCGTACATCAGAAGAAGTATGCAGTTTGGCTTTGATGCTTAAATATCTTGGCATAAGCGCCATCCCAATTATTGGACATATGAGAGGTATATACACCACTTAGGTAACTGTAAGTTCTTGTGCGTTACTTTTTATTTGTATTCTGGAGCTCATCTAATAACCTTGGCTTGTACTATTTTTCTGGCAGTCGCAAAGACGTCTTGCCTCGAGTGTATTCAAATCTGGAAAGTACAACGTACTTCATCAAGAAGAACTAAAAAGATTATGAATTCTGCGATATATTAACACTCTTCAAGAATGAAGTATATATACAAGATTACATATATCAATCCTAATAGGAAACTTATAATACTACATATTCCTAACAATACATAATCCTAATAGAATACGGATTGACTCACGCCAACACTCCCCCTCAAGTTGGCGCATACAGATCACAAATGCACAACTTGTCTAGTGAGTCATAAAATGTCTTACTAGAGATTTCTTTCGTAAGAATGTCTGCTAGCTGCTCCTCAGTAGGTACATATGAGAATACAATAATCTGCTGATACAACTTCTCCTTAATGAAATGTCTATCGACTTCCACATGTTTCGTTCTGTCATACTGAACTGGATTATGAGCAATTTCAACAGCTTTATTATCATAATACAAGAACATCGTCTTCTTTTGCTTGAATCCCAAATCTCTCAAAAGTGTCTCAACCACAACATCTCACATACTTCAAAAGTCATTCCACGATACTCCGCTTCAGCACTAGAGCGAGCTGCCACTTTTTGTTTCTCACTTTTCCAAGTAACCAAATTACCAGCTACAAAAATGAAGTAGCCAGACGTAGACCTACGATCTATAATATTACCTGCCCAGTCTGCATCTGTGCACCCGGAAACATCCAAGTGTCTGTGTTTTAAAAAGATTAATCTTTTTCTTGGAGAGACTTCAAATATCGCAAAATACAAAATACTGCTTCCATATTAGTCTCACTGGGATTATGCATAAATTGACTCACAACACTAACTGTATACGCTAAATTTGGTCTAGTGTGAGACAAATAAATCAGTCGACCAACCAACCTCTGATATTGTGCCTTATTTGTAGGCACCTAATCCAAATATTTTGTCAACCGATGATTCTGTTCAATTGGAATATCAGCAGGTTTACAATCAAGCATACCTATTTTTGCAAGCAAGTCTAAATAAAACATATTTCCTCTAGCTCAACACAATACAATTCTTAGCACGAGCAACTTCGATTCCCAAAAAATACTTCAAACTACCCAAATCTTTCCTCTCAAATTCAGAAGATAATTGATCTTGTAACTTTTGAATTTCCTCACTATTATCACCTGTCACAACCATATCATCACCCTAAATAATTAAAGGTGTCACCTTACCACAACATTGCTTAATGAACAATGTGTGATCTGAGTTGCTCTGTCGATATCCAATTTTCTTCATAAATATGGAGAAACGTTTGAACCACACTCTTGGTGATTGTTTTAGACCATAGAGAGACTTTTTCAACTTGCACACCATCGACTCCACAGTTGAAGTACCATTGTAACACCCCGTACCTAAAATTTACCTTTTTACAATGGTTTGTGAGGGACCGAGAGCTTTTAACTGCTACCGGTGAGTTAATAAGTTATCGCTCGAGTTTTTTATCGAGCTTTTCTCAAATCAAGTGAAAATAGATTTAAAGCTGTAAAGTCGTAGTACGTGTTGAGACGAGCTCACCGGTATGCCCGGATTATTTTTCAGAGCATCGAGCTATTTATTATGATTTTTTAAAGTTTATGGTAATTCTTAATTACTGTTTTGGTAAATTTTAATTACCATTATGGTAAATAATTCTTACCTATTTTAAATCTGGGCAGTCGGATCTTACCCGCATTTAATCCTAGCCGTCCATTTTTCTATAAATAGGGGTTGAGTGTCACATCCCGGTTCTAGAATCAATTTAAGGTCGATTACTCACTAAGTTACCTTAATTTCTAACCATTTCGTAATAACCGTTTTACTGTGAGATGTCACAAAGTTGACTTTTCGTTAAGTCGGGAATTTAGGAATCCGTAGACATGATATGTGTCTTAATCAGAGTTCGTATGTGAAAGTTACGGACTAAAAACAGGAAGTTACTATTTCGGGAAACCCTATAAAAAGGGAGTAGTTACTGTAGGTAAAAAGTGAAAAATCAAAACTTACCGGACCTTCTCTCTCCTCTTCCCCGATGGAAAACCTCTGCCGGACCTTGCGCGCGCCACAGCGCCGCCGTCCGGCCACCACTACTCCTTTGTTGGATTAGTAGTAGGTTGTCCACCTTGTAAAATATTGTCCTCTAATGATGTATTGTCGATGGGTTGCTACCCCTTCGACTGATCGAAGTCCTTTTCTATCGGTCGAACAGACCCAAACAGCTGGTCAAGGGCTTCAGGAACCGTTTGTTACAATGGTTCAACATAAAGTCTCTGGGATGAATGAGTAATTTCAAGGCTTGTTTCGGTCACAGGGTTATACTGATCCTCAAAGTAAACACTCTCCCCCTGACTAGGAGTAGCAGATGGGGAAAAATAACATGTATCCTCATTGAAAGTAACATTCATGGTGACATAAAAACATTGGGAAGGAGGATGATAACACTTGTACCCTTTCTGTTGAGTCTCATACCCAACAAAGACACACTTGAGAGCTCTAGCATCTAACTTTGATCTTTTGTTTTTATAAAGATAGACATAGGCTACACAACCAAAAGCACGGCAGGAAGTATATTAAGAGATGAAATTGAGACATAACTAAACGGAATACGATCTTTAAGAGAAGATGATGAGAGACGATTGATAAGATGAGGCACACAACACGGCCTCCCCCTAAAAATACTTAGACAGATTGACACTAAGCAGGAGGGCACGAGCCATGTCTAAACCCTACATCACCTAGTTGTCTGCAATGTAAGAGATTTCACTTTTTATATCTCGGCTCGGTGATTACCTTAGCAAATTTACATTAAAGCATAGAGCAAGCAAATTTTCTGGACAAATTTTGTTGATTCTTAAACTGGTAAAACCCATGTCGTTTTACTATGATTTTCAAAGTCAGAAAATAAGAACTGTATTCCTGACTGTCAATGACTTCAACATTTGCGTTTAGGGAGAAAAATAATTTTCATTACCAAGGAGCCATATGTGCCACACAAGACTCTGACTCCACCCACAGTTCATAGGGTATGTTATGGAACACAAAGTTAACACTAATGGCACAGGTCTATCATCGCCCCGTTACCAACAATAAACAGATATCACGTACAGCTTTCTCAGTAGTTTCATCTGATTCTCACCCTCTCCCTGCATTGATTGCTGCTCGCACAAAGTCCTCGCATTGTGTAATGCCACCCGACAGCACATCAGCCAATACACCAATTATGTCAAAAGCCTCCTGTAGATCACTCGCGGAACTCATCTCGTCAAGCCATGACAACAACTCCTTTGAAAACTCTACCATCTCGCTCACATTCAGAAGCCTCTCTTTCATCACTACCTCCCAGCCTTCCAAGCTTCCAGAATCATCTTCCCCTTGAGACACTGAGGTAGAAGAACCAGCTTCTTTTCTTGCTGACAATGTCGCATTGGCTGCTGATTTTTTGACCTTGAAGAAATGTTGCAGCTGCTCAATCAGGCCAGTGTAGACAAGCATCGGTCGAACGACATTCAAGAGGTCATCGGCACCCCCAGTTTCTGCACTACGACTTGGGCTGGTATTTCCAGACTCTATCCTGGCTGGTGAGGAGCTGGATGAGGTGCGACCTGCTGACCGACCATGAGTGTGCTGCATGTATGCATGGTAAATTCCACGCTGCAAGAAGGCACGTCGGTGTTGCAGCCAGGCTTCATGTGATTCTGAGAGAAGCGAGTTCACCATCATAAACTGGACAGTTTCTTCGGATCCCATAGAAGGCTGTGTTCCAGGAGTGGAGGGTCTGGTATCTAAAGCAGAAGATGTCAAATAAGTTGACACAGACTTTGCCATTGTATGGCGCTGAGATGAGCTTCCCTGATCAAGAAGGTGGCAAGCCATTTGGATCATGAAAGGGAGGAATCTGGAGTTGCTTTCTCTTCCACCACCTCTGCTCTCTGCACTAAATGATGCCCCAGTTGCAAATCGTGCTAGCATCTACAAAACAAAACGATTTACAGATCAGGCCCAGCATCAAAGCAAAATCTCATGATAGTAGATGGATGTAGAGGTTCCTAAAACATCATCTAAAACATAGCCACGAAGCATCTGATACAGAATTAAAAATGAACTTTCTCTTGATTAATCCCCCCAAAATAAAATTGATATGATTCACCTCTTAAAGCAAGATCTTTTTGTATGATACGAGCCTTTTAAAGCAAAATTAAACTGAAGAATTTTATCATACAAAACTATGCAGAACAAAATAATTATTTGTTAACTAAAACTACCCAATATACCAAATTGTTATCAATACTTCTCTGTACATAGAAAAAAGAACAGAACAAAAAGCAATACAATAGGACAGCCAAATTATGATACTTCAGAAAACAAAGGACAAGCAACATACCAGAACAATGTCATAAGTCAACAGCCGAAGACGGCTTCCATCAGCACGTCCAAGAGAGTTGAGGTTGTCCCAGTACTGGTCTACATAGCGACTATACTGTGCTGAAGGAACAGATGGACCTCTCACAGGGAACAAGGAATTGCAAAGAGATTCATTGTTTCTGAGAGTCGCTCCTTCCCACTCTTTCTTTGGATTCCTTAGTGCAGCATCTGCTCTCTTGGCCTCCTGATGGCACTGGAAATGAATAATATTGAAATAACTAACAGTTGTATAGACACACTCCCCACGAGCACTTCCAGAGGTCCCTGCACCTAAATTTACTCGCTTGCTATAAGAGTAAACACCAAGCAAGTCAGTGGGCCTCAAACTGTAACCCTCTCGGCAAACCATGCATGCCAAGCCATCCTCCTCTTCCTCCTCCACATCTTCCAAACCCTCAAGTAGTGGCCGAGCAACAACAATACGCTCGCCACCATCTGATGCTAGCTCTTGTCGCATTCCTAATCCCTGAGTTGATGGAAAATACAGGAGCTATCAGTTTTCATCAATTATGTCATATTTTCAATACCAAATTACCAATTACAATGAAGGTTCAAATAAGAATGAATACTATCTTCATTCTAATAAAAAAACCTTCTGACTAGCTTACACCATCTTCTTATAATTTAAATTATTTAATTTGCTTTCACCCTAACACTAAAAAGCCAAGGTTGACTGTCGGGATAAGAATAACAGAGGAAGAGCATCTCTATTATTCACCAGAGAAGCATATACCTTAACTCCACTGAACATTTAAAAAAGTCAAAAAGAAAAGAATTAATGGCTACTTACATGAAGCAATTCCTCTCTCTTTCTTAAAGCTCTGCGCCTCATTTCATCCCTCGTGGCGTGTCTCAACCTCCGCACTTTCTCTTCCAAATATCCATCTCCCTTACCCTCCTTATTTGCAAGGGTGTCCAACAAGTTTTCAGCCCTTGCTCCGATCTCATTTTCCCCAGTGACACCTTCCAACGCATGAAGCAAAGGTAATATATCTCCCTCATCAATACACTTTTGAGTAGCCACATGTCCTGTTGCTAAGCCCCTTAGCATAGACAGTATCAGTGGAACAGAAGGCAGTTTTAAGCCCATTGCCCATTCTGCTTTTGGTCTAAAACCTGCCTGCCCAGCAACTGAAAAACTATCTCTTAAATGTCTAACTGCTACACCAGTGATACCCCTCTCAAGTATAATGTCCTTCAATCTTTCTCCACATGAACTAGTTTTAAGAGACTCGGAAACTCTTACGAAATTCTCCAAGGTGAACCTTTGCTTGGCAGCTTGCTGGGCAATGTTGTCATCTTTTGGATTTTCTTGATGTGCTTCCAGCTGCCGATCGTATTCTCTCCAGTCTTGTAAAGGAGGGCTGAAGTGTTGGACAAGTGCTTCCATTGCAGCAGGTTCACCATATGTCAAGTAGGGCAAGATTCTTGCAACCATCTCAGTGTTCCTCTGCTGTTTGTTTGATATTTTAAGGCCTGAAGGATGGGATAATCTCTCAAGAAACATGAGGACTATTTTCTTGGCCTGTTCACCGGTCTCTTCACTGGTCACAGTAAGAGCACTCTGCGTGATACTAATGTTGTCACCTTCATTAGCTTCCAGTGTAAGTCTCTCAACAATCAGAAGTATGCCTTCAGCTGGCTCCATGGCATCAACAGAAAAGGCATGTCTCGCAGTTTCAAGAAGTAGACCTAAAGCTCCTAACCTCAGTAAGGCCCGTCTATTCTCTCTTATCTTGCAACAGTGCATTAAAAGATTTAGAACAGCTACCAACTGCTCTTGGTTGGACTTGAAGTTCTCCCGCAATCGCTGTAAAATCAGAACAGAGTCAGCTATTTCAAAACAAAGGAACGGACAAGGAAAATAAAAGGCCTGTGAAGCAAATTCGAAACTATTTATTCACATTAAATGTTCTAGATGTGGCTTTACAACCTCTTCTCCATACAGCGGGAATTTACAACTTTTGAGGAATTATCTATAAATGTTTCGTCAAAATTCTTCTTAAGTTCTTAGCAATGAGTTATGGCAATCTCACGGAACAAACTTATTTCATAGAATATTGGAGTGAAATGGGAATAAATAAATTTTTCATGAATTAAGAGACGGCCAGAAATTTGATTTACGCAACACACCTGTATCATGCTCAATATAATTTCTAAGCCACCATATTCACGAATGGCACCTGCAATGGCAAACTCAACCTCGGGGTCTTGTGATTCCTCTCTATCTTCTTCCAATTCTTTTATCATGGGCTCTGTAGCTTCACCATCTAATCCCTGAAATATATGTGATATCAACCAGATGTCAAGATGGATCTAAGGGATATGCAGACAAGTAACACATTCTAAAAACTGAAGCATAATGTCAGCTAAATGATGTATGTGCATGAACATGATGGAAAAAAAGAATCTGGATATAAATGTAATGATTTCCTTGGTGGATAAATGGAATGCAGTAACTATCTTTTTATGTTACTCCAGGTCATGTATGAATTTGAGACTTGTGATAACAGACCTGAAGCCGATATGTCACTGTCATAGGTGGAGAGTCTCTAGCTGATGAAACAGCATTAGGAGATAAAAGTGTAGAATTAACCATTGCGTTTGAAGATTGATTGGACTTCTTCCAGACTTGCTCGTACACTAGAGCTACTGTCAAATCAAGAGAGATAATATTCCCAGCAACTAACAATTCCATCCCAAAGTCATCTTCAAGAAGTCCCAACAAATCCAACTGATGACAAATTTTATTCTTCACATCACGCATCAATGGACCAATCTCAGAACTAGAGTAGGGATTCTTTGTCATAGATCCCCTGATGAACTCTTCTTGTGTATGTGCCTTGTTTAGAACAAGTAGGTACACCGGCTCTGGCTTTGATGGGCAGATCAGATTGCAGAGCTGCTCCAGAATGAACTGCACATATAACAATATTAGTGCAGAGTAAATACATGCAAACTTGGTATTGACAAAGCAAACTTGATTCCCATGCTCACAAATTGAAGAACACAAATGCGAAAAAAAATACATGCAAAATGAGAAGAGTAAATAGGCTAGTAGAAATTATGCAAACACCACAAGTATTGACATTAAAAAATTAAAAATCTCACTGTGAAATAATGTGACGCTATTTTTCTACATAGATGAGTTACTTTAATATACTGGTCTAAAAGCATTATATTGGTCCACTAGACAATAATTTGTTATGGTTCCAGCTTTTCAATTTGGTTAAAACAAAATAACAAGAAAATAAAGGAGATTTGAGTGAGGAAGATGAGATATCACTTGTATCAGATCTATGAGGCGGAAACGAAGGAAACAGGATGGACAATATATCAAGACAGAGAGTGGAAGAAAAATATTATAGTTGCTTTTGGTATTTAAATTTATACTATGAATCAGTCTACATAATATCCACCTGCATTTAAATCTATCAGCTCTCTTCTATACCCCACACTGACATCCACATTCCACCTTTATTTTTTTTATGGGTCAGTCCATTTTAATTGAAACTATAACAGAAAGCCAAAAATACACATTAACAATTTGGGCCCTCATATAATCATAAAACATTCATAATGTCAAAATTACTATCCATACCAGACAAGTCCGTCCTTTACTCTCCTCTGCATGATTTTGCAGACCAAAAATACATGCCCGAATGAACTGGCGCTTATTTTCACTGCTTTCAAGCAGAAGGCTATCCAAAAGATCTTTTAGAAGACGATTGCAATCACTAATTAACTTTGTCTTCTGCACCACCAATCCGCGAATAACAATAAGCGCTTCAAGAATCTCCGAAAGCAGATTGTCTCGCATGAATCTGTCATCAAGACATAATAAGTATGAATACACGAATGGTATCAATTATGCACTAAACCACAAAATAGTCAAGAATGTAGTCATACCTGGATCTAATATTTGGTACCTCCAAGAATTTGCCAAGCATCTCTATAAGCTTATGGAGGATGAACCCTTGTGAGATGTCAATATGCAGGCTCCTTTCCAGAGAGTCAACATTTCCCACTTCTTGAGTGATAAGTTTACAAATTGTACGTAGACATCCCCGCACAGTCAAGAACAGGCGAGCATCTTCTGACTCTATCATCTTGAACAGTGACTCAAAATATTCAGCAGCACTTTCACCAGCAGAAAGAGTTTCTGGTAGCAAAGACACTAATAAGTTCAATAACCGAAATCGCCTAGATGTACTTTGGGCGCACAGCAGACTGATCAGCATGCACATCTCAGACCTTATCGATTGAGAACAAGCACTAAGAACAAGTTCTGTGACCCATGAGCCCAGCTCAAATGCAGGTAAGTCGTTCTTAGTTGTCTTACTAACACGCCTCTTCCACCTGAGTGTATATTTCAGAGCCAGGAAATCTTGCCTCTGAGGTCGAGGCCTCTGGCTTCCACCTTTTACAGCCCGGGACACTTTGTACTGCCTTCTAACAAAATCAAGATATGACGCCCCCTTCTCCCACTCTGAATAGCTTAACAATTGAATATCCTGAGTCTTTTTAGATGCATCCCAGTTTTTATCCAATGATTCTGATGTGGGCTTACTTCCACTGCCAAGTCCACCTGTGGATCCAGTAATATTAGAGTTACTTTCATCCTTGATTTGTGAACCAGTAGAAGCTTTTCCTGTGCTAGGCTCTTTATCTGGTAGATCAGGTTTTGGAGGAGTACATGCCTGAGATATGATCCTCAGACAAGGAAGAATAACGTGCTCAGATATAGCAGGATGCTTCGCTCCCAATTTGATGGAAGAAAATAAAAGTTGAAAAACAACACGCAACCTTGACTCCCAAAATTCATCAGAAAGAGAGCATACTTCTGACAGCAATGACAACTCTTCACGGGTGGCTAAAGCAATGTCCATAGAGCGATGATGTTCAAGGCAGTACATCACCTTTTTCTGTATTAAGCTGTTCAACTCAGTCACTGCATTCATATCACTCTCAGAAAATGCACACAGAACTGCCCGAGCTTGGACACGAGCCGTTTTAGGACCTTGATGAATATTGTTCTCAAACAGTTCAGTTAAGATCCCAGCACCAACAAGTTGTTTCTTCGAATTGGCATGCTTTGACAGAACCTGTAATATCTCGAGACACTGCGTCACAAATGTAATAGCACATCCATAACAACTATTTGGAGACCTAGAAACCACAAATCTTGAAGCAGCCACACCATTATCAGAGTTTTTTTGGTGCAAATAATTCATCAAAACCCGACGCAGCCCTTGCAGTGTTTGAACACTTTTGCTGACCGAATCAAAAGCTGCTTTGCATTTCTCCCCATATAGAACACCAAGAAGAGCTATTTTACGATTAATCTTACATGCAGGCCCAGGTATGGAAACCATCATTTGCTGCACAGAATCCTTCTGTTGTGAGTCTATTTCATTCTCACCAACACTTGATACAATCTTAAGGAGAGGCTTCTTGAACCCTAAAAGTTGCTGATATCTCCTATGAGCATTTTCGGATTCTGTTTCTATAGCAGCTAACCCTCTCTTCATATCTTCATCATTCTCCATATCATCAAAAGAAAAACTTGGCTTTGCCATGAAGTTGAATTCAAATCGACCATATTTGCTGTACCCACACTCATTGCATAGAAAGGAATCCAGATTTTCATAATTGATATTCCGGCATTGCCTGCATTGATATGCATTCTCATGGCAATTGTTACATATACCATGCTTATCAGTCACAGGTCGACTGCAACGTGGGCATTGCAATGGTTCAAGAGACAAAGCCTGAAGATTTTCATAAAAGGAATCCAGCTCAATCATGAAGTTGCAGGCTGTTATTGGAATAGGGAAGTCCACTTTCAATTCAGTTTGATTGAAAGCAAGATGACAACTCTTGGCACGCTTCCACAGAGACCAATTATTCTTCAATTCTGACAAGTCAGACACAGGCCTATTATTGTAATACAGATTCAAAACTTTCACTGATTTAGACTTCCGTGCATCATGAACATTCATGGTCACTGTCTGAATAGTGTAACTTCCAGTGCATTTCACTATGATGCGGTTGTCAGTGAATTTTGTTTCAGATTTCAGACTTTCTAGCTTCATCCTGCTATATGGAACTTCTGGAGAACTGCAGGCAACACAAGGCTCACTCTCAAGATAGTAACCATCAAATTCAACTAATCCACTTAGAGTGTTGTAAATGCGGGAATTTGGATGATTGGCTAAAAGCTCATTTTGTGAATGAAGTGTCTCAAAGATGCATCTAATCACATCAGGGGTCAAGCATCGATCCACAAGTTCACTGCTGTTTTGTTTTGGGCTGGTATCTGGCACTTTACCCAAAAACCAAGTGACAAGTTCAGTATACTCGACAATATTTTGACCATACATCGGCAAGAATTTGACCTTCTGCAAGAGAGCCATCAACATAGCTTCCTTGAATGACTGTTTTGCATGATGCCAGACACCATAAAGAACACACTTGGCCTCTATGCGCACAGAGCTCGAATTCCATTCCAGCAAAAAGCAATCAATGAATTGCTTCAAGACATCTCCATCCTTGACACTAAAGATATCTATCACCGACTCCATATCCACATAGGACTTATCAACGCTAGATTCTGCTCCTTCTTCGCTTTTCTTCTTCTTCTTTGGATCATGAGATTGTGTCATTGATTTGTTTGAATTCGGAACTGAATCCACAGCTTCATTTTTCTGTGATGAATGACCAATATCCTTTCCAGTATAAAATGACAAATTTAACAGCTTCAAAATCTGGATAACAGACTCTTCACCAATATAGAACACTCCATTAATCAAGAACGGTAAAAAATCAGAATGTCTCAAACAGTACCTCTGCCAGTTCCGAGGCCGCGCTGCAGCTACTTCAGCCATAGTAGAAAGGCACTTAACAATCTTAACACTTCTTTCATATGACAAAGGATTCTGAAACCCACCAGACTTGTTTACATGTTTGAAAAGTTTTTTCATCTCAGTTGAGAATTGCCAAGAGTCTCGAACACTGTAATAGTGAGTTTTGCTTCCACAGAGGTGGAGGAAAAGCCTCCTTGCATATCTCCTTACAAATGTAGTGTGAGGATTGTTGATGTAACTGCAGAGAACATCTTGATATCCATCTAGCTTCAGATCCTTTCCCGAAGAAACTTTTAAAACCTTCTCTTTCTCCCCAGTTTTGTCTTGCTTTTCTGGTCTAACCAAGGTGTATACCAGCCGGAAGGTATTTTCCAATAGCAACCTATGGTAGTCCACAAAAATATCTGTCCGATGGGCTTTTGCATATGAGTCTGAAAAGAAAGGAGAAAAATTACCGGCAGCTAGATCTCTTCTAACTGTTAATAAAGCTCCACAGCCAGAACCAGGTCCGGCATTCTCATAACTCACAGGAGACTTGAAAACATGCACTAGCTGCTGCAGTATGTCCATTAAGTAGTTGACAACAGACTGCTGCCTAAGAGAACTGCAAGCACAAAGCAGCTGAGATGCAAAGTCATTTTTCTCTTGATCATCCAATGAAGATGAAGCAGCAACTGAGCTGGAGGGGGAAAATTGGATGACACCTTTATCATGCACATCTGTTGTGACACTGGGATTTGGCATGGTACTATCACTGCGAGGCTGGTGCCAGTTTCTTAACATCAAAGTGAAGAACATGAATACAAGAATTGCAACTTCCCCAAAAGAAGAGCGGGATTTTCCAGCAAATGGTTGGTTGAGATTAAGCTCATCCAGAAACCATCTAATCAGTTTCTCTAAATCTAAGCTGTCAGACTTTGAGATGTCTATGAAAGGTCCACCAACAGCGGATGACAATCTGTAGAAAAGCTGCATAACAGGAATCACCCGTACCCCGGAGGTTGATTGCATCCACCCTTTTAAATGTTCAAGAAGTTCAGACAGGATTAGGGAATTCAAAGCTTGTTTTGAAGCAGAAATTGATACTGGGTCATTCACTGAAGCAGAAAACTCCCCAGACTCACTGGGTTCGAGGACATGAATTGATGGAGTAGAACTCTGGGTCCTGGAATCAGCAGTAATTGGCAATATTGTTGAATCACTAGCATCATCTGCTGTGAAGTGGAACTCATTGCCATCTCCCCCTAATGATTCCACTTCAATGGGTATTGCTGTCATAGGATGATCTCTAGAGTGTGGTGGTGGAAGACGGTCTGCATCAAGTACTTCATAACATGCCTCACAAAGATCAAAATCAGGACAAACAGTACAATGCCATCGCCGTCGAAGTATAGGAACAGTGGTGCAACCATCACAACAATATTGAACAGAAGAAGTGATTGTATCTTCTTCAATCATGACTTGGGCATTTCCACCAGTCGTATCAGCATGCACAGGAGCAGAAACTCCAATTTCTGCAGCATCATCTGTTGCCAACATTGTTTGTTTTGGAAAGGGAACCTGAAGCAACCTTGAAGATATAGCTAAGCTGAAAAGGAAAGGGCATCAAATGTGAAGATCTGGAAATAAATAGAAAACCACAATAAATAGAAAACCGAAATAAAATCAAAGATAAACTCAATACTAATGAAGTAATGATTACCTGGTTGATGTCTGAACAGCCTCATTGGGAGAAAAGAGAAGCTTTTTGAATAATAAAACAGCAGGTCCAACAGAGTGCACCCCTGTGTCCTTTCCATGTAAAGCCAAGCATTCAGCATAACAATAAATAAGCTCCACGGAAGAAACGACAATGTTGTTCATTGTTTGAATGTCAAGCTGCTCTAAGTCCAAAATCCCCCAGAGAACTTGAATGAGCCCATCCACAACTTCAGAACCTACACCAGAAATGGAACCAGAGATTCTTCAGTTTCAGATGAAAAAAATGCAGAACAAGTGCAACAACCAGGGACAAGCAAAATGATAAACCGAAAAACTTATTACATCTTCAGAAATGAGTGACAATTGAAAAGGTGCATTTCCTTTTCACCAATACATGGTTAACAAAGGCTTGCTTAAACTCATAGTACAACTTAAAGAGTATGTCCTTGTCTCCAGTCAAATAATAACATAAGATGTGTGCTGGTGTGTGGCTGACAAAATTTCCATCACGAAATGCCCCAAAACATTGTGGCGAAACCCAGTCAGATAAATCAAAATCAAAATCTTATAAACTGCAAAATTATGAGAATGAGATTAAAACTCTGTTCAGCTATTGTCCCACAGTGGTAATATGGAGTACGAGAAGTTAGATGGAAGTGGAATAACTCTGGCTACAATAACAGTTGAGTTATAAATGGGAGTTTGGAATGTCAGAAAAACATAACAACACATCATATGCATTGGAGGAGAAAAGAAAAGGGACAAAAGTAAATCTAACATGTAAATGATTAATCACAAAGAAAATCTACATAAGAACAATGTGAAATGCACTTGATCAAACCAAATGGTATCATAAACATCCTCACTTCTTTCTCTCATTCAAAACCGTACATGAGACTGAAATCTCTACAAATAACTAAGAGGAGAATAAATTGTGTATATAAACTGGACAACGATGAGCTCTAACAAGAATGCAACCACAAACAATAATGAGTACCAACAAATTTAGATATAAAGGATATGAACAATCTGAAATTAGCCTCCACAATTTGCACAGAATCTAGGACACAGGTAAAACACATCATAAACTGATAAGGTGAACATTCAGCAACTTTGCAGTGTACCGTAAATCAGCAAAGAGAACTTCAGCACCCACAAGCATTGCAGATTATTTATTGCGGCTCTAGGTTGAAGTAAGAAGATGTGGTTCTTAACTTTATACCTAAGGAACATATACTAAATCCACCACAAGAGAAGGAACAATTAAACAGTAATGGTGCTTCAGAGAATGTAAACGCCTACCATTTTTCTCTAAGAAAGTAGCCAGGTTAGATCGACGGTGCAGTGCAATCTTAGATACAGCATGCATCTGGGCTGTGAACTCCTCGACTATCCAAGTTCCAGCAGTACCACCAATCCCAAGCCTGGAAGAGAGTACAGACGTCGATTTCACCACCCCAGAAAGACGCATGGCATCCTTGACCTACAGAAAAAGATATCAGTTGCTGACGAAAACAATTATGTTCATTTAGTTTTGTGAAAATAAGGATGCTCGTGAACAGAAGCATAATTTTCAGTGAATCATATGCATTGGCATTAGAACATTACATTGTAGTAAGCGTCTTTTTTGGGGTACACAGCCTGCAAGACACGACAAGCGGCTGCCTGCAACAAGGGCTCTCGATCACTTTCAAATATGCTTTCTAATAATTGCTTGCACCTTAGTTTGCTCAACTCCAGATTAACTTCTTCAACTCTTGAGCTACCTTGAGGCCGGCACAATGAATAAATCCGGGATAGAAGCTTAAGGCCATCAGCTATGACCTGCTCCTGTATAGGAGCAGACTGCATCGACCGACGTTTTTTGTCAGATCCAGCAAGCAAGGAATTACAACCAAGCACACGTGCTTCCATATCCAGTACAGCATCCATTTTTTCTTTCCAACCAAATTCATCTTTAGCTCTACCATACACTTCAAGACAGTCAATTCTAGGCAGAGCTGATCCATTAAAGGACGGTCCAACACAAATGGTAAATTCTTCATCAGCAAGGAGTGACTCAGCAACTGTGAATGGAATATCATACCAAGACCGCATGCCTTCATCTAATTTAATCACCCTATGGAATATAGTAATATCAGAAGGTATGTGACTTGCTGATGTATTACCAACATGGACACGAAACCCAACCATGATGATATCCGGGTTTGAGTTGAAGACAGATATCTGAGGAAGAATACAATTGATGTTAAAACCTTAACATTTAAGCTAAATAAAATCAAGTTATATAGATCTAGATGCTAATTGCAACTATCACTAATTCAAAAACCACAGAGAAAAATCTTGACAGCACAAAAAATAAGACGGCATCAGAGGAAACAAAAATTTATGTGACTAGTTATCATGCAACTAAGTAAACTAATTCCCAATAATGCAAACAAACCTCTCAAAATAATTAAATGAAGAGGAAATGGATATAAGAGCAGAGAGAAGTCCACAATAAACACTATATCAGACTCAGTGACATGAACAACCCCATGGAAAATTGAGCACCATGGCCTTATTACTTAGACATACGATCACATTTTCTTAGAACAAAGCCTCCAATGAAACACTGCATTAGCTCCATCATGATGATGAGAGATAATGAGTATTCATCAAAATGGCGCTCCTTCACATGCTTTGAGAGATAAGAACATAATTTTCCGTAATTGCAGTATAATACCCATTATATATATATATATATATTCCAAAGAGGGATCCCTTTTTTGACATATATGAGGAATCGGAGTTTACACCAACTTTTTGATCACAAAATCACCACCGTTCAATATGTAGTTCTATATGAGTAGATCACTTCTGCAAAATTTCATCCAAAATGGTAATCGTTAAGGTGCTCAAAACTGCGAATTAAAAGTTAAAGCATGAACGGTTCAGGTTTGGTAGATTTGATCCGTCAATTGATTTCAGTTAGTTCGAAGCCTTAACGATCACCAAATTAGATGAAATTTTGCATAGATGATTTACATATATGCATCTAAATATTGAATGGTGGAGATGTTGATATGTGATTAAAAATTTGGTGTAATCTCCAATCCCTCTGACAAAAAAGGGACCCCTTATTGGATGGGGCATATATATATATATATATATATATATATATATATATATATATCATGCCTCCCTCAACCACTCGACCCTGAAGCATGGCATGCATATAAATGACTAGTTACTTTCAACAATTTACCTTAAAGCCTGCAGGGTTTGGACTCTCTAAAAAGCCCTCCTCAGATGCCAAGCTCTGCTTAGCTCCTTCAGAATCACCATTTCTGATAGCATCACCACCCAATTTCACATCTGCAGTTATGCACAACGTTTTCTCAAAGAAATCAAGCGGGAATTCAGGGTTAACACCAGCATAAGCTTTATTGCTGAGGATTCCGGAACCCAATTTTTTCACTTTCTCTGCTGTTGCACTAGCACTAGCATCAACTCCCACAGGAACATGAGAGTAGATTTGAAGGCTACCATCATCATGTAAGACAAGACAGTGAATCTTATCTTTAGATAATGGCTTATATGCAGTTACTCCCACTAAAGGTGAAGTCGAGCCCACTGCATGTCGCAGGTTCTGTGCAAATAAATCATCTGCTCCCATGGATACAACAATTGCAGAGTTCAATTTTATAGTAGAGAAGCAAACAAAAAGGCCGCTGCCAGCCAGCAATTCCTTCCAACGATGAAGTCCAGCAGACCGCAGTTTACCATCTTGATCCTCATATATAGTGGATACCTCACTCAAAGAAGTTGCATCCGGGCTAAGCCGTCCTACCAAAGTAGTCCCATCCTGATAGGAAAGGAAAAGTAACTTGCATGCCGATGAAAAGTACAAAGATGAGCCCTTGGTATCAATCTCTCTATCCTGTATCTGGATTACTTCCTTCAAAGGTGTAGCCCCGACATTACCTTCCACTGAAAACTCTAGCTTTAACAACCTTCCATGATCTGTAAGAACAATTAGAAACGTCCTTCCATGAGAGGCCACAAGAAGGGTTGCATCTACAATCATACCATCTGGCAGCGTAAAGTAGTGTATGGGACTGATGTTAT
The DNA here is from genome assembly GCA_951800085.1 of Comarum palustre. Classification (NCBI taxonomy): domain Eukaryota; kingdom Viridiplantae; phylum Streptophyta; class Magnoliopsida; order Rosales; family Rosaceae; genus Comarum; species Comarum palustre. Next base: position 4,247,768 of record OX637572.1, on the reverse strand, counting down.
CCTGAGATAGATCATATATTTTGACAAATCTGTTGGTAACCACCATTAATTGAACCTGTGAACCAGGAACCCAGTCTACCCTTCTGATATATGCACCTTGCAGTGCATGTTCAATGGCAAGACGATCAGTCACTTCACCACGAGGATTCAAGGTGAGGACCTGGCAATCTTCATAACCTGCTACTGCAAGATAATTCTCCACCACTGGATTGAAAGTAAGATGCACAATTTCAAAGCGTACAACATTCTTAGAAAGGGGTTTGACATTGGTCTTGTCAGCAGTCACTGGTGCAATGGTGGCTTGACCAATCAACTGCCCAACATCAAATATTGCAACTTTATCACCTTCTCCCACTGCAAGTCTCCCTCGAATACTGACACTAAGCAAGGATTTGACAAGAGATCCACTAGCTAAGTGTGATTTAAGTTCCTTGGCATTTGAATAGTCTGCCTTTATCTTCAGATCTAAAGACCCACTTTTGTATGCCTTCTTCAATTGCAAGAGATCAACACCAAAAGAAAGAACCTTGTCTTTGCCAAGAATGATTTTGTTATCTTTTGACAATATGGAGTCCCTTTTACTACTTATAAAAGGGAACAATGAGGAGCAAAGCTCAAGCACCTTACCTTCCACATCAAGCTCTTCAAGCAATGGTCTGATCCCATCTTGAAGCTCTCTTGGGATAGAGAGTCTGAGAGAATTATCTATATCTGTGCTATCCTCATCAAGATCTGAATCACTTTCTGGTAGCTGCTCTCCATCTTCTGTGAAGGGTAAAAAGGACTGGAAATTACTGGAACTGCAGACTGGGTCACTACTAACACCAGTGAACTTACGTGGTTTTAAGCATTGGCAGTTGCTTCCTCTAACACCCCCAGCTCCACAATCACAAAAGAAACGACTAGAGCGAGAATAAACAACACGGTGACCACGATGACAAACTTTTGCACACACAGAGCAACAGCCTTTTGAGACGGTCAAATCACATGTATAACAGAAGTACCAGTGCTGCTCCATGAAATTGCTACCACTAGAAGTAAATGTACAGACTTTAGAAGCAAGGGCCCTATCACTGTTGGTATCATCTTCATCGTCCTTATCCAGGCTAGCCACCTCCCCGTCAGAAGTTCCATCATCCTCATCTTCATCTAAAGAAGTTGCATCACATTCAAGAGCCATTGACCTGCCTTCTTGATTAGTAGAAAGGACCAATGTCTCAGAGGTCTTCCTAGATCCTACCTGCCTTGAAGAAGTAGGTCCCACACCATGAGTAATGCCAGACAGAGACTTCCCAAATGACCTTTCTGGGATATTCCTACCAGAACCACAATCACTTAACACACTTTCCAAAAACCCAAAAAGAAACTTCAGGCCTGGTAGAAGAGAATCATTGCCAGCCAGCTTCTCCATCAGCATTATAGTTCTCTTTAGAAGCAATTTCAGAGAAGTATCCCCTTTGGATAGTTGAACAACAAAATGGAAAAATGCTTTGGCAACATGAATATCGAATTGCAAAAAAGCAGGATCAAGGGAAACCAGGACAGCTTCAAAAATATGAGTCTGGAGTTCCACTGATTGCAAATCAGAAGGTGGGGATATGAGGGATAAAATAAAGTTCATGGTTGATTCTCTGAGAGAGACTGGACTTCCTTTTGCACCATTTAATCCATCGGAAGTTTCCATAACGCAACCTAAAAGCCTTTTCTCTAACCATTTGGAGAGTTGAAGCAAGTCCATGCTGAGAAACTTTTTTTGCATCTTCTGTTTAAGGTCCCCGCACAGGTCTCCACTCAATAAATCAACAAAAAGGCCAAGAACCTTCACGTTGACTGTTTCTGAGTAACAATTATGTAGAGAGTCTATCAGAATCAGCAGATCACCATGTTGCAAACTGAAAAGCTCCTTCACCTTATCTGAAACGCCACCCACACCAAGATAAAATTTGAAGATATCAACCTTGGTAGGGTCTTTCCTTAAGCTATCCATTGTATCAACAGCCTTGGTGATTATGCACTCCTGGATACTGCTGTCACTTACACCTTTGGAATTGATATCCCCTAAAAACTGCTCCAGGTGCTTCAATAGAATCAAATTGGAATGTTCAGGCCCTACCAATCCCGCACTCAAGCTGTCATACATAGTTTCACACTGCCCATGAACACTTTCAAAGATTCTGTCAAACTTGATCGTCACTACTGAATCGAGCATTTGACGAAGTACATCACTCTCCAAGCAGACATTTTCCACAATATCTTTTACTTTCAGCAGACCAACCAGAATGAAAATGATCTGCCTTACGTTAAGGATGCAAGACAGAAGGATTCCACTAGGAGTTTGAAGATTTAGAGGGAAACCATGATACATATTTTTCCACCATGTCCTACACAAAATTCCAGAAGCTCGTTTATCAAAAATAGCATCAAATTTCACCAAGAGATCAAGAACAGACTCCAGACGAAAACCAGTTCCTGACTTTTCAAGCTCATCCTGAAGGCACATGTCAAACCCAGAATGTTTGAAAAGCAATAGTGGTGAGAACCCATTAGCATCCTTCAGGCTATTACTAAAGGTAGCGATGAAAGCTCTCTGATAAACTTGTAGATATTTATTCAACAAAGATGAAATTATCTTAAACAACGACGGAAGTTGACCGGCAACCACCACTGAGGCAACCATCCCTTCGGCAATGTTGATATACTCGTTGTCCTTAGACATGTTGGACATCCAGTTTGCACCCAGACCTGGAACTGTATTCTTCACACCATACCTACAGATGCCAACATCAAGCACGCCTACCGCCAAAGACAACCATATTGCATTTCTCATAAAACCCCAGCCTAACTCCTCAATGTGCTCAGGTATTTGTTCCGCATCCAAGTGCTGAAGCAGATGAACTATAACTTCAGAATAGTTTGTATTCACAGCACCAGAAGCATGATTACCTAATATTGAATGGCTGAAGTAAAAGAAATTTTCCATGTCAGAAATGTCAAATGTCTGTGGATCACTCCAAAAAGGTTGCTGACTGTGCTTTGAAGTGTCCATGGTTGGAAAATCCCAACAAAGTACAAAAAAGTATCTTTCAACAATAAGATCCTCCACCCCTGCAGCCTTCTTATCTTTCCAGACCCCAATAATGGATGACATGGTTGAACAGATATCATCCCAACTCAAGCATAAGCTATCAATATTGATACCATCTGTAGACAATGAAGCGGGAAGGGCTGATATGTCAATCAATTGGTGTATCAAAGGACTGATATCATGCTCTTCTTCGAACCAAGCACCCATGACATTGTTACATACAATTGAAACCCAGGATGACAAATGATCATTCCCAAGAAGTGAACTTGAGTGGGGACCTACCCTCAACTTGGACCGTAGATGTACAAGTAATGATGAAGGAAATGTCTGTGGGTAGAATATCATATGACGAAGCACGACAATCAACCTCGAAACCAGTAAAGCCCAGCAAGACAAATGTGCCCCATTTAGACCTAAACGTGGAGTACCAATTGCCCTGACAGTGGAAAATATTAAGTTTGCATGTGATGCTTTTTCCTCTTCAGATGACAAGTGAAATGCCATAAGAAGAATCTCAATATGAAAAACCGATGGAAGGGCCTCAAGCAATTCTTTAAAAGTGGAACATTTTAAAGAAATGGCCTTTGTTTTCTGGAAAATATAATCCACAAAGCCCTGGAAAATTTGGTCTCTCAACCGGCTACCAGCCAAACCCACCCTACAGAACAGGATGTGAGCTAGTACGGTAAGGGTCCGACTATTGTAAGCAAACATATCATTCTCAACATTCAAGATTCTTCCAACCAAGTACTCTTCCAGTGCATCAGATAAAGCATGACGTGTGACAAGGTCCTGCAACAAGTCGAAGCAAAGTTCATGGACCTGGCCAATTTTTCTCTCTTCTTGTGAAACGGAATAGCACTCAGGGCTCCTCTCCTCAGAACATCCCTGACCTTGGAGTAAGTAGAGAAAAATATCAATGTGGCCTTTGCTAAGCTTCGTGCAGCTATCCTCAAAAAAAGAAGGGTACCATTCAGGAGAGAAGATGCACACTTTAAGAAAACTAAGCAACTCTGTAGCAGCTTCAATGGGCATATTACTCTGGCCTGAGCTAGAATTGACAACAACAGGTGGCTGATCATATCCATCTGTAGAACCCCTACCACTCTCTGAGAAAAGATCTCCAAAAAGGGCTTCTTCTTCATGACAAACATTTTCCACTTCAGAGCCGCAAATAGTTTTTGCACAACTAGAATATGTCCTCTCCACTTTTGGCCTTAGTTTCACTCCCTCAGAATGAAGGAAAAAGATAAGATGTAGCAGATTGTCCATCCACTGATTTGAGGAAGGGAAGATTATCCTCACAAGTTGTTCGAACGTGTACCTCTGAAGTAAAGGAACTTTCTCAGAATGAACCAAACATGAAGGGGAATCAAGAGAACCGATATTACTGCCAATAAGTTCTGTGTCAAACTCCTTCCAATTGACAGCCCGATTAGTCTGTCTCTTAAGGTCATTAATCAGCATCAATATGTAAATAACAATCCGCGGAAAATAAGCTAGCGGGGGCTTCAAGTTAGCAGCGGAATTGTTATATCTCCATAGAGACGAATCGAAGTTGTCCAGTATTGAAGCTATCAAGCAGACTTGGACGTTCAAAAATACACTGCTGTAGCAGAAAGTAACCCGGACAAGTTCAATAAAGTCTTCCAACAACAATAGACTGAGGCTCTCAAAGCTACCCTCAACTGGAACATGGCTGTTTACAAACTCAAATCCAGGTCTAAACAACCTGGGTAATACATCAGCAAGAGAGCCAACTGCTTCCACCAAGGAAGCATCATATTCAATGTACGGGATGTCCTTTGCAACACTACCAAGTAGCTTTATAATCCTCAAAGTGAAGGACAATCTCTTGGAAAAGCTTGTCCCAGACCACTTATCATCAAACACATCTGGGAGTACAATAAGTTGTTTGCATAGCAAAATCAAACGTTGAATACACCCAACATGAGCAACTGCCCAATGCTGAGATAGAAAAACCAACTTGTTCAAATCTTGGTGGAAAGGAGGCCCACCAAGTCCAGCGGTCTGCCTATCAGACTGTATGCACTCAGAAGCTAAAGACATAAAAAGGTGATCCACCGGTTTCTCTGCCCTTGAGCAATTGACACCTGCACATAAACAATAAAGAATATCATAAGTCCTAAGAAATCCATGAGGCAGCAAGAAAGAAAATAATAATAAAAAAGAAAGAAACATAAAAGGCCACAGTAAATACCTTGAGGGCCACACTTAATATGATTATCAAACTCGGTACCACTAGAACTACCAGTAACAGATATTGACAAGTCTGCAAGGCTATCTAGAGGGAAAGGCTTCCGTGCCTCAGGTGTTTTATCCATTCCATCAACCAATGCCATCTCCAGAAGTTGCATCATATTATTCTGCAAAACCAAACAAACAAAATATATAAGTGTACCCAATATTAACCCCTCTCAAACATGCATACCGATAGCAGCAAAACATTACATACGAAAAGTTGATTGCCATGTCAACCACACCACATGTGACATAAATGTACATAAAAGACGATAATTCTGCCCACTGAACAAATAAATGAATGCAGAAAGTAGATTTGCAACAGGTTTTATGGTAAGCTTGCAAAAACTGAAGAGGCAAGTTCTTGATCATACATGACATCATGTAAACAATGAAAGGAAAAATGTCATACCAAAGAACCAATGACATGACATATATATTATAAGTAATTGCTAAACAGAACTTGATGCCTGTTGAACATCCAGACTTATCCTTCAAAGTAACTCTTCTGCTGTATTCTGCTAGCAGGTCTTCTTGACTTAGACAAACATTATGTATCTTCACCTAAATATATGTTTCTTAATTAAATTTTACCCTTTTTCGAAAAAATACATAACAAACATCCAGAATCACTTGCAGACTCCAGAAAGCACAATCTAAGTTTCCAACATTAAGAAGGTAGTAACGTTAGACAGCCAAGCTGTACTAAAGCACAGTTTATGGACATGATCACCATAAAAAGAGCCAGGCAAAGAGTCGCGAGATCCCTCACACCATCCATAAAGGACACTGAACAAGTACAACTCAACAATAACGTCCTACCACGACACTGCTATGTTAAATCACCACAGTACAAGCTGATGCGAAATGAAGCAAAAGTAAAACGTTTTCAAACCAAACAGGTCATTGTAACAGCTTAAGAACAATAAAAGCAAAAGTAAAAACCTGAACAGTCATGTCCTCGCTGCCGAATTCTGATCTTTCCAGATAGCATACAGCAAATTCCAGAGCCAGCTGCACAGTGGCCACAATTATCACTTCCGCTTGCTCCACTGTGTATGCCAAATTCAAAAGCAAACGAAAAAAAGTAAGCACAATTCTAACCAAAACAGCAAGAAAAAACAACAGAGATGATTCTCTTCTCTTCGAAATCAGTAACAGTTACAAAAAGCATGAAAATTCAAACGAGATGAAGCAGCGGAGGAGGTACCGGAGAGAGATCGGGAGGCAGAGACGACGGCGTAGGCGAGGGAACAAAGAGCTTGAATTTGCGAATCGGTCCATGATTGGAGCCCTAGCTTGCCGTCAGCGGCGGTTTCGACGCCGCGTTTGAGAATCAGGAGAAGGGAGTGAAGGCCAGGAGTGATGGAGTCAGAGTCGGAGCCGGAGCGGAGGCGGAGGAGGAGATCAGCGGCGGCGATGGGCTTGGAGTCGGAGGAGTAGAGAGAGTCAGCGAGCTTGGCCAAGGTCTCGGCCATGAGACGATCGGAGGTGGAAATGGGAAGAGAGCAAAAAGAATATGTAAAAATGATTTTGTAGTGTGTTTATATTGCTTGGTGGGTTTTTCTAGAGGTTTGGGGAAGGGAGCTTTCGCTTTTTTACAAAGCAAAAGTTGATTCTTTGCATATGATCTTTTAAAGTGAGAGATTTTTGCCGTCGTGTGTTGTGGGGAGAAGTTCCGGCACCGGCCGACGAGAGTCTGGACTTGTGTGATGTGTTTGTTGTCGGTCAGATTTTGGGTTTCGGATCTTATCTTTGGATGTTTTGTTGCGAAAATTCTATACTGCGTTAATACATAGCATACATACAGATAAACTTTATACTAAAGTTGTCAAAAGAGTTCTTAAAATAGGGTTGTACTTTTAAGCACCGAAAAATAAAATGAAACTGGCCATAATCATTCAGATATCGAGAAACCAAAACCAGATGGAACCGAAGTCATCGGTTCTAAATGCCGCACATAACCAAGCAGTGTGGTATCAGCTTACAAATTGTGCATCTAAAAAAGCTATTAAACCAAACCGACATATATTCATTTAAGATTAAAATTTAATTCTATATTAGGTGTCATGTTATTGATAAAATATGTATTTGAAGTGGTAATTAAGTCATCAAATTGATAAATAAAAGTCGATGCAACTTTAAAGACTCAATTACAACTTTAATAACACATTTTATCCCTTGAGGACCAGTGTTCTAAAAATTGGCCGCCTAGCCCACCTAGGCCCTAGGCGGCAGTATAACTTTAGGCGGAACTCATAGGCGGAAGAGCCTTTAGGCGGCATCTAGGGGTCCAGACGGGTATAGGCGGCCTCTAGATGGTTTAGGTCGTCTTTAGGTGACCTCTAGGCAATTCAAGAGACCTCTTGGAGGTACATGAGGCCTCTAGATAGGTCCAGCAATGCTTGTACGGCTTAGGCGGTCTCTAGGTGGTCTTTAGGCAATTTTAGACGGTCAAGGAAGCCTATATACTAGTTTAGGCGTCATCTGGACAGGTTTAGGCAGTCTCTAGATGATCTAGGGGGCCTATAGGCAGGTCTAGGAAATCTTTAAGTGGTCTCTAGGCGGCCTATGGGTGGTATAGGAGGCCTCTAGACAGGTCTAGCGGCGCCTGGACATCTTAAGAGATCTCTAGGTAGCTTTTGGGAGGTCTAAAAGGCTTTTGGGCGATCTATGCGGCATTTGGACAATCTAGGCAGTCTTTTGGTGGGTCTAGACGGCCTCATATATGTTCATCTTGTCTCTAAATGTCATCTAGTATGAAGTTGAACAAGCAGTACAATAATGACTAGCTCGTTACAGTTTCAGACCGTAGTCATTTCCATCATCGCATATATCCCGACCTTCCTTTGACGAATATGGTATACCTACCGTCGTCGCCTAAATCAACCCTAGCTACTAGTTGTTGGTTCTCTATCATTAATCAGCTGCTTGATTTCTTTCCCTATGTGTAACTATGGAGCTTTGACCTCAAATTTTTTTCATTGAACACTGGTTGAAAACATAAAATATTATAAGGCAAAATAGTTAAAATATCTTCTGAACTTGACTTTAATTGTCAATTTACACCCTCAACTTCCAATTGTGGCAATTTACCTCCTCAACTTGGTAAAAACTACTGATTTGCACCTCATCCATTAAATTTGATGATTTCCATCCAATTTTAGATTGAGTGTCATGTGTGAGTGTATAACTATCTTTTTATAATTTTTTTTCTTTTAATAATAAAAATTGTGAAACAAAATCTTCAAATAAGAGGCGTGAGAGAAATAATGGCTAATTAGAATTCCATGGCTTAGCCATTTTACTAGACAAATTATGTCTTGTTCATTATCATCATCATCAATTCAATTTTAATTTTACTTTTTTCAATTAGGATTATCAATGTTGTGTTTCTCAAACAAAAAAGAAAAAAAATTATAAATGTAGGCATCATCTTCTAAAATGATATTCATGCATAGTCATCAAAAAGATGAAGTGAATAACAAAATTGTACAAAAAATATTAAATAAATAACGTGTAAGGAAATAAAAAACAAATGTAATGGGGTATTATTTTTTAGAACAAATTTCTTTTTAGAGATTTTGTTTCATTATATTTTTAATATTACAAAAATACAAAAGTTAGAAAAAAAAATAGTTATACCACTCACATGCATGACCTATAACTGAAAATTAGATGAAAATCATCTAATTTAACGGAGATAGTGCAAATCAGCAATTTTTACCAAGTTGAGAAGGTAAATTGGCACAATTAGAAGTTGAAGGTATAAGTTGACAATTATAGCCAAATTCAAGGGATGGTTTAGCTATTTTACCGTACTATAACTGACAACTTATATAACGTATACATGTACCCTTTAAAATAGGTGTGGTTTTGAGCCAAAACCCTCGCACCCAAACAAATTTCTTCTTACATACACAAACTCAGAAGCATGCATAAACCAGATGGCTAAATCTATTTCTCATTTTATAGGAGGAATCTTATGTCCAAGATTGATCGAGGGATAGGCCTGATAACTCGGATGGAGTAGAAGGCCGGAGAAAAAGACATTCAACATGGCTAAATACTTCTAAGAATTGAACTTCATAGTGGAAGCGGTTTCTTCCCGATTACACTCTCCATGATGAAACATAAAGTAAAACACCCCATTTTGTTTTACCAGAAATAAATAACCACAATTTTTCTATTAAATGGCTTTGGGAGTGTAGTCCAACTATACAATTTGGTATCTAAAAAAGGATTAATTTCAGTTTACCCATATGTGGGTTGGAGCTAACATCATTTCATCCTCTGTACTCTTAATTTTAAAAGTTTACCCCTTAGAGTTTTCAATTTTCATCAATCATACTCAATTACTGAAATTTTGTGTAATTTAGACGTTTATTATAACTTTATAACTCATTTTAAGGGCAAATATAGTCATCTAACAACAAAAATAGTTTTTTAGAACTTTTTTTCTAATACTACATATTAACATTTAACGTCCAAATTGGTTAAACTTTCAACAATTAATCATGATTGATGAAAATTTAAAACCTTAGGGGGTAAACTTTTTAAATTAAGAATACGGGGGTAAACTGAAATTAATCTTCCGAAAAAAGAGATGAGATTTTTTTCTTCAGGTAAAACAGATTTGCTTAGAGTTGAATTATGGTATGATAATGTATTTGCTATCAACTTTAGGAAATAAGTGAATAGATGGTAGCTCTTTTTAAGGAAATTACATCACTAGTGGATTATCACACTTAGCCGACGGAATCGAAACTGTTCTGTCGGTTATGATTTTCTTAGCCGACAAAACTAGATTCGTCGGCTAAGAGAAATAGTTCATCGACTAAGAACCACTTTGCCGATGGAATAAGTTCGTCGGGAATTTCCGTCGACTAAGCCCTTCTTAGCCGGTGGATCTGTGTTCCTGGTTATTTCCATCGGCTAGGATCTTAGGTCCTAGCAGACGGAATATGAATAGTTTCATTGACTAAGAACTTTCTTAGCCGACAGAAAAAATTATATTCCATCGGCTAAGAATTTTCTTAGCAGACATAACAATTTATATATAGTCGGCTAAGAGTAAAAATATAGTAGCAAGTCAGCCATAATTTTTTTTAGAATTGTACATAAGAAGCAAAATTTGCAAAAAAAAAGTCATGAAATAAGAGATGACTGGAATGGTGAAATACGTCTACGATTGAAAAATCACGTAATTTCGGTAAAGTCTCGGTGTTGCTAGTTGTGGTCAACGCAATTTACCATTCTTTCTCCCTATGGGTAGCCTTTTCTTCGAAGGTTATTTTTTGTAAATTTTTATACCACTGGTTGCGACTCATTGATTGGAAACTATTTTTAGTTGAAGGTCCGACCAAAATACATAATTTAGACGGTTAAAAGACAGTTTCCGTGCATTTAGGGGTTTGACTTACAGGATTGACCGCCCAGATCGAGCCCTTAAGTTATCGGATCAAGCTTGATCTGTAATGATCATATCAGATGGTCAATTTTTTGTTTGTCAAGTTTGATCATTAGAATCACAACATACCTACTAAAATTATATAACTTGTTCATTAAGTTTTAAGTAAATATTCTGTTTTAAAAACAAACTCTATGTAGAACCTCCAAACACAAAAAAGTCGTGAAATAAGATATGACTAGAATAGTGAAATACGTCTATGGTTAAAAAATCACATAATTCCGATAAAGTCACGGTGCCGCTAGTTATGGTCAACACAATTTACTATTCTTTCTCCCTATGGGTAGCCCTATCTTCGGGGGTTATTTTTTCGTAAATTTTTATATAACTGGTTACGTATCATTGATTGAAAACTATTTTTAGTTGAAATTCCGGCCAAAATATGTAATTTAGACGGTCAAATAACTGTTTCCGTGCGTTTAGGAAATTGACTAACGAGATTAACTGTCCAAATTGAGCCCTTAACGTTATCGGATCAAGTTGAATTTTTTACCATAGCCTTGTTTAACTATAATGATCATATCAGACAGTCGGATTTTCGTTTTTCCATTTTGATCATCAGAATCACAACATACCTACTAAAGTTGTATAACTTTTTACTAAGTTTTAAGTAAATGTTTCGTTTCAAAAACAAACTCTATGTAGAACCTTCAAACGAAAAGTCATGAAATAATATATGACCGGAATGATGAAATACGTCTACGGTTGAAAAATCACGTAATTCTGGTAAAGTCTCGGTGCCACTAGTTACGGTCAACACAATTTACCATTCTTTCTTCCTATGGGTAACCCTATCTTTGGGGGTTATTTTTTCATAAATTTTTATACCACTGATTGCGTCTCATCGATTGAAAACTATTTTTTATTAAAGATCCGACCAAAATACGTAATTTAAATGGTCAAATGATCGTTTCCATGTGTTTAGGGTTTTGACTTACGGGATTGACCGTCCAGATCAAGCTCTTAACGTTATCGGATCAAGTTAAATTTTTTTATCATAGCCATGTTTTACTATAATGATCATATCAGACGGTCGGATTTTCGTTTGTCAAGTATGATTATCAGAATTATAACGTCGCCTATGTTCTAAAAAAATAAATTTTTTCGCCCTTAGCTGATGAAATTAAATAATTCTGTCTCCTAAGGTATCACTTAGTTGACAGAATGATTGAATTCCGTCAGGTAAGGGTAAAAAAAATCATAACAATTTTTCCGCATAAAATTTTAGAAATTTCAGAAAAATTAGTTATCACTTAGACGACGGAATGATTTAATTTCGTCTGCTAAGAGCTAAAAATTTCACAATTCCTTTCCCGCGCTAAAGTTCTGAAAACTTAAAAAAAACTCAAAATTTATTCTTTAAATATTTTCTTCTTCAAACTCTCTTATCTTCTCTCCCTCTCATCTCTTCTTCAAATGGTGGTTGTGATGTGTGATGGTGGTGTGTGGTGATAGTGTGTGGTTGTGGTTTTTGGTGATGATGTTTGATGGTGGTGTGGTGGTGATTTTTGGTGATGGTGTGTGATGGTGGGTGGTGATGGTGTGTGGTGGTGGGTGGTTGTGGTGGTGGTGGTTTTTTGTGATGGTTTTTGGTGACTGTGTGTGGTGGTGGTGATGGTGTGTTGTGTGTGGTGGTGGTCTGTGGTGGTGATGATAATGTGTGGTGGTGATGATGAAATCGGAATGACCGGCGGTGGATTTTCGTTTTTTAATTTTTTAGGTTTACTGGCGAAATATTTCGTCGGCTAAGAGTATTTTTATTGTTTTTATTTTAAACTAATTTTTTCGAGTGTTTTTTTATTTTTATTTTATTTTGAATTCCGTCGGCTAAGAATCACTTAACCGACAGAATTTCAATTATTCCGTCGACTAAGATGATTATTAATTTTTTATTTTAAAATAATTTCGTCTATTAGGAACTTAAACGACGAAATCATTCCGTCAGCTAAGGTCCTAGTAGACGGAATTTTCGTCAACTAGGTTGTCTCTTAGTCGACGGAAAAATTAATTATGTCGGCTAGGGTCTTCACCGACGCATCTTAGCCGATGGATCTTAGTCGGCAGAATTTCCATCGGCTAAGAGCTTAGGAGACGAAAACATACTTTTAGCAGACGAAATTGTCCAGTCGTCTAAAAGTCATAATCCACTAGTGCATGTATATACGACTGAATAGATAATAAATCGTACATGGTAATCAATCGGCAACGATAGATTTAATATATTTTTTGTTACCAGAATATTCATGGTGCATATATATATATAGATCGAGTTTGATTTCAAAAACAAAAAAAAGATCGAGTTTGATTTCACCCAAATTAAACACTAGTGTTATATACAAGTTTTTCTAGATAAGGACAGATAGACCTCATCAATAAATGACTCGCAGTATATGTCAGTATGGAAATGCTGTAGGTAAAACGTAATATTAACATATATGCGGCAACTGGACTCTACAAAATAGGTATCTTTTTTTTGAATGTTACCTACCATTTATAATTTTCTAAATAATTTTTGTTTCACAAATGTCAGGTGAGAATGAGGTTGTTCAAAAGATGAGAGGGGCAATGTATGAGGGAATCTATTCTTGTGTAATCTATTTTGTCTTAATGGCATTTCCCAATAAACTTTTTCTTTAGTGTATTTTGAATTCAGCTGGATCCTGGTCTTCACTTATTCTCCTCTCTTTTCTATATAACGCTCCAAAGTCCAAACACTACATATCTCCACAACTCTCTTCACTATATTCAGAGTCATCGTCTAATCGATATATCTTGTGTGATACATGAAAAATGGCTTCAACATCAAACACTGTTGATCTAGAGCTAACATTGAGTCTCAAGCCCTCGTGGGTTCCCAAATCCATAACCAGCCTACTGACTGAGATTGCTCAAATTAACAATGCTTCCGCAAAATTGTCGAAGCTAGAAACTTATCTGCAAAAGCATGAGGAAGAGCTGTGTAGAATTCAGACATTTGATGGAGATCATAATCTGCCTCACTGCATGCTTCTATTGAAAGATGGTAAGCTGGTTACTCCATTTAGATATTCTTAGATTCTTTTTATTTAATTAAAAATATATATTAATTAGCATCTAATATTTTTCGGTTTGTGAAATAGCGATCGAAGTGATACATGAGCAAATTTCGATTATCAAGAATGGTGTAGAAGCTGATCACCATACCGCGCGAAATCAACCGGAAAAACCTATCTTTCCACCTTCCAAGCATCACTGGGTTTCGGTGCCGGTACTAATGAGATAGATCGATATCCATATCTTTACTGAATTTGTTTCTCATTATATATATATTTACTTATTAGATGGTGCGACCAAGCAAATGGAGTAAAAAAGAAGAATCCCAGGACACTAGTACAAATCCGAGGCCTAATCTCAACATTAACATCAATAACTGCTCAACCGGCTCAACGCCAATAGTAAATAATCATGCATCCCTCTTGCCGATAGAGGTCTCGAGAAATGGCCGGCGGGTTTGGACGCCAGAGCTCCATTCAAGATTTATGAAGACAGTAAATGACCTTGGAGGTGCCGAAGGTCCAGTTTTTTTAATGAAAATATGTTTGTAGGGGTATGTTTAACTTTTTTTTGTTTTTATTTTTATTTTTAATTTAATTTCCTATATTTTTAAATTGAGCAGCTGCTACTCCCAAACTAGTTAAAGATAGGATGCGGGTTGACGGGCTTACGAACGATCAAGTGAAGAGTCATCTACAGGTAATTGGCTTTGAAATCTGTTATTAAGCATAAAATGTGACGATGTGTTGCGACAATGTGCAATTTGCAAATCCTAAACTTATAGCTTTACAAGAACTAATACAGATGTGAAGTGGTATATATAAAATAATGGTACTCATCAAAACAAAAATTCGAGAGATTTAATGAGAGGTGCTTGCTTATATTTTTTGTAAATGTATCTCTAACTTATATTTAGTCGATTTGATTGGAAGTAAAATGCACACAATCTAACAATTCTCACCTTAGTTTCCTTTCCCAGTATCGCATGCACATGAGAGAATGTTCTAGCTACTAAGCTACAGTTCTTGGATTAATGACATCGAAATCCATCGTTGTGCTATGGTATAAGGAGATTGAGGCAAATTTTCCTCACTGTAAAATATTGTCCGTGTGAGTGTGTTTTTGATTTAACTGAAGAGAGATCTATAACGATACCAAAACTTGATCGAAGAGACAAGCCACTAATAGACATGTGGTTTTATCTGGCATTCTGGCTTTATCTAATTTGCTAACTTATGAAGGAATCATAACTGTTCTTTATATTTACTCTCTTGCTTCAAGCTTGTGTGGTGCTGTGGATATTCTTCCTTGAATTTTTGATCAACAGTGGCTAAGATGATGATTGACACTAGCTAATTAGTATTGATAACGTGCCTGTGATGAATTTGCAGAAATTGAGGATATACAAAAGGGCGGGACTCCCGGTTCCGCAAGCCGGAGCTGGCAGTAGTAGTGGAATGGCATCACAAGGAAACTGGACTCTGCAATCACAAGTTCCCTATACTAGGGATTTCTTTGGGACAACCAATAGTACTTCACCTGCTCACGACTCGAACTGATGCTGAGAGGGAGATGACAAGAGCAGGCATAGGTACATATGGAGCAACATGACAAACCAAAGCACAGAAATGGAGCTTGCTCAGGGGTTTTCTGATGGTTTAGGGTTAGGGTTTGTTCTGGTATGTTGTTGTTCGACTTACTCGGGCCTTGGACTATATTTTTGGGCTTTTTTGGGTTTTGAAAAATGATGCGTTCTTCTTGGTCACAATTTCGCGATCTAACGCAAATGTTTCAACCCATCACATTTCATTATTGGAGACGGGAGCAAACGAGCAATTTTATATCTACCGTCTATGTTTTGGTCAATTCCAAATGTGGTTCTGATAATATGATGTCTCCACCAATATCCCTCCACTTATATATGATGGCTTGAATGATAATCAACTTAAAATGTGTCTCTAGATGTCTGCGGTCTATCTCATCATGTGTCGTCATAAATGCATACAATAATTATAACTCTTCTCAAACTAGGTTCACTCAGTTGAATGTGATATCTAGACAAGTTCTTTTGAGGGTGTGTACTTAAGTGAGTCTCGCTCCACCATCTCATCATTGTTTACATGGTCGTATACGATTGAAGTTACCGAAAAGGTTAACGAATAACATTGTATTTCTTGATAGACCATTATGAGGAATATGAACCGAGTTGGCTCACTCTCCATGTACAAGACCTAGAAGCACATCATACATAACAGACTATGCCCCATAGGCTTGTAAAATATATAGAGATTTATTTTATTTTATTTTCACTATAAAGTCAATTTCTTTGGTCCAGCAAAATCAAGCAAAAAGAAAATAATCTAATGACACTACTTTTCCGTACCTAGTCATTATGTATCTCTATAAGACACTCTAATAAATATTTTCTCATAATGTATATTCACCATGCACATTCAACATGTAGTTAATTGCTAGAAGCATTTGCACATAATTTAGTGATATTCACGATGCAGAATTAGTATTGTGAAAGTAATATCATCAACTGTTACATAATTCTAATTTAATTGTTCAGATTACATGTCTCTGATGAACCAGTAGTTTGTATATAAATCAAACTTGTAGCTTCGATAATAACCAACTTATGAAACTCAAAGTTTCATTCATAGATAGCATAATGAAATCATTAGCTTTTATTTATATTATGGTAGTTGGAAGTCTCCAGAAAAAATAATCTGAACTAAACATCCTCCTTGCTTGACGCAAAGATCAAATTGGAGAATATTGAAATGAGAATACTTGTTGCCTTAGAATCTAAATCAAAGTTGATATTTGTTATCAACATTAAGAAATTAAGCGTTCTCACCTAGGTGACGAGGCAAAATACCTTTACGTTTCTAAAGAATGTTATTAAAAGGTAAGGTTATTGAGACTAATGATTAAAATGTTGAAACCACCGGAAAATTGTGTAATGTCTTTGCATAATCTTTGATTGTGTAGCCCGAAGCGTACATCGAAGATATTAAAATATATTAGCTAGAAACTAAATGATTTGAGCAAATACTCGCTATAGTATAAGAGATTAAAACACTTGGGTGTGATGCATTGTATCTTTAACTATCACATGGGCATCCCTTTCTAAATAAAGGTCGTGTATTTAGTAATATATTATGTCATGTTGCTCGATAAGGATGTTGAATACTAGATCATCATATGTAACGACCAAAATATACACTATCTTTTCTGCATAGAATGCAAGAAAAATTCGTGGATATATCCAACCAATATACAAACCAACTAAATATTAATGGTTTTGGTTGATGCATCGACAAAATTGATCAGATGTCACACTACTGTCCACAAGAAAATGTTGTGTTTGCTAAACTCTCACCCATGAAATTGAGGGTATACCACTCAGATTATCTTATAAAGTCTATAAGGTTTGATAATGCCAGAGAGTTTACATCGAAAGATTTTGATGATTATTGCATATCTCTCAGGATCTTTGAACATATAGTTTTTATATGTTCACACCCAAGATGGTCTCGCATATAGAACCTTGGTAATGAGCACAAATTTGCTAGTATTTGTGTCAGGCTATGTAATCTTGCATGCAACCATATTGGTCCAGTTAAAGCTCATTACTAACCGTTTACATTGTGTTACAGTTGGTGACTGGGTGGGAATATGAAGTTTTTACACTTACACGCATTTGAGTTTGTAGTCCTCATGCCAATTATGTCGCCATAACGTACAAAATTGGGTCATCAACAAATGATGATCATATATGTCGATTATGAAGTCATCCATTATGGGCTCTATAGAGCCCTTGATAGACGATCTATATATATAATGTCAGATTTACAATCGTCACTTTAATGAGATAGTCAATCCGTCGTTAGGAGGAGAGAAAAACGTCACCGTTCCTGATGAACAACATGTATAATGTATCATCTTGACCCCCAATCCACATATGTGATATTGAAGTGCGAAGAATTATATTTTTAGTTGAGGTACACATAATTCTGGATCTATGTAGTGTATCCCATAATATGTCAGACACTTCATTAAATCTAGTCAAAGTGACGAGATCATATATACCTACTGTAAAACTGCAAGGATAAACGTCCATGTATGACGTATCATGTATCGACCTAGCTGGACGAGGTACGACCATGACGGCTAACATGTCATATAGTCTCTGCTTAGAAGAGAGTTAGACCATTAGGTTCGAATGATTCTTATCTTTGGAATAAGATAAAATTGGCACAAATTAATCTTCAGGTAATCGCAATCTCAAACAAATTTAACTCATGCGATTAATCTGGATTATGGGTTTCGTCCTACAAGAGACGAAGTTGGGGGATGCTCCAACATTTAAACCCATTCCCGAAAATAAAAAAAATCTCGATAAATTTATTGAGACTTGAATCAGAATGAGATTTCATCAATGATATGTTTGTATTAACGGTGGCCTTCGAAATAATATCAAGCGATAATGTCGAACCTTTCTTTGTTAATGAATCTCAACCAAGAGACGACTAGCTAAAAAGGAATCAAACAATCCACGTCAAATCAGATTCCTTAACTAAGAGAAAGGTGTTATGGCCTGTTTTTCCCTTACCTCCTCATGTTAAATATGTATAGTGTAAATGAATAATTGTATGGAAGCATAATGAGAAATACGAGATTGTAAGATAAAATCTCGTTTAGCGGTGCAAGGATTCTTTCAAACGTCATGTGATTAATTACGAGAAGATGCATTTTTCTGTAATTGGCTCTACCAGATAAAGTACGTTAGTGACAAATAAAATTCGTCGGCCTGTTAGACTTTTTCTTCAGCTAAAGTAATAGCCGACGAAGTTTCGTCAGCTAAAGGTCGTCGACCATACTTTAACAGACGAAAATAGTGAGTCGTCGATTAAAGTCTGAACTGTAGCCAACGACAAGATTTCTCGTCGACTAAAGTATAAACTTTTTCTGACGACTTTTTAGATTTTTGTCGATGAAATTTTGTCAGGCAAAACTTCCTCCACTGGTCAAAATGGTTGTCCGAGCTGGACTTTAGCCATCGAAAGTCTTTATATATCATTGGCTAAAGTCTTTGTATATCGTTGGCTAAAGTATATATGTCGTCGGCTAAAGTATACATGTCATCGGCTAAAATATATATATCGTCGGCTAAAGTTGCTGGTTTCTAAAGAAAAAACTGCAGATTCTGGATTTCTATTTCCCCAATTTCACAATAGCCAACAACTCTCAAAATGAAAACAAAACACATTTTCATTAACAAACACAAATTAATGAAACTTAAGCATGCGTTTTGTTTCCGGGGAAACCCGTGGTCCCTTTAGCGGGTCACACGGCTCCAGAAATAGCGAACTTCCTTGTACTCCGAGTTTTCCTGTGTAAAGAACAAACACGTCAAAGAGGCGTCCCCGGGTTTACCGAGGGAAGCCACTCTGATGCTTAAGTCAGACAATGTCAATTAAGCAGAAAACTCAAGAATAGTCGAGAAGTTGCGCGTCCTCTTACCGGGAGGCACGCGCTGATATTTATAGTAGCACTAAAGACAGCATTCCTTGTCCTTTTCCAATGTGGGACTAGTTTCCCTTGCTTTTGTTTAGCTTTATGGCGAATTGGGCCCAGACAAAGGACCCAGAGTGGCTTCTCACATTTAATCGGGCTTTCACCCTATAAGCAATAATTCAAGCACAACTAATAATGCATATTTAAAAATTAACTAGACATTTAGAGGTTATTTTTTGGATTGTAACCCGGTAAAGGTGAAATATTAGGTTCCACCTATAAACAAGTCCCCCAAGTCCTCAGTCAAGGGGTACGCTTGGGTGGGGACTTAAAATCTTTTCTTTACCGGGTTACAAAGTTAGCAGCCAAACCCGGGGTATCCAGTCCCCCAAGTCCGTACGCAAGCGTAACCCGCAGATCTTTTCCACCTTTAGAAATTAAAACGACGTCCCTTCAGTGCACGCCTTTAACTGTATAAATGGGGGTGAGAGTGACAGTTTTGTCTCACTTCCAAACCCGATAACTTTTTCGAGCTTTTCTGCTTTCGCTTTCTTTCTTGTCTCTGTTTCTTTCGTTTCCAAGGCTCGAATCTGCCTCAAAACCCCTTCAAACGTTCCAAGCAAAGGTATGGCTTCTCCTCGCCTCTTTTTGTGGTTTTTTCGCGCGATTGTCCCTCGCGGGGGCAGTTTCAGTCGCGAGAGAGATTTCGCTCGCGGGAGGAAGATCCTTCGCGCGACTTTCGCTCTCGGGGGTAATTTCTCTGGCGGGAGGAAGATCACTCGCATGAGCATCAGTCACTATAAGCTGTGGCGAACAGGAAGGCTCGACAAGGCGGGTTGCGGGCGCCTCCCGGCCTAACCCTGTTGTGGCTGCAAAGCCTAGAGCTCCCATAAACCCGGTTCGAAGTCCCCCGGTTCCTGCTTCAGCAGCCAGGAGAGGTGCATCATGTGGCGGTATTGTCGGGGGTCCTCAAAACCGGCCACTACCCCGTGGAGGACAGATCATCATACGGCCCCGGGGAGGACGTGGCGGGTCGAGCATTGGCCGGGGTAGCGGGTCTGCAGCGCCATGAGCTGGAGCTTCTCTCAGAGGATTTTTTGTCCTTGTTTTTGTAGACTAGCTTTTATTTGTAGCGGCTTTCTGCTTTGTAACTGACTTTTTGGAATGAAAGTATTCAAGTTTTTCCTTTACATAATTCTTCCTGTCAAATAACACGGTAATCTGATGCATAATATGTAAGTTGATAAAATTTACACATATAGTGCCGGTTTGGCATGTTAACGTTATAAAATAAAAATAGGGTCGTTAAGGCTTTACGGGTCCGTTAGGACTTTCAAGGGCCGCTAGGGCTTTACGGGTCCGTTAGGACTTCCAAGGGCCGCTAGGGTTTTACGGGTCCGTTAGGACTTCCAAGTTTTGAAATAAGGCCGTGAAAGGCTTGCAATATTTCAAGTCATATGGAGATTGCCGAGTCTTGACAGTGAAATAAGGCCGTGAAATGCTTGCAATATTTCATGTCACATGGAGATTGCCGAGTCTTGACAGTGAAATAAGGCCGTGAAAGGCTTGCAATATTTCATGTCACATGTAGATTGTTGAGTCTTGACAGTGAAATAAGGTCGTGAAAGGCTTGCAATATTTCATGTCACATGGAGATTGCCGAGTCTTGACAGTGAAATAAGGCCGTGAAAGGCTAGCAATATTTCATGTCACATGAAGATTGCCGAGTCTTGACAGTGAAATAAGGCCGTGAAAGACTTGCAATATCTCATGTCACATGGAGATTGCCGAGTGAGGCATACAAGTAGTGCCGCTAAAGGCTGCATTCATTCAACAAACTGATTGATAAACATAACCCGGTAGGGTTTTATGCATTGCGGGCCTGAAAGGGGTTATATATAACATCAAAACATAATAAATTTGGACATTTGTAGATAACTTGGTACCTATTTGGGGAAGATATGTAGATGTTGTGCGTTCCATGGCCGTGGAAGCGTAACTCCACCCTGTACCCCTGATGTAAAATGTGGTCGGGCCCACGACTTCAACAATTTCATATGGACCATCCCAAATGGGTGGTAGAATAGCGGGTGGGAGGCTTGAGTTCGACTCTCAACGAGAGCACCAATTGTTTACGGGGAAACCCGTGGTCCCTTTAGCGGGTCACACGGCTCCAGAAATAGCGAACTTCCTTGTACTCCGAATTTTCCTGTGTAAAGAACAAACACGTCAAAGAGGCGTCCCCGGGTTTACCGAGGGAAGCCACTCCGATGCTTAAGTCAGACACTGTCAATTAAGCAGAAAACTCAAGAATAGTCGAGAAGTTGCGCGTCCTCTTACCGGGAGGCACGCGCTGGTATTTATAGTAGCACTAAAGACATCATTCCTTGTCCTTTTCCAATGTGGGACTAGTTTCCCTTGCTTTTGTTTAGCTTTATGGCGAATTAGGCCCAGACAAAGGACCCAGAGTGGCTTCTCACATTTAATCGGACTTTCACCCTATAAGCAATAATTCAAGCACAACTAATAATGCATATTTAAAAATTAACTAGACATTTAGAGGTTATTTCTTGGATTGTAACCCGGTAAAGGTGAAATATTAGGTTCCACCTATAAACACGTTTAAAACTTAACATATAAACTAAGTTAGGTGTGTTTAAGTGTTCAAACTAAACCCGCATAACACCTAAACTAATTATCATCAAAATCTCATGGTTCTAAAAATCGGCCTAATCGGCGACTAGTCTGTAGTCGGCCGGTCACCGAGACGTCTTTGGTCTAGTCTGCCAGGCTAGTCAACCAAGAGAAAAATCAGGAAAAAATCGGCCTTGTCAGGAAAAAATCGGCCTAGTCAGTGAAAAATCGGCCTAGTCGGTCCATTCGGCTCAACTCGGATAAGACCAAAAATAAGAAAGAAAAAAGAAACGACGTCGTTTAACTCATTTTGACTTAGTCAAAACTCAAAACCTAATTCGAGTTTAATATTTTAATGTTTTATTGACTATTTTTATTATTTTAGACATTATACTACATTTTACAAAAAAATATATGTTATTATATGTTTTAAAAATAAAAATTAATCTAAAAATTAAAATCTGAGTACTCCCTGACTACTCCACTACTCGCTTGTCCCCGACCGACTAGCGACTTTTAGAACCTTGCAAAATTTATGTTATGCAAATATGAAGGAGCACTACCATCATCTCACGGATCCTCCTGTTGCTCTGGAGCATCGAAAGAGAGCTGGATTGGTGGCATATGAGGTGTGGCAGGAGTACTTGCGCCTGAAGATGAGCAGCCTTGGAAGATGACGACTTGCGTGAGAATCTTGCGGTTAGGATCTCACGGCTGTTGCCATGGGATGAGCAATGCTTATTGAGCTCATTTTTCCACTCTTTGTACCTATATAAACATAAATTTTAGAAAGTGACAATATATAATCAGCAAAATATAACTCAATATATAAATTAAACTTTTACAACATCTTAACCGGCCTTCAATGTTATCTTAGGAGTCCCAAGAATATTCATAAAGCTTAACCAACAATAATCGATGACCGGAATAATATTTTCTTATCCGTCAAAATTATTAAACTTGAAAAAAAATTCAAAACCTAACCAAAACTCCTCAGAAAATTATAAAATTCACACCATTAAACTCCTCCAATTTTATACAAGTTATTTGTATGAAAAACTACCCAAAGCAGCGGCGGCTAGCCTGCAGAATCTTTCGTCCAAAAGTTGACCACCTCCAATCATCACCAAAATTTGACAAAATGTTCCTCTCAACATTTCAAAAAAAATTCTCTAGAAGAAGTCGAAGATCAATTCTAAGCCTACACGGTCAATTGAATCAAAATATAAAAATCCTCAATTTTAAACCCTAAAAACTTTAAATCTTTGATTCCCCTCACACACACCGAATCGAGCTACCAAATTCTAGAGAAATGTAGTACTAATCAAACTCAACCTATACATATATAGAACTCACTATATGGTTGCATGGGGAAAGAGAAATTCGATCGACCTTGAATCTGAAATGGCGGAGCTTTGGAGCTCAATTTCTCCCTCACGGCGGCCCCACTCGATGCACCATCTGTCTAGGAATGAAGTAGAGACGACGGTGAAGCTTTTGGGACTGGTGCGACAGTCTTCGGTGGCTTGACGGCGGCACTAGGCCTAGAAGAAAATCTGGCAGGCTAAACGGTGCGGGGGAGAGAGGAACAATAACTTTTTCTGACTTTTTAGCAGTCATCTCCGATACAACTCCTATGTAAAGAACTTTAGTCGACAAAAGAATAATCTCATCGTTGTCGGCTAAAGTCTATATTTTCGTCGCCTAAAGTATATTTTCTTCGGCTCAAGTCTATATTTTTGTCGGTTAAAGTCTATAATTTCATCGGCTAAAGTTGAGAATAGCCGACGACTTTTTTTCGACAACTTTAGCCAACAAAGTTTTTTGTCGTCGGCTAAAGTATAGTATAGCCGACGAAACAAATTCGTGTTTATTAAGAAAAAAAGTTTTGGGTTTCTAATTTGTGGTGATAGCATGAATTTGATTGATGCTCTTGAAGAGTTTAAGAAAACTGCAATTGAATTCGGAGTTTGAGATAAAAGACTTTGGGAGATTAAATTATTTTGTTGACCTAGAGTCGTGCAAAGTACAGATATCATTTTAGTGCATTAATCAAATTACATCTAGAAGATGTTAAGATATTTTAATAAGGATAAAACAACTTATTTAAGCAATCATAGTCATCCAAGGCCTAAAGACACTTGTTTGAGTTATTAAAAGTTTAGGTACGGAACCCCATACACCTCCAAGGCGCTTCAACACTAATCAGAATAAAATCTTAATCTATTATTTTTTTCACTAGATAGAAAGGATGTGTTCCTAACATGATTAGTCTTTAAACCTAAAATACATTTCAGAATAGTTTGAAATTATGTATTCTGCATGCCTTTCCACATAAGTGCATAACTACAGTTTTCTTATTCGGTCATATTTTCGTCAAAATGGTGATGGTGGAGAAGGGAGATTTGGCAAAAACGAACCGTATTTGTGCCCAAAGCAGTACATTAGGTAATAAAGTTGATCAAGTTTTCCGTTAGTTTCAGAGACATTGTATTCAATTGAAACTGTAACACATTGTTTTGTCCAGTGATCAAATTTGAAGAATTATTCTAGAAATGGGAAAGCTCATAATGCTGACATGAACAACATCGATCCGATGATAACTTGGTAAAGTAAAAAAACGAAATTCTAATAGATAAGGGAGCCACATAAAGTTTTATTCCAAACTACAATAATTTTGTGTCCACTACATTACAAGCTAGTTCCGTTGTCCTCACAACCTTACAAATCCTACTATATATATGCTCAGACAATTGCACAACATTACAAGAATTTACACATCTAGAAAACTCGGTGCCACCATGTGAAAGCTAAGACATTATTTGAAAATTATATATCTTATACATGGTTTTATTTAGTTACTAATCAAGGAGAGGAAGAAGCAGGAGGGATTCCAGGAATGAGGGGTACAGGTGGTAATGTGAATGGAGGTAATGGAGGGATTGTTGGGAATGATGGTGGTGGTGGAGATGGTGGAGTCAAACCAGGTAGTGGCGGAAACTTAGGCAATGGAGGCAAACTTGGAATCAATGGTGCTGGTGGAGGCTGAAATGGGTTTGGGATAAGTGGAGGTGGGCTTGGCAGAAGAGGGTTTGGAGGCAAAAGTGATGGTGGATTGAGAGGGTTTGGTGGGAAGAAAAAATCTGGTTGGGCTAAATTTTCTTTTTCAGTTAAGTCACTAAGGTGTCTTTCTGTCTTTGAAGAGGTAGTAGTACTAGTTTTGGAAGTAGGATTTGTTTGTTTTGCTGAGGTTGGGGGAAGTCCTGGAAGACCTGGGAGTCCTGGAAGGCTTGGGAGAGGAGGTAGTGTTGGTAGTGGTGGAAGCAATGGGATCATTTTACGGATAGAATCACCAAAGTCGGATTCTTGAACCGGTGAAGGAAATGCCAGTTCCTCAGTTGGAGAAAATAATGAGAGTTTCTCTGAATTAGTGGTAACTTCCTTGTTGGTTTTTTGGATGAGGCTTGGTTTTTGGTTGCATAGGTTGGGCTGCTTTAGGGGTTTAAAGGTGAAAAACCCAGCTGAGAAAATATGAGTGCCTTGCTTCCTTGACTTGAGGTGAAGTGAAGATGAAGCTGCTGCTGAGGCCACAGAACAATACAGCTCACTGCTGCGAATTAGCTTCACAAAACAGCCTTCAATTTTCTTGACATGTTTGCTCACTGAGAAAGGCAATTGGACTTTGAACACTCCTTGGTTATCTGTCTTCACTTGTGCTTGAAAGGTTGGTTTTGATGAAGTCACATCTTTGCATTTCACACCAACAGAAGCTCCTGCATAGAAAAAGATAATTGATATAAACATGTTGGAGTTAGAGAATCCAACTCAAACCCCATTATGAAGCTCATGTTCACCTATGCTGCAAACACATATGATTTGATCGAGTAATGTTGAAAATGTGTAAGGGTTTATTACCTGAAATGAAGTGGCTGGATTTTGAAATCCCATCTTGGAAACATGTCTCACAGTAAACTTTGCCTATAACCACAGCAGGTTGAAGCTTCTTCTCATGGCTAGCCTCTGAGGGAGTACTTGATGTGAGACTAATGAGGAAGAATATGGTTGGAAACCAAGACATTTTAGACCCCTCTATCTAAGAAACTCTATTGCTTTTAAGTTCTAAGAATGAGTTGAGAGGTTGAGCTTTTATATAAGTTGCTGGGGGCTCAGGTTTAATTTTTTTCTGGTTGCGTGGAGGTTAAAATTGAAATTTAGAATTTTCTGACCTGAAGCTTCTTAATTTATTCCACTCCTGGAAAAACCAGTCAACTGCAAACTACAAGCAGTGAATGTATAGGTGATCCTTTCCTACCACCAAACAAACCATACCAAAAGGAGAAGGTAATTATTTTGTGTAGTATTGATTAGGTTATGTGAGGTTGGATAAATTAAAAAAAAGAGGCATGCTCCTAGTTTTGCTTTGCTGGTTCTTTGTTTATTTTACATTAATTGGAGTTTGTTTCTATGTTGTTGTAAGAAATATGCCAAACAGAAACGGGTCCATGTTAGTTCACGAGACTTAGTAGAGCAACCATAGATATCACGAGTCTAAAGTGAAGTTGAACTCTATAATTTAACCAATTAAACAAAGTTTACAACAATAATTATCATTCTGCTGTATTAGAATATGCCATTTGAGCAGAGATGTGATCTTGTGAGGTAAGAATGTGAGTATTAATTAATGGAGATTCTGTATCTGGTGAGCTAGAACTATAGTAAGTAACAATTAATGTCGATTCCAAATCCCTTGGAGGAACTCTAGCAATGTGGTTATTGTGGTATTTAACTCTTTCTCATCTTTTGTTTGAACTCATTTCACAACTTTAAGATAAAGTTGATGTGCGTCATGCATCAATACATTGTAAAAGTTTTCTTGTTCTACACCATAAGGACACAAATCTAAGTTGAGAAACATATACAGGTAAGTAGCCTTTCCACGCACATTGCAAAACAACAAAAGAAATGTGAAAGGGCGTTGAAGACTATTGATGATAAAGTAGTCTGAGGTTCAACTTCAAAACCAATTGACAATAGAGAGAGTAACCTAAACTCTTATAAACCCACATGCAGAGTTCCATATTCTCGATGTGAGATATATATCTCAACACCCCCACACGTGTGTCGAATCTTTAAGCCTAACACGTGGACAACAACTTAGGTCATTATGGAGTTCGTGTGCCTTTTGGGCTTCACACGTGTACATGAGTAACCCGCTCTGATACCATGTTAAACGGTGACAAGCGTGGATAGTGGATCATCCGTGTACCGATACTTTCCCAACTTAACAACCTTTAAGATGTTGGGTTTTAACCACAAAAGACCTTCCACTTATGATCAGGTTATGAAACATCAGGTATGGTGAGACATATAGCCCAGGAGAATCGGAGAAGTAATTGGAGAGGGATCCGATGTGGGTTCCTTATCTTCGTCTGGTATGGACTTATGTCGCTAACGGAAAGTTCCGATTGGATTATCACCAAGTGTCTTTTGGTTTGTTCCTTCCTATTTCATCACGTGCAAGCCTTGAGTCAGGTTGCATGTGAGGGAGCCTGTTGAGAGTATTGGAGAATAATAGATCCTACATCAGAAAAGTGACAAATAAAATATAACTAATAAGTGAGTGAATCATTTCTAATTGTACTGAGGTCTTTTGTGGTTAAAACCTAACATCTTAAAGATGATTATATTAAGACAATATCTATACACGAATGATCTACAAATCACGTTTATCACCGTTTAACAATTGCAACGAAAATCTAACATGATACCGTGAGAAAGAAGTCGACAATGTATATCAAACTACCGGCCAACTCATCAGGAACGTACTTTACTGTAAGCTTCTGTGACATTCACATGTGTTGGGGTTGCATCAATGATTCCCTTCTCACTTTTTTATTTCGAATTTTGTGAGGATAAGTAATGGTTGTTTCAACTTTCAAGTTCAACAACACTCATGGATCGTTTATAACTGCACACTATTTCTCGTGAAGAATTTGTACTGCAAGATAACAAAAGGACACAACAATGGAAAATTCTAATATGAGTTAATATACTGTGTATCAATTTTTTTGAATATTTTTGTCCATCAGATGTAACAAAAACACAAATATATCTAACGGTTTATATTAATTCAATAATGGTAATCTATTTACCTGTTGTAAGTATATTTTTAAATTATCAAAATAAATAATCAAAGCAATTTTGTGGTTTGGGGGTTTTGTTGAAACTGCAGAGGAAGGAGTCGATCTGCCTTCTATGATTTTGGCTATGAGTGCGGATTGATTTGGTTCAGAATTTCAGATATTATATAATCGGGATGGCAAAGTAGAACTAGGGTTTTGTATTGAGGTGATTCGGGTCGGACATGGGTTGAGGAAAATTGCGTGGATGAACAGGCAGCAGCTGCGATAGAACTCTGCTAACAACGTGCAGCCGAGCACGAGCGTGACGATGGCCATCACCTTTGAGAATCCCGACGAATCATCATCTTCGTCCTTGACGTCGGCATCCACAACTTATCTGATCAATTATCTTGTTATTCAATTTCCAATATTTAGATGTGTGATTGTTCAATTGTACATTGCAGTTTTATCCGTAATACACTGGGGTTATATTCATCGTTTTCGTAGTTGAGAGTTGTTATAGCAAGTGAGAATATATAATTGCATTTGCCACTCCGTGCAGGAATTATATGCTTTCATTTTTATATAATTTATATACATAGTTGAATCATTGATGAATAATTGCTATTAGATTACCAACACCCAAATTCACATGTGTTCTTTCAAATACAAAAGCCTGGATTCAGAAACATATGTTACCCAGAAAGTCTCATGCTTGTAACTCAATCAAATGAATCAATCAACATGAAATCTGGCGTCCCACTGTCCTCTTTTTGAAAGCTTAACAGTTGGAGATAAGAATGAAAGACCCAAAGATAAGAACCTTGTATCAATGCCAGCACTCAGATAAGATAATTTGACTTATTTGATGAATTATGGTAGAATGCAATGAGAGAAGAAGGGAAGAAAATTTAGGAAGATGTGAGTTGCAGAGAAAATGTATGGGGAAGGCTTGGATATACCGATTTGGTTATCTTTTTCTTTTTATAAAATAAGTTTAAATTAGTTGATCAAATAATAAAAGGTTCACACTTTATCGTTAGAAGCATGTATACCAATAAAACAACCAACGTGTTGTTATACTAGTAAAATGTTAATAGCATGAGTAAATTGTCGTTGAGTCTTTTATCGTGTAATGAGGATATTTATATTGTAATTACAATACTTTAAGAAGTTTTGATTTATATGACAACTTTTCTACATAGTTTATCGATAATTGAGGTGAAAGTAGTAATCAGGATCGATTTTGTAGTAATTCTTTGTATGAGAACCATTTGATTCATAAGTCGACGAATTATTGAAAAAGTAGTAATCAAGCTTGTATTTATAGTATTTTTTCAATTACAAGTTTGATAATCATTTTACCAATCTAACAACATATTGTCGTAATAATGGTAAAACTAATGTACATATGGTAAATAAGTTGTTTGCGTAACAAAGTCCTTTACCTTGTAAGTAATACCTTACTTCATGTAAATTTTGTTGTTATTGAGATAATTACTCATAATACTATGTGTTTTACTATAAATTACTACAAATAAGGTATAACTAGTAATTATGGTGGCATTCTTGATATTACTTAGAATACGATTATTTTTACAAAAAGAATGATAATTTTACCTCTAATAACAACGAATATTGTAAATATTAATAATGAGACCTAAAATATATGAAGTTGTTAATCTTGTAAAATAGTTATTTTTTTATGTAATTATGGTCCTTTTTGAAGTAAATTACACCATTCATGATATATTTACAACAAATACCATATTTAACGTATTTAGTGATAATTACAGTGATAAACTAAGTAATTACAACATTTACGACCCTCATTACAAGTTTTTGATCAATTCACGTTTAACCTAATTGAAATGTTCATAAAATTGTAATTTTTTTACACATGTTACAATATTACTGGATGACCTGTTTACATGTACAATAAGTTTTTTATTTTTATGTATTATTTTAAAATAATTAATGTATATTATGTATCAACTCACCATAACCTTACCCCACAACAATAGCCCGATCTCTCATATAAATGTTACATCCTGAAATTGACACATTGTCTTTACTTCTACCGGTTTAAGATTATCTTTGACACTGTTATCCTGTGAAAAATGAAACAGATATATATATATATATATATATATATATATATATATATATACTCGATCTTACAGTTCATAAGGATATATAGTTCTCTTGTTCTGACGAGACTCTAAAAAACATAAATGTATCTATCTTCGATCTTCTATCTTCTATCTTCTATCTTCTATCTATACTAGTTTGTTATTATTTTATTACAACAATGGCTTATCTTCATTGTCAGACTCGGAACCATGCATGTTCCAAATGAATGGTTGCAAAATATGAATTCTGATGAAGAATATAAGATTGTTTATATACTCTTGTTTTTGCTGGTGACAGTTTACCATTAGAGTATGGCCATACAGTGTGACAATCTATTCGACTGCGACGTGGCCTTCTCAAGTTCTCATCGTGACTTGCTGAATTCGATTCAGCTCTGCTTCGCTTCGATTTATGAAAAAACGAACTACGTGTAAGAACGCCGTATAGGCACTTGTAACCATTCTAGCTACATATGGTTTCGTAGATTCAGGGCGTGATGTCAGTTCCTACGTACACAGAAACATCAAACATGCATATGATATCCATAATAGACTGATCGAACTGCAAAGCTCTGGACCAGAGTGGTACACAGATTCAAAGAAAATAATCATGCAAATGTAGATCTAATTAACTCCTCTAAAGTTCAACCCTGTTATTATTGTCGATCGATACAAACCTTGAAGTACCCAAACTATCAACAAGCTTAATTTGTTTCAAACCAAGCTATGATTTTACACTTAATACGCCTATAAATAAAGCAACTAAAACCCAGACCTAGCCAGTTCCTCCTGCGAGGGCGACCCTTCGAATTCCTTATCTTTCTCAATGTATGGCTCCAGTTGCAGTCCTAGCTAACAGTAATACTACAAGTTGCTTCAGACGGGGCTTGGGTTTGCATTTCGTTTATATACTTGCCTAACAGGCAAAATTGACATAGGACAATGCGGCGATCTATTTGAAACACATACATCTTTTGCTTAATTGAGGGCTAAAATAGCATTCACAGGTGTTCCTGATCGTAATATGCAAGCTAGGAGCTGCTTCAAATGAATATCAGAATATGAGAAGCAGCAACATATACCAACCAACTAGGAGTCTAGCTAGGACCATATGCTGGCTATAATATGTCACTAAGGTTTAGAGCTATTGAAGGATTCATATTCTAAGTTCCTGATAAAACAACAATTGACCAGGATCTTGATGGAAAAGTAGTGTTCATGTGTTAACAGTGGTGTTGAACCATGCGCTTATTTATAGAGCTCAAGTGCTCAATAAGAATATGATAGGTACATAAAAGTTCACATAGTATAGTTGAAGGATGGAACAATCAAACAGGCCAGGCATTCTTATAAGAGACGTTAAAATGTGGTAATTTGCAGTTTTAAAAGCACCAAGGAAGATCAGATACCTTACCATATATGCATTTTAAGAACTATAGGATATATACAGAACTATGTATGATTTCAAGTTCAAATCTTTGAGAATCAGATTCTTCCCTGGTGTTTGTTCGCGCTAGCTAGCCAGGGCCTGAAGCCAGCAACCTTCTATTTTCTTGGCCCAAACCTTCATTGATTATACAAAGAAAAAGGAAAGGTGTAGAAACTGATTTTTCCTGAATTAGTTGTTACAGTCTTTACAGTAATATATATAGCTACTACAGTTGATGTCTAGAAGATCTACAAATCTCACTAATCAAGCTAGCTATTAATCTGAAAGATAACAGTTTACATAAAACACTAGCTATTGAATGGCATTAATCCTAGAGGATTCTGTGAGCTGTGGAGAGGGATTCTTGATCAGAGGAGAAGATATATTGCTGCGTTATTAACAGAAGGAATTCGAATGAAAAAACACCCCAAATGATACTATTGGGCCAAAACAATATATAGTTTCTGTAGTGGAAAGCTATCCAAAGCTAGTAAATATGTAAAACAGAGTAAAATTAAGGTTTTACAACATTCAAAATTATCCACACCAGGCCTAAAGCAGCTAGCATGGGAATTCACTCTGAAGCATTTTACCTCGAGTTGCCTATATATCTACAAGAGTCCAAATTTAATGGCTTAATTCCTCATTTTCTGATATGCCCGAAGTAACTACATCACTATAATTTCCTTGCACACAGACTCCTGAGTCCTTACTAGCTCCTACAGCTAGCTTAATTTGTTCAGTGCATCTTCTCATCTTCATAGCCAAAAATTGCCGAACATAATATAAGCTGATAAGGGAAACACAGAAAGCTTTATTTCCAAATACAAATATTTATTATTATTATTATGCACGTGGCTTAGTCCTTACAAAGTAAAAACTTACAAA
Source organism: Comarum palustre (assembly GCA_951800085.1). Classification (NCBI taxonomy): domain Eukaryota; kingdom Viridiplantae; phylum Streptophyta; class Magnoliopsida; order Rosales; family Rosaceae; genus Comarum; species Comarum palustre. Next base: position 4,215,187 of record OX637572.1, on the reverse strand, counting down.
ACCTAGATAACTTGTGCCAACATATAGCAACGTGGAAGCTTTGGCAAAGGAAACAAAAAAAGTGCGCGAAAAAAACTAAGATATTACTTGAGATACATATATATCATGGAGAAGAAGAGGCAACGGGGATGACTTGGGCTACATCATTAGTCTTTGCTGTAACTTCTTCTGTTTTTGCTCCTATTCCTGGAAGACCTGGGAGTCCTGGAAGCCCTGGGAGACCCGGAAGTCCCGGAAGTCCTGGGAGACCAGGAAGCCCTGGCAGCCCTGGAAGTCCTGAAAGCCCTGGGAGTCCTGGAAGACCTACTAGCAGGTGTCTCTCTACCTTTGAAGTTTTGGTTTCAGAATTGGACTCTGGTATTTTCTCTTGGTGGGCCTTGAAACCTGGAAGACCTGGGAGTCCAGGAAGGCCTGGGAGTCCTGGAAGACCTGAAAGTCCGGCAATTAGGTACCTCTCTACCTCAGAAGCGGTAGTTTTGGCTTCCTTTTTCGTTCCGATTCCTGGAAGTCCACGAAGACCTGGGAGTTCAGCAATTAGGTGCCTCTCTACCTTTGAAGCAGTAGTTTTGGCTTCCTTTTTCGCTCCGATTCCTGGAAGACCTGGGAGTCCGGGAAGGCCTGGAAGTCCAGGAAGGCCTGGGAGTCCCGGAAGACCTGGGAGTCCTAGTAACTTTTGTTCTTCAATTGATTTTGTGCTTGCTTTTTGATTTGGCACTAGGTCAATCAGGTGCCTCTCTACCTCAGAAGCAGTAGTTTTGGCTTCCTTTTTCGCTCCGATTCCTGGAAGACCTGGGAGTCCGGGAAGGCCTGGAAGTCCAGGAAGGCCTGGGAGTCCCGGAAGACCTGGGAGTCCTAGTAACTTTTGTTCTTCAATCGATTTTGTGCTTGCTTTTTGATCTGGGACTAGGTCAATCAGGTGCCTCTCTACCTTAGAAGCAGTAGTTTTGGCTTCCTTTTTCGCTCCGATTCCTGGAAGACCTGGGAGTCCGGGAAGGCCTGGAAGTCCAGGAAGGCCTGGGAGTCCCGGAAGACCTGGGAGTCCTAGTAACTTTTGTTCTTCAACCGATTTTGTGCTTGCTTTTTGACCTGGGACTAGGTCAATCAGGTGCCTCTCTACCTTAGAAGCAGTAGTTTTGGCTTCGAATTCCTTTTTCGCTCCGATTCCTGGAAGACCTGGGAGTCCGGGAAGACCTGGGAGTCCGGGAAGACCTGGAAGTCCAGGTAGGCCTGGGAGTCCCGGAAGACCTGGGAGTCCTAGTAACTTTTGTTCTTCAATCGATTTTGTGCTTGCTTTTTGACCTGGGACTAGGTCAATCAGGTGCCTCTCTACCTTAGACGTAGCAGTTTTGGCTTCCATTTTCTCCGGGTGGGCACCGATTCCAGGAAGCCCCGGAAGACCAGGTAGACCTGGTAGTCCTGGAAGACCTGGGAGTCCTAGTAACTTTTGTTCTTGAAGTGATGATGACAGCTTGCGCTTTAGGGGCTTGAAGGCGAATAACCCTGCTGAGAAAATGTGTGTCCCTTGCTTCATGGACTTGAGGAGAAGAGAAGATGAAGCTGCGGTTGAGGCTACAGCACAATGAGGTTCACTGCTGCTGATTAGCTTCACAGAACACCCTTCAATTCCCTTCACATGTTTGCTGACTGAGAAAGGCAAGGGAACTTTAAACACTCCTTGGTTATCTGTTATTGCTTCTGCTTGAAAACTAGGTTTTGATGAACGGCCATCTTTGCACTCCACACCAACAGACGCCCCTGCGTAAAATCAAACCCACAATAATTTGAGTATATTGCATGTTCGGGTTTGTAATATGCTATATAATACATATCACTTGAACAAATAGTATGAATGTGTAAACATGCAGTGAAAATTTTGAAAAGGTTACCAGAAATGAAGTGGCTCACGAACCCGTCTTGGAAGCAAGTATCACAGTATACTTTGCCTACTACGACAGCAGATTGAAGCTTCTCTTCATGGTTAGCGTTTGAAGGAGTGGTATATGCTAGAGTACTAAGAAGGAATATGGTTAGAAACCAAGACATTATACTCTCTATTGATTCTAAGTGTGTAAGAATGAGTTGAGAGAGGTTGGCTTTTATAGAGGTTGGTTGAGACTCAAGTGGATAGTCTGATATACTTAAATTCTCTGAAGGATATTGTACAGCTTTTGGATGGAGGTAAGGAACATAAGCTTTTATGTAGCTTGTAATTTTGTTGGTGTAAGAATGCTAAAAGGAATACTCGGGGTCCCTGTTGGTTCACGAGAAGAGCAAATCACAAATATCTGAGGGTGAAGTGATGGAAGTGATGGATGCATGGAGATGTATTTCTTATTAACTGTTATATATCAACTAGTTGAAGATGTTGCTGTATACAGTTCGCTATTTATCTATTATGGATGTAGTTCAAACCAACACCACTTGAACAATTTTACAATTAATTTTCATTTGTTTTAGATATTGTCATTTGAGATCGGATCTTGTTATGACCTAATTTTATAATAATATTAACATGCAGTACCCATGTTAAGGCTTTAATTTACAATTAACGTTAATTATTTGAAGTCTAGCTGGGTTTTTTTTGATAATGCATATTTGTTGTCGTCTCCAAACTATAAGACATTGACATATCGAATGAATATATTCCTTCTTCATGTCCAGCTTCACCCTGATGTAACGATTGATATAAACGTAGAGAGAAGCATAGTTAAAAATTAACCTTCGCCCAGATTAACAATGGAAAATGAGAAAGAGCCATTCAATTGTAAAAACTACAGTAAAAAAAGTCTGGCCTTGTCTTTCTTATTTCGGCAAAACCCTCATCGTATATCCTTCTCATTTCAAACCTAAAACCAATTTAATCCTTACGTACAACTCTTCCTATTTCATTACAAGCAATATTCCTCCTACACAGTCGACATTAGTATTTTTATCTAATATGAGCATTGATCTTTCTTGTACCCCTCTAGATATTTTCCGGATGATGTTCATCAAATGAGTCCCACCAAGAAAATAACATGATATATACTGGTTGTCACAATGGACTAAAGACTATCAAGCATCTGAACCGGACTATAGCCCTATATACTGCATCAAGAATATTATAAGAGTACGTATGTGCATGGATGATTGCGATGAAATTGAACCAGACATTATGGACCGGGCCAAGACCGACCCTATCTTAAAATTTAGGGTTTAACACGCTAGGTTAGAATTAACAAAATTTATGATCAAGTAAGATAGGACTAGGATTGTCATTTGGTTTGGTAAATACCAAACCGATCGAAAACCAACCGAATATTTTCGTTTTAAAATTTGGTAATTGAAATTGAAATAACCGAAACCGAGAAATACCTAAAAAGTTAGTTTGATTTTTGGTAAATACCGAATTTACTGAAATGTTAGCTATTTAAACACTCATATTTGTAAATAAGGTTCGACATTTTAATCTGACCATAAACATTACCGAAAATATATAACTTTTCTACCCAAGCCGTATTTCATTATTCTGATCATATCCTATTTCACATGATTTTTTGAAAATTTTGCTTTCTCTATATGATTGGTTCACAAAGATCTACACTTGAACATAACCTACTTAAATAAGTTATACCACATTAGTAGACACGTTGTAGTCTCTATGACTAAAATATATGAAATTAAAATTCATCTGTTTGATTTGGTCAGTACAATTAAATACGACTAATTGAATAAATTTCACATATTTTTGACCACGTTTAGATCTTGATCAACGCGCTCAACTTTAATACGATGCTACTTATTACACGAAAACTTTATTATTTAGCCCCTTATGTCTTATTTTGATCTATTATTTTGCTCACACTCTCTCATATAAATGAGAAGTAATGCTCCGTGTAAAAATATTAAAAAGTTTATATCTCAACGATATAGCTCCTCATAGAGAATCATAAGAATACATAAGGTTGACTACTTTAATCAAGACCCAAACATTACAACAAATATGTGATATTTTTACCATAGTTATATCTCACCATACTGATCACATATTTCATAATATTTTCAAAAGTTTACTTTTCTCTACGGTTAGTTCATAAAGATGTATTCTTCATATAGTTATACCACATTAGTAGGCACATTGTGGTTTCAATGACTAGATTTTCAAAAAAAAATGCTTCCTCTATTGTTTCATTATATTATGAAAATATGTTTGTTGAAAAGTTTGGTAATATATACCTAAAACCGAAAATCGAAATACCGAATTTAGTAAAATTTATCTCATACAGAAAAATTTGGTTGGTTTTTGGTAGTCATATTTCATTACCGAAAGCTTTGGTTTTGAAGTTAGTAACAATATTCATTACTGATTCGAACCGATCGAATGGTAGACTTAGGTAGGAACTAGGCTTGAATATGCAAACTCTTACCTGCCCTAAGAGCCCATTTTGTTAGAGTTAAAATGGTCGGGTAGGGCTGACCCTATATATAGGACTAAATAAGGCCAAGATGAGCTAGTTCGTTTTTTTCTTTTCTTACAATTTAGCTCAATACTCAATTATTATATTACTTATATACAATACACACTATTTTGTAGTCATATTTAACATATACATGCATATGAATTATGCTTAACTTAGGACATCTATATAAGTATAGAATTGAATTCAGTTTACCCCATTGAAGTTCAGAGGCAACTTCATGTTAGTCCTTAAATTTTCAATTTCATCAAAATGCCCCTTAAGCTTTCCAAATTTAATCAGTCGTACCCAATTTAACAAACTCTGTCCAAATTAGATGCTAAGTCTATTAATATGGCCAATTGAAATGGCTAGAAGGGTCATTTTATTTTTAAGGAAAAAAACACACGACAATACTCTTTCTTCTTCGATTTTCCCCGATAAAATCTTCCCAAATTGCTCTTAATGACATCTGAGCAATCTTCATCATCATTCCCTTAATTTCAAATGTTATAATATTCATTCACCTCTTAAACATTACCTCTCTCGCCGGCCCCCACACTACCACAACTATTAGATAAGAAAACCACACATGCAAGTTTGACGGTATCTGTTAAATTAGACATGACTGATTGAATTTAGAAAACTTAAGGGGTATTCTGATGAAATTGAAAGTTTAAGGACTAACATGAAGTTGCTCATAAACTTCATGGGGTTAAACTAAATTTAATTCATAAGTATATATAAATGATAATATAAGATGTTATACTCATATATCTCATGAAGTATCTCTCTAAATCATCAAAATACAATCGTTCTTCAACAAAGTAAAAGAAAATCAAAGAAATAAAGCTAGCAAAATCAAATACATTAAAAAAGATTAGTTGTATTGTATTTAAAAAAATAAGAGACATATTAAAATAATAGAAAAAAAAGAAATTATAAGGGCCTAAAGAGTAAGCTTTTAGGACAGGGCCTAAAGGGTGAGCTTTTAGGGCAATGCCAAGTTTATCCCTAAATGACTGAATAAGGTAGGGTCGTAGTGTAGAACTGAGTTTTATTTGTTTAACCCTTACCCTATCCTATCTGAGAAGGGCTAAGGCCGGATAGAGCTTTAGACCTAGAGAGTAAGGCGGATTTTAGGACGGGTTAGGACCGAAGGACCAAATGATAAGGCCTAAATCAGAATATTATTAGTGTAGGTCCAAAATTCAGATTAACATATGATGAAGGGCATAATCCCCCAGTTACTGAAGGAATTCATCACCATCTTCATGTCTTCTCCTTCATCTGGGATCAAACTGTTTGCATCTTTCACTGGTATGCATGTGAAGTGTTAGGCCTTTTGAAAGACACTCCCATGTGTTGACCCATCTTGCATCGAGATTCTTTGTTGTTCATAGTTTTCTACTTCTCGGGTGTTATAATTGTGAGGATAAGTATAATTGTCAGAAGAATAATCCATGGACCGACACCCATTTCGTCTCCATACTCCATAGTCCACAACTCCATGCTCCATAATACTAAAAGAAAACAGACGCCAACGCAGTGGTTCACAATCATTAGACAACAAAAGGGTCTAAGAATTGAAAGGTTGCTCACCTGATACCAGTAAACTCTCACAGTCAAGTTTATGTACAAAGCTGCTGGTTTTGTAGTACATGAAGGAAATGGTTTTATCTACTTGCATCTTTTTCTATCATGAATTCACGGACCAGGGGAAGCCCCTCGTACTAGGGTTCTCGTCATGTCTAATCTGTTGATTAAACAATCTCACATACCTTCATGCTGATAAGATTGTCCAAAAACAAGCAAAGAGACGAGATTGTCTGGTAGCTTCCTAGTGGTAAATTAATAGTATGCTATGCCACTACATATGCAGCGTGGTCATCTTGGCTTCTTGCAACACTCGATTTTTTAGATTTGATTTACAGCATGGTCTTCTTTTCTGGCCATACTTGGATCATAGGTTTTGTTTTTGATATGCAGCATTCGATCATGGTCTTCTTGCCACGATTTACATAAGGGATTTATATAATTCAACTTTAAGGGACTCGTAATTCAACTTTAAGGGACTCATAATTCAACGTTGCATTGCGTCAAATTTGTAAATACTAGCCGACATGCAGGAAATTCTTATCGAGTTAATTATCGTCATTTGGCTTAATGAAGAATTAACATGCCTGTAATATTGTTCTTCACTAAAGTTTAAGACCCCTTGATCTCAATCTTGAAAAATCAAATCTAAAAAATGAGGGATTACAAAGTTTGGTGAATTGGTGATATTTGGTGAAAATTTCCATAGTGTTTGTTTCATAAAAGTTGTATAATAATAAACTGGGTTGGCACTCCACTCCACTCCACTCCAAGTATTTAGAGGAATAAATTCTAAAATGTAGAGTAAAAAACAACAAGGCAAATTTGTAGAGAAAAGCTGGTGATATATTAATTTGGTTGAAAGAGAAAACCCGTGTTAATATTTAAGAGAACAAAATATGTAGTATCTACTATCAACAATGACGGTTGCCATCAAGATTCAAATGAAAGTACAAAAGATACCAGTATAATAACACTTTCCATCTCCTGGCATCAATCAAGCCTCATGAGAATACCCACTAGAAATCAATCTACAAAGTTATGATACAAACAAGTAACGAAGACCCGGACGTGTTCCCGCCCGCCCAAATCCAATGTATGACTGGTGATCTCAACGTATGGCTCTGTTGCACTCCTAGCTGTACAGTATAGTCGTTACTTTCAGACAGGGCTACAGTTTACATGGTTATTTGTAGTCGCTGAGTGGCAGAATTGAGAAAGGAAGACATGGGAGGAGGTCCAAAACACGTCTTGCTTCATTCAGTGTTCAAGTATTCACATGTGCTCCTGATCGTAAAATGCAAGGAGCTGCTTAACATGATTGTGCCAAGCAGCAACATTCAATCCATCAACTAGGACCCAGTCAACGACTGCTGCTGCTGGTTGCTCCCACCATTCATCAAGCTGCATAGATAGATTGCAGAGTTCAGACTATTAATAAGGCTAAAAGCAAAATAACTATTGAGGATTTAATTAATTCAGCGAAGGTAAAAAGATGAGAGAGCTCCTGTAAATCTGCTACTGTACAACTAAAATACCAACACTATCTAACCCTCAAAGCATGGCCATTTAGATAAGTGCACGTGGTTGTGGGGAATACCAATTAGGCAATTACTAAGGATAATGAAACCAAAATCCAGGAACACTGGATGTTTGCATGGGCCACATGCTCAAAGGCACACAATTTGTTGGCTATGGTTCAGTATGTGCAGTAACCATTGTCCCCAGTGTGTGGCCAGGTAAAGATTTTGCAGCATGATTGATAAATAATAAAAAAAAACTAGCGTTCAACTCACATAAATTTAAGGAATTTAATGCGGGCAACACACAAACTAGAAGCAAAAAGCATGAGTTCAATATTTTATGGAAAGTACTTGGACAAATGAAACCAGCCCACCTCCTAACCCAAAAATAAATGGAAAGCTTAGTTCCATTTATTATTTAATCCAGTATTAGAATATCAAATTATCAATATAAGTAAAAGATAATAGAGCAACTCCAATAAAATTCACATGCATGCAGGTAGATAGCAATGCAATGACAGATACTTCAGCTTCTGATAGTCTCTTACCAATCCCCTAACGTAATTGCAGTCTTCCAAGCACTTCTGAGCATTCAGAATTGCAGTCTTCAGTTCTGGCAACCATTTCTCTGTGACAGTTCTCTCTTGCTCAGCAGCCAAATTCAAACAGAAACTCGTTTTCCTGCAGGGTAAGTGCGTATGATGTCAAATACAATCTCTGTACTTCAAGAAAAGAGGGAAAAAATGCACCGTGTAATTATGTCAAACAGTCATATTCATGGATATTAGATAACATCACCAACTCAGAAGGTTTGACATGTATTATGAATGTAACATAAAATCAGCTTTGCATCCTGAATATTCGCAGGAGATAAATAGCAAGATGCCAATTGGCAGTTCAAAAGGCCATGTGTAGCTTTACCTATCATATTCTTGTTGAGCTCTATAGGCATGGTTCAACAACACATGACCACTTTCAACAAGGTCCTGTCGTGTATGGACCAAATTGATTGCCTTTGCTAAGTCCTCCAACACGCTAGCCTCAGAACCACGAAGTTTTAAACAAAACTCCAGCGACTCTAGCACCGAGGCTAAAGCAGCGTCTGAACCCTCCAGACCTGCAGATATGACAAAATAGAAACCACCCCATTAAGCTAGCATATAATGTCATTGAGAAATATATCCTACAGAAAACAACAAATGAAGTAGAACAAAATACGTCATAAAAGAATGCATATGCCTTTAAAGTTAAAAGGATTTGTATTCACACAAAGTATGTTTACTAGACATACTTGACCCTGAAGACAACATCCTAAAGACCAAAACCAAGCACAGATGATATTCAAAATTAATATTTAATTTGAAAACCAGAACTCCTTAGGACCTAAGCTTCATGAATGAGTATATGCTAAGGACACTGCTGACTATGAGATAAGCATCTTCATCCAGCACAGGGATGAAAGAACCCGTTACCATGTTCTATTAGAGTTTGAGATCCAATAAAATAAGAGTTTTTGAGGCAGCAATGAATTAACACCTCCATATTGATCAGTAGAAAAGCCAAATCAGTAAGTGAACTCTGCCAATCATTGATATACTATGGGTTTTGGCTTTTTTCGTCTTGAACTGTAATGGAAAACCATTATGAACATAACCAAAAGTTGAAGACAAATGCGTTCTCAACAGAGCATTGGATAAAATGTGGCCAACTGGATAGAGTGTTAACTCTTCCTATTACAGATAGGCCTCTAATTTCATGCTTCTAATGTTGTCACAGATGAAATGAAGACTCACCACCAGGATACTGTAGGGCGGCTGACACACGACATATAGATGGTATTGCTGATGGATCCCTAGCACCTGCTTTTGCAGTTAATATAGCTGCATTCTTTTCTGCAGCAGCAACAGCTTCAGATCCAGTAGAGCCGTGTGCACCCATTGACTCCAATAGTGCCTGAAACAAAAGTTCGTGAAGGATTCAGAACACCGGGGACTGCTTATGGACTCAGGAAAGTGCACATGGATTCAAGAAAAACAAAGTTTTATACTTTTTAGCCAGCAAAAAAAACAGAAAACTTATTGATAATCAAGATCCTAGATTTAGCATTCATATATGTTGAAATTTGAAATTGGTTAGACTACTCTAAATCCTACGAAATGAAAATACTTAATTCAATACTCTGTGTACTCAAGATAAAATACAGATTCATCAATATAATAATCAAATCACCAATTTAAAAATCAAACTATTACAAGTGATACTTAAAGCATAGATGTACTTAATCGTGACACAGCATCCAATACTAATGCATATAGACGAACCTGTGGAGTTGCTGGAAGCATGTAGAGACTATTATCAGGACTTTGATCAAAAGCAGATACTTCTTTTTCAATAAGATCTTTTGCATTATTTGAAAGATCCATAACTATTGTGCATGCTGGAATAATAGTGCTTGATGCATATTCCCTTGCAGCTAATGGCTGCTGATTCCAGAAGGCAGCAGCATCCTACACATTGTCAAAATCACATTAGAAAAAGCTACAGTAAAAAAACTGTGTAACTATATATATCATTTGTACAAGTCTACCAGGGATATAAAGTATCCATGGCACATACGTAGAACCACAAATAGGATCATTGGCCATCATAGTAACATCATGGTTCAAAAAAGACCATATAACACGGACTCCACCAACTAGTTCGTATGTTAATAAAATTGTATTCATTGACCCCAATATGTATGATACATGAAAAACTTTCAAGTGAAACATAGAAATTTGCATTGTATGACCAAAACTGCAAAATAACATTACATGTAGATCATGCAGTTTTACAGGCAATATTAAAGCTCAAAACCTTACCATGTTAACTTTTAATAGAGCAGTATATATGGTTTCCAGTTCAGATCTGCGGGAATCAAATTCTTCAATCTTTTTCCACTTCTTTTTCAATGAATCTTCAGCTTCTTTTCTTTCTGCACATAATTTATTCAGACGCTGTATTTCAGACATTAGCGTAGTCAAGCTTGCCCTCAAGCCGGCAACTTCTCTTTCCTTGGCCCAAACCTCCAACTACAGAAAGAAAAACACCAGATGATACTATTGAACCAGACCAAAGAATTCTCCTAGCCGAAGCAATAAGGAGTATAGAAACAGAATTGAGCTTTGCAACATTCAATATTGCTCCAAGGATCAAGTCTGAACCTCTCAAAACTGGTCAATGTCATTTTTTCCCAAACCAAGGTAATTTCAATTCAATTGATATCCTAATAAAGTTTACCTCAAGTTGCCTAAGACTGCCCACATTTTGTGATATGCCTGAAGACACACCATCACTATTTCCATGCAAACGCTTTATAAGATTCTGAGACAGACTCCTAGCTTCTGCAGCTTTGTTCAGTGCATCTTCAGTAGCCAAAAATTGCTGAACATGGGCTTTCTGTAAACAGCACATTTCAACTAAAACAAATTAAAACCAGCCCATTCTTTCATTTAACCAGCATGATTTTCTCCGGCAGTGGGGTTTACGGTTTACCTCAATTATTCTAAAGATTGAAGCCAAACCAACCCAACATCCAGAAAATATGCAAACCAGTTCTTTTAAGAAGCCTTAAGAAAATTCTATCAATGATGTTTAGGCTACTGTCTAGAAAAGAATATAACCTGTCTTTCAAGAAGCTGTGTTCCCCTAGATGGTGCATCAACTCCCATCTTTCCATTACCATAAAGTTGATAGTGTAAAGGTGAACTCACATCAGGAGAAGAAACATCTATAACTCGGTTGTTTTCATACTTGTACCTGATTAAGCAATTAAGAAATATCAGTCAAGGTCTCAAGGATATGACCACCAAAAACAAGACTACTTAAATGCAAACTGTCAAGGAAGCTAATTCCCTTATGTGAATAGTTTTGACTTTATTATCAGGGGATATGGAGAAGATCTAACAAATTTAGACACAAAATGAAAAAAAACCATGCAAATCATTATCAACATCAAGCAGCAGAAAGTATTATGCCAAGAAACTCATAAAAAGAACAACCAGGAAGGATGGGCATCATGAAAAAGAAGTAGAAGCCAAGACAAAGATAGATAGCAAAAAACAATGCTACTATACCAAATGGAATAAGTTCCGAGTATTGACAAGAAAGTTATTACCTTAAAGTTTCTGCATCAGCTCTTACATCGATTTTCTCTATTTCTCTGGAAATTGCAGATTTCAGTCGTGATGTGTATGATGTAATTGCCTGAAGCAACTGAGGAGGACTCTTCAGACCATTCAGAATTGCATCTCTGACCTCCTCAGGTAATTGCCCATCAAATTCGAATCCTAACTTGGCTGCTTCTAACTGAGGGCTTGAATGAATACCACTTCCTTCATATGCAGGAAAGGAATTGCGAATCTTTTCAATCATATGTGCTGCAAGAGATTCACAGGCCTTCCTTATGTTTCTTTCCCGAGTGGTTTCAATAAGAAGCACATCATCTGCAGCTTTACTGCCCCTAAGTGTTGAATAAACAGCCTCCTTTTCACTGTTGGAACTAAAGCTATTAACCAATTCTAGAGACGAATCCACACTTAACCTTTGAGAATCCCTGGCTTGATTAACATAATAACATAGTCTTTTATGATACTCTGCAAATATTTGCTCCGCCTCCTCACACTGTAGATAGTAAGCGTCCAACATCACTTGCTTATGCCTGCAATATGAACGAGTATATCACTTTCAATTAGTCTTCTCATAATATTGATATATCATTTGCAGTTCATGAAAGTAAATGCATATATCTCCACCTAGTATTCCGTCCCAGACTTACAAGAGGAACAATAACATTTTCTAGCAATGTAGGATGTACTTATGCTAAAGAGGAATAACATTTTAACTTTTCATTGAAAATGCAGGTCGATGAGGTATAGAGACATTAATGACCCATAAATAAATGTAAGTGCTTTAACACTCCTAATACGAGCTTCATTAACATCACTGAATATAGGAAGCAACAATTCGGAACCAATCTTACAAGAAAACACTTTACACAGCTCAGTTTCAGTCCAATATGATAATCACTAATCTTAGACAACTATATTTGAAACCAAAACAAGCTAAGTTATCCACAAAACGCATACCTCTTCTTTGATCTCTCATCAAGCATCCTCTTCCTTTCGGCCTCGGCCCTCGAAACCTCCAACATCCTAGCCTTCAAATCCTTCCTCTGCCTCTTCACAATACTCCTCATCTTCTCGACCTCCTTCTCGGCCGCCTCCCTCTCATGCAGCGCCGCCTCCCTCACCTCCGCCGCACTCGAACTCTCCCCCCCAACCTTCTCCTTCCTCCTCCCTCCCTTCCTCCCCTCCTCCTTCTTCACTGCCGCGCCGCTGTCGCCGTGCACCGTAATATTCCGCCGTATATTCTTCACCGTACTCTCCGACTTCACGCGCGTGATCAAGAAGTTCCAGACCGGAATCATGTTCCCTCTGCAAATCTTCCTCACGGCGTCAATCGACGGCAGCTGCGACTTCCCGGAGGCGGAGCCGCCGTAGCTGCCCAGGGGTCGGTAGCCCATTTCCTTGTGAAGCCACTCCAGAATGGCCTCCGGCTGAGCCGGCGACGAGCCCTGCATTGTAAAGCCTAGGTCTTCGAGCTTGTTTGTGAGAAATCGGAAACCCTAATTTTGATGCATTGCCGAAAACGGCGTCGTTTTTGGACCGAGAGTGGGATTGGGTCTGGGTTAGTGAATTGGGGTGAGGTCTGTGTGTGGGTGTGTGAAAGATTAGGGTTTTTGAATTTGGGGGAGAAAATTAGAGAGCAGATCTGGAAGGAAATGGCCGGCGAAGAATTTATGTGTGAAGGCGATTTGAAAATTTTATAACGGCAATTGGCACAAAATCAAAACGACGATAAATTTTGTTCTTTTTCACTTGAAACGACAATCAATATTGCACGTAGTGATCTTTGTACAGTTTGTGACTACGGGTGACCAAAAGCTCATGATAAGAACGTCTTTGCCGATTGAGAATATTGCTGATTGCTGATGAAATGGATTTTTCCTCCAAAATGGAGTAACTTCTGTGCAAAGAAAAAAGATGGGAAATTTGGTGCTTAATGGTGGTTTGTCAACTCCAATTTGATGTGTTTTTTCTCTAAACCCTAAGACTACAACGAGGGTGATATTTTATGAAGCAATGTAATAAATTTGTTGTGAGTTGTTGTCTAGCATAGTGAAATAGTGTTTAAGGCCGAGACTTAGATCAGAAGCAAGTATCATAGATGTGACTTATGAACCCTATGAAACGAATGATGGTATCCTCCTTTTCCTCAAGGGGATTGAACCACACCATGTTCCTAAAGAAGCACCATAACCTCCTGATCAGGCACTATACCACACAACATATAGACAGTTATATCAAACTTCACGACTGTTTTTATAACTTATAATAAAAGTTTCATCGCATCAAACAAATGAATAGTTTCTAATGAATGTTAACAATCTCATAATCAACCACAAATAGGATTGATATAATTATAGATTTATATTATTAAAAATATATAAAAAGAGAATTCAAACACAAACACATACTAGCTCGAATACAAATATTTTCTTTATTCAAATTAAGAGTGGGAGTTTGAAACCGAAATTCAGATACCGATTCCTACCGTCCCGTACCGAACCTGATCGGATCGGGACACAAAGTGAAAAAGTGTTATCCTGAACCGTACCGAATCCCGAATTTAGTAGTCGGTTCGGAATCGATATGAGCCAAATAGATATCGAATGTGCCGCACCGTCCCGAATCCTCCAAAATTTATACTTTTACTAGTTTTAAAGAAAAAATTATATATTTATAATGAAGAATTAATCATCTTAAAGTGATGAAGTCGTCTAATTATGTTAGTTTGTTGATTTATATTAAGAAAAAGTGTTAAATATTACATAAATATAGCACAAAAGTGATTGTTTAATTTATAGATATAAAATCCTAACTTAAAACCTTATATCCAGATTGGTCTCAAACTTATCCTGAATTTTTCGGTATCAGGACGGTTCGGTATCAAGCCTTAAAATCACTCATCCTATCCCGTATCGATACCGAAAAAAAATCATAATCGATATCGGAATAGGTCAAATCCTGTACCGTACCATACCGATCTCACCCCTAATTCAAATAGATGATAGAGATTGGAGGCAATCCAGAAACCAATACAACTACATAATTAAGAACATCGCTTGACAAACATATATAGAAAATGATATCATCATCTCCGGCCAATAAAAACCAAAATCAATACTTAATGTTATTCGAGACATTTTCTTTTTATTCTTGTTCCTTTTGGGATTGGGTCATCACTATGTTGCACGGACATTTTCAATCTCGGAGTGTCGGACATGCCTGACATCCTGATACGACAAAATACGTGTCCGATAAGCCACATGACGTGTCGAAAATGTTGACTTTTTACACGTTGATCGTTTGTTCACATCATTTATCAATTTTTAATAAAAATAAATAGAAACCAAAACCTAAATATATAGTAGTTAATTTCACATCGAAACATAAAGTAATTTATTTAATTTATCGTATTAAAACCGTGTCAAATATTTATTTTTAAGTTTTAACGTATTAGCGTGTGGCGTCTTGTCGTGTTAGCATAGGATTATTATCATTGTAAAGTTAAATTTGCATTCTTTATGATTTACACAAATACAATAACAATAAATGAGGCACTAGAGTCAAGAGAAAGTTTAAAGCATGTGGCCTTAAAAATTGATTTCACCTCAAAATTCCAAAACCCCACAATTTCTGCATCCAAATTCCCATTACAAAACCCACTTTCCCATTTTTAGTATCTGATTTTCGAATCATCTATATATAATTTATCCAAATAATCCAAATTTTCTACTCAATTTCTGGGTTGCCCCTGTCTTTGTCCACCCACCAAGATCAATCTCTATCTCTCCATTCCACCTTTCCTCAGGTATTTTAATCTCTCTGTAATCTGGGTTTTGTGCAATTATTGCTTTTTGTAGAGTAGTTTTGATTGTTCTGATTGTGTCATGTTTGATATCTGCAACAGGGTTTTGTTTTGTTTTGGTGTTTTGCTGATGATAGATTTGCTTCAAATTTTAGTTTCGGCAATCTCTATCTCTTCAAAATTTGATCTTTTGGATTGGGTTGGTCTTGTTTACTTGATTTGTGTGTGTTTTGGGTTGATCCTTTCATCTTTTATTTTCTTGTGAGGATATTTTGCATGGATGAGTTTCCCTTTGGTGAGACTTCAAATCCATTTCTATGCGTTTGGTATGTTTGGTTATGGTCTTGTTATGAAGGAAAGGTATGAAAGTTAGTCTCTTTTGAACACAAGTGAGAAAAATTTCTCTTCGAGATATGGGTCTGAAATTTTATCATAATCACTTTATCAATTCAATGCATTGTATTAGAAATATATGCCATACTCTGTAGGAGACATGGTATCACAGCTGTAGTTAGTTATGTGCTTACAATCTTTCCTAGGGGTCATGACAATGATGATTGAAGTTATCCCGATCAGCTTATTTGACATCCGTTGCATGTGTTTTGTGCTTTAGTTAATTTATCTAGTGCACTTGAAGAAGTTTTTAGAGTCTTACTGTTTCCCTTTGTCAATGTGATTCTTTGATACTAAAACATGACTGTCTTGTACTTTTCAGGTGAGGAATGCAGCCTTAAGTTATATCAAAACCACAAAGCCATCCAGGATTGTTATTCAGAGAGGGAGGGTGCTGGTCCGCGGAGGTAGTGGGACTTCTGCGAGCTTTGTGTCCTCTCTCGGTCTTGTCAAAGCACACTTGTGCTCCAGGAGGTTTTCTTAGTGCACAAGTGGATCTTAAATTTTTCGGCGTGTGAGAGTGTAGAATTGTTGGGGAGGTGTGTTTCGATACTGGCATTATGGGTGCTGTCTGTTGTTGTTTGAATGCCAATGATTTTGAAGATTATGTGAATCCAAACAGTTCTGCATTGAGGAACTGTCCGTGTGCCAACTGCTTTGTTCAAAACTTTGTAAATGTGGTACGCTTAGTGATCCTTGTTAGTGAACTAAAAAACTTCTTTTTTTGCCTCTATTTTTTAGTTCTTTTTAATTTTGAAATTCGTTCACCATTGTGAAGAGAAATATATGTAGTATTAATTATGGGGTCTTTATATTTTGGAGGGAATTATGATCCTTTTCTTCTGTTATTTGTAGTATTCATCACTGTTCAGAAGAAGGGAACTACAGTCGCTCCCTTCATCCATTCAGGGGGCTGCATCAATAACTTCTGCAGCCTCACTTGATAGCTCTTTACCTGACATGTATCGCTCTCCTCCAAGGCCTTTGCCTTATGATGCTGACCCCCGATACACCCGCTTGCAGCGGGATGGATTGGTTTCTAGGCGTGAGAAAGGCACCAGTCATTCTCATGAGGAGTCTGAACCTCTAAGAAGTGATACCGATGCAGATTCAGAATGTTTGACTGCAGGAGACAAATGGAATGAATCTGCTTGTGAAGAGGGATCCAAGGAACATCGTTCCAGGTCCTCAATGAGGTTGTCATCGGCAAAAGCAACAACTGGATTTGCGATCGTTTATACATCTTCAGAAGAAGAGGATGTGTGCCCAACATGTCTTGAAGGTATATTCATTTGTATTTTCTTGATTGGTGTTTCTTCTTCTTTCTCAATCTATAGGAATATGAACTTCTCCTAAATGGATTTGCTGATGGCTACTGACGCCACAGTTTGCTCAATATCAATGATGAGCCCAATCCTTTTGGACTCAGTTTGTATGTTTGTTTGCTGGGTTGAATCAAACTAACTGTATATGTAAAGGGAGGGGTGAGGTCTTGGCATTGATGTCGGATGCTAGTTTCATTAGGATAGAGTACTTGTGCTCATCTGATGTTTCTTGCATTTTGATTGGTTTATAATTCTGGAGACGTTTTGTATGACTTCACACTTGTTTACCATTTTCCTTTGTTTGCAGAATATACTCCAGAAAACCCCAAAATATTGACAAAATGCTCTCATCATTATCATCTCGGTTGTATATATGAGTGGATGGAGAGAAGTGAAAGTTGTCCTGTATGTGGCAAGGTAACATTACCAAGTGTTTTTTTAGCAGACTTTGTTCGTACTCATGAGTTATTATAATACTTGAGCAGGCTTAGTTTCTAGTAGCATGCATATCTATGATACTGCTATAATGTCCCAGATGTATTTCTTAATTTCACAGATAAATCTCATATTGCCAAATAGTTTGTCAGTTGTAGGTTAGTGTTGATTTGTTATATTATGGGGAAATTCCTCGGCCATAACAAATGAAACTCAGAAGGTTAAAAGTTGTAACTAATACTTCTGTTTTGGAGTATATTTTTCTTTTCTCGCTATCATAATACTCGAGCTGCAAGATCGAGCAGTTTGGTTTTGTATGAATATCTATTATTTTTGCTCATTCTGGGTATAATTGAGCAGGCAGATCGACTTTGGAATTAAGAGTTTTATACAACCCAGCTTTGTCTTGAAACTCTTCAGACGTTCTGTACTGTCGAGGGATTGATGCTGCTTTATATAAAGTATCAACTTTAGAAAACTAAAAGGCCATTTAAAGATATATTTGTAAGATTCATTTAATATTAAAAGATAGGAATGAAAGCAAAATGTCATTGGTCATGAATGTGTAGAGTCTAACTGTGGATTTATTGTCTGGCTTTTGGTAGGTCATGGCATTCGATGAAACGACCTAATCTTGATTGACGCGTCGTCGATGAATCCAGCAGCATCAGGAAGATAGAATACCAAAGAACGTGATGCCACTGTGGATACCACATGTAAAAAAAATGTCATTCATAGCACATAAACCTAATTCTGGTAACGATGTTGCAAGTAAAGTTTATCCAATTTTTTTTCCCTTTGAAAGTTTTTCTTTGGAAGAAAATTTGTGATAGTTCTTGCAATTTTACTTTCGTCTGGCAAAAGTCATCCAAGTATAGCATTACAGCAGTACTGATAAAACTGTGTACAGCTTCTTTACATTTCCGGTGTTCTTTCTCTGGGTGTTATTTTGCTGGTTGATCTTTCAGCCTTTTATATCGATGGAATTTACTCGACTCCTTCAAACCCTGTTTTTGTTAAACGAAGGTCTTGCTGAGCGTAGGCTTGTTTCAAGGTTTTCAGTTTTGGTAATCGTTTAAGTGATTGTAATTTGGGTTATACGTAAGCTCTTTGGTTACACACTTACATTCATTGCCCATCGCTCAAGTCGCAGTTAAGTCTAAACATTGATAGAAGGGGTTGTCATACTCACTTATATGAGCAATAATCTCTTACAAAACTTCTGTTGAATATCTCAGTCAACAATGCTAATGCTAATGTTAGCAATGATCACTTATATGCAGACCTAATTTACAATGCTAATGTTACATTCGTGATACAACAGATCTAGCACACTTATGTTTACATCTTCGTGATAGAGCTGGATACTGAAGGCTTCCAGATGAAGTTGTATCATTTTGTGGCTGCTTCGAAAGCTCTCAAAAACACCTCCATCGGCTGAGCACCGACGCAGTTCACCTTCACATTAAACTGAAAGTAAGAAACAAGAATTGAGGGATCAAAGTAATTTGTTTATGCAACAAAAGACACCTCCTTGAGACCATTGTTAGTATCTTCAAGAAACTCTGCTGCCCCTTCTATACCAATCTTATTAGCACATTCCACAAGATATTCCCTGCATATATACAAAATTGCAAAGGCTTGTGCCTCTTAATTCAGATGCAACAAATCACTAATTACAAGGTTACAACCATGATTAACTATTACTTGTCTGCAATGCCCTTTTCCTCTGTGAAGTAACCAAGCAATATCTCATCCACAAGATCATGTTGCATATCATGATCCTGTTCCCCAGCAAAATATATAAGCCTGTGATAATCTAGAGGGTTTCCCCTGCAAAGATGCAACACCAAGAATGTTGTTTCAAGCAAAAACCAAACAATCTAGGGGAAAATTAAGTATGCCACAACATTAAAACATCTTAGAAAATCAATCTTACATGATTCCGGAAAGTTTGTATTCGATTCCATCATATGACATCCTAAAAATCTGCAATTTGTTAAGGGGACATAGTGAATGATCTTGGATACATAAACTTGTAGCAAATGACATAATGGAAATGAGAGATTTATTGACTTAATACATCTCCTATACGCATTTCCACAGTTTGAGATATTTGAGCTAAGCCATGCTTCTCCTCAGAATGCTTCTTCTTATCATTGCCTTCTTTAGGGATATCAGGATCAGTTTGAAATGGATGCCACTGGAGCTCGAACTCGTAGAGATGATCAGCCTCCTGTAGAGCCAGGTCAAGATTTTTCTTGGCAATGAAGCACCAAGGGGATACCGGATCCGAAATGATGTCGATTGTGCAAGGCTTTTTTTTGGAACTCGGAAGGGATGAGCTACAGCCATGTTTGTGCTTGCAATGCTTGTGTATGCAACTGTGGTACGTCCTAAAACAATTGCTCCTGGCAATTATAACATCAGAGCCACCAAACAAAACCACAAATGATTTTTTTTCTTTACAAAAACCACAAATGAATTGAAATGAGAGGATTGAATGGTTTTTGTTCTTGATTCATAACAGCTTACCACTTGGAGAAGAGAGAAGCCAATCGCATATGTAGCGAGTTACGGATACTTTGGTGGACGTAGATTTGCTACTACGTTTTGCGCCATTTTTTTTAAAAAAATTCTCAATTTTAAATCCTAAATCAGCTCTCAAAGAACAGATTATTTTAGTATCATCATTATGAAGAACTTTTAATACTTTTGGCCTTAGTGTTGGTCGGAACGGTATCAATGCCAAGCAGCGTTATAGGGCAACTCCAACGGAGGCCTCAAAACTAAGTCCGCATCTTATATCAGAATTTTTCATCTTCAACGACCAATTTGGGCGGGTCTGAATTTGGAAATATAGGACCAAGTCGCATTTGCAGTCTCAAATCTGTGACAATTCTAGGACCAGGACCTGGGGCCACTCAATTTTGGGCTGGGTCATAGGAGAACCAGTAGCCACGCGCTAGACACCATGGCAGACGAAAACCCGCGTCATGCATGGTCCAACTTCAATTAGGGCTGGCATGGTATGGTAATTTACCGCGATTACCGCAAAACCAACCGAGCCAATAAAGTTGGTAACTGACATAGTCGGTTACCGACTTCTATGTTACGGTTACCGTACCAACTTCATTCTGGCGGTACGGTACTGTAACAGATTTTAATTACCGTGGTAATTACCGTACCGACTGTTATTTATATATATAATTAAAATTATATTAAATCTTTTAATCCTAGCCGTTGATTAAGGATCTTTTAATTCTAGCCGTCTATCCTATACTAACCTAATGCGCTGCCTGACTGCCTCATTTCTCATTTTCTCAACCTCTCGAGCTCTCGCTGTCTCTCTCAGTCCCTGAAGCAGTGAAGCCGCCGCTCCTCTCCTGACGCTGCCGCTCCTCCCCTCGACCGCGGTCTCCTCGACAGCTCTCCGACCTCCTCCACCACCGTTCAGCTCTGCGACTGAGGATTCATCTGACGCCGGAGGGTTGGATGACTAGGCAGACTAGCAACACTGCAGCTAGGCCAACAACTTGTTCTCAACTATGTTTGTGATTTGTTAATGTGTTATTGAACAATTTAAAGTTTTGAACTGTGTTTGTGACTTTGTGGTTGTATGATTCATTTGTATGAACCTTGTTAAGTTGGTTTATAACTCTTTGTTGATTATTTCATATTACATTTTGAAATTATACACCAGTTCATAGCAGGAGAACTCTAAAAAATTTGGGTCAGGTCTTATTTTTCATGAAAAAAAACTGGCCCAATTTAATGTTGGTACAAGGCCTAACCGTACCGTACCAACATGTCGGTATACCGACTTTGGTGGTTGGTAATGACAATAGGATTTTGTTTACCGATTATAGTTGGTTGGTAATTGGTAATGGTAAAAAAACTTGGTAACCGTACCATGCTAGCCCTAACTTCAATTGCGAGTTATTTTAGCTACATCTAGGCCCCAGTCATGTGTGGCTGTCTTCATTTGACCGTTAGGGAGCTCCAACGGGTATGAATCGAACAACTATAGTTTCTTCTTATTTTGAACTCGATGGTAAGTCCAAAATAGAGTCCAACGGTCAGAAAAAAAAATCAACAGCCTAGGATTTTGCTGATAAAAAATCAACGGCCTAAAGTGAATATAAGGAAATGAGTTGGAGATGAGAAAATGAGTCATATATAAATAGTGCACAAAGAGATCTATAATAGATCTAGGACTCAAAATCTGAGACTATGGTTGGACTTGCCCTTAAGAAACAAACAATAATAATAATGCTACACATGGAGTAGAGGTGGCAAACGGGTCAGCCCAGCCCGATCCGACACGTTTAATCAGGCTTCAGGCCGTGTTTGGGTCGGTCCATGATGACCCACGTCTTAACAGGTTCAGGCTTGGACCGACCTATTTACTCAAGTGTAAGACCCATCCCGGCCCACGACCCAAGCCCATAATATACTGGGCCGTTCTCAGGCAGGGTCAGGCCTATTAACAGACCCATTTGTAGTTAAAAATAGAAATTAGTCAAAAATTGATATCATAGTATACCTAAGCAAAAACAAATGAAAAATAACTCACATTTTCTATCGATCATTTGTTTTCTTTGCCAACAAACTAAAGAAATATATGATATATGAATCATATGATCATTATTTATACTTGGTAATATTTTAGCAAAACTTTTTATGGGTCTAAGAGAATCAAAATGAATAATCATTAGTATTTATAAATTATTGTTCACACTTAACAAATTTTATATTATTTATAAATATATAATCTTCATATTATAAAGAATATATATATATATATATATTAAAACAGACCGAGCAGCGGGCCTTAACTTAATGTGCTTGGGTCGAGCCGGGCCAATGAGCTCATTTTTCTAGGTCCAGCCTGACCCATTAAGATAACGGGTTTGGACCGGACCGATAGCGTGCTCGTACTTGTCAGACCACTTTTAATCATGTCGTCCTCGTGTTGTGCTCGTACTTTACCGTCCGTTTGTCACCACTAATAAAGCATCCAAATCCGTTATTTAAGTTGAAATAACATCAACCCACATGTGGTTGATTAATTTGATAAGAGTCGTGTGAAAAACTCATACTAAGTTTGATTCTTGCTTATAGTGATTGGAGTTAAATATTAATCTATTTATAGGAAAAACAGTGTTTTGACATGATTCAACGACACTATTAGTCACTCGGTCTAGAAAAAATCTTTAAATTTCCGTGGGATCGAAATCGATGAAACAAAAAAGAATCAGACATTCTAGCAACGACAATGATGCTCCATGCATTACACAGGTTTGCAAATCATGCATGACTGTATGTTAGCCATTAAATCAAAAGCTATTAGATCGTTTCACAAATAATATAAATACAATATAAAAGAATAACAAGAAATAAAAGATAAATGTATAATTAACCTTTATACTTCATAGCCACTCGATTCAAACGTGTCTTCTGCACTGCATCACATTGTGGTATTCTTTGAATGGGGCAAGAACCGTATTACCAAGAGTACATAAGAGAGTACATGGACCTAAGCTTTTATAGAGAATTTGATATTATGTATCCTCTCATAATGGTAACAATTTAAGTCCAAATCCCTAATTATAGTTGCATACTTATTAGACAAACTTGACAAAACAAGTCATATTAGATTACTCCTTTATTTACTTTGATATACCGTAAATAAAACAGTCCGGATTAAAGTCTCATAATTCTCGGATTACTTATTACTTATAATGCATATATTGGCAAGTTGTCGATACTAGATGAAAACTTAACGATATAGTCTGATTTCGTCTTACATGCTCCACATCCAAAATTGGTGACAATTACAGAACCAGCTAGCTTATGCCTTCTTGAACATGGGAAGCTAGAAGTCTACGAACAAGAGTCAGCCACCGCGGGACATCAAGTAGGAAGAAGTATCTAGGTGCTTTAGTCGCGTGATAAGTCACTGACCACTTTCTTGTACGAAGATTGTAAAGGTTCTGTAGAATGTGAAGCAGGATTGAAACATGATTTCAATCCTCAACGAACTGGATAAAAAATAAAGAAAATGAACATATCAGTTTGTTTACCTAGTGAAACTTCAATTTGAGAAAAAACACTGTTAGAGTTTTAACTCATGAAAGCCTTTAATGAAAAAACAATTCACTATGAATAAAGAATGAGTCGATTACAAACTACGTAGCACTGAACGCGGCTACTCTCTCTAGAACCCTAACAGATATGTTTGAACCACTCTTCTTCTTCTTCAAGTAATCTTCTTCTTCAATCTCCAAGGAACTGGCCTTGTCCTTGAACCTTCAATCACAACTCTACTGGCCTCGAGAATGTGTTAATCACATAAACATTAAGTTCAACTCAACATGGAGCAGTTGAACTTCGACATTTTTCTCAATATAGTTTGCAGCGGAAATATGCATCCAAAAGGCAATCTTTCAATAATTATTGTGTCTTCTTTTATAGAGGTCCAAACCTCTTGCGCAAGACTTCCTATTTCTTTTAGCTTTCTAATCTTGATTGATCTCCTGAAGGAAAGAATTTGATATCAATCAAATAATATCAATATAATCAAATATCTAAATCACATAGAATCAATATCACATATACCCTAATCAATAATATAGAATTCTAGTAATCCAACGTAATAACCAAACCAAGCATTGTTAGAACTTCTCATGCATATATTATATTCAATTAAACATATAAATACATATCCATATATGTCCTAGTGAATATAACCTTGCAATGAACATACCAACTTGTGAGTTTGATTTCAACATAATCACATCATATATGTATCATCGATCAATGTTCATCAATCAGACATTTAACCGTATATAAGTCCTAATTAAATTAGAACTTCTGTCTTCACACTTCATTCATTTTGTATATGGATGTCAAGTAATCATATACCAACAGATTGCACAACATAATGTCTCACTCTACACAACCTCTAGCTACACCTCTTACCAGCCGCAATATGTCGTGGTCGCCGTCGTCGACACCTATAACATTCACCATAAATCCATCATAATCCGGAATCATTTCTTCATCCAGTGAATAAACCATCATCAGCTTTTCAAGATTATTAGCTCCTCCATGGATTTCTTCATTCACAACACACTCCGGTACTGTTACGTTCCGTACGTACCGGAATACCAGCATAGGCCCTCTGTACACATCTAGAGGCGAGTTCTGTTCTAAATTAATGAGACAACATCTGTAGTGATCACCATGAGTTACAGCAGTGCTGTGTTGATTGCGAACGAATTCAATCCGATCAGAATAGGTTGATATCCTGCGTGCATAGTCGACCAATAGAGCATTTCATTTTTAGCATAACTTACTCTATCCAACATGTAAAACGGTGATGGTGATTTTACAAGTGTCCCGGTCCATTCACCTGTTTCGGAAGAGAAGATCTGCACCTTTATTACCAATGAATCTTCCTTGTGATCAATGGGAGATGTTAATCTCACAACCCTGCGCCTATGCTCGGCATTAAGCTGAGTGACATCACTGACATGTCCTCCAGTTATAGTAGGGAAGATCTCAGACGAATCCCACCGGCGTGCGCTCCTAGATTTGAGGAGGTGGAGGAAAATGCACTCATTAAACTGTGGATGGATTGCAGATGTAGTAATCGCGTTGATATAACTTGCTTGCGCAGCACAGAACTGGATCATTATACGTACCTAGAAGAGCCGGCTCTTCTTTCAAATGGTGGAAACTCATGAGTTGTTCGAACAATGGAGTTAGTGGCTTGTAAGATGGCATCCTTCGAGGGTTTCCTGATTTCATGAGTTATTCGAGCAACACCTAGATACCTAATAACTTGCGTGTATCAAGTTGTTCATTTACTTGTAATAATAAAGGATTCTTATCAAGATGACTTGATTAAGTAAGTGATATATATCACACAGGAATATGAGATCTTATTAAGTTGTTCACATCGGGAATATGAGAACTTATCAAGTTGTTCACATCAAGAATATGAGATCTTGTCTATGGACTTATAAGAGTTTGGGCTACTCTCTCCATTGTCAATTAGTTTTGGAGTTAAAGCCCGAACTATTTTATCATGATATCAAAACAGGTTACCCATATACACATGTGAAGCCTAAAAGCCACACAAATTCTATGACCACCCAAGTTGTTGTCCACATGTTAGGCTTAAAGATTCTCCACACGTACGGGAACGTGTTGAGATATATATCTCACATCAGGAATATAGGACCTCATCTATGGACTTATAAATGTTTGAGCTACTTTTTCTATTACCAATTGGTTTTGAAGTTGAATCTCATACTAATTTACTTGATCAAGTACTTGTATGAAAGGATTCTTACGGTTGAATTTCTTAAGATCCCTGAACTCAGAGACGAGGCCAAGATCATTTTGCTGGCTGCTGTGAATCAGGTAATTTGGTCAGGCCATGTAATTCTAGTGCATATTGATGTTGATTGATACATGTATGTGCTTATGCTATTGTGAATTGATCCTCAGGACATTCAGTATTACAACAAAAGGAGGTATGAGCCGATATCAATCCAAGAGTATATAGAAAACAAGATTATGTATGGCTAGGAAAACACACATAAGTTTGTAACGAAGTCATGGGCAGGGAACTTCAGTAAATATACAGTAAATCAATACCACACATGATTTCACATAATCAATGGTTCCGACTGGCACTCGGAAAACAGTCAATATACAGTAAATCAATCCAAGAGTATATAGAAAACAAGAATGTATGGCTAGGAAAACAAACGTAAGTTTGTAACGAAGTCATGGACAGGGAACTTCAGTAAATCAATACCACACATGATTTCACATAATCAATGGTTCTGACTCACACTCTGAAAACATAAACAACAGGACTGTTTGACAGAACAGTCACTTACCATACATAATTCCGAAATGTGGAGATCAGAGAGTAATAATTCTTTATGTGTGGCCGTATCACTTTGTTACTACTTCAAAAGCTTTCAAGAAAATCTCCGGCGGTTGAGCACCACTCAATGCTTGCTTTCCATTATTAATCTGCCAAAGACCAGATGATCAATTTTAATTGATCTATATGTGAAGAAATCATACCAGAGTTGAAACGTCATCACCCACCATGAAATGTGGGACTCCATTTATGTTGCCCGAGTACTTCTTAAGGTCTTCTTTAACCTTCAATTTAACATAACCAGCAAAGTCAGTCAATTTGGGACTTTGAGTTGCCAATGAAACGGAATCTACAATTTGCATCAGTAAGCACAACAGTTCCACTCTGATCCTAAAAGTCAAATGCTTCAAATGTTTTGCTTTCCTTTAACACGTTAACTTCGAAACAGTACTTGTCCAGAAAATGAAAACTTGGAAAACAGTAGCAACTTAACAAACTAGAGAAGCACAAACCTCATTGAGCCCATTGTTGGGGCCTGCAAGAAACTCTGCTGCTCCTTCTATACCAATCTTCCTAGCACATTCCAGAAGATATTCCCTGTATCCAAATTGCAAATCTTTTAGCCTCATAAATTCAATATAGGAAGACAATATCACTGACACTCATAATTGTAGGGGCTATGGAATACAGTTATTCTGTTTAAAAAGAAAATACATGCTTTGAAATCCCTTCTGTACTTTGGAATCTTAGGGGCAATGGATGAGTCAAATTATCCACTCTCTTTTCAGGTTAGTGAGGTTACCCCTGATCTGAAAGATAAATACCTAGTAGGGTGATCATAACAATAGGTCCTGTTTTTATACATCAATCTAAAGTAGCAACAATGACTTAATTTACTCCGATTGAAATTCAGATAATCTATCAATCTCCCTGTGAATCTTCCAAATGGCTTCCCTCCTTTTTTATTGTTTGCAACATAAGATTTGGTCTTGTATACAATAGAATGATAAAATTATCATATTTTCTCATTTTGAATCTGACTTATGTTAATGTTAATGAAAAATATAGTTGTAGATCATACCACATGATTTCTATAAAGAGTCATAAGTTATGTCCTCATTTTAGAGTGGCGGGGTTTACATATAACTCATTTCCACAACTCGATCTGTATATACAACCTTAAAGCAAGCATATTTATAAAGCTCATTACCTGTCCCCAATGTACTTTGCTTGTGTGAAGTAGCCAAGAAAGAGCTCACCAACAAGATCCTGTTGCTTCGCAAGATCCTGCTGTCCGGCAAAGTAGATCAGCCGGTGACTATCTAAAGTATTTCCCCTGTACATATTCGCCACACATGTTAATCCAACATATCACCTAAAACACATTCATTCCCAAACTTTCCACAACATGAACTTCTCGTTCACCACTTCAACAATCAAAAATGAAAAAAAAACAACAAAAATCAAATCATTTTCACACATACGTCAGTCCGGACAGGTCATATTCGAGGCCGTGGCTTCTGAAAATCTGCAAATTGTCAAAACGAAATAGTGAATTCATAGCATCTAGCACATTAAGCATGTATATGCGCTTAATGTTAAAATTGAAATGGTTGATTCATAGAATTATAGGGAATACCTCAGACATCCTATTAGCCATTTTTGCAGACATATCAGACCCAAATTTTTGCTCATAATACTTCCTCTTATCAACACCTTCTTTAGGGGCATTTGGATTAAGCTGATATGGGTGCCATCTAATCTGCAAACGTTTAGGATTTAGAAATGAGCAACAACATCATCATCCACAATAATAAGAGCAAGTACGATCAAACAGTACAGACACAGAAGAGTACCCTGAAGTCATATTGACCCTTGGATGCCTCCACAGCCTTGTCGAGATTCTTCTTGCCCACAAAGCACCATGGACATACAGTATCCGAAACTATATCAATCTCAACAAGCTTCGTCGCAGGTTTGGTTCCCTCAGCCATTTTTCTGCAACAAAATAAAACGAGATTGGTACCCAAACAATTCCCGGAAACTATGAAATCATATAACTCAATACATAATTCATGTATGAGAGACATACAAAGATTGATGAGACAAATGAAAGTAGGAGGCTTTGATACCTGGTAAAGGTTGCTGATTTACTTGTCTGTTTAGTGTGTCAGAATAAGAAAGCTGAGACTTTGGAGCTCAGATACAAGGAACCAAATAACACAGTGACTTGCAACGTTTTCGAACTGTGTTCCACGTTTTTGAGTTCTTATGGTCTCTGTTTCATCACCTACCGCGTACCACAAAAGTCAGAAGGAAAGCTCCATCACACCATCTATTATTTTTCATTTTCTTTTTGTGAGAACACCTACAAATTCTATGAAAAAGTCTTCCAACGAGCTACGTCATCCGTCGGAAGGATTTGAAATATATATATATATATATATATATATATATATATATATAATTTTTATTGGATACAAACGTGAATTTTCATTTTTACACCATTTTTGATCTAATTTCCTCATTTTTACCGTCTAGTATCTAGATAATATTATGTAAATCATCTTTGCAAAATTTCAGCAAATTTGTTGATTATTAAAGTACTCAAAATCAGAAAACAAATGACTGAATTCTGTCAACATAAACCGTTCATGTTTATAACATAAAAACGCAATTTTGAGGACCTTAACGATCACCAAATTAGTTGAAATTTTGCAGAGATGATCTACACAATATTATCTAGATACTAGACGATGGAGATGATGAAATTCGATCAAAAAGTTGTGTAAAAATAAAATCTACACAAAAACCATTGATGTGGATGTTTGTAGGGCTACAAAAAGTTATATAACTTTTCTACGTTTATATATATAACTTTTCTATGTTTGTATATGTATATATATACAACTTTTCTAGGCTACAAAAGTCTGCACCAATAGTTTTGCTGCAGATTTTCATTTTTCCACCACTTTTCGATCGAATTTTCTCATTTCCACTGTCTAGTATCTAGATAATATTTGTGTAGATCATCTCTGCAAAATTTGAGCCAATTTGGTGATGGTTAAGGCTCTCAAAATCAGAAAACAAATGGACGGACTGAATTTTGTCAACATAAACCGTTCATGTTTATAACAGAAAAACGCAATTTTGAGGGCATTAACGATCACCAAATTGGCTGAAATTTTTCAGAGATGATCTACATAATATTATCTAGATACTAGACGGTGGAGATGAGTAAATTTGATCGAAAAGTGGTGCAAAAATGAAAATTTGTACCAAAACTATTGGTAATTACGTTTATAACCTAAAAGGGATATATATATATATATATAAAAGGGATATATATATATATATATATGGTCATTCCATTAAGGGATCATTTTTTGGACATATATGAGGGATCAAGCATTAGACCAACTTTTCGATCACATATCAACATCTCCACCGTTCAATACTTAGATTCATATATGTAGATCATTTCTAAAAAATTTCATCCAATTTGGTGATCGTTAAGGTTTTGAACTAACTGAAATCAATTGAAGCATCAAATCTGCCAAACATGAACTATTCATGCTTATAATTTTAATTCGCATTTTTAAGCACCTTATCGATCACTAATTTAGATGAAATATTGCATGGATGATCTACATATATAAATCTATATATTGGACGGTGGAGATGTGATTTGGTGATCAAAAAAGTTGGTTTAATCCTTGATCTCTCATATATGACAAGAAAAAATGGATCTCTCATTGGAATTGGATTATATATATAGAGGGTCATTCCACTAAGGGATCCCTATTTTTAGTTTATTTATAGGGATAGACATTTGACAAAATTTTCGATCACATTTTTCAATCTTAACCGTTCAAGGTCCTAATATAAAGATCACATCTGTAAAATTTCATCCAAATCGGTGATTGTTAAGATGTTCAAAACTGAGAATTAAAATTAAATTATAGGCATTAACAGTTCAAGTTTGGCATATTTGATCCGTCAAATGAATTCAGTTATTTCAAAGCATTAACGATCACCAAATTTGATGAAATTTTGCAGAAATGGTCTATATATATATATGCATCTACATATTGAACGGTGGAGATGTTATTATGCGATCGAAAAGTTTGTCGAATGTCTATCCCTATAAATAA
The DNA here is from genome assembly GCA_951800085.1 of Comarum palustre. Lineage (NCBI taxonomy): Eukaryota > Viridiplantae > Streptophyta > Magnoliopsida > Rosales > Rosaceae > Comarum > Comarum palustre. The sequence continues at coordinate 4,184,446 of OX637572.1, read as the reverse complement.
ACTAAAAATAGGGATCCCTTAGTGGAAAGACCCTCTATATTTCCACTAAGAGATCCATATTTTTAGTTTATTTATAAGGATAGACATTCGACAAACTTTTCGATCATATTTTTCAATCTTAACCGGTCAATTCTTAGGTCCTAATATATAGACCATCTCTGTAAATTTTTTTATCCAAATCGGTGATCGTAAAGATGTTCAAAACTGCGAATTAAAATTATAGGCATTAACGGTTCAAGTTTGGCAGATTTGATCCGTCAAATGATTTCAGTTATTTCAAAGCCTTAACGATCACCAAATTTGATAAAATTTTGCAGAAATGATCTATATATATGCATCTACATATTGAACGGTGAAGATGTTGTTATGTGATTGAAAAGTTTGTCGAATGTCTATCCCTATTAATAAACCAAAAATAGGGATCTCTCAATAGAAGAGTCATATATATATATATATATATATATATCAGACGTGGCATTACACGATCTAGTGGAGTGAGGTGCCGCATGGTAGTTGAGATGGAGTGGGCCCAGTAGGTTTGTGGGGTCTAACCTTTAAAACGAGAAAAAAATTAGACGTCGAATTAATTTAAAGTTTAAACGATCTAGATGGACGAGTGGTGAGTCATAATAGATGAGAAATTTTTATATGCTATAGTCAAATCATGTGATATTTTTTAGTGGTGTTACACTCCACTCAAAATTAGATAGGTGGACTTTTTTACAACTAAAATAAAAATTAATATTTTTAATATTTTGTGAAATAAAATTCATGGGTATTCATTAAATTCAAATTAAGGTTTAGGATTTTAAGGTTAGAGTTTAAAGTTTAGGATATATGGTAGAGTGATAAGGTTTAGGATTTTAAAAACCAAAAACCTAAAATGCTCTTTAACAAAATATGTAAAATGTTTTTTTATGTTGAAAAACAATAAAATATTGACGTGTTACTTGCCAACACGGACTAGGGGTCCACCTTTAAAAAACAATAAAACGAAGTCCAAAGGTATCATATGGGCCTCCAATGTCAAATACCCGAACCAACCCGAGCCCGCTCCCTTCTCCCAGTTCCTCGGAACACAAAATTCCACCCCAACCGGATTAACGGCCGAATCAAATCATCAGTTTTTCTGCTCTCTCGTCTTTTCTCTCTCATTTGACCAACTCAGGAGCTCTCTATCTCCTCCCTCCCAGAATTCGCTCTGCTCTCTTCATCTCTCACCTAGATTCCCTCCTTCCCTTCATCTTCGTCTCAGAGAGAGAGAGAGACAACACCCACCTCCAATTTCATTCCCTTCCTTCGCCACCCAAAGTCCAAATCTTTCCCCAAAAACTTCGCAAAACCTTCCAGCTTCAAATTTGGGTCAATTTCTACCAAAAAGCCCAATCCTTTTTTATCACTAATCATTTTGAACAAAATGGACATCGAACAATTATTAGGCCTCAACCACCCACCGGCGACCATCAAGGCCAAGAGTGCGATTTACGTCTGGGGATACAACCAGTCCGGCCAGACCGGCCGCAACGGGAAACAGCCCCAGCTCAGGATCCCCAAACAGCTCTCCCCTGAGCTCTTTCACTGCACCGACTCCCGCTGGCTCGACATTGCTTGCGGCCGCGAGCACACCGCCGCTGTTGCTTCCGATGGCTCTCTCTTCACTTGGGGTATGTGTCTGAATTCCTTCTTTATTTGTATGTTCTGTATTCGTTTGGTTTTTGAATTTTGATTTTTGGTCAGGGGCTAATGAGTTTGGGCAATTGGGGGATGGGACTGAGGAGAGGAGTAAGCATCCCAAGGAGGTGAAGCGGTTGGAGAGGGAGTTTGTCAAGTCTGTGTCGTGTGGAGCGCATTGTACAGCTGCCATTGCCGAGCCGAGGGAGAATGATGGGACCGTTTCGAAAAGTAGGCTTTGGATTTGGGGGCAAAATCAGGTAATGAGATGCCCCCTTAACAAATTGTGGCACATTTTGATTTATCTGATTTTTTTTACATACTTTTCATTGTAGGGTTCAAATCTGCCCCGTTTGTTTTGGGGGGCATTTGCACCAAACACGGTACGTTGTGATTCTTCTTCGTGCTGTAATCTTTCCTTCTGTTTAGAGATGAGTGGTGTTCAGTTTTGTGTAATGGTATTTAAATGGAGAGTTCACAAACAGAGAAAGTGGTAGATATCAGTTAATCAAGTTGAGGTTGTTAGGCTCAGTTATGCTACCTTGTAAAGTAACCTTGATTGATTATCATTAGCTGGATTGTCTAAACCAAGCATGACTAGGCTTTGCCGCTGCAGCAAAAAAAGGGTATTTTTTTCTAGGTTTGACAACTCGACTAGGTTTATAACCCAAAATGCACAAGAGGAAAGTTAAAATTTGCATTTGTATGGAATACTTCATTGGAGTAACATTTTCTGACAAAGCACCTTTATTATGTTACTTCTTATGTGTTAGCTTATTCGTGCAAGCATATGGATCCTCATTGGACTCGTATATACATTTTATTTATTACTTAGTCATAACATTGCTAATCGAGAGGATCATAACAGGCTATCCGTCAAGTATCTTGTGGAGCAGCTCATGTGATGGCTTTATCAGAGGATGGCCTGCTACAAGCTTGGGGTAACTTTAATCATTTCTATGTGGTCCTTTAGAAACATTCCAACCCCAAACAAAATAATTGTCTTATAAATTCTTCAACAGCATCTTCTACTTCTAGGAATAGAAGTTATACATGGTTATGCCATTGCAATTTTGTGATAGATACCTTTTTCTTTTTAAATCGCAGATAGATCTCTTAAATAAAAATTAGAATACTGAAGCTCATGCTCTTGTTTTTAACACCTAATAATCAGAGTTTAATTAAAATTCTGGATACACCAGGATACAATGAATTTGGCCAGCTTGGCAGAGGTGTTACATGTGAAGGATTACAAGGGGCTCGTATTATAAATGCATATGCAAAGTTCCTTGATGAAGCCCCTGAGCTTGTGAAGATTACCCAAGTGTCATGCGGGGAGTACCACACAGTCGCTCTCTCTGAAGATGGCGAGGTGTAAGTGATCTGAAGAGCTTTTTAATGTACTCCATTTAAGCTTGAGTATCAGGGTTATCTGCATGGCATTTAACTCAGAGTATTTGCAGTACATGTGGGGATCTCCCATCGTAAGAGTAGGAACAGGATGCTATGAAAATGGATTCATTCTATTTTGCGTTCTGCTGGTATCGATTCATGTAGATTACCCTGGTTTTTTTGAGATAATGTTGATTCACATCCTCAGCAGTGGTTTTAGCAGCTGAAGTAACACTGATATGGCTGTCATTCTTTATATTTAAAACTGTGATGCCTAGTAGTTTTTATGTTGGTTTTTCTACTAAACAACAGAAAAATGCTCCAAATTAAAGTGGTTTCTCTTGTATTGATAATTCATATATGTTATGAGATGATATAACACTCGCACAATCTTCATATGTAATATAGTTTTCCTAGAATAAGTTATTAATATAGTTTATATTCACTTGTTGGTTCTTTTTTGGGTCTTTACAGATTTCATCCTTACAGTAATTTTATTTGTCCCTCACAGATATACTTGGGGGTTGGGAAGCATGGGGCAACTTGGTCATTGTTCTCTTCAATCTGCTGATAAAGAATTACTGCCAAGGAGAGTGGTCGCACTTGATGGAATCTTCATGAAGGACGTGGCATGTGGCGGTGTGCATACATGTGCTGTGACTCAGAAGGGAGCTCTTTATGCTTGGGGTGGCAGTCGATCAGGGCAATTAGGTCTTGGCCCTGAAAGTGGATTCTTTTCTTGTAATCCTAATGAGTCTGCAAGCTTTTTCCGAAACATCCCTGCTTTGGTTATTCCACTTGGTGTGCAGCTCATTGCATGTGGACATTCCCATACACTAATTTCTACAAGGGAAGGAAGGATTCATGGATGGGGCTACAATAGCTATGGTCAGGCATCTAATGAGAAATCTACTTATGCTTGGTACCCATCTCCAGTTGATTGGTACGTTACAGATAGGTTCTAAAGCAGGTTTTCCGTATCTATCTTTGATTTGTACATTTAATGAACTACATATTGCAGGTGTGTTGGGGAAGTTCGAAAACTTGCAGCTGGTGGGGGACATTCAGCTGTGTTGACTGATGCATGTTCCTTGAAGGAATTGTGCGAATTTAGGCTTGCAGATAGTGTGACTCCAACCAATGCTTCTATTATTGAGGACATTGCGTCTAGAACAGATTCAGATAACTTAGTACGCCTTTGTGAAAGATTGAGGTACTGAGCCATAATTTTGCTGCATCATCCCCAGTGGATCAAGGTCGCATGCCTTTTGTTTTCTTTAAATTACTTTATTTGAGGAAGATGACCGTTTTAGTTTCCATTTGATGCAGGCAGCACATAATGGATGGTGGCGACTACGATTGTGAAGATGATGAGCCAAATACTTATAGGAATTGAGCAAATTATTGGTTGGATTCATGAGATGGTTAACCATCATGTCAATTTGTATCACCATTACAGGAATTATTGATCACTTGATGTACAATCCTAGTTAGAAAATAACTAATAAGAGTTCTAATAACATTAACTGTAAAGTGGCTATATCTCATGATCTTGTATGTATTTATGTCAAAACGTCCCATTGAGATGATGAACTTGTTTCTGTATATACTCATTAGTTGTATGAAAACTTTAAACCTGAACTAATCAAACGAACAGCTGCTTCACATGCAGTCTATGTTTGAACTGTTGGAATTTGGTAATTCTGCTATTTGTTGCATGTAGAAGTTTTAACAACTGTTTAAGGGGCAGCAAAGGCAGATCAGATGGTACAGTAATATTTGATCCGATTATGATTAGATTATTGCAATTTTGCTTTGCAAGAAACAATCTGATTCTTATTCCTTTACTGGTAGATACCAGACAGGTAAATTAAACAAATAAAAACATAGATGACATATTTCTGATGTGAGTGCATGTACCATTATTGATTCAAATGGCGAATCATCCATGGTGGCATGATTGTGCTACTGGCAGGCTGAGCTTGTGCTCTTCCCTGGTGATCCCTATCATCTTCGTCCATTGCATTCGCATCTCTTCTTCCCTGGAAATCCCCACTGCATTTGAATACTTATTGTCAGTACCCATTGTGTTCTTGCGAATCAAAAACCAACATAAACATAGTGCAAGTTTGTAAGATAGGATGTACCCAATATTTAGAGAAGAGAGTAGTGCTTGTGATTTCGGGGCATGCTGAGGCGGCATTAACACGAGGGTTGAAGGGTTTGGCTGCTGATTATCATTATGTTCTTCCTGCAGCATCTTTTCCTTTTCCTTCAGCTGTAGGTTAGTTTACATTCGCAATTATTAGATGCACTATTCATCTGTAACCCGATCACAATTAGCTATTTATTAACATGGCCAGTTAGCTTGCCCTAATTAACTTTACCTTCTTTGATAGCGAGTTGTTTTGCTCTTGCAGTATCCTTTGCTGAAATTGTCAATACTAATGTGAGAACTGAGAAGACGTCCATAAAATAAAAGCATATATATACAGTTCATACAGAATGTACCTTCTTGTGCATCTCTGAAAGGGATTCATGCACTACTTGGTTCTGAACATATCCAAAGACAATAACTACGGTATGAGTATGATAAATGGATTGATTGGAAATCCTATTGGCTAGATATTTTATCGAACTGAGCTAAATAAGATCAATCGAGCTAGCTACAGTTTACACGATTCACCTTTCTTGCTCGCACACGCTTAAGAGCTGTATCAATCTGTTGCTCCAAACTCTGAAGCTCCCTCAAGCTCAAGGGATCTAAATCCTCTCCCGTGTAATTCCTAGAAAAAATCGTCTAAGTAGTGATGTTCATCGGTGTTGATGGAACGGAAACTGTTGCATACAAACAGACGTACCTTATTTTTCTTTCTAAGATCTCAATCCTTGCCGCAAGCTTGGGAAATTCCATGGACCAACTTCCCTGTGTAAGCAACCACCATTGAACAGAGGCTTATATAAATAGCTTATAATTTCTTAAATCAGCTCATAACCATCAATAGCTTCACAGCTTCAGATATAAACAAAAATTCCATGGCTAAAATGTTATGCAGGTACTCCCAAGCACCCCTTAAAATTAGAAGCAAGCTCCTAGAGGTGTAATATATTATTTGAATATTTTATTTCTAATCTATTTCTTAATTATAAATTTTTTTCCAGAACCCATGGGAGTTGCTCTTGTGAAGATTTCAGCCAATGAGAGCACATCAACTACATAGAGAACATGAGAAGTTATCAGTTTTTGTTAATGAAATTAAGTGGTATTAGGTCTAATGAGTCCCTTAATTAACAGATTGGAAAACTTGGGGCTAGAAATCTGTACTGGTTTAATTACCTTAATTCAAAAGCTTACAACAAAGCATAACTTTCGAATCAATAAAATTCTAAGACCACTGCAAAACCGTCTCAGGATCCATTTTGATGGAGAAACCAATTATTTAAATTATTTAATACTAAGAAAACTACTGTAACTAGAAACCATGCAGCCAAATTAATGGTTAGGTATAGTATGCATTCCTAAGAAAATGGTTGTATACTTAATTTTTGATTTTTGAGTAAACTCTACTAGCAATGTAATATGAACATACAACTCGATCATCCGCATATTTGAAAAAGTTGAAACCAGAAGACAAATTACTGGAGCCTTAGATCCTTATTAACTAGCTGAAAATTTAACATGCAATCAAATTGAAATTTACCTGAGGAACACAAACACATATAATGATATACATATTTATATACAAACACACATATTTATTACACGCACACTCATACAAGTTAGCACCAATTATCTAGCAAGGTACGTAGGGCAGGAATGCAATGAATACCTGTGGTTCAGAATCAGGAATTCCCATACTCTGCCTTTCTGCATACGAGTATTGTTCATATCGCTCCAGGATCGCCTCCATGCTTAATTGTCAGAAACAAAACCAAGGTCAGAACCGCAAGCTAAAATGACATAATTTCTGAATTCCGATACTTATATCGTTCATTCGCTCATCAATTAACAAGTTAGAAAGCCTCTTATATATGATCGATCGATCATATGAGGTATATATCAGGTGCATCAAACATGCATTCAACTTAAAGGGGTGGCTGCGTTAGATATATACATTACCTCCTCTGGTGATTAGTTAGGAGATTAATGGACAGTAATTTTAGCAAAGCTAATAGGAAACTCAAAGAAAAGTAATGAACTTCTTGAAAATGCAGTCTGGGGAGTACTGTGGGATTTGGAAAGTATAGAGAGAGTGAATTACTAAACCAAAATTCTACTTTTATCATGTTTTGTAAATAAATTTGATGTTTATCTTTACGTGTACGTATTCTTATATATCATAGAGTTTAGTTAATTAATAGGTAGTTGGATGCGTACTTCATTTTCTTTTGTCCAGAGAAATGTCCACTAGGCAAGATTAGTGTCCAGAAATTGAAGGTAATGGAGATTTTTAATCTATGTTATCAAACCTAGCTAACTATTGAATCCAATTCTATATATTGAGAAAATAACGAGTTAATGTTACTAAAATAAGAACACGCTGATAAGAAAGCAGAGTAGCTAGTAACTAACAAAAGTACCAGACGTCGACGACAGAGTAAGTAATGTTCGTATGAGGTAGGAGGTAGATCACTACTTATTTTAGATTGAAATTGAAACAATTTCAAATCATGTGACAAAGAATGCATGCTTCTTTCCTTTGTAGCTAGGTAGTTTTGGTATCAAGTCAGGAATCTAGCTAGTCAATTCAGATTCGATCCTTGCTTTTAACATCCGACAATTTGTGAAATCTCAACCTCCATGGAATTCAAGTTTGGAAACCGCAATTAACAATGCCTAATTAGCTACCTTTATTTTCCTCTACACCTTTCCAAAACCTAAATCACTGAGCAGAAACTCTGTATGCTCACTTGAAAAGAATAATTTAATTTGTGTTTCAATATGTTGTTTTTCATTCATCCCTCAAGGGGTATTTATAGTGATACAAGAGTTAGAGAGCTATTCTAAACGTACAAGGAAAAGGATACCCGTAATTACAAGGTTTCCTATTAATATTAGTAATCCTAATTTGACAGCTATTCTACACTCCCCCTCAAGTTGGGCGCGTGGATGTCAATCATGCTCAACTTGTCAATTGAGCTGTCAAACAATTTTTTTGTCACTCCTTTAGTAAGAACATCTGCTAACTGTTCCTCTGAAGTTACGAAAGGAAAGCGAATAATTTTCCGATCAAGATTCTCCTTGATGAAGTGACGGTCAACTTCCACATGTTTAGTTCGGTCATGTTGAACAGGATTATGTGCAATCTCAATAGCAGCTGTATTATCACAATGCAGATCCATAGGATTGCTCGAAGTGATTCAATGCCTCCACTTGGCCTTCGCTTTGATGGACGACTCCCTATGTTTCATACGACCATACTTTAACTCTGGTGTTGCAAGTCGAAAGTACTCAACAAAAAACGGGGCTCCTCGAAAACTATTCAACGGTACTCCTCTGTAGCAGCAACTGCCATGTCATCCATGAGTGCACTCCATTCCTGCTTGGGGAAACTAGGGGTTCATGCCATGCTCTAGTGTAGTTGCTGTGAAACGCTGGAGTGCTTTAAATAGTCTGTGCAAGAATTTCGGCACACCTGTCCAAATAGTCTCCTGGAAATCACTCATTCCAGCCCTCATTTCATCTTGAGGTGTTGGAGGAGTCCTTCGTATCTCATCGGTGCGAAAAACTGCTTGAATCTCCCTTTGAAGAGCCTCATCGAGTTGGCTCAGGTAAGAGATCAGTGGTGATCAAGACACGAGAAGACCCAGAACGGAATTCCCTCATAATAATGTCTCTGTTGTTCTGGTCCATGTCTCCATGGGTAGCAGAGACTGTATGATCTCTGCTTCTCATTTTGTCAGTCAACCAATCGACCTTACGTCGAGTATTCACAAAAATCACACTCTGGGTAATGACCAAGGTTTCATAAAGATCACACAAAGTTTCGAGCTTCCAATCCTCCTTGTTCACACTGACATAAAACTGTTTAATTCCTTCCAGGGTGAGTTCATCACGCTTCACAAGGATCTTCACAGGTTTGTTCATGAACTTCTTTGTGACCTCTAAGGCCTCAGGTGAAAGTGTGGCAGAGAACACACCGACCTGAATCTTTGATTGGAAAAGCTGGAATATATCATAGATCTGGTCCTTGAAACCCCGAGAGAGCAAAAGTATTATTGCCAAGATGTTCATCGACTTCATTCTCTGCTAGCTCCAGGTAGTATAAATTCTCCCTTCTAACACCATAACCAAGAATCCGTCGAGTCAAAATGTCCTGACTGCGCTACATTAGCGGAGGCATTGTCTAGATGCTCTTCCTCTGTAGTAGCAACGGCAGCCTTGTCCAGATTCTTTCGTCTCCAACACTCCCCCTCACGTGCAACCTAACTTTTTAGGTTGACACGTGAAATTCAGTCCAATTCCCACATCGGAAATCGGTACAGTCATGCGGTCCAATTCCCATTTTGGAAATTGGGGTATGCGATCCAAGACCCACTGTAGGCACTTGGTATGGTATGGGTCAATCAGAATTTTTCCGACGGCAATTTGATTCGATGAACCCAAATTTGAGCTCATTATGATGGGAGACTTTCCCCCGTTACGTTGGGAGAAGTAATGGAAGAGAAACCTGGTTTCTTTGTGTTTGGTACTGAGTTTTGGAATTTGGGATTCGATGTTTGGGAATTATGATGATTTGGGGTTTTGGTGGTGATGTGGGATTTGTTTGGATTTTGGGATTTAGGTTTTTGGTGGTGATTTGGGATTTTGGTACGGTAAACAGCGGAATACGAATACGAAATTTGAGTTTTGACTTTTGGTGAGGGTTCATGATTTGTTTGTGGATTTGGACGGATTCAGGATTTGTTTGTGGATTTGAGTGGATTCATGATTTGTTTGTGGATTTGGACGGATTCATGATTTGTTTGTGGATTTGGGTGGATTCATGATTTGGGCGGATTCAGGATTTTGGTATGGTATTTGATTTAGTAACAATGCAGCGGATTTGTGGTTTTCAGATGCAGGATTGAACATGCTCTGATACCAACTAGAAAAGAATAATTTGATTTGTGTTTCAATATGTTGTTTTTCATTCATCCCTCAAGGGGTATTTATAGTGATACAAGAGTTAGAGAGCTATTCTAAACGTACAAGGAAAAGGATACCCGTAATTACAAGGTTTCCTATTAATATTAGTAATCCTAATTTGACAGCTGTTCTACATGCTCTACCAAAAATATGGAAAATATACATATATACAAGAAAAAAAATACTGATATACTATCATGACACATTTCTCAAATTGTTTATTTGAAACGATAAGAAATGCTACAAATTTTCTGTACATAAAGTACAGGCATCTCATGTCATGTACTGTTATATATATATATATATATATATATTCTCTTTTCTTTCTTTTGAAGTTTTGAGTGTTCTATTTAACATACGTACACATCCATTTGGGAATAGTGTATATATATAAGTAGTAACTAACTGGCTTGTTTTCTGCACTTGGTCTAATGATCTGTCAATATTGTAGGAAAATTCTGGACAACTGATAATTTAAATCAAGAAAAGGAAAAAAAACATCTGAGTTTGCTGTACGGGTACTTATGACCCAAAGCCAGAAGTTCTGTGCAATCTCCATAGTTAACGGCAGCCGATCTACTAAGTAGCAGTACTAGTTTATAGCGTTAACTTTCGTTAATTTTAGTATGAACTTGAAGAACATCCATAAATAACTGCCCAGAAAAATATACAAGCTTGCTAGTTCAAGCCAGTTAGGACTAGAAATTGAATCTGTGCAACAAGAACAATACAGAGTCTAAAACTAAATACTAATGTGAAGCATTTTATAAACGTACCTGGAATGAGAAGCGTACTCAAAGAGCTTTCCTTTGGTGGAGAAGACTATCAAAGCCACATCAGCATCACACAGAACTGAGATCTCATGAGCTTTCTTAAGCAATCCGGTCCTTCGCTTAGAGAATGTTACTTGTCTGCTGATCTTGTTCTCGATCCGCTTCAGCTGAACCTTGCCTCTTCCCATTTTTGAGGAATTGAGCTAACTTTCCCTCTAATTGAGAGAAACTGATATCACCCAAAATAGCAAAAAACTATGGGAAAACCCTAATCTGGTTCGTTGAGGAAAAGAAAGATGAAAAAGGAAAGAATGATGATGAGGAGGGTATCGGTCTTGTTCTTGTTCCTCTAGGAATGGAAGTGTTGATGAAAAACGAGGCTTTCTTGGGGCATCTTTCTATTTTTGTGTTTGAGATGAGTTCGGTTGTTCCCAAAAGGCTCGTATATATGGGGAAAAACACCAAGCGAGTGAAGACTGGTATTTGGAAACCGGGTAGTTTCGGGGATGTGCGTTGTCGAGTTCTCATACGTTTAAAGCTGCAATACAGTTGTTCGTGTCACACTCCGGATAATAGACGTTTGTCCGTACATTATATCATGTCTAATAAATATATTTTTTATACACAATTAAGAAAGAGAGCATACGTCTCGTCGAGGGACCAAATGAGACGGCGAGGAACATTGCTGACGGCGCTTCCCGCAATGGTGCCCTGTATAGCTAATATGGAACACCAAACTGATTTTTTTGTTTGGTTCCGTGCGGTTTTTTTTATTTTTTTAACAATTGTGTACGGTTTGGTTTGGTTTGGTGTAGTTTTATTTTCAATTTTTTTTGTTTCTTTATCGATTATCTCGTAAAGAAAAATTGCATCTTTTACCAACATTTTTTTGTCATGCCTTTCACTTGATTCTTAACGAAATAAAAAAAAATCATCTAGTAAAAAATCACACGTAACAGTTTTCACGTAACAGTTTCTGAAAGAACCATCAAAACATAACAAACCTAGGAAGTTAAAAGTAATAAAAACAACAACAGCAAACCTAGAGATTACAGATTAAATATAGATTAGAGGGAATGACAACTAGTACTAATTGTCTATTAGAGGCTGATGGTAAGATTAGAGTTTGAGTGGTTGCACTACCAGAAAAAAGACTTTAGCCGACGAAATATCTAAAAACAGGCCGACGAAATTTTTTTTCGTCGACTAAGTTAAATTTTCGTCGGCTATAGTATGTGAACTTTAGCCGACGAAATTTGAAAAGTTTAGCCGACTAGATACCCTAATTTCGTCGGCTAAAGTAACTTTTAGTTACAAAATTGCACTACGGATATTTCAGTGTCCGATTGACTATTGTGATACCAATCTGGAAGCAGAACGGCCCTACGAGTCAAACTCATGGCTAATGCCATGATATATAGGCTTTTTTGGCCATCCGAGTTCATTTAAGTCTTCAAAATAAAGTTTTTCTAAACGCTTAACACACGAAAATGCTCATATCTACACCTATATGAGGTATTTTGGTCTAACCTTCAACACAACAAACACTCACCATAATGAGACGCAACTGTCCATCTAAAAATTTTGAGACATTTACCCCTCGATGATAGGACTCCCCATATAGATAAATAATGGTAAATAGTAGGCATGTTGTGATTCGAGTCATCAAAATTCACAAACAAAAATACGACTGTCAGATATCATCAATATATTGAAATATATCTTTGTTAAAAAATTCAACTTTATCCGATAAATTTAAGGACTTCATCTAGACGGTCAATTTCGTAAGTCAAACCTCTAAATTGTATTGACTGCAACTATTGGCACCGAGACTGTACCGGAATTACGTGATTTTTCCACCGTAGACGTATTTCACCATTCCGGTCATATCTTATTTCATGACTTTTTTGCGTTTGAAGTTTCTAAATAGAGTTTGTTTTAGAAACGGAACATTTACTTAAAGCTTAGTAAACAAGTCATACAACATTAGTACACATGTTGTGATTCCGATGATCAAAGTTGAGAAACAAAATTTCGACCGTCTGATATGATCATTATGTTGAAATATGTCTATAGGAAAAAATTCAACTTAATCTGACAATGTTAAGGGCTCGATCCTTACGGTCAATCTCGTAAGTCAAACCCTTTAACGCACGGAAACGGTTATTTGACCGTCTAAATTACATATTTTGCCCGGACCTTCAACTGAAAATAGTTTCAAATTGATGAGACACAACCACTGGTATAAAAATTTTATGAAAAATAACTACCGGAGATAGGGCTACCTCTAGGGAGAAAGAATGGAAAATTGAGTTAACTGCAATTATCAGTACCGAGACTTTACCGGAATTACGTGATTTTTCAATCATAGACGTATTTCTCCATTCCGGTTATATCTTATTTCACGACTTTTTTCGTTTGAAGCTTCTACGCATAGGGTTTAGGGTTTACAGTTTTAGCCGACGAAATTAGGGTAATTTGTCGGCAAAAGTTAAATAAATAAATAAATAAAATAACTATAGCCGATGAAATTAGGGTAATTCGTCGGCTAAAGTTAAATAAATAAATAAATAACTATAGCCGACGAATTACCCTAATTTCGTCGGCTAAAGTTAAAAAAATAAAATAAATAAATAACTATAGCCGACGAATTTTAAGGTAATTCGTCGGCTAAAGTTAATTAAAAATTCAAATGTTTTGGCGGGGATTTTTAAAATTTTAAAATTTTTTCGTCTAAAATTTTGAACTTTAACCGAAGAAATTTCGTCGGCTAAAGTTTAAAATTTTCTATATCTTTCATTTTTCTTCTTCTCCTCCTCCTACTCCGACGGCAACAACGTACTGCTCATCCTACCTCCTCCCTCATCCTCCTTCTCTAAATTCTTCTCCTCCTCCTCTTTCTCTAAATTCTCCTCCTCCTTCCTTCCTCCTCTCCCTCTCCTAACCTTCTCCTCCTCCTCCTCTTCTTGTCCTTCTCCACCACCGGTGTAAAACCGAAAAAGAAGTAAAAAGTTTTAATAAAAAATACAAGAAATAAAAAAATAAAAAATATGAAAAAATAAAATAACTATAGCTGACGAAGGCTAAAATAAAAAAATAATAATAATAACTATAGCAGACGAATTACCTTAAAATTCGTAGGCTAAAGTTTAAAAAAGAAAAAAATAATAACTTTAGTCGATGAATTACCCTAAAATTCGTCGGCTAAAGTTTAAAAAAGAAAAAAAAATTAAAAAATAGCTATAGACGACGAAATTTTATTAAATTTCGTCGGTTAAGGTCCAAAAATTCTTCGGCTAAAGTCCAGAAATTAAGGGACGAAAAATTTATTCATCGGCTAAATAACTGACTTTAGCCGACGATGAACAGTAATTTCGTCGGCTAGTCTTGGCCGACGGCTTTTTCCAGACGACTTCTTAGCCGACGACGTTTCGTCGGCTAAGACTTTAGCCGACGAAATTTAAGGTTTAGCCGAAGAAAAAATTTCATCGGCTAAAGTGGTTGTTCTGGTAGTGTTGGAGACTTGAAGTTTGGTGATGAACACGCACGTTTGGACTTGGATTAGGTTTTAGGTTTACTTATTTCCATTTATATAATTTTCCTCTAATATATATACATATAATAAATATATATATATATATAATTTAGAACTTATATGATTCTTAAATTATATATATATATATATATATATTCAATATATATAACTATATATATTATCGGTTTTTTTGTTCGGTTTTGGTTTTTCGGTGCAGTTTGAAACAATTTTTCTTGTTTTTTTTTTCAGTTACAGTTTGGCTTTGGTGCGATTATTTTTTTCGGTTTTTTGTTTTAAAGTCTCAGCCCTATTTAATTACACTATAAATTTCTAAAAAGAACGCAAATTATATAGGCCTTTAAGTTTCATACAAAACGGGTTAAATGGTTGTCATCTATAACCCAAGTTGTTATGATATCCAATCGTAGAACTATCACGCTCACTTAATTTTAGCAAGCTTATAAGGCAATGTAATGTTTTTAGAGTTCAGTGTCAGAATACAAGTTATAATACATTTTCAAGAAGCTTGTCATATGGGGTAGACGAGACGAATCAAATATAACGCTGCGTCCCTACAACTGTATTCCTTCGATTCCAACCATTTCATGTTTTCTAGTTTGTTTGGAATTTAGTTTAAACTCAATCTCATCTTCCCATTAATAATTGTTGAGTAATTCATTGTTTTATTATAATTATTAGTATATTCAAATATTTATTTTCAGTTCTTTCTTCCGATCTACAATCATGCAGCCACAAGTCCGACGACCACCACCGCCTCCATAGTCACGACGACCACCACATCCACAACCACCACCGCCACTTCCGTATCCACCTTCGCGTTCCTCGTGACCTTCTCGTTGCTAGGTGATGAACATGAATCTGAATCTCTCTTCCGGTCTCTTCAAGTTTACTTATTTCGTGATTATTTTGAGACATAGTATTGCTATATCAAAAGCTTCTTCTGTTTACGTTTTTCTCTTCTCGTATGCTGTTGGGTTCTACGTTCGAGCATGAAGTATTCCTTTCCAATAATACAACCGCTCTCTGGCTCTATACGACATAGGCCAAGGGGTTGGAACAAACGAACTACAATTCATGTATTCCCAATTGTTCTGCAAATGTAAGTCAGATATGCTAATGCGTTCATGAGTCCAGGGACAGTAGTGTCACTAGTGTGGTCACGAATCTCTCAGAATTCGTATGGATTGTATTTACTTGTCTTTGTTTTCGGGTACGTACCTAGCTATTCTATAATGTCAGATGATATGAATTGAGTAATTGTTCCTCCGGAAAATTTATAATTAATAAAGGATCATGGTTAATTATATATATATATATATATATAGATTTTCTCAGGTGCAGACGTCCACACCAAAGGGTTTGGTACGGATGTGTGGTTTTGTCTCACGTTTCAATCTTAGTTTCAGATCTTAACCGTTCAATATCTAGGTATATATGTATAGATCATCTCTGTAAACTTTCATCTCATTTGGTGATCATTAATGCACTCAAATCTGTTATTTACCATGAAGAAAATGGACGGTTCCTGAACTGTTTAATTAGAACCGTCAGTTTTCTTCATGGTAAATCACATATTTGAATGCCTTAACGATCATCAAATGAGATAAAATTTTACAGAGATGATCTATACATATATACCTAGATATTAAACGGTTAACATCTGAAACTAAGATCGAAAAGTGGGGCAAAACCACACATCCGCATCAAACCCTTTGGTGCAGACGTCTGCACCGAAGAATCAACGTGTGTGTGTAAATATATATATATATATATATATAGGCTTTCTTGGCTATATATAGACGTCCTTACCAAGAGTTTGGTGCAAATTTCTTTAATTTGACATACTTTTCGATCAAATTTTCTCATCTTAACCATTCATAATCTAGCTATACATGTATAAATCATCTTTATAAAATTTCAGCTAATTTGGTAATCGTTAAGGTCTCGAAAACGTATAAATACAATGAACGAAATGAATTTATTCAACTGGAACCGTTCGTGTTCTTCTCTGTAGATCACAATTTAGAATGCCTTAACGATAACCAAATTAGTTGAAATTTTACAGAGATGATCTACTCATATATATCTAGAAACTGAACGGTTAAGATGAGAAAATATGATTTAAAGGTTGGCCAATTCAAGAAATCCTTATCAAAGCTTAGGTAAGGACGCCCTTAACTGAGAATATATATATATATATATATATATATATATATATATTGTTGGATAGGAAATAATGAAGAAATTGTCCAAAAGATCACAAAGGTACGTGTATATAATGGGAATATATCAAAGGTCGACCTATCTATACTATAACGCAATTTGCATTAGTTCCAGATTCTTCACAATCACAGCAGCAACGACGACAACAACAACATATATACTAGCTTTCGAACAACTCCAACTTGTGTCAAGCCAAACACCTTGACCACAAAACTAAATGGAAAAGCAATTTGCATTAGTTTAGAAATGTCATTACCAAGAGACAGAATACATTATTGTAGTACGATTTACGAACAGTGAGAGATTTTGAGAATGAAGATAGTGCAGCAAATATGTTCTTGTGGAGTAGTGGTCCTCATATACATATGGTTTTGATAGCTATGACAGCGTGGTCCGCATCAGATAATAAAATTATGATAAGCATGGTCATGTTAGCACTACAGCTATGTTGGCATAAATAGTTTCGATTACAACAAGATCGAAGTGAAAACGAGACCAGCTAGCGATCTAACCTAATGAATCAAATGTAAAATCCGACCTCGCAAGAAGCACGTACGGGACCATTTCTTTTCTCCTGGTTTGAGATTTATGTCCAGTTTAGGTAAAGCATAGCAAGCTAGTTTTAAAATGTATTCTGTTTTTGATAATTTTCAAGTGTAGATTTTATGACAGGATCGGAAATGTGAATTTCACTCCGATATATAGAGAATATGCATCCATATAGTTTACTAATGCATTTTTAGTTACACACTGAAAATAATTAGTTTTATCAGCAAAAAGCATAGTCAAAACATTATCAAATAGAAAGAATCGTAATGTTTTTTGCAGAATAGATTGAGACTTAATTCACCGTTATAAAATCATACGGTATTCTCTAAAAGCGCACTATGTCAGGTGATCATTTCATATCGTAGTTAACGAGCCGAGATTAGTTTGAACTTGTATTAGTCATTTAACATTCATGAAATATCTTCACTCAAATTTTCGGATCATATCGGATCGGTGTCACGGCTGTACACGTACGGCTCCGCCACCAGGTAATTTGATCCTCAACATTATTGTTGGCATTAGTGTCCGTATATAGGAAGAAGCAAGCTAGCTATCTGTTACTACCTTTCCGAGAGTTAGGGGAAGATAGTATCACTAATTCCGCTATCCGAGATCATGCAAAATAATGCCGACGTCAGGAGCCGGGACTGGGATTGGCCCAGTCTTTGACTCTCTGATGCTTAAGTTAGTGTCGTTGTGGATAAATGATGGTAGAATGTTGGGGCCAGAAGAACCTTATCTTATCCGGAGCCTAGCGCTGGCATTAGAAGGATGTGTTGGGAACCACGCCCTCCAATATGAGATTTGTGTTGAGGTCCTTCTAAGCGTCTCGTAAAGAAGGGCTAGAAGGAGGTTCGAGAAGGTTTCGATAGCCGGGTTTGGTCCCCTATCTTGCGGTTCCTACATCTGCGTTGCTGTCGAAAGTGGTGTATAGGCGACCATGACCTCCAGCGACAAGGTAATTGGTTCCTTTTTCGACACATTAGGAGGGTTTGCACCCTGTGTTAACAAGTCTCCAGTATATGAGGACTCTCGGGTGAGGAGTTCATCAAGCTTGTGTGTCAGAAGTATGAACCGTTCGAGAAAGGTATGATCGTGAGTCCCCAAGTCCCCATGCTTGAGTTCGTAGGGAAACTGGAGTGCTGTTATGGCAAGCGGGAGTCGAAGAGTGTCGCTTCCAAGTGTGGTTTGGGGGCATGTCGCATAGGTAGTGAGTGTCACGTGGGTAGCGAGTATCGTGTGGTTAGCGAGAATATCGCGTGGGTAGCGAGAGTCGCCTGGATAATGAGAGTATCGCGTGGGTAGCGAGAGTATCATGTGGGTAGCGAGAATATCGCGTGGTTAGCGAGAATATCGCGTGGGGGTAGCCAGCGTATCGCGTGGTTAGCGAGAATATTGCGTCGGTAGCGAGAGTCGTTGCATTTTTTATAAGTCTTTACATGCTCATGCCAGGAGTTATTTCAGCCTGTTCACGTTTAGGTTACATCCCGGTTAGTCCCGTTTTGTGAAGGTGGATACCCGTTATAGGGTAACGGGATTGTTAGAGTAGTGTGAGCTCGGTACTGACAGTGGTCTCATATCGCTCGTACCTGCATAGGTGGCCAGACTATGAAAGACACGTGGTCACTTATGGGACAAGTATAGTTGGTAATGTTCCACTACGCGCAGTAAAAGTGCATTTGCAGTGCTCATTTAACGCACGTGTCTCCCACGTGCGACGTGGGTTAATGCGTGCAACAAGTAGGGCTGAAGTGACATCAATTCAACCGCCGGGTCGATTTAGATTCAACGACGGATATGAATTCACTCTACTATAAATAGGAGGTACGGAGAAAAAGGTGAGAACTGATTAGGTTATTGCTTTTGAAAAACTTGAAGAGAAAGAGAGATATATGGTATTATAATATAATTTAGATTAGTATATGACTTGTTAAACTTAAAAAAAATTATCGAATATTAGTTTAACTTTAAAGCTTTTAGAAATTCAAAAGCCAATACATTATACAAAAACGAGTTTTAGAGAAACATTAATGGAGTGAAGCAAATGGTCCAGTGTATACTCAAGTTCAAGTCAGGTACCCCCTAGGGCCTAGTCTTAGGTTTGAGACAACGAAACTGGATTCGCAAAACATTCTATACCATAGGATAGTAAAACTAATGAAAATATTTTTACTAGATTAAAAATTTTAGTGGTCATGCTTATATATCATTTTGGTGCTACTTATTGTTAGTTTATATATATATATATATATATTTCTTACAAAAACTATATTTGTAAAACCACACATTTTCTTCACATTACCTTACCCATATTTCTTGTAATCGAATTCAAAACTAGTTTTAGTATTTACTAAGGTTAAATATTATTATTAACACATTTACAAAATCTTAAGAAAGGAATGCATCAAATTCATTAACTTCATACTTTGAGTGTATATATATATATATATATATATATATATAAATTTGTATGTATCTATAGATTCATAAACAATACATATATAAGACTATAAATCAATACCTGATTTTTCTTTTACCCATCTTACTATTAGGTTTTCTTTATAAACAATCACCCTACCAAGCTAGACTATCACTCAATATTAATATTTGGTCTCTTAAGTCAAATAAATTTGTTGGAAATTGATTTACAATGCATGTTTCTTGGCCTATATATACTTGGGAGCTATAACATCATTTCTTCACACTCCAAGATCAAATGTAAAATGATCACAAACTCACTTAGTTGAATAGAAAAGTTTTTCTCACCAAAAAATCTCTTAGTCTTAACTTCTTTTCTCTTAAGAAGTTTCATCTTTAAGTTCTCTCTTTGTTAAAGAAGCCCAACCTTACCAAATCTCCACTTTACTTCTGAATTTCCAAAGTACATGATTACTTTCCTATAATCTTTTGTCTTTAAGATTATCAAAAATGCATAACTAGAGATCAAATGTAAAAAATATGTTTTCTAGAAACCTATATTTTCGTAAATAATAAAATATCACTTTATAAACTTTGATCAAAATATTAGATTCCTCTTTGAAAATGATTCAGTTTAGGTTTTTAAATCACTTAAAAAGGGTTGGAAACGAAGAAGTCATGATTAATCAAAGTTCTTAACTAATAAACTTGCTGAAAATCTATTATGATTATCCCAACTTCAAAAATTCATAATTCACTCATTTTTAACCATTTTCTATAAAATTTATATCAAATTAAAGCTTAGGACATTTACTTTTAATCTATAAAGTTTCAGAAAGAATGATAAAATATACAACATATAAAGACTTAGACATCAAAGGTTAATAAAAGGATTATCAGTTTTCTACACTACTGCTATGTTACATCATTTATGGACTATATGACTTATCCCATTAGATATCTTATGAAAAATACTTTTACATGGACTCCTCACTTGTCTAATTTGAAAAAAAAAATTGAATGAGTTATGAAAATGATAAATTGAAAGGTTCTTTGGACAAAGATTTCCCTCACTATGGGAAAATGACTACTAATTCTTAGACTAGTAACTAATATTTTCTGTTTTATTTAATTTAAAGTACATTTCATTTACATTATTGCACAATTACTTTCAAGTTAATTAAATTGTTTATTTTGTGCATACATCGAGTTATTAACAATATTTAAAGTATATTGATATAAACTTGTATACTTTGTTGATATTGAAATAGTTATCTTATTTTGATGTAATTAAGTTTGGAGATGCATGTGAAGCCGAGTGATTAGTACTATCACGTGCTTAATTGAATTAATGGTAAAAGTGTTTTGTGATTTGTGAAGTTAGCATGTGCTCTAGTCTTTAAAGATAGTGCACTATTATACTCGTAGGAAGAAAGTGTCGACCTTAAGTATACATACTCTGGTATTGTCTTCAGTATGTTGCAGCTTGTCCGTGCTTTGGTATAATGGACCTAGCGCGTGATTTTTCTGTGATTATTACTAGTTTCCTAATTATTCACATGGATGAATTTATTCACGCTTGCATACGTGTATGTGTATAAATAAGAATCGATATAAACAAATAAAAAACGATTCTTTGTATATTTTTACTTAGTTGTGTTTATTTGATTTCTTATAAGACACATTATTATAAGAATATAAATTGTACTTACTGGGCATGTGTTACTCATGATGCTACACCTTCTTGTTTTTAGATAACTAATAGATGAATGAGGATAAACCTACTAAATTAAAGAATGTTTTCTATTGCTATTTTGAGAATAAATGTAATGTCTTATATACTCTTGTTAAAACTCTCGTATTGAAAAATATTTGGTATTGTAGAATATTAATGTTTTTGCTTCCTAATAAAAGTATTATTCTCATTCTAATAAATTATTAGAGAAAATTTTATTTGTTTTAGCTCACGTTTCAAATTCGGGCACCATATTTCCACATAATATCAATCTCAATTTGAGGGCGTGACAGAAGAGATTCCCTGAGAGCAGAGGGAAGAGGTGTTGTTGTAGGAACCTGTTATTGAGAAAATCGAGGACTCCTCCCTAGAAGTAGAGGTGGCGGCTACAAGGTCTTGCAAAAGGAAGGAAAATGCAGCCTTTCGGGAAGGCTTGTCGAAGAGAAGGAAGGAGAGTCGCTCTGAGAGCCTAGCAAAGATAGCCCAAGCATTGGAGGGGACTAGAGGCGTCCAGCCGTTTCTAGCTCATATGGCCTATAACATGTGTCATAGGTCTAGGGATGTCGAGGCTCTTGACGAAGCCGCCGACTCGCTTGCGGGGCTTGGCTTGGCGAAGGAGAAATTGACGAGCATCAGTGGTGCCTTGTGTTCTCGTTTTCTACTACTCTTTTTTGTTATTAATGGCTTATGGCATTTGCAGGCCACGCTGATGGTGTACACGGCCAGTGAGATGGTTGTGGAGCATCTGCAACACAAGGTGGAGCTGAAGGGTCATCAGGCTGGGACCTTGTTGTAGTTGAACTAGGGGCTTGTCCAGAAGGGTGCCTAACTTGAGGCGAGTGTCGGGGACAAACGCGCTCGATCTGAGAGAGCAGAGGCAGAAGTACAACGCTGGAAATCCTTGGCGGAGAAGAAAGATCAGCAGCTGCAAGAGGGAGTGACCACGCTTGCTAGGCTGGCTCCTCTGGAGAGCCAAGTGGCAAAGCTGCAACGAGACCTCGTGACGTAAGAGGCGGGCTAGAGAGCGAAGTACGCTAAGGCTGGGGTGGTCGGGGTGAAGCTGTTCCGAGAGAGCGAGGGTTATAAGAAGCAACTATAGATTGTGTTCAGCAAGGGTCGTGGGGAAATGTTCAAGTTTATGGTCCAGGAGAAATGGATCGACGAGCCTATCAAGCGAAAGTGGATGCAGAGTGGAAAGCAGGGGAAGTGCACCCTCAAGTTAGGCTCAAAGTTCCCGAGGTATGGTGCAACTACAACCTGCACGTCCCCAAGTGTGGGATGCCCGCCCTCAAGTCTCGGCACCGCTGCCCCAACTTGGCCTCTGACATCAAGAGTCATTGCCCCTCCCCAGTTAATGGCTAAGTAGAGTGCGGGGAACACAAGACAAAGTCAAGGTAGCGAGGCAAGGAGCGGAGAGAGTGCGTAGAAGAGTGGTGACACCTCAACCCAAAAGCATTGAAGTCGTCAACTATTATATTTATTATAGAATAAAATTCAGTTTACACTCCTGAACTTTAGGTCTAAAATCAGTCTCAACGTAAACTTTTTTTAATGAGTTTCATACCTTAACTTTAGTCTAAAATCAGTTTCATACCTCATCTTTATTTTTAATGAGTTTCATACCTAAACTTTCAAAATAACATCAATTTTGACCAAACATGATGTAATACTTGGTCGTGTTTGGTAAAAAATGATGATGTGGACCAAATCAAAAATAAAGTTTTATATCTAAAATTTGATCGAGGTTCTTACCAAAAAAATTGGTCGAGATTGATAACATTTTGAAAGTTTAGGTATCAAACTGATTAAAAAAGTTTAGGTATGAGACTTATTTTAGACCTAAAGTTCAGGAGTGTAAACTGAAATTTTTCCTTTATTATATATATATATATATATATATATATTATTTTTTACTTACTTGTTGGCATTGTTAGCCAAGTAAGACAATTTTAGTTTTTCCTGGAAGACCAGGCTTTAAAGCTGTTTTTTATGCATGATAAATGAGCAGTTTCTGTCTACTGAAATGTCAGTGTTTTGTCTCATAGTCTCGGTATTTCTTTCTAGTGAGGGAGACAAAGTGTAACACCATGTACCTAAAAGTTATATTTTTACAGGGGTTTATGGGTTACGAGAGCTTTTAACCGAGACCGGTGAGTTAATAAGTTATCGCTCGAGTTTATTTTCAAGTTTTTATTAAATCAAGGAAAAATAGATTCATAGACTTGAAGTCGTAGTACGTGTTGAGAAGAGCTCACCGGCATGTCCGGATTATTTTTCAATTAGTTATAGCCCGTGGCAACGGGTTGAACAGTTAAGAATTTCAAGGTCAAAATTTTATAATGTGTGGAGATTGTAACACCCCATATCTAAAAGTTACCTTTTTACAGGAGTTTATATGTTACGAGAGCATTTAACTGCGACCGGTGAGTTAATAAGTTATCACTCGAGTTTATTTTTGAGTTTTTCTCGAATCAAGAAAAAATAGATTTATTGACTTGAAGTCGTAGTACGTATTGAGACGAGCTCACCAGTATATTCAGATTATTTTTCGGAGTTTCCATCTATTTTTTAAGAATTTTTGAAGTTTATGGTAATTATTAATTACCATTTCAGTAAATAATTTATACTATTTAACCATTTACTTTATCCTTCATTAAATCTGGACAGTCAAATCTTTCCAAGATCTAATCCTGATCGTCCAATCCTGTATAAATAGAGGGTCATCTTTGACCGAAGTCAAAGCCTCCCCATTTCGAGTCAACTCTCTTCTCCCGAGCTATCTTGAGCTCATTCGCCTCTTCAAAGATCTCTGCCCGACGCCGTTGACTTCCGCCGCCCCTCGACGGTGCGCCACCACAATCTCTTCCTCTTCTTCTCTTCTTCAAAACCCCTATCACATTCACTCAGAAAATCAAGGATGGGGGAGATCGATCGAGTTTGGTGCAGCGGTCCTAGGCGAAAATCCAACTAACCAGGCGGTGATTCGACATATGGAGGTTATTTTCTTGTTCCTCTTCTCTTGTTCTGCATTTTCTTGCCCTTAAATCACTGATTTGAAGTCTTAATTAGAAAACCCCCCTTTCCTGTTTTTTCTGTGTTTTCTGGGTTTCTCGGGTAGACCTCCAGCGGTTGAGTTTTTGGAGTCCCAGACGTCTCTGTCATGCTCTAGGGAGGCTCACTGTGATCAGTTTGAGCCCAGCTGCTTAAGGGTTGAGTTTAGAGTAGTAGCGGCTAGTGGGTGGGCGCAGGGGAGACTCCAAAATTGATAGGAGTTTTAGCACTTTTTTCTCATGCTTAAACGATCTTGGCAGTGTGTTTTGGAGCTAGATGTTTTCTTGGGGACTTTAGAGGCAGCCGAGTAGTGTTTCGATGACTACAGGGGCTGTAGATGAATCCTATGTGGGACAAGCTTCTGTTCTTTAGTTGTGACTGAGGAGAAGCATTGGGTTCATGGAGTTAAAGGATTATAAATGAGAGTTAGAATTATGGTGGTGTTGTTGTGTTGTTATTGTGACTGCAGTTGATGATGTTGATGTTGATGTTGATGTTGATGTTGTTGTTGTTATTGTGCTCCATTACTGAATTGGTGTTGTTATGATGTTACATGTCGAGAACTTGGGATTTGAAGCAAGCAAGGAAACTATGGCCGTTTTTTTGATGAATTTTTGGAATCCCGCAAGTAACAGAATTTCCGACAGAAGCTGAAGAGGTAGAAATCGATTTTTCTGCTGATAAGCTTAAAGTTGTAAAGTGACCGTTAATTATTAAGTCAGGTTAACTACGGAAAAGTCGTAAATTAGGAAGTCTCTATTTTGGGAAACTTTCTATTTAAGGAAAGTTAATCATTTGGGTTGATAATTTAGGAGAAAAGTTAAAGAAAAGGTGAATTCAAAGTTAAAGGAATTGGAGATTAAAAGTGAAGCATGGAATTTAAAGAATGTTGACAACTTTAATTGTTGTGGAAGTTGATAATTCCTATTAGTAAAAATGTCAAGTTGATCGTTGTAGATAATTTAGATAAAGGACTTTACTATTTATTGACTCATATTTAGTAATTCGATTTGAACTGTGGATTGAGTGTCTATAGTAATTCAACAAAATTATTATGCGATAACCTAACATCAAATGAAATATTAAGGAAAGTCGATGTGTTAAGGTTGTGTAATCAGAAGCTAAATAATTTTGTTTGTTGTTTAGTCGTTAAAGGGAATGAGTTTGGTCAAGTCTTGGTCAAATTAGGATTTCTTAGTCAAACTAGGAAAAGTATGAGACAACTGTATTAACGACTGATGTGTTAGATTAATTTTACAACCTATGGTCGAACGTGAGGCGGACTCGACCATATGGATATTTCGAGGCACCGCTCGAGAAGTATTTCAAGCAATGAGAAGGTCTCATTAGGTACTGTGAGTGAACTTTGTTTTTAAAGCCATGCATGCTTCAACGTTTATGAAAAATCTATGCATAACGTGATTTTAACTGTCTATTGAGCCGGTGAGGTCGGGAAAGTTTTCATTTTGACATGATTATTTGAGATTCTTTCCTAACGAGGCGTGCATTTGGATTTTCTAGAAAATCAAAGGGAGAGCATAAATCGATTATTTTCTCACGCTTGGATATTCTTTTTGTCCGCTCACTCTAACATTGTGTTTTAAATGTTATTCTTTAA
The DNA here is from genome assembly GCA_951800085.1 of Comarum palustre. NCBI lineage: Eukaryota > Viridiplantae > Streptophyta > Magnoliopsida > Rosales > Rosaceae > Comarum > Comarum palustre. The sequence goes on along the minus strand of OX637572.1, from coordinate 4,158,331 downwards.
GCCATTCGTTTTCAAATGCCCAGTGTTGCAAAATTGCTGAGAGGAGGTCCTGCATACAGAAGACGATACTTAGCCAAAGAATCCGCTGACGCTAGCATGTTTATTTAGGTAGCACTTTCTTGTAGATTTGCTCTGATTACCCCAGCTTAGCTTAGTTTAATTTTTTTGGTTAAGCGTAGATGTGATTTTGGGAGCAGGGTGGCTCCAAGTGTGGGGATTGGAATTTATATTACAGGGAAGCGCTGAGTGGATTTGCAGGAATGGAGGTTTCTGTAAGAAGTTCCCTTGAGGTGGACCCTACAGGATTCACCTCGGGTTAAAGGGGTTAATCTTTGATGGGTCTTGACACAAGTGTTGAACACAACAGTTATTTCATTACTTTAAGTCGCTAATGAGCATGGTGTACAAAGAAAGTAGTTGCTAGAGGGCAATACATTTCGAGAAAAGAAAAACTGATGTAAAACTTGACAGGTAGTTTAGATTGGGAAGAGATACAAGTGCTGTGAATTCTAGAAATGGGAAAGGAATCGTCCATCAATGCCCCATAAGTAGAATGTAGCGGGTCCCGAGATTTCGACAATCTCGTATGGTCCTTCCCACTTGTGCCTCAGACCTTTTGGGTGAGAGATGACTTCCTTCATGACCCAATATCCAACTTTTAGAGGCCTTGGAGATACTTTCTTGTTGTAATGCCTTGCGACTCGTTGCTTATTATTGATGTTACGCAAGTGTGCTGTGTCAAGGCGCTGTTCAAGAAGATCAATGTTTGTGCATAAGATTATTGTTGGGATAATCTCATGTACTAACAGTATGATGTTGATAGTTAGTAGCAAGTAATAGCGAGACATAAGATTTATAGTGGTTTGTCTTACTATCGGTGGGTAAGACTACATCCACTTAAGATTCTACTAAGTGTTCGGTGCCTTGATGACTCCTCAAAAGTATTACAAGAGTAGTAATAGTAGGGGTAGTGTTGTTGTGTTGAGTGAGTGGGGAAGAGTCTCCTTTTATAAGAGAATGATGCTTCTCCCTTTATAATATCTTCAATGTGGGACAAGAGTCCCTTTTGCTAGTCTTTGAAGGTGTTATGAGGAAGCATATTGGTGAGGTCGAGTAGGTGACTTTCAAGTTGACACGTTCTTGGTACCGTTGCGCAGCTTGTTCTTCAGGCTTCAAGATGCATGTCACGGTCGGGTCTCGTTACGTCTCATAGGCCCACAAGCAAGGTGTCAATTATGGTTGGTGGCATAGTATATATGACATGTCAACAAGTCCTTGAACTCTCCGAGTAAGAGACACTTCTTGCTTGGCGAGTTGAAATCATTGTCACCAAACATAAGTGACACTGAGGTGGTGCCCAGTCTCTATTAGTCCCCGAACTCCTTAAGCAAAAAAGGTCTTCAAACGGCTTCTAGAGTGAAGCAGCTTATCTTGTTGACATAAACCAACGCTTGCTGCAATGTTTTAGCGGGTCAATGCTACGCGCTAGCTGAATGACTAGTGGACGAACGTTGTTCGCTTGCTGAATGAGTGCTAGTTGCACGTTGAGTGAGCGATTGTCAAGTGTGTGCTAACCACTAACTAAGTGGTTGGGGTTGCTAACTCTCGCGTTACGGAGAACCGCTTGATGCTTGGTTGATTGTGAACGTTTTGTCGTTCTTTTTGCATAATGAGGCAAGTTAATTGGAGGTTAGTCTTGCCTTTGCCCTTCTCTCACATAGTGAAGTAATTTTTCAACGGTTGAACTTCACTAGCCGTTCATATGTTATGAGGTGAACCGTTGACAGTTATGCTAACGGTTTTATCCATGTTCCAGTTTTATTGACGGATGTCTTTAGCGAATGGACTTCGTTAGGATCTCAAGAATCGTGAGATGGGTCCCATGAATATTAGAATGAATCCCTAATGGTTAAGCGTCGTTATTCTCTCACATGTGATGAGGTATAATTTAAGTTATGACTGTCACATTTGCTAGTGGGTACCTCATAGTCCTCACTCCTCAGTTAAGACGTCCCTTAAATTTAGGCGTGGTGGCTCAAAAGGTTTTAATGGCGGTTACAAGTAACTTCGTCTCTTGAATAGTGCGACGGATTTTTGCACGAATAGTGCGATTTTGTCATAGCAGTTGATCGTCGCTTATTCTCTCATACTTAATGAGGTAAGAGTTAGGACGGCTCAACTGTCGTTCTCTCAGTCAACGAGGGTCTCCTGAAGAGTGAGACAAATTCTTGACGTTGATATATCGTCAGTGTGAATGTTACAGTGAGCCGTTTTTAAACTTTTAAAGGCGGTTATTCCGTTTTCTCTTAATCCTCTTGTGGATGATTATCACTAGTATTCCACTGAGGAAAAATTTGGTCATACGTATGAAATTTGTGCCGCCTTCCGCCGTGAGTGGGCGGGTGTTCAGCTTGTGTGCTGGCGTTTTGATATGTCTTGGCGAATAAGCATCCTGGCGAGCTGTTCGTCATACCTTAACGGCTAAACGTCGCTAATCACTCCAAGAGGAGGCTTCTCGTATGTACAAGGTGTTAACAAGCGGTTCGTCATGGCTTAGCGGATAAATATCGCTAGCGTGGCGAGTCGCCATGTCTTAGTGGATAAACATCGCTAGTCTCTCTAAGACGAGACATCTCGTATTTACGAGGGATTGTCGAGCAGTTCGCATGTCTTAGCGGATAAGCGTCGCTACTCTCTCCAAGAGGATGCATCTCATATTTACGAGGGATTGGCAAGCGGTTGGCCATGTCTTAGTGGATAAATATCACTAGTCTCTCCAGGAGGAGGTATCTTGTATTTACGAGAGATTGTTGAGTGGTTCGCCATGTCTTAACGGATAAACATCGCTAACATGTGTGAAGATGGTCTTAAGCAGGTTCTTTGTTGTATAACATGAGAAAGTCGTCATATTTTTATGCAACATTAAATCGTTGGGGGTTGTCTTTATTCTTGGTCGCTCAAGAATAATAATTAGGGAAGACCCGTTTAATCTGTAGCGTGCACGCGTCACAAAAATGTGGTATGTGTTTGCCGTGTAGTCCTCGGGCTTTGAAATAATGAAGGAGCAGATCCTTACTTGCTCTAATTTCCCAGAGACGACGCCAAATGTTTATGCATAAGATTATCATAGGGATAATCTCATGTACTAACAATATGTTGTTGATAGCTAGTAGTAAGTAATAGCGAGGCACAAGGTTTATAGTGGTTCGTCTTACTATCGGTGGGTAAGACTACATCCATTTAAGATTCTACTAAGTGTTGGGTGCCTTGATGGCTCCTCAAAAGTATTACAAGAGTATTAGTAGTGGTAGTGTTGTTGTGTTGAGTGAGTGGGGAGGAGCCTCCTTTTATAGAAAAAAGAGGCTTCTCCCTTTACAATATTTTCAATGTGGGTCAAGAGTCCCCTTTGCTAGTCCTTGAAGGTGTTGTGAGGGAGCATGTTAGTGAGGCCGAGTAGATGACTTTTGGGTAACGGATTGACACGTTCTTGGTACCGTTGCGTAGCTTGTTCTTCAGGCTTCAAGATACATGTCACAATCATGTCTCGTTACGTCTTATGGGCCTACAAGTAGGGTATCAATTATGGTTGGTGGCATAGTATATATAGTATGTCAACAATCCATGTTGAGGCATAGTCCCTTAGTATTGATGTCGGGATCTTAGCCGATGACTAGTGCACTTGGTATCTTCATCTCAATTGGTAGGACAACCTCTATCACATAGGATAGCTAATAGGGGGAATGGCATGTGGCAGTTGTGGGAGTTTCGGATTGCCCATAAGACTTTCGGGAGCATGTCGGCCCATAAGCCCTTGTGATCCTCTAACCGCTTTTTAAGATTCTACTTGATGAGCTTGTTGAAGGAAAATGAATCCATATCGTGCAAAGAAAGAAATCAGAAAATCTGCCAGAAATCATTAGTCAACTTCGACAGAGGATTGTAACCATCTCACAATGATCCAGGAGATGAGTCTTATATGAACGGAAAGCTATAAGAGTCTACTTTCCAGAACTTTTTACGGATCGTCAATACCTATTTTTTGAAGAAGTTATGACATATTTAGTGACTGAAGGTCAGTCTGCTCAATTTTCTGATTTAGACCGAAACTTCAATTTCAAAGCCCAGACCACAAAGACAAGTCCATTGACGAAAATTAAGGTTTTCTAACCCTAATTACAACTGCTTATATATAAAAGGAGGACTTGACATCATTCTAGGGAGTTTTGGAGACATCTATCTTTGGACGCACAACATCAGTCCATTACCGTCATCCTTTTCTCATTCCCCTTCTAATGTTTTATTTTATTCTCTTTATGTTTTTCTAGTAGTCTTTGATAGTTAAGGCTGCCTAAGCCCTAGACATGTGTAAACCAAGATTTTGACATTGATTTTATTGTTTTTTAGATATTGAAAGTTTGTTGATTCATTGGTATCTCATTGATAAATTCTAGTTTCGTTTATTATGATAGCAAATGTAGTAAGCATGCTAGAGTTTTATTGCTATGATTTTGTGTTTTGATCATCATGTCAAGCATATCATCTAGAGTAGCACATGAGTGACTTGAGCCCCATTCATATGGATTGACATCTAGGAAGATTAGGACAACATCAGTACTGAAATTGCCTAGCATTATTCATAATCTTTTCGATCTTAATGACTTCTATGTGAGACCTGTGCGAAAATATCACTCTAGGTTCCATGTTAGAAGCTAAGTTAAGTTGAAAACATCATTCTCTTAACATATCAAGTGAGAAAGGTTGATAGGTTAAGTTCAACACATCATTGACTGAGTTTGGATAAAAACATTCGATTGAATAGGAGCATGTAGATTGTCGACAAATCTTTGATGAAATATGTTCTAGTGGTGAAATAAGAAAAACAATAGCTAGGAACAATCATACACCACAAATAAGAGAAATCCTTTATATCTGATTTCAACCACAAATACTCCACAAAAGGGAGAAACCATGTAAAGGAGACAATACAACCTCGATAATGAGATTCTTCTTGTTAAGGAACATGATGACTGATACCACTGGATTTGCAGTGTAAGGATATTTAAGTCTCTAAAACAAGGTTAGGCATCTATCCAATTTAACACAAGCAATACTCTCAGTACATAATCTGTGAGCGATGACGAAATAGAGATAAATATTTAACCATGCAATGTTCAGTGAAACCGCAAGAATCGGTCTAATGGGCTATCATATAAAGTATTCGCCGGAAAATATAATTTTGGTCCAAACATGCACAAATTAGGAAAATATCAACCACTATGTATATGTAGTCTAAAGTTGGGGTTCATAAGTTTGTTTTTCACTTTCACTACTTACAACCAAAAGAAGTTATGTATCTCTAGGAGAAGAAAGCGTGTAACTTGATTGAATTATGAATAAAGCATATAACTAGCAGAAGACAACTTAGATTCACATGACATACAGAAACTGAAACAAATTATGTTTTAGAGCAATCAGGGCAGCTAAAATGACCTTTAGCTTGACATTTGGTGCAAGCAATAGATCCCTCTTTTGATTCATCACCCCCTAGAGCTTGATACAAGTCATCAATTAAATTAAAACCAGCTATTCCACCTTCTTTCACTAATCCAGTTCCTCTACATGTTGAGCATGCTATCTTCCTCACATTACCACATCTCTTGCACATTCCCAATGAACTGAACATCAATCCAAACGTCACATATTCAGCACACATTATAAAATTTACAATATGCAAATGTTACGGAACTGCCATATGTAAAAGAATCAGTAACATGTAAAGTTTTCCAATACCATGTAAGGCTCAAAACAACTAGATAATGAGTATACATATAAATCGTATAGAACTTGAAGATTCAAGCATTGGGTTTTTATAAATCTTCATGTTTGATTATTATGCTCCACCCTATAAGCGCAGTGACTCATAAAGAAGCAATCTTTGGAAACTAGAATTGAAATTGATGAAGGAAATATGAAGAGATGGGTAGTTTGCATTACCTGCGCTGAGAGCCAGAGATAAAAGCATCGATCTTTGGAGCAGCAATGGTGGCGCAAAGAAGCAGAGTTCCAACTCCAAAACCGGCCAGCTCGCTTGCAGTTATGTTGTCCATGTCTTCTCTTTGTTTGATCTCTGTGTTCTGCTATCCGCTCCAGAATCTCAGATAAGTATAATTGTATACACTTTATCTCAAAGTAAAAATCTGTTATCTAGTTTTTATGTGGACCTAGTGTCAACAGCGGCCTATTAGCTCAGTTGGTTAGAGCGTCGTGCTAATAACGCGAAGGTCACAGGTTCGAGACCTGTATGGGCCAATTCTTTTTATGAAATTGTCCCCTCTTGTTTTGGTAGGGTTTTGAAGAAGAAAAACATCAAGAACATATGTATGAGAATTACATTGGCTCACAGAAAGGTCTAAGTCTATGAATAATGCTATTTATGCAAATATAAATCAGTACCAGCTTAGTACAAGTACAGCATACAGCATACAGCTAGTAAATTCAAGAATAAGTTCATGGTGTCGTAGCAAGAGTGTGATTATAAATCAGCTAGGTCATAGCTCTCTTCAAAATATGTAGCTTGATCCACTATAGAAGTACTTATCGGTTTGAATATCCTCTCCCCATGGAAAATTGTTAACCCTAGTAGCTCCATTGTGTATGGCTCCAGAAGATGTAGCTGTAATTGCTTGGTTGTGATGCAAGGTTAATCTGTTCCGGCACTCACTATTGCCACAGCTCATGTGGTTAGCTTGTACGTGACAATGATCATCGTCTAGGTTCCAGAGTTGTCCCCATAACCCTTGATCATCTTCTGATCCAATGTTAATGATGTCAGTGTTATCCGATGACCATATAGTAGCTCCATTGTGTATGGCTCCAGAAGATGTAGCTGTAATTGCTTGGTTGTGATGCAAGGTTAATCAGTTCCGGCACTCACTATTGCCACAGCTCATGTGGTTAGCTTGTACGTGACAATGATCATCGTCTAGGTTCCAGAGTTGTCCCCATAACCCTTGATCATCTTCTGATCCAATGTTAATGATGGCAGTGTTATCCGATGACCATATAGTCGATTCAACTGCACTAGTACTAGTACCGCCTACTTGGTTCATCGATGCTAGTGCAGGAAAGCTTTGAACCTCATTCATAATCGGGCATGTAAAAAAAACATTCATCGATCTCTTGAGTTGCCTGTGCCAGCTGCTGCAGCTCATCGGTGATGATATTGTTATTTTGTAACTCGCTGCTGCAGGCTAAGGCTTCACCATGTCCCTGTGGTGCAGTACTAGTACTGGCAGCTGATTTTATTTTCTTGTTTACATGATCATTCTCTACATCTTCTAATCGTTGTTGCTTCTCTTTGAGGATTTGAGCTTTTCGTTTTTGCTGCTTCTCGGTGCATTTTCCTTTCTTTTTGAAATGGGTTCTCCAGTAGTTCTTAATCTCATTGTCTGTTCTCCCAGGCAAGTATCTAGCAATTGTAGACCACCTGCAAATATTGCATATAAAAGAAGTGAGTACTTAATCTATTTTAGAGGAAAATAATATCATAATCAGATTACTTACTTCTCTAAGTGTGTATAAGAAACAAGGATAAAATGATCTTAAAAATAAAAATTTGTGTATTTAAATATTAATAAATACACCTTATATTAAAATAAATATTTAACATTTTTTAGTCGACATTTTTTTTATGCAAATAGTCGTTTTTCCTTTACATTGGGTCTATAAGGTTCCAACCAGTCAACTCTGCATATCTTGACCCTGCAAACCTCTAAATAGATCTTAACTTTGTTTATTCATCGAGAGATTTTTGTCTCCCTCCTTTTGATGATGGCTAACATCTCAAAGAAGAAACGGTCCCCTCTGCATTTTTGGCATAATAATTCTGCATAGCTTAATGTTAATGATACCTAATTAGCTCCACTACTAACATATGGAAGATTTCAGAAGTATAAACAAGAGCAACACAAGCGAGGACGTAATCTATCAAAGAATTAAGTACTCTAGCAAGAACAATGTTGATGTTAACGATTGTAAGAAAATTATAAGCCATGGTTGATCTAAGAAGCTATCTCATCCTAAGTTGAACTGGTTGATGACTTGATGGACAAGCTCAACACTACAAGAAGAAGGTGTTTAGCCGATGAATTATTTTTTCGTCGGCTAAAGTCCACTTTACCCGATGAAAAAATATTTGGTCGGCTAAGTTAAATTTTCGTCGACTATAGTCAATTTTAGCCAACAAAATTAAATTTTCGTTAGCTAAATTATTTTTTTCGTCGGCTATAGTCTGTGTACTTTAGCCAACGAAATTTTAAAAGTTTAGCTGATGAAATATATAATTTCATCGGCTAAAGTGCCTTATATTTGCAGATCTAGACAGCAGCTCATTTGAAAAAAAAAACGGGAGAAAAAGTTTAGGTGTTGTAGAAATTGTTGGGTGTTGTCGAAATCTGTCCAAAATTAATTTGTGCAGCTATATATAGATACATATATGTTGATTTTGAGTTGTATTTGAGTTGATTTAAGAGTTTTATTTGAGTTTATAATATTGATTTTGAGTTTTATTTGAGTTAATTGATGGATTTTGAGTGTGATTAAGTAGTTGATCGATTTTGATTTGATAATATATATGGAGTTGTTTTTAATTAGTAGATATATATATATATATATATATATATATATATATATTTTAATTAATTTAATTATAATATTGTGTTGATGCATGAAATGAATTCAGTTGTTGATGATCGATATGTTGATTATGATTTTGTGATGATCGATGTTGATATATAATATTGTTATGTAATTATTAAGTATGTGTATATATGTGTTAATTATTAATTTTTTATTAATTAGTGTAGTAGAATACTAACTGATTTGAGATTTTATATATGGAATTAATTGATTAATTAATTAGAGTTATATATATATATATATATATTTTATTATCTTTTCAGGATATGGATAAGAGTTAGATTTTGCTTTCAAAATGAGATAAAAGATATGATAAAAAAGTTATTAGTTTTCTTGAATATGTGCTGGCTAATGCTAACGGGAATACAATTTTCTATTGCCCGTGCATGAAATGTCAGTGTCACAATGATATATATATATATATATATATATATATATATATATATATATGCATCAATTTACGATTGACAAAGTATGACAGCACCTGAAGAGTAACAAATTTTGAGAGAAGTACACATGTTGGATATATCATGGTGAAACATTATGAGGGGGGTCCACATGATCATAGGCAATTTTCTGAGAGGGCAGTACATCCAACGATCCAACAACGACCTTCATCAAAGATATGTTTTCTTATGAGAGGAGTGTATGCTCTCAAAGACAGTATATGCCTGAGTCGGTGCAGTCCTTCCCTATAGTTGTCAACACTGTTATTATTGACATGTACAACAAACTGTTTGTTTTCCAACAGACCCGTGTGAACCTCGGTTGTCAGAAGACGGTTCTTGAAAGTGTAATGGACGAAATGAAGATTAAAGTTGAGACAAAATCGACCGTGAAAGTTGTTAATGATTATCTACAGTACATTGCTTCGATGTTGCCCCACAGTCATCGTCTTCCTATCACTCATCATAAGGTCAAATGTATCCTGAAATATCTTGGGTTTTCCTACATCAAGATCCATACATGCAGATATCACTGCATTATCTTCTAGGGTAAAGATCCATAAGGGAATGACATTGGTGACCTTGATGCATGTCCGGTATGTCACACTGACAGATATAAGCTGACTTCTGCAAGCAATAGGAAACATGTGAAGGTATTTCGGTATTTTTCGTTGAGGGATAAGCTGGAGCTGTTGTACATGTTATCACACATGACCAAAGCTATGAGATGACACGCTGATAGGGAATTGCATGACGAATATACTCTTATACACTTTGCTGACGGGGAGGCTTAAAAGCATATAGACATAGAGTTTCCTCATTTTGCATCAGAGGTTCGAAATGTGAGGCTCGAGCTCTCATCCGACGGGTTCAACCATTTTGACAACATGAGTCATTAATACAGTGTATGGCCAGTGATTTGATACCGTACAACCTTCCTCCGTGGATGATTTTGTTGTTGATTTATATTTGATATGCTTTGTTGAATTTGTTGTTGATTTATATTTGATATGCATTTGTAGATTGATATCAAGTATGTTTGTTAAAATGGGCAAATTAGGTGATATCTAGTTGTTAAAAATTGAAATTGAATTGGAGGTTTTAACAATTTTAGTTTAATTGTTATTAAGAAATTTTAGAAATTTTGTTGTGTATTACAATATTAATTGTAGGAATTATAGGAATTGTTATTAATTGTTACTATATTTATATAATTTATTAATATATTGATAAATATTGTTAATTAAAATATTAAAATTATAATTCAAATTAAAAATTTAAATAATTTATTAAATTAATATTTTAAACATGATGAAAGACTTGTTTAGATCCACGAAGGGTTCAAATGGTCAAATGTCTGAATCGTTTGAGGGAACGTCTAGCAACCTTCAAACGTTGTTTCAGGGCCCCATGACAGCCAGACGTGTGACCCTTCTGGAGACGGCGCAGAGACAGCCCAACGTTTTTCATTCCTCGAAGCAGCCGAACGCCACCCATTTATCGAGGTAGCCGAAAGCCCCTTAGTCCTCGAGGTAGCTGTGGCCTCTGACCCAGACGGAGGTGTCTGTACCACGTATGCCTAAGATACACCGGGTGTCGACTCCTAGTCCTATTTCTTAGGATGGTGGGTCATCTGGGATACAGATGCTGCCATCTCTTCTCTACTTTTCGTGAATGATACCGGCCTTACCTGCAATCGATGACTCAGGGGAGCCGATTTATCCACTGCCCTCGTAAGTGTCTCCATCATTGGCGTACCAGTTCGTGTCTTTTGGTACAGATCTTATTTCTGTGAGGGTTTCATCATCGGCGACAGAGACGACATTTGTCGCATCCGCTACAACGCCCTCAGGTAATGAAAGATAAATAATTTGTTTTCATATAATGTCATAATAAAGGTTCTCCGATTTTAATAATCAATTTGTGATAGGCACCATTGGAGCCAAACCTACAAGGAAGAAGACAGGCTTCGTCACAGAGAAGGCTCTCGAGAAGACCGTGAGTATCACAGGGATGATCGTCATCGATACTGACGGGATGACCACATAATATCAGGCCGGAAGACGAGGACGTACTTTGGCCGCGTGAGAGCGCTCATTAGGGATAGAGTCCCTATGTTGTGGTCAGACTGTAGCCGTTTCCCAGGCAAACGCTCAGACCTGGCAACGCAACACAAAGAACCATCATGCTGGTTCTAAACAGTTCGCTGTCTTCATGGAGGAGGCGGTCAGGGAACATCCAGAAGTCAACCGGTACATCTATACGTACGAGAAAACATATTCTGATACCCAGGAGAATATTATTAGTCATCTTACGTTTTCATTTTTTTTACTTATATATATATATATATATATATATGTAAAAATGTTAATTAATTATTTTTTCTATCCAATTAGACGAAGGTGAGGCAGGCTAGTGACGAGGTGATGACTGCTATAGTGAGGAAGACATGACAGGACAAGCAGGATGACCAAAGTCATGTCTCAGATCGACACTTCGGATCTGAGGGTTAGGGAGAGAATCATGGGCACAACCTTCCCACCACTAGGAAAAAAGTTCTACTGCCGGGGTCTAGAAAATAAGGGTGAGGGTCCTGAAGACCACTCCAGGATTTCAAAGAAAGACAGTTTCGACCAATAGCAGGACGACTCAGTTATAGACGGAAGTTCAGATGCTACAGGATCAACAAGCCGCCTAGACAACCTATACTGCAGCCTTACAAGAGTATAATGACGCGGTATATGCCACCCAGCATGCCCAGCAGCAACAACAGATGTTCCAGTACTTGCTGGAGTTTTCAGCTGCCCAGCTTTAAAGACTTCCAGCTCCTCCCATGCCTACGCCTATACCTCTACCTCAGCCACTACAATCTTCTCAACAGCAACAACCTCCTCCTGACCCGGATATAAATTTAGACGATATACATTTTGTGTAGTTAAATGATTATATAGTTTTATAAACAATTTATACATATTTTAATGAAAAACGTGTTGTCACCATTTTTGGTGTTGTTGGTTATATGAAATTGTTTTTGTGTATTTTGCAAGTTGTTTGGAATGATAATTTAGAAATTTCAAGTTTTTTTACTAGAATGGACTTATAGCCGACGAAATTTGTAATAATTTGTCGGTTATAGTATTTTTTTTAATTTTTTTATTAAATACTTTAGTCGACGAATATATTAAATGTTTCGTTGGCTAAAGTGTCAGAATACGGTCGACGAAATGATATTTCGTCAGCTATAGAATGACACTTTTAGCCGATGAAATAGATAAAATTTTGATAGGCTAAAGTCCCAGACTATAGCTGACGACGACTTCTAGTTTCGTCGGCTAAAGTAATAGCCGACGAGTCTTTCCCGACGACATCATAGCCGACGAATTTGGTTAACAGACCGACAACAAAATTTCGTCGGCCAAACTGCTGATCCTGGTAGTGCAAAGACAGAATCATAGTATGATAGTGTAATGTTTGATTCATTATGTTGCATGGATACTCCATTAGGACGCTCCGACATGCACCCCACATAGAAAAATACGTGTCAATGTTGACTTTTACGACATGTTAACCGACTCGTCATGTTATTATTTATTAATTTTTTTAATTTAAAAAATTAAATAGAAACCAAAATCTAAGGTTCAACTTTAAAGTCAAATTGACAATGAAGAGAGTATCACAAACCCTTATAAGTCCACATCGAGAAAATGGGGCATTGCCTGTAGGCGTGTTGAGATATCTATCTCATATCTGAAAAATGGAGTCTTGCCTATGGGCATATAGGGTTTTGGACTACTCTCTCCAAAATCAATTGACAATGCGAGAGTAGCTCAAACCCCTTATAACCCCACAGGCAAGACCCTATTTTTTCGATGTGAGATAAATATCTCAACAGAAATCAACCTACTGCTCATTTTATTTTCTTTAATCTTATGTTCTAATGTTGTTAATTATGCACTTTTATCATTTACATTTGACTTTCTTTGTAATGTTATTTCTTATGGTAGACAATAGATTGAATTTAAAACATTATTTTTGTAATGTAATGAACGTGTGAAACAAGTTAAAAAACTTGAATGCATAGTTTTAAACCTTTTATCTTTTTATTACGATCGTTTTAAATGCTTCGATTTAAATAACAAATATGTCATTATAACATTCACAATTCTAGCAATAAATTTGTATGACACTGCGGGATGGATGAATAAAATTCACCTGACCACAATATTAATGTAAAAATCGTACGAGATTGAGCCCAAATTAGTTAATTCGGGCAACTCGTGCGAGATTAGGGTTAATGAAAAAAAATCAAGAAAACAGCAGCAGTTTTCTCAACGATAGGGTTTTATAATATCACACACTTCTTCTCCAACATATCAAAACCCTCATTTTGATACAGAACCTCTCAGCTTCGATTCGGAAGAGAAAGCCTCCTCCTTTTTCATTCCCAACCCAAAGCAAGTCAAAAGGGAAGAGACCCAGAACTGAGTTTTTGTATGAAAGTGAAGGAACAATGGCGACGGATCTCAGTGATTTCATTGTCATCAAGGAAGGAGAGGCTGAGATTCTCATGCATACGAAAAACCAAGTCTTTTACAACAAGACCCAGGTGAGAAAGATCGTTTCTTTTTATGATTTTGTGTTTTGGCTTATTGGGTTGGTCTTTGTTCTTGAATTTGATTGTTGTTCTTGAAAAGATTGAATTTAGGTTATGGAAAAGTAGTGTAGAAAAGTAAGAGAAGCGAAATATGAACTCTTGAATTGATGAAAGATTGTATTTTGAGTTATGTATGCTTAATTTGGTGATCATTTAGATTGAGAATGTAGGCTTTTGTTTGAACTTTAAGTTATGGAGTGCAAGTTTGATGTATAGAAAGCAAATGATAGTTGTTAGTTACTAATCAGGCCCAAGGGATCACTCAAACACGTTAGTTATCAATAATTGAATAGTGTCTATTTAGATGTTGAAGTGATAAGTAGAGTTAATTGCTGCTCTGAGATATGTTGATTTTCTTGAGAAATGGCTTTAAGATTTTGTATATGAAAGGCCTTGATTGTTGCTCTGTTATAGGTTAACAATAGAGACATCTCAATTGCTGTTATGAGGGCATTTGTAGCCAAACGCAAAGAGGAGCATGAAGCGAGATTGTCCAAGAAGAAGAAGACAGGACCGACTGATTCTGAGATAGGTGTTTCGGAATCTGTTGTAGAAGAAGCGTCTTATGCGCCTGTTAATGGATTGTCTAAGAAAAAGAAGATAGTGCCGACTGATTCTGAGAAAGACATGACAGAATTTGTTGTAGAAGAAGTGTCTAATGAGCCTGCTGTTAATGAAAATTCCAATGGAGATTGTGAAATGTCAGAAGATATATCTCAAGATGAACCGTGTAGCATTCCAGAAGAACCAAGCATGACCACAGAGGGCAAAGGACGATGGGAACTGAAGCCACCAAGAGTTCTTGAGGTTCTTGCAATGATTCTGATTTAATCTTAGTTTCCTTTATATCTGCAATCCTAATTTTGGAAGATGAAAATCCTCAGTTCTATTTTGTTTCATTTGGGTTCACAGGCCTTGTCAGCTTCTGGCTTAAGAGCTCTTCGGTATGCTCGTGAAGTAGAAGGGATTGGTCAAGTTGTGGCCCTAGACAATGATAAAGGTAATTGTCAAAGTCTCGGTTTGTTTATCTTAAAAGTATATGGCAATTTTTGGGGTTCAAGGCCATTTACGATGTCCATTTGTTTGCTATTCAAAGAAACACAGTAATAGATATATGGTACCATAGTGTAGATAAGATTGTATTTATGTAGATACAGATCGCTATTGTAAATTGCATATTTGTGTAGCTTTCAAAGACATCCACCCTATCTATTGTTGTGATGGATTTAGCTTTTACATCTACCATTATTTGCCTTCCTGCAGTATCCGTTGAAGCTTGTAGGAGAAACATCAAGTTCAATGGTTCAGTTGCATGTTCAAAGGTGGAATCGCATCTTGTCGATGCTCGTGTGCATATGCTCACCCACCCAAAAGAATTTGACGTGGTACGAACACATGATTCCCGCCCCCCTTCAAAGCATTTGTTAAGATTGTTATCTGAAACAAGAGCTATCAATATACCAAACTGGAAATAGGATAGATTAACATAAGAATTTAATGGACTCTTACTGCTTTGGGTGGATTTTACTTCTTTGTTCCTCAGGCTTCTGGTTTGCACTATAATGGTACCAATTTTTTACAAGAGCAACTACTTAACCTTTATTTGTTATTGTTTCAGGTTGATCTTGACCCTTATGGCTCTCCCTCCGTCTTCTTGGATTCTGCTATTCAAGCTGTTGCTGATGGAGGTATGCTTATGTGTACCGCAACGGATATGGCAGTGCTGTGTGGTGGTAATGGGGAGGTTTGCTATTCAAAGTAAGCACTCATAACTTTATGCTTGTCTACTTTGACTGAACACTTATTCTGCTCTATGGACTTCTATCAAACATTATTTGTGGTACTAGATACGGTTCCTATCCATTGAAAGGGAAATATTGCCACGAAATGGCTCTGAGGATCCTCCTAGCCTGCATTGAGGTATTATTGTGTTTTTATTATACCGTTTCCCTTGAATATGCAAACTGTGAAACTTTTTCTTGATAGTTTTGCCAGAAGTGTAACTCCTATTGGAATCATCTAGATAATATAGTTTTGAGCTTGTCGTTTCCATACCCCTTCCAGTTGCAGCAATCTGGCTCACTTCTTTTCTAATTATGTGGGGTTGATTTACATAGAAATTGTGTTTCTAATAAGATGCATATCACAGTTACTGGTTTTCGATCAAGTTGAAAATGCAAGATTGATTGTATGATATGTAGATTTTAATTTTTGAATTCTTACATATTTCCTAGTGGATTTAATTTTAAATTTGTACTATGCAGAGCCATGCAAATCGGTACAAGAGATACATTGTTCCTGTGCTGTCCGTTCAGATGGACTTTTATGTTCGTGTTTTCATCCGAGTCTACTCGTAGGTGGCCTTATTATTTTATATTTGTCATATCATTGTGCTATGTAACATTTCTTTCCTTTTCCGTTGACTCACTACTCAAACAATTAATTGCAGCTCTGCCGGTGCAATGAAGAATACTCCCCTTAAGCTTTCCTATGTTTATCAGTGCACTGGATGTGATTCTTTTCATCTGCAGCCTATCGGAAGGACCCTCACTAAGGTGTGTTGCATATTATATCTTAGCATGTGACCTTCATGATGTTGATACTTCTGCTTTGTACTCCACTATTTATGTAAAAACTGTGGTTTGAGCTGTTTTACTTCTGAGTTATAGTTTTAAAGATCATCTAAAAAAGTTATTACTCGTGACTGTTTGGAAAGTTAATACTTAATATATAGGGCAGTTATCTGTAATACTTCATAAGAATACTAGATTCCCTAACGTAGAAGATAGTAAAATCATCAATTCTTGTGCTAAAAGGTTGTGTTGGAACACTTGAGAAGGTAAACAAGCACATAGTATGATTTTGTCTCTGTTGGTGTGCTTTAGCCTCTTGCGTATATCTTCACTGATGAAGCTTTCTGTGTACTGTATTCTGCCATTTTGATTTTTGACAGGAATTTGCATGGTTGTCTAAGGGCTTTTAGCTTTAGATCAGGAAATTTCTTTGGGCTCTTGCATACATGTTCAATGATGAGGCTGTGTCTAGTGTAGTCACCCTTTGTTTTTTAACAGAAATTTACATGATTATGAAAGGGCCTGTAGCTTTTGATCAGGGGATTTCTCAATAATTTTTTGACAAGGAATCTGTTTTTTTTTTCAGAACACCAGCGTGAGATATCTTCCGGGTTTTGGTCCCATTGTTCCTCAAAATTGCACTGATTGTGGGAAGAAATTCAATATGGGTGGGCCTATATGGTCTTCACCTATCCATGATCAAGAATGGGTTACTTCCATACTATCAGATGTGAAATCAATGAAGCATTGTTATCCCGCTTATGGCCGCATCTCTGCTGTACTGACAACAATTTCAGAGGTGTGTGTTTTGCTTTGATATTCTTCATATACAAATCAATTATTCAGGCCAATGTGATTGAAACTTAGATGCTACTTGAAATATATCTTTCTGTGAAAAATTAGAAAATAACTTGTGATAGCCATATATGTTATATTCATTGGTTGAGTGTTACATTTTCTAGCAGTTGTTTGAGTATGTGTTTGTATTGTTGCAGGAACTGCCAGATGTTCCTCTGTTTCTGAGTCTGCACAGCCTCTGTTCCACCCTCAAGTGCACTTCCCCATCTGCAGTTATTTTCCGTTCTGCTGTGATCAATGCTGGATATCGTATATCTGGAACTCATGTAAACCCATTGGGGTTGAAGTCAGATGCTCCTATGGATGTCATTTGGGACATAATGCGCTGCTGGGTAAGGAGTCTCTTTAGTTCTTGCTTGTTTCTTGTTTGATTCATATAAATACTTTTTGTTTTTTAAACGAATCTGTTATTGACCACTGTACTTCTGTTCATCCTGCAACTCCTTTCCCTGGGATTAGTTGTTTACTCTTGTGGGATTTTGTTTGTATAGGTGAAGAATCATCCTGTGAAACCTCAATCTTCAGAACATTCAGGAAGCGTGATACTAGCTAAGGAACCTGTCCTTCAAGTATGCTTACCCCTATGTTGGATTCTCTCTGCGCTTAATGATTTTCTGCTTTTGAATAGTTTGGGCGTTTATCTATCTTGCTACTTCTTATTTGCTGTATGGGTCATATGGCCGTCTGTGTATGCGTGATACAAATGACATGTCGCTGAAATCTGCTTTTGTTTCCTCTTTTGACAGGCAAATTTTGCTCGAGCTGTTGCGTCTCTTAGCAAGGCACAGATCAAAAAGGTTGCTCGGTTCCTTCCAAACCCGGAAAGGCATTGGGGTCCAAAGCTTAGGGCTGGTCGTCAAATCACCAGCAAGCACATTTCTCTCTTGGGTCCAGAGGCTGTGAATGAAATTCTTAACCAGGAAGAACAAAAGACTCAAGATATGATTGAAAATGACGAGGAGCATAACGCTAAGCGTCCAAAGACTGAAGATATAACTGAAGTTATCCCTGCCACAAGTTGATGAATTGAAGTTCCTTAGTATGTCAGTCAAGTTGACCTAGAACTCCCTACCCTCCCAAGCCGGCATTTTGGAGAGGAGAGAGAGATAGAGAGATCTCTCTTTGATTCATCAAGTAAAGATTGATGGAGCTGCAGCTTTCTAGTGAAATTACAAGCCAATTTACCACCAATTCAGACTTTGAAACACAAATTTTGTTTACTTTTGAGTTTGTATCCGTTTTTGCTTGGATAGCTTTCAAAGTATGTTGAATAATTTGGTATACCGTATGAGTGCTTGAAATGCATCATCCCCAAGCTAAATCTTTACTGGTTGGTTTAGCCTCCCTCCATTTTTTGGTGGGAATTCATTGCAAAAAGGATGTAGTCATATAATTCATAAATTTCATTTCATAGATTTTCGATTTTCATCTCACTTTGAAAGAAACGTCTGATACGACAATCCAGGATTCCTCTAATCGAAGCGTCGTGGCATCGATCGTAGAGCGGTTCATATTGATATGAAGTTTACTTGCTGATTTTGGCAAAACGTGTAGCCTAGTTCTGGTGTTTGACCTAAACATGAATAAATCACAACCATAGATTAACTAACATGGCATGCTATATGAGCTGTGTATGCATTGGCACATTTATATTTTAACAAGAATTTGGTGCCAACTGAGGTAAGATGATGCCAAGCAGAAATAGGGTGCTATCTAGGACAAGGTCTTTCTTGCATTTCCTAAACATTTACAAATCTATGCCTTGACCTTATTGTTGAACTTACTAAACCACATATAAGCATTAATTAGAACTAAACAAATTGCATAGCCTGTAGCTTTCCCTTTAACTACTTCGAAAGGCTTTAAGCTAATTTTGAAACAATCAACACCAGCGTTAGCTGGATCATCATTCCTTAGAATCTTAGATTATTGTAGTGTAGTCCACACCTAGCTTTCCTATGTCTTGCTGAGAGCATATTATATGAATAGTCAGCTCATGGAGATATTGAAATTGTGATACCTTGATGAAAATCTATCCTCATTTATGTATCAATACGTCAATTTTTATTCTTGACAGACTAATTAAGATTCAAAAGAATCGAAATGCCCTCAATCTCTATAGTTTTACTATATCGATGTGACCTTTGTCAAATATACCTTATGAATTAGGTTATACGTATAAATCAATCTACAAGTTGATGTTTACTAAAAAATTCGTAAAATATGGACTGATATATATACTAACACCAGATATTGAAAACTTGCATGTGGTAAGACTATGTTACTCTGGTTAGCTCCCTTTTTGTTTACCACAAAAACTGTGTGAGAAACATGAAATAGAGTCAAACATGGCTGCAGTACAATCCAGATGATTCCAATTGCCCCAAATACACCCTAAACACCTTTTGAAATTGCTTTCATGGTGCCAAAACCTTTTCCTCTATTGGGAAAACGCTGCAATCTAAACCCCTGATTGTGATGGACTCATGATGATCAGGCTTTCACAACTGTATCGAATTTTAAACTCAAATTATAATATTCTTAGGCAAATTTTCAATACAATATTAGTTTTAACTGACTAGCTAGGCAGGCATATATAAGCTTCTTTTTCTTTTGGATTTTGCATATATATACTTGCAGAGTGATACACACGCTACCGCGTACCACGTTTGTGGTTCACTTTTCACCTTGGTTTCTGTTCACTTTCTTGCTTGTTTGTGTTGTTTGTCTCCCAAGAAGTTGAAGACAGATATTCTAGCAGCAAATATGGGATTTCTGTTGTCCAAGCTAGCCAGTTTGGTCACTGTTGTTCTAGTTGGGCTTTGTTTCTGCAGCTTCTTTACCTCAACAGGTTGGTTCAATCTTCTTCTTCTTTCTCATTTTTGTTTCCAAAGTTTGAATCTTTATGCAGCTTTGCTCTGTTCTCCTAGTGGCTTTCTTCTTAAGAAGTATTCAGCTGCCTAAATGTTTCTCATTTCTTAGCAATGGCTTTCACCTGGGTTTTGGCTACCTTTGGGTATTGACTATTGAGTTTGACAGAAAGGGAAATTGGTTTGTTTGATTATGGAAAGTTGCAGCCTTTTCTGGAGTCAATGTATTGTTCATGTCAAAAAGTCTCAATGCTTTTACATATATGTAATCTAGTCTATATTTGTATGCTATTGTATTGATCAGTTAAGAGAAATGGGTATCAGAAAGTATGTTTTCCAGTTTGGGAGATGAGTATCAAGAAGGTCCAAGATTTCATTATCTTTTGAATTCAGAACTTTGGTATTGTACATTTACATTATAGTTGGAGTGAATTCAAGTTTCACATACTCATGATGTACACTGCTTTTTTCCTCTTGCTGATTTCCAGATGCATATGATCCGCTTGATCCTAATGGAAACATCACAATCAAGTGGGATATTATAAGCTGGACCCCTGATGGCTATGTTGTAAGTACTATTTGAGTCCTCAGCTGATGATCTTAAATAGTTGCATGTTCAACATGGCCGGTTTCTAATCAGGACTCTTGAGCCTTGACATGGATTCATTTGCATTCGAGATATGGAAGTACTGTAACTAGCATTCTTTTTGTGTAAACAGGCTGTTGTTACCCTTTTCAACTTCCAGCAGTATAGACACATTCAAGCACCAGGTTGGACAGTAGGATGGACATGGGCAAAGAAGGAGGTAATTTGGAGCATGGTGGGAGGACAGGCCACCGAGCAAGGGGATTGTTCAAAATTTAAGCCGACTCCACCACATTGCTGCAAAAAGACCCCAACCATTGTTGATCTACTCCCTGGAACTCCCTATAATCAGCAGTATTCCAATTGTTGTAAAGGGGGTGTGCTGAGCTCATGGATGCAGGATCCATCCAATGCTGCATCTTCTTTTCAACTAAGTGTAGGTAGATCCGGAACCACCAACAAGACTGTTAGGCTTCCCAAAAACTATACCTTAATGGGACCTGGACCGGGGTACACTTGTGGTGTTGCAAAAGTTGTTAAACCAACTAATTTCTTTACTGCTGATAAAAGAAGAGTCTCTCAAGCCATGAGTAAGTTGATGGATGTTTATAAATCTCTTGAAATGCAAAGTACTTGTGCAAAGAAATATTTTTTGGTTTAACCTTCACCCTTTGGTGTCAGTGACATGGAATGTGACATGCACATATTCACAGTTCCTGGCTCAGGAAGCTCCTCCTTGCTGTGTCTCAATGTCTGCCTTCTACAATGACACAGTAGTTCCCTGCCCAACATGTTCGTGTGGCTGCCAAAACAATATAACTCATCCTGGAAGCTGTGTAGTGTGAGCTCTCTCAACCATGATTTTTTTAACTTAGTTTCTGTTATCTGAGATGAATGTATATTCTCCTGAATATTTGTTGTAAATTTGCAGGCCAGAGTCTCCATATTTGGCTTCAGTTGTTTCAGCTGCTGATAAGAATTCACCTCTGGTTAGATGTACTAGCCATATGTGCCCGATCAGAGTTCATTGGCATGTCAAGCAGAATTACAAGGAATACTGGAGAGTGAAGGTTACAATTACAAACTTTGATTACAGGAGGAACTATTCAGAATGGAACTTGGTTGTCCAACACCCAAATTTTGACAATCTGACTGAAGTTTTCAGCTTCAATGCAAGGTCCTTGACTCCTTATGGAACTATAAGTATGTTATCCTCACTTATTAACTTCTTTTTTTGTCATTGTTTGCAAATTTCAATGTATGTTGAGCTAGTACTTGAAGTTTTTCCTGATTTTCTAGAAAATCTGCACATGTTACCATCCTTGTTTATACACAAAAGAAGTTGGGAATTTATGAATGTTGTTTTTCTGACAGATGATACTGTAATGCTATGGGGAATCAAGTTCTTCAATGATATGCTGGTGCAATCTGGGCCTCTCGGTAATGTGCAGTCAGAGCTGCTTTTCCGGAAGAATCCAGCCACCTTCACTTTTGACAAGGGATGGGCGTTCCCTAGAAGGATATATTTCAATGGTGATACTTGTGTAATGCCACCACCAGATGCCTTTCCACATTTGCCAAATGCTGGTTTCAGACAGTATGTTTCTCTGCTTACTGTGATCATGATTTCATTATCAACATTTGTCTTCACTTATGCTTATGCTTAGATTCTACTCAGAAAATGCACCAAATCTAAGATTTTAAAAGGGATTACTTTGACCTTGAAATTCACAATGAAAGTGGACGTAAGCGAGTGTGCAACTGATGCTCATTTTTGGACTACTTAAGTGTGCACCTTAGCTGTTCTGATGTGTAGATTAATGTAGGGTGATGTAGCAACTCGGTTGATTGTTCATGTACCGTTCTAGGCCATCATTGTGATTGTATATCAGCAATAATGTTTCACAAAGATTTGAATATATGGTCAACAGACGTAAAAGAAAAAGAATAGGATTTGAATCTGATGATATTATGAATATATATATAGAAGACCCTTTCAATGAGGGATTCCTTTTTTGACATATACGAGGGAACGGGATTTACACCAACTTTTTGATCACAAAATCACATCTCTACCGTTCAATATGTAGTTCTATATGTGTAGATCACTTCTGCAAAATTTTATCGAAATTGGTAATCGTTAAGGTATTCAAAACTGCGAATTAAAAGTAAGCATGAACGGTTAATGTTTGACAGATTTGATCCGTCAATTGATTTCAGTTATATATATATATATATATATATATATCTTATTCTCTCTATTGTTCACATGATTCCATATGAGCTGATAGATTCTGTAAATTTTCATGTTATGTGATCTAAATTTTGCTACCTTTTAATAATTTTGGGGCCAAAGAAAAAATGTGCTATTTTTAATATTCTGCAACCCCAAGATGTGTAGCCATTACAGGCTATATGAATCTCAACTCTCAAGTTCATATCTAAAAAAAGGAACAGATAAATTTTCATACCAGACTTGTTCAAATTCTCTGTTCATAAGATACATGTCAGTCAGTCATGTTTGTTGTAGATTTTAGTACTTGTGTTTCATCATTGTCTGTGTCAAAATATCCTTAAGCTTCCAAAATCTATGTAATCAAATCACATTCCAAAACTCTATTTACACAAATCACCAAATAGCTATCAACAAGAAAACTAATGTGGAAACCAATGCTGAGAAAGAATGTAGATTCTGATGGGCAGAATTAGGCTGAAATGGGTATGTATCAGGTGGAGGCATCTGGCACTCATCACCATTGAAGTAAACTTTGCGAGGAAATGCCCACCCCTCCTTCAAAGTGAATGTGTTTATGTCCTTCTTAAGAAGAATCTCTGACTGAACGTTCCCAAATGGCCCGGCTTCCATTAATTGGTCATTGAAGTATTTCAATCCATAGAACATACCAGTATCATCTGCATATGTAACATTGATAATGTGTTCGTCTAGCAGTTTTAACATTGAACATAAAATTGCAAAAAGATTAAGAAAATTGATTAGTGGAACTTACTTATGGACTCATAAGGAACAAGAGGCTTGTAATCAAAGCTGTAAACTTGTGTGACATTGTTGAGATTAGGATGCTGAACAACCAGAGTCCAAAGTGTGTAGTTCATCCGATAGTTAAAGTTTGTAACCGTAACCTTCACACGCCAGTACTCCTTGTAATTCACTTTCACATGCCAGTGAATCCTTACTGGGCACATGTGGTGTGTACACTGCAAGAGAGGGGCATTGTCTTTCTTTGGAGTGTTAATTCCCACCATGCTCAAAAGTTTTGAGTTGCTTCTGCAATACCATATATTAATCATGTGATTTAGGTGCCTATCTTTGCACAATTACAGAAGTATCTTTCAAACTATGAAAATAGGGTTACTTACTTGACACAACTGTCCTTGTTATGGCAACCACAAGAACAAGTTGGGCAAGGAACAATTGTTTCGTTGTAGAAAGACGAGAGTGATACACAACAACTCGGGTTTTTCCTGGCCAGAAGCTGTGAATAAGTACATGTCACATTCCATGTCACTGCACAAAATATGCTACATATCAGATTCAAACATTTTAGAAAAAAACTATGGTGAAAATTAAATCTTCTGAGTTCTGAGGCAGAGGTACTTACTGAGAGCTTGAGTCTTACGACGATGATCAGGTGAGAAAAAGATGGTGGAAGGCACAATTTTAGCTTTGCCACAAGTGTACCCTGGACCTGGTCCTAGCAGAGTGAAGTTCTTGGGAAGTTTCACTGTCTTGTTTGAAGTACCAGCCATTCCAACACTCAGCTGGAATGCCGAGACAGAAGCTGAAGGATCTTGGCCCCAAGCACTCACCACTCCACCTTTGCAACAGTTTTGGTATTGTTGGTTGTATGGCACACCAGGAAGCAAGTCCACAACTGTGGGGGTTTTCTTGCAACAATGAGGTATGTTCCCTTTGAACTTGGAGCAGTCACCTTGCTCGGTGGTTTGTGCTCCCACCGCGGACCATATCACTTCTTTTTTAGCCCATGTCCAACCTAGTGTCCACCCAGGGCTCATTATGTGCCGATACATTTGGAAGTTGTTTATGGTTACAGTTGCCTGCAAAATACAGTGCTCTGTTTACAGCACATTCACTAATACAACCACTGCAATGCTAACAGATATATGGCAATTTGTGAGAGAAAATGATGTGTACTGACCACATAGCCATCTGGCGTCCAAGACATTATGTCCCATCTTATAGTTATGTTTCCATTCGGATCCAAGGGATCATATGCAGCTGCATCAGTTCAAAAAACACAACAAAAGTATTCATAACCAAGCACAGAAGGCATGATTTTTCCCATATAATGTAACTGAAGTCTGATGAGTAAGAGCTTACCTGCATATGAAAATATAACAAGGAATAGAGCTGACACAAAAAACCTCATATATAGGCCCGAAGACTAACTATTAAATCGCAGTTTATCGAATTAGGAAGTTATGCTCATGCAGATTTTAATAAGGTAAAGATGTAAAGGATCAATTAGGAGCTTTCTTTTGTAGGGGCTAATGTCTGTGTACGTATGAATTTAACAAAGATAAATACCAAGAAGGAACCGTTGTTAGCTTTACTATACGGTTACCAAATAGTTGTTGGACCCTTATAACATCTTCAAAGTTCTCCCATGTCATTCTCATTTGGAGACTTCTGTTGGATTTCCAAATCTTAAAGCAACTGCTAAGTGAAACCAGACAAACAAATTTGGAATGAAGTTGACAGGTAATGAGTTTGGTGGTACAAGCTAAGAAACTAGATAGCTAAACATATTAAGGCCTAGTGAAAACACACATGCTTAAATTTCTGATTGATTGCATGATTTCTGATCATAATGCTCATTTTCTAAGACAGCTGCCAACTGATAGCACTTCCAAGGCCATCTAGAACTAGGTTCAGGTCTCCATGTTTTAAGTTAGAAGCATGAATTTCATGGAAGCAAAGTTTGGGACAGGTAATTAGTCCATTTCTGATAGAAAGTGCAGACAGGTAATTAGTCCATTTCTGATAGAAAGCGCAGACTACTCAGCTCAACAACTTTTGCATTTAACAGTATTGGATTGCTTCAGCACTAAATTGTACTTTTTTCTCCAGTCTTAGGCCACCAAGTGATTTGGGGCCTCCATCAAAATCATGACCAACCCATGAACAAGTACATCAAAGAAAATCTCTACAGTTCCTACTTCCTTGTGTATGAAAAGGTCTCAATTGTTCCAGACCATTGTGTTTCTGCAGAGATTTTGTTTGATGTGCTTGTTTAATTATGATCAGGTGTACCTTAGCATCAAATGTTAGTGTGCAAAAGCATAAAAAATAAAATTATATCAAATAACTGAAACAAAAAAAAAATATTGGTCTTATCATATTTTCTTGGTGTTCTTCTTCCCCAACACCATAGATTCAGTGTTTGAGTCTCCAGGTTTCCTTGTGAAGCTCATCTTCACCCCCATCAACAACATCACCGTCGGAGCTAGCTGCTTAGGTAAGATCTGCATGCATGATTAAACAATTATAGAGCAACTTGTCTGAGACTGAGTATATGAGATTCATATAGATCCATCTGCATGTATACATGAATGTTCAGATTCTACTTGTGTTCTGTGTTGGATTATCGTTGAAGAAAGACATGAACCTGTTGAAGAATGATGATACGGTCATCATCAGTGCATGACGGATTGACGGAGAGAGCTACTGAAGTCGATCAGTTAGTTATACGAAAGCAATCATATGATCATATCAAACAATCTATGATTCCGATCTTCTTTATCGGAGTACAGCCGAAAACTTCGATCGTCTTGCGTTTTCTATATACTTGCCTACTTGCTGGCAATTTTTGTACTTTTCTGCTTTTTTTGGTTGGAAATTAGAAATTGAGGTTTTTGTAGGCCGTTGTATTATTGCAATCTGTGATAGCCTGATAGGTTTAATCATCCTTATCCTTCTGAAGGGACCAAGTCATGAAATTAGTAATTTTTCGTAATTTAATTTTCCAAGATAATGACCCTTTGGTATTCTTTTGAGGTTGCTTGGAACATTCTAGTAATAAACGAGCTAGGAACACCAGTGGCCTATAGGAATAGCGAGATTCCAAACCGGAAAATTTAAACGAGCTAGGAAACCCAGAGGCTGGGCCGCTGGTTTCTATAAAGTCAAAATCAGTGCTGCCCACAGTAACAAGATTTCATAGCACAACACTTCCATATTGGACCTTTTCCTTTGTTTCGTTTGCTCCAATCCGACGAAACACAATATATACCAACACTAGGGGCACATAGAAATTCATCCCAATTAAACAGTGAGGTTGATAGAAGAAACAAAAGAGAGAAAAGCTAAGTATTCTTGGGGTGTTGCAAGTAGTTTGCTCACGTTAAGAAGCACAAGAGGTTCCAACTTTGTTCCAAATTAAAGCCGAAGACAAGAGCATTGTAATGGGGCGTTGGATTAGGCCTGAGGTGAGCAATCCATCTATAGTCGATCAGTTTCGTATTTACTTATTCATAACCTGTATTCTGCATATAAATATATGTGTGTGTTTTAAATTTTTTGTTATGTGATATGATATAAATTTGATGAACTATACACAGGTTTTCCCGCTAATGGCTGCGATGACATTTGTGACAAGCTTGTGCGTGTTTCAGCTTACAAGGAATGTATTCCTCAACCCAGATGTCAGGTATATCCGTATATAATCATTTCATATATCAATTATGGTGATGATGACATGATTTAGACGCATATTTAGAAAATTATGATATGATTTTAGGTTTACAGAGGAGGGGGTATATTAATCATCTACTTTCATTTCTATGGTCATTGGTGTTGCAGAGTGAACAAAGCTCACCGCAGAACGGCAGTGCTTGATAACGCAGAAGAGGGAGAGAAGTATTCCGAACATGGCTTCCGAAAGTACCTCCGAACCCGCCGGCCGGAGGTCATGCCTGCCATCAACCATTTCTTCTCTCAAGAAGATAAATGATCACAATCCATGCAGACTAGCTTATTACGCGAGCCATCGAAAATGGAATATCATTTTAGTTTAATTTACATGTTTTATATCTAGTTTCGTTTGCGTTTGTAGTTCTATACTCGTCAATCGTCATGGATGTTTCTTCCATTTAATTTCTTTCATGAATATATAATAAGAATGAGTCATGCATGCACTCGTTGGAGTTGTGTCGATCTCGATCTTCATCGTATTCCTTTTTTCTTTTCTTTTTCTTTTTTAGGGAAAAAAGGTGGTTCAATTGATCATGTATACTGCCGACCAAAGGGTCAAGCATATACAACAGTCCTAAAGACAATACAAGTAACTAAGACAAATTCAATTCTAATTTGGGACTCAAAAGAGCAATTTCCGCTACATATTCTCCAATCAAGTGAATGGACCTAAGGAAGAACACAGGACACCTAAGTAATTTCTCAGCTGCATCTCTTAGTCTTGTTGAATTGTGGTTTCAGCTGCTCTTTTCTTCTCTGCTTTGCCTTTGCCAGTTTGCCTTGCGGCATGCGATTGGTCGGGTTCGGGTCAATCTCAATTACAGAACCTTGTTTTTACCTTATTACCTTATTAGACGGGCTTGTTTGTATTTTCTAGCCTTTGGGCTTCTAAAGTAAGTTTCAGACCCAAAAGAGTAAAGGTTAAATTTTGGGCTTCTAAAATAAGTTTCAGACCCAAAAGAATACTCTGGGTTAAACATTGTAACGGATTTTTGTCAGAAAATACTGTACGATATTGACAAAAAATATATCGTCATCATAAACTTAAAAGAACATTTTTAACAACACATGTAAAACTATAATTATCTCTATTAAATAAAAAACATTATTTTTTTGCTCCAACAACTTATGCATAACATCTTCCATAATAGAGAAAGTAGAAAACGAGAAAAACACATTCTCTATATTTGAAGAATTCTCATAATATGTACTCATAAAGAAATATCCAAAATTTATTGTTAACCTTTTAGAATTCATTTTGTCTCAACAAAAAGGAAAGAAT
The DNA here is from genome assembly GCA_951800085.1 of Comarum palustre. Lineage (NCBI taxonomy): Eukaryota > Viridiplantae > Streptophyta > Magnoliopsida > Rosales > Rosaceae > Comarum > Comarum palustre. Next base: position 4,129,632 of record OX637572.1, on the reverse strand, counting down.
ACCATAAAATTGAAGCATTTAACATGAAATTTGGATCATGTATGCTTAATTTAACCCGTGCATACCATAGCTATCTTACATAGTTACGCTCTCTCTCTTCTTTGTATATAGTTTCATGCTACTTCAGAGTTTATCTTTTATTTTTAGGCTTATGTATATCCTCAACTAATATAGACAATCTATTTTTAGAAATGGTAAAGAATAGGGAGGGGTTCTATAAAGGACATTCTTGTTGAGAACTAGTTGAAGATTTTTTGTGTTTCACCTTATTTTCGATCGCATATTCATATCTCGACCGTCAGTTTGTAGATATATATGAGTAAATCATCTCTATAAATTTTCACTCGAAATGAAAATCATTAAGACATTCATAAATGTGATTCACCGATTATATACTTGAACTATTCATGTTTGATATATTTGGACCATCCATTGATTTGATATATTTCGATGCCTTAACGATCATCAATTTGACTGAATATATGTAGAAGTGATCTATTTATATAAACTTATAAGCTGAACGATTGAGATATAAAATGTGATTAAAAAGTTTGTGTAATAATCATTAAAGAGAAAGTCCTCAACAAAAAAATCCTCAATGGATCCCCTCAACTATTAAAGGAAAAACATTATTTTTTGGCTCCAACAACTCATGCATATCATCTTTCATAATAGAGAAAGTAGAAAGCGAGAAAAACACATCCTCTATATTTGAAGAATCCTCAAAATTTGTATACTCATAAAGAAATATCTAAAATTTATTGTTAACCTTTTAGAATTCATTTTCTCTCATCAAAAAAGAAAGAACACCATAAAATTGATGCATTTAACATGAAATTTGGATCATATATGCTTAATTTAACCAGTGCATACCATAGCTCTCTTACGTAGTTACACTCTCTTTTCTTTGTATATAGTTTCATGCTACTTCAGAGTTTATCTTTTATTGTTGAGCTTATGTATATCCTCAACTAATATAGACAATCTATTTTTAGAAATGGTAAAGAATAGGGAAGAGTTCTATTAAGGACCTTCTTATTGAGGAATTTTTGTTTTACCTTATTTTCGATTGCATATTCATATCTCGACCGTCTAGTTTGTATATATATATATATATATATATATATATGAGTAGATCATCTCTACAAATTTTCACACAAAATGAAATCGTTAAGGCATTCATAAATGTGATTCACCGATTATAAACTTGAATGGTTTTTGTTTGATATATTTGGATCATCCATTGATTTGATCTATTTCAATGTCTTAACGATCACCAATTTGACTAAAAATATGTAGAAGTGATCTACTTATATATACCTATACACTGAACGATTGAGATGAAAAAATATGATTGAAAAGTTGGTGTAATAAATCATTAAGGAGAAAGTTCTCAACTAGTTTTCAACAAAAAGATCCTCAATGAATCCCGTCCTGTAAAGAATAAATAGGATATCTCTCATCAATTGCATTCATCTTCGGATATCTGGATTTAACAAAAACAGAACAAAAATTGGATTCATGAATCCTCTTTATGAAGATGAAAAATAAATTCATGAATCCAATTTTTTTCTTTAAACGCTCAAAATCAAATATTATTGATGAGCTATGGGAACTATGAATGTTCCGTAACGATTCTACTGATCCAGAAACTCTTGATTAACATTCTAGTTTAATCATCTCATTCGTCTTCCAAACGTCTTCGACACTTTTGTTGTCAATGCATTTGGTTCATCTAATCATCCCTTCGTTTCTCAACGTCCTTTAATTTGTTGGTTTTGACTCCTCATTTAGCTTATAGCATTTTAGGATAAATACATAAACTTCTCCCATTTCATATTTGGCACCTTCATATAAACATCTGCAGACCATTACGGCTACCTCCTTCGAGTTCTCAGCCACATCAAAAACTGAGAAACCCAAGTTAGGTAGCCGTTTCAAAACTCAGAACCCGGCTAGCCACTTCCCTATCATTTTTCTTCTAACATGAAGACGACTCAGCACAGCTTCGTTCTGGTTATGGCTCTTGCTGCGTTTTCATGTATTGCCATGGCTTGCTCCAATGGACTGTGCAAGGTTAGTTTGTGCCTTCCTAATCTTCTTTCTTATTGGTATCAATCGTAACGATAGTATTAGTATTTGAAAGGATATAACTTGGTTCTAATGCGTGCGTAGCTCTTAGATCCGTGCTCGGTGGACGGAGATTGTGCGGCGGGGCTTTACTGTTTCGGTTGCGCTTTGGAGTATTCCGGCTCCAAATGTGTGAGATCAACCACCACCAACCAATTCCAGCTTTTGGTACGTCAGGTTTTTTTTTTGGCGAAAAGTCACGCTTTCTTTATAGATCGACCGACACAGTCACACAAACGCACACGACTCAGTGAGTTGCGCATGCACTTATTTTGTCTTTGTTAGTCGACCAACTCGATCTGCATGACAATTGCGTTGCCCATCAAACTGATAAAATGCAAAGATCTACGTACTTAACGAGGCAAGTGTTCACCAGTAGTTAGAAACAGGGCAGAACCATAAGGACTTCTGGTCATATATAGGCTTTGTCAAAAATGGACTCAAAATCTTGGGTGAGCAGTATTTCACTATTTCGAGTAGCACTTATAACCTACCGATCGCAATTCGATTTCATCATTAGTTTTTTTAACAACCGAGTTAATTCAATCATATATGTCGTGTAATACACCAACATTACTCTATCGTACTTTAAATTTGTAAATTTAGATGGTAAAATAGCAATAAGTTAGACGTATGGTTAGGGCCGATCTTAGTTAAGATTTTCTAACTTTTTGTTCAATGAGAATATGGGATGAGACCCTATAGGGATGACAATAATACCCCGCGGGTAGGGCATCCACGAGTATTCGACCTTAACAGAGAAGATAAACGGTAACGGGTACGAAGATGGAAAATACTTGCATCAATACCGGTATTGACGCGTGCTTGCATACTCTCCTTTATTTACATATTTTTATCAGTATTGGGTAATTAAATCAGGTACAGGGAGAGTATAGTATTTCCCTACGAAGATTCCCAGTATTTGGATAATTAAATCAGGTACGGAGAGAGTATAGTATTTTGATATTTGTACATATCCCCACCCATTTAGAATGAAAATATTAATATATATAATTTATTATATATATTAATTTATAAAAATATATTTATGTAAACGAAACTTTATCCATTTACCGTTATTGTTCTTTTTAAACGAGACTTTTATTTGTTTTCATTAAATTGAAACATGAAACTTATTTAATTTGGTATTTGATTTATATTATATTATATATATATATATATATATATATATTTAATACATAATTGTTAACGGGGGATGGGGACGGGTATGAGAATGCAATCCTCAGCGGGTACGGATACAGGAAATACCCAATATCTAATTACAGGTATGAGGACGGGTACTGGAATGAAACATATTAAATGGTTTATGTATGGTATTTTGATCATTTGACCCTTATCATACTCATTGTCATCCTAACCCTAGAACGGAATTTTCATTGAGATAAAAGGTAATTCGTAGTTATATCAATACATTCAAAAATTGATACATGTGATACTTGAGTTGAAGTTATATTTGCTTATTTTTACAGAATAATTCTCTGCCATTCAACAAATATGCATTTTTGACAACCCACAATTCTTATGCTATCGATGGAGAGCCATCTCATACTGGAATCCCTCGCGTTACATTCACGAATCAAGACGACACTGTCACTCAACAACTGAACAATGGAGTTCGAGCCCTAATGCTCGATACCTATGATTTTGAAAATGATGTCTGGTTGTGCCATTCCTTCAAAGGAAAATGCCACGACTACACTGCATTTGTAAGCACCAGCTTACCTATTTTACTTCGTTTTCATGACTACAGATGTTGCCAATGTGTTAGTAGTGTTACCTATCAACTCAAAATTGCAGGAGCCAGCGCTAGATACATTGAAAGAAATCGAAGCATTTTTATCAGCAAGCCCAAAAGAAATTGTGACATTGATATTAGAGGACTATGTTGAAGCTCCAAACGGATTGACAAACGTTTTCAATGCTGCCGGATTGATGAAATACTGGTTTCCGGTATCAAACATGCCCAAAAGTGGTCAGGATTGGCCGCTGGTTAGCGATATGGTTGCCAAGAACCAAAGGCTACTTGTATTCACTTCCAAAAAAGAGAAAGAACAATCTGAAGGGATTGCATACCAGTGGAACTACATGGTTGAAAACCTGTGTAAGAATCTGATGATTTTTTTTTGGTTCAGTAATATGATGTCATTTTTGTGTCTAATATTAATCTAGAGCACCAAATTTTGCAGATGGAAATGATGGAATGAAAGAGGGAAGCTGTTCAAACAGAGCTGAATCGTCGCCTCTAAATGACAAGACTAAATCATTGGTGTTGGTTAACCATTTTCCGACAGTCCCTGTTAAGCAGATCTCTTGTAAATTCAATTCTGAGGATTTGGTTAGCATGCTTAACACCTGCTATGCTGCTGCTGGAAACCGATGGGCTAATTTTGTCGCGGTCGATTTTTACAAGGTAATGCACACACATTAGCTTCTTCTCTTGTTTAGTGATTAACCACCACCGGAGTAATTCAATCGACACTGTCATTGGAATTTACATCTGTTGGATTGGGATGCAGAGGAGTGCAGGGGGAGGATCGTTTCAAGCTACAGATACTCTCAATGGAGAACTCATATGTGGTTGTAATGATGTCCATGCATGTGTGGTAAGCTATGAATCATGATTCTTCATCATATTCCGTTTCATTGTCTGGCCTAATTGAGTTTTTGGTGAGCAAAAATATGCTCATGAAGATCTGAACTCTGATCATTGTTGTTCTTGCTTGCTTGCAGCCAGGATCAACTACACCCTGCAAGGTATAGAAGGAAGCATTGTAATTTATCATATCAGTTAAACATAAGATCTGGTCTTCAAAGGCAATAAAAATCCAGATTTCTCCAAAACACTTAGCAGTTGTTCAGAAATCAAATTAGGCGAAGTAGGATGTCTGAGATCATAAAAAAACATACTGTGCCACTGGTTAAACACAACTAAACCCTAAAATGGCTGCAGTACTCCACTACTCATCATAATTAAAGAAAATAAAACAAATTCCGTTGCCGGGACTTGAACCCGGGTCTTTCGGGTGAGAGCCGAATATCCTGACCAACTAGACTACAACGGAGCTTTGCTTGCTATTAAAAAATATCTTATATAAACGAGTTTTGTATAGGGGCCATGGTCGATTATTTTAGCAGGCTTAAAAGATACGTGGCCCAAAGGTCAGAAAAACTCAAAACATATAATGAACATCACTATACCTGCATTATTCGAGAATGAACAAACTTGGTATATCCTAGAAATGATCGAAAAAAGAAATGCCTGATGGTAAACATTCAATTTGGAAACAAATACTCCAAAAACAAAAGCCCCAATATGTATCTATGTTGTGTTGCTTCAAATATATGATGAACCATTTTTTTTCTTTTTAATGGATAGAATTTAGAAAATGATGTACTTGGTGGGTTTTGTGGGATGCAGGGTTGCAAACAATAAGATGTATGGTGGTAGCTTATTTATATTATATGAACATGCAGGGTTGTAGTTAATCTTTTTAAGGCATATATGTGTGACAAATCTCTAAAGTTCCCTAATATATTAGAATGTACCATGTTGTGTTGTGCAAACAATGGGCTACAATGGAAGAGCTGAGAGTAGTTCAATAATCCTTTCGTGCACTATAATGGGAACCAACTACTACTAATTAGTAACCAGATTGGCTCTCCAAACCTTGGTTAGTCGAGGTTGTGTCTCATACCAATAATTGAGTTGTGCTTAGCTATACGCCTACATCTATATCCAAATCAGTTCCATCCATTTCATTTGCTTCATTGGGTTCTTTATTGTTAATTTGTTATTGTTCAAAAGGATTCCAACAAGCAATGCATGTTAGCAAGTAGAGCATTGTTCCTGAAACACAAACCCTCGAGGGAGACTCCCCTCCAGCTGATTCATGTAGAACGTTAGACGGAAGAGATAGAGAAACCAGATAGTCGTAAATGGATGATTATGAGCATAGTCTGCTAAGCGGTCACAACATTTTTCTCACGAAAAACATATACGAAGACTACTGAATCAAACTGAGAATTCTAATTACAAAATTAATCACCAGAATAAAATAACACCAATCCAATCAATTACATGATCTGCTGTTATATAATAGGATGTGAGTCATGTTACAGTCCTCAATTCATTGTGGATGAGTCGAAATTTCCACACATAGCAACAAAATGGATGAACCTAACCCTAGAAACTAATGTCCAGTAGTAGTACTTTAACAACATGAACTTTAACTCGCCAAGGTAAAATATGAACTACAACAGTTTGGATTCTGCAATTCGTCATCATATTCAAAAGGGCCGTCTACTTTTGAATTTTGCGTCGATCAAATCTACGATTCTCAAGGTCAGAATCCAAACAACTGTTGTAGAGTGATAGCATCGTTCCCTGAAACCCTGAAGTCTTTGGTGCTAAGCTAAGCTAGTTGGTCAAGTTTGGACTTAATACATAGAAATTCGCGTTTAGCATAAAGAACTTGTTTTAGTAATCCAAGATCCTACTTGCTTTTCTGGCATCGTCACCTAGAATCAATAAGAAAGATTATATTCAATAAGAACTTGTTAAATACACAAAAGAGAATCGCAAGTAAGAAAGATTATATACGATCTGAGACTTATAATTTGGTTAATTATAAAAATGAAGTAAAGCTTAATATGGGTGAAGAGCATGTGAGTTGGTAGGTTAGGAGGCATCCAACACAGGCTAGCAATCTTAACAAAGCAATAGAAATTAGAATCGATCATATAGTCTATTGATGAAATCAATGTCTAATATTAGGGTTTTGTTATATAATGGATAGGAATAATAGTGATTTAAGATCTCTGCTTGATTTACCTAATCTGATTAGTTATATATGATGATTAGTTTCACTAGGTAAGTTTAGTAACATGCATGCTTCGATGTTGCTTTGCGATATGGAGAATAACGGGGTTTATGTTGTTATTTGAGAAATGAAAGATCGATGGAGCCAATGAACAAGTTTCAATTCTTACATTTCTTAATTGGTTTGAGATTATATATATGTGATTATAGGAATGTAGTGGATTTGATATTATAGTATGTACGTACTCGTGCTGGTTTATGCCATTTTGACTATTGTGCTTTATTCGTGGAGTACATCTTGTCGTCAACGCACTACTAAATAGCTAGACTGATTAAGAAATGAACCAAAAAATATCAATTATATATAATAATTTTCAAAGCATAGCTCAAAAGTGTTGTATAATTGAGAGAGTGGGGTTTTCTCTTATCGATCCTAGCTCATGATTTTTCATACCATTTTTAAAAATAAATTAATTAATTTGACGACACATCTGTTTTAAATATTTAAATCAAAATTGATACGAAAAGATTACTAATATGTTATGATCATCGAAAGATGCTATCAGAACGTACTATTTAGTTGAATCATATATGCATGGATTGTAAGATCTTAAAAGAGCTGTCAAAATAAGTAGTCTCAAATTGTTACATGATGCAATATGATAAGAAAAATATAGATTGCTCGCTCTCCTGATCGCCACCTCTCTTGATGTACATTCATTTCTAGCTATAATCAAATTAATACTTTGTTTTGTACATGCTACTATTTTGGTAACGATTAGAACGCGCATTACACGGTTAGCTCAAATCACTGATCTGGAAACAAAGTCGGATAAACAAAAACAAGTGATTGACGTTTTGAAGGGTTTGTATTATTGCTCAATGAATTGAAAGACAAAGAAATATCCAACATGTATTGGTGACGATCGACATGGAATATATAGTACATGTACGTTGTTCCGTTCCGGAATGAATTTTTGTTCATCATCATAGCAAAAGTGAATTGGAATTGATGGTTTGGCAATAGTGGTAAGGGAGGTTGGGGTGTGAATGATATAGGATCTCACTTAGCTAGCTATATATCTAAGTGGCTGCTGTCAGGTACTTGACAAAACATGCACAAACGTACCAAGGACGATTACGATACACCCACGAGGGGGTAACATGCACTTGGGGCACCATCCTCCTCCATCGTCTCCATCGTTTCCATTGTTGTTTGTTCTGCAAAACTTATAAGAAACTAGGACTACTCATAAGAGTCCCAACCCCAATCTCTCTGTCGGATCGATTCCAGCCCCACCAGAGTTGTCTACAATGGAGTTTTGATGCCCTAGCTCAAATCGATCTCCATGGATCTCCTTCATCGATCCCCGTTGTGGCCAAGCACACCACCAGATCACGTGGGATTTGGGGCAGCTAGCCCCGGCCTGGCATAACATATAAGATTACCTAATGTGGATCGCTGTGGACGCATGCACCCCTTAGCTCTCTATCTCAAGTCGATCGACTTAAGCTTCAAAGCAAAGAGAATTAGGATTTAAAATGCTAAGTGGGAATGAAAGAAACAGAAGCAGAGACAAAGATCCAATTATGCACCAAACAAAAATATATGCAAGGGCCAATCGAGCAGGGGACCCCGAAAACACATGGGGTGGGGGTGCAAGTCTCTACCTAAAGCTTTGTGTGAGAATCTTTTCTTTGCAAAATGTCGCTTGGAATCACATAACCATATCATTAAGCTTAACTAGTTAATCTTTCTACATATCTATCTTTCACGTTCCTCCACACCATAATATATCATTGATCTTAACTTAACATAGCTCAACCCTTGGACATATGTGCGCGTATAGTTAATTTGGAGGATTATACATACAACGCAAAGCAAAATAATGACCAGCATAACATGGGGGAGGCTTTCAAGTTTCAATCATGCATCAATCATGTTCACTCCGTATCTAACTAACCAACAGATTCATTATCAATCATTATTGGATATAAATATAATTAATGTTAAAGAGAATTATTTTTAAATAAAATACATTTATTTTGCTTTCAACTTTCAACTTGTAAGTGTAAATATGAGAGTGATTGACCGATCATAGATCTTCAGTTATGTAGTGACTAGATAAACACTACAAATTAATCATACATTTATTATATAATTATTTTTGTAAATATGATTCTTGCAAAAGAATTTGATGAACATTAATAATGTTTCGATCTAAAATGACGGAGAGTATTACATCATTCCACTTAAATTAATTAAAATAAATAGTTAGATTATTTTTCTGACATTATTTATTTATTTTTAAATAAAAATTAAATATAAAAATTAATAATTAATTTTTTTTTAATAATTACTTACTTCACTATTAATTTTCGCTAAAATGAAATGAGAATGAAAACCTATAAATCTATAACAATTTCGTACTTACGCAACTAGCCTGATAAAAAAGGAACTAGTCCCGCTCATTGAATACCACGCCAGGAAAGAGCAGATCCACAAACAAAGTAGCGCCGGCCGGTCTAATTGTCATCCTAGCTAGATCGGTAATATCACCACGCCCATAAGTTGGGAATCGTGAAGCTAAGGGCTGGGGTGGCTCAATAGGTTGACAGATTTGTCTCGACTTTGTAGAATGTGAAGGTAGTAGGTGGAGGCGGGGATAGATAGGGACGAACGCACGAGTTTGCATAGGAGTACAGTGAGCTCTGCATTATCTGGCTTTAGGGTTTTTGGGTGTTTTCTGGAACAAGAACGTTTGCTTACTACTGGGGGCATCCAGTAGCCGAAAGTTTACGGGAACTTATTCTATATACCTAATACCTATACGTACAAATTCCAACTGAAACTACTCGGCCCATGCAAGGCCTCTGATATATACATGGCCTGATGGCCATAGTCTCATATATTGTAGAGTAGTACGCGTGATCTGTGATCAGTTCGTCTGGGTAGTACTGCTGCTGCGACTAGCGCTAGCTAGCACAGAGCAAGCACAATAAGATAGAATTTGAGTGGATGTTTGAAAATTTTAAAATGTTGTGTAAACGACGGAAGTTTTCGTCATTTACGTAAATAATTTTTAATGTTTAGTTAAGTGTAAAGTCATCGGATATGTTGTCGTCGGAGGGATATGTCTTGGACGATGAAATTAGGGCGACATAATTTTTTCCTTCTTATAGGATACTCTATGACGACAAACTCGAAGTTTTAACCGACAAAATCTGGTTAAGCTTTAGAATTCGGTTACATAGGAACTTCTTAAAGGCAAAATTTTTCTAGTCTTAAAAATTTTTGTGACTTAATTTTTTTTTTTTCTAGTAATGAGCAAGCACAATAAGATAGAATTTGGCTTGTCTTTTTTCGATTACTAAAGATAAAAAAAAGAAACTACAAAATAAAATCACGACTAACTCAATTTTCCAACTGATCCAAATGAAGTGACGAGGACAGTGACATGGGAAGACAGTAAAACCAAACTGACCCGGTAGAAGCAGAATGCCTTTGAGATTGAAAGTTGAAAATGAAGGAGGAGAAATTAAACTGTACGTAGAATAATTTCGCGAAGCACAGTATGCGTCGACACTGGAATAAAGTGAAAAATAAGTCATTTGACATATGATTTTGCCACAGCGAAAAGTAAGAAACAGAGCAAGGATAGGTGACTTGTCGAAAGAGACTAGTACCTCTGTCTTTTTGGTAAGTGATAGTACTCAACTGTCAAGATGGGACAGAATACCAGAACAGTGGTAAAAATGGTAGTTGATGAGGTTAGCTACTAGTGTCGAGAACATGGCTCCCTGGTCCTCACGTTGTTTCACCAACGGTGACTTTATTTGCCGGAGTAATAAGAACTGCAAAGGTTGAAGATAAACCAGTGCGTGACTATTAATTAATTACCTCTGTAGTAAAAGTAAGAAACAAAGAAACATCGATCAGAGGTACGGGTAAAAGAGAATTGAGAGAGATCGATGGAGACGAAGCAAAGAACAAATCAATCAAATTCCAGTGAATAAAACAGGTTCACGTGGATAGACCTACCACACGTGCATGCACTCATGCAATCATCGTAGTAGTTCATAGCTGAGCTGCTGAGCTGAGCTGAGATCGATAGGAGGGGAATTGGAGGAAGGAAATCAGGTTCGTCTGGTTTGGGATAAAGAAGCCAAGAACTAGAAAACAAACACCACCATCTCCTTCTCCTTCTCTCTCTCTCTCTGCCATTGAGGACCCGTGTGCTCTGCTTCGCTGCGTTTTATTTTTTTTTCTTATTGGTTAGATTAATACTACTGCTCTTTTCCATATATATATTTCAGAGTTTGGGAACTGAGATTGTGAGTCTCAAGGAGGCAGGTGATCTGGTCCTCGATCCTCACTGAGTAGTGAGTTTGACACTCGACACCGTCTTTGTATAATTTACTGCTCGAGAGGCCATGGGGAAGAAAATGAGCTTGGTGTTTTTGACCATTCTTTCCTCTTTGTTGGCTAGCAAGCTAGGTCAAAACTCTACACTGTTCAACTGCAGCATTTTGTTCCCTACGTTGAACCTGAAATGCCCATTGTGTTAAGAATAATAGCTCAAATATATCAACCAATTGTTAATTCATTATATCTGTAGTTTTAGTGTTCATCATGTATTAATTAACTAAGAAATTCATGTTCCACTGCTTTTAGATTTACATGGAACTTGAGTATAGAAAAACAACGGTTAACGAGCTATAACCCAAATTTACCAAGATATTTCTTGGCTTTATTTGTGCCTGAGCATATATATATATATATAGTTCATAAACCTCATCCTCCATGGATTTATCTTATATTTTATCCGGTGAATATATCGGATATATAGAATTCAAGTAGAGATGTATATACCTGTAGAATACAAAACATTATTTGTATCTCGAACTGTGTACATGCATGCCCACTCTGGTAGAGAGGATCAATAATTTAGATAGATGATCAGAATTCAGAAAATAATGCTTTTGCCCATTATTATTTCCTCTCTGGCACCAAAAAAAGTAGAAGAGAACAAAATAGAGGCCCTCGTGCAACTGGATGCTTCAATATACATCACACCTTTTCTCTTTTATCATGCAATTTTAATTTATCATAACAATTTAAAAAGAAAAATGATCAATGTGTTCGTGTGGGTTAAACATTCCTTTCCTTCTTTCTTCGATCTTCTGGCCGCCTACATTTCTATGGAGCCAGCCAGCCATGCATAGATAGATTTGAATAATTGAGATGCATTTGTATGTGTATATCTATACGTGTGTGTTGATATTGATACATATCATATAGCTTTCTCCATCGATCTCTGTCATAACAGTGAACAATCACATTCTGATATATAAATACATAACGTTTTGCAGCCTCTTATAACAAGCAACAACTCAGGCAACCAACCAGTACGTACGTACCATAAGTATTCTATCTGCAAATCCGAGCAAACCCTTTTTCAATTTGATTCACACAAAAAGTCCTTTTGCTCATTCATTTCTTCATTCATAAATCGCTTTCTGTCACTCCATATAATTTGTAATCTTTTGTTCTTGTTAAATTGTGCTCGGTTTAGTCTATAAATCCAACGATTCAATGCCCTGTCGGCAACGTACTGCTACCTCTAAATCATGCAAAACTAAAGGGATGCATGGATGACAACTTGAGAAAGATTAAAGGGTGCCTACTTTGCCATTTGTCACATGCCAAAAAAAAGGCATGGCTATTTGGTTTGATTATTAGACGTGCATGTATATTCAAGTTCATGTACGAAAAGAAACTCCAAAGGAGTGTACTCATCATGAAACCAATCCTTTAATCTTATGAAAAGAATGATTGCATATGAGACAATACACTCTTCTTGACTATTAACAAATTGACATCTTAATGATACTTCGTTCGTTATAAATCGAAAATAAATTAAGTGAGTTTAGACCGAGTGTTGTCTAGCTTAATGACATAAATTTCTTTTTGTAAATAAGAGATCGTGAGACATAAATTTATCTTTGTAAATAAGAGGTCGTGAGACATAAATTTTCTCTAGTGTTTGTTCATATTTGAGAATTTCATGCATTCCTTAACCCTTCGGTATAGAATGTCAAGTTAAATAGCCGAGCTTCCGATCGAGTGTATGTGCGTAAAGAATCACAAACGATGAAACGGGCCAATTTCTGTAGGTAGTTTTGGAAAGGCTAGGGTAAATTCATGAATGCTGGTTTTGTGTCAAATCCCTTTCCAAGGATCTCCATTTGGATCCACACTCTTCTTCCAGTCGCCATCGAAACCACCGTGTGTGGGCACACTCCAGGACAAGCCATCAGCCTCAGCTCACCCAAAGTCAAGAAACAAAATGAGAGAGTCGAAGAGATTATCGGAAAATTATTACAGGACGAACCCTGTCCCACTTGAATCATATAACTCCGAATGTATAAATTGATTAGACATATGAAACATATATCGACACCTTCACCTACTGTACGGAGCCGCCTGATGATCCAAACTTAAAACATTCATATATTTCTGTGGTATGTAAATCTACATTACTAAACGATCATCAAGATAAACGTCTCCAAGATAAACCCTAAAGACTTTCACTTTGTCAATATTTGCAGAAAGGACCAAAAGATCCGAAGGAAAAGATATGCATCTAATCGTGATAAGGAAATTGGAAAACAGGGTTTGGATCGTTTTGGTTTAGAAGTTGAAAGAAGTTGCAATAATGGAGAGCTAGGGTTTTGGAATCATTTCATTTCCAGAAACGGTGAGGTCTAGTTAGTAGTTACTCTATAGCGTCTTCATTTCTGGTCGGCTTTTTATATTTCGGGTCCAAAGTTTATGTTTCTGGGTTTTCATCACGATCAGAGGTCCTCTTCCTCTTTAAACTTCAATAGCATAAGACAAATTTTCTCTCCACACAACCCAATGCACCGTTCATATATATATATATATATATATATACAGTGCGGATCAGGAGCGGAGGTCCGTTCCTAACCTTAGGAACGGATTTTATCATTTGACCCACTTCCCTATCGAATTTCCTCAAACTTCCTTCTAGACATATCTATATCATCTTGTGTAGATCATCTCTACAAAATTTCAGCCAATTTGGTGATCATAAAGGCCTTCGAACTTGCGTTACAAAACCGACGGACAGAATTCTGTCCAGTTTATCCATCTTTTTTGTAACATAAATTTGAAGGTCTTCCTGATCACCAAATTGGCTGAAATTTTGCAGAGATGATCTACACAAGATGATATAGATATGTCTAGAAGGAAGTTTGAGGAAATTCGATAGGGAAGTGGGTCAGAATGATGAAATCCGTTCCTAAGCCTTAGGAACGGACCTCCGCTCCTGATCCGGACTGTATATATATATATATATAGCACTTGATCATCTATTTCGGATTTAATACGAGCTACCAAAATTAATATAGCTTTCAATATATTCAGAGTACTGGAAGCTGTGTAAGAGAAACACCTTTTAGTAGTATAATCATGAAAAGAGAATTTAGAGTAGTATATGCAGTCTTCGTGTCTTTGCTGTGTAAACCTGTATTCACAGCTAGCTGCTTTCACATTAACATTAGGAGTAAGTTGGTTAAAAATGGTCAGTGGCATGTTAAATGTTAATGCAGGTAAGTAAGTTTGATACATTTTTTCTCAATCATTGTAGCAAGAGGGTCAAGATCTTCAATATATAAAAGGATTATTATGGAATTGGAATTTCCTTCTCTTGTTGTAAGAAGCCAACACTCCAATGATGCTGAATCATCAACTGATGTGATTAGCAGAAAACTAAGACTTGTTTAGATCTTTACTTGCATAAAGCAACCAAATTTTGGAACGATCCTAGTCCATTTCAATATACGTCGGTCCTTTATTTGCATTTAAATATAGCCTCATCAAAACTAAAACGGAAGTATAACTTTGCACCACTATCTACGTCTCAAAAGTGCTATCGGAAAAGTATTCAACAGCGATATCGACTTTTCCGATAACACTTTTACACTTAAAAGGTTGCTACACCAAGACTAAAACGACCATTGCTTAGGATCTAGGGTCTACCAATTAACAGTCACAAAAAGTCCATAGTACGGGGTAGTGTAGATGGTGGTCTAAAAATTACAGTCCAAAAACGAAGTTTGAAAGTTGCAGTTAGAATCGAACCAAAGGCACACAGAGTGAGGGAGAGCGTCTCTCTCTTCACTTATTCACATGGTAACCGAAGGAGCTGTCTTGTTCTGGTTTTTGTAAGTCCATTTAGCAGAGATCTTGTTCAACAACATGTGAAGGGATTTGAGTTTTGAGTCACTTTCCAATTGGGTGCTGTGCATGTGCCTTGTCACATTTTACATGTATGTCTTTCAAGTTTCAACCATAGTAATTCTTGGAATAACTTAATTTTACTTCTATTAGTATGAGCAACCGAAATTCTTCTATGTACCAAAATGTACTTATTTTAACCCTGCGGTTTATTTTTACCTTACATTTAGGATTCCCCAACTGTATACAGTGTCTATGATTTTACCTATGGTTTCGTTTAATTTGTTCCTGAAAGTATACATCGAAAAAGAAATGAAATCGTCTAAATGAAAGGACAATTGGATTTGGTAGTTAAAAAAGTAATCGAGAAAAGAAATTGTCCATTTAATGCGTTTAGAATGTAAAATGAAATGAAATCTTTACTCAGGAAAGAAAGTAAGTATGAGGGAAAGTAATGTACTGTGCAATAAAGTAATATATTATACCATAATATATTGTGGTATTATTATCATAATATATTTATTTTATTACAATATACCATAATATATTATTTTATTGTTTATTACTTGCATTTGATGAGACATTACTTGGCTAATTTTCCTTATTAACATATATTATAATTGAAAAGTCTTAGTCTAGTTGATTAAGATGGATTAATTAACAATTTTGAGATAATAAATTTAAAACTATTTGACATTTTTAATGTGTGAGTTATTAATAAATGTTTTTTTTTTTAAAACATTATAATCGAAAAAAAAATTACTTAACTTTCTATGAACAACCGAGGCATATTTGTAATTTGTCCCTCCCTCCTCTCTGTATTCATATGGTGGTTGGGACAGAGGCTTGTGCAGAAAGGCCTATATATATGCTATGCACGCTTGGCTATCTCAAAAACCAAAGCATTCCCATAAGCCATTGTATGCTCTCTCTCCTTTCTTCTCTCCTCAGAGCATCAATGGCTGTGTTTGTAGTAGTACTAGTCTGTGTGCTCTTTGTCCTCTGTTTCTGCTCTGCTTTGCTAAGATGGAATGAGGTGAGGTACAGGAAGAAGGGTCTCCCTCCAGGCACAATGGGCTGGCCAGTCTTCGGGGAAACCACAGAGTTCCTCAAGCAAGGCCCCAGCTTCATGAAGATTCAGAGAGCTAGGTGAGTTTATGTACCCAACTCTTGCTGTTGCTCACCTGGTGTGTTTGTTTAGTCCTCTGTTTCTCCTCTGGTTTTAGTAGTTTGGTTCTGAACTTTGGTTTCTTTTCTTCTATGTTATAGGTATGGTAGTTTTTTCAAATCCCACATACTTGGGTGTCCTACTGTGGTTTCCATGGATCCAGAGGTGAACAGATACATCCTCATGAACGAAGCTAAAGGTCTCGTTCCAGGGTACCCACAATCGATGTTGGATATTTTGGGCAAGTGTAACATTGCAGCTGTTCATGGCTCCACTCACAAGTACATGAGAGGGGCATTACTTGCCCTCATTAGCCCAACCATGATCCGAGACCAGATTTTACCCAAGATTGATGACTTCATGAGAGCCCACCTCAGTGGTTGGGGGAACCAAGTCATCAACATCCAAGAAAAAACCAAAGAGGTTTGTGTGGCAGAAAGGAAAATCCATGTGCAATTCTTACATTTAATGTTTGTGCCATTTCTGATGTTGTTTCAACTGTTCTATGCAGATGGCGCTTCTTTCGTCGCTTAAACAGATTGCAGGCATTGAATCAAGCTCTATATCTCAGGCATTCAAAACCGAGTTCTTCAAGCTTGTGTTGGGAACTCTCTCATTGCCTATTGATCTTCCTGGCACAAATTATCGCCGCGGATTTCAGGTATATAATGCCACTGATCACATTAATTTTGTGTACATGTTCGAGTGGTTTGTGAGATTTATGGAAGATGTAATAATTGAGAGATGAACCATGTTATGCAGGCGAGGAAGAACATTGTTAGCATGTTGGAGCAGCTGATACAGGATAGAAGGGCTTCTTCAGAGGAAGTCCACCATGACATGCTTGGTGGATTGATGAGAAGTGATGATCAGAATAGATACAAACTCATTGATGATGAAATAATCGATCACATCATCACGATCATGTATTCCGGCTATGAGACTGTTTCGACTACATCAATGATGGCGGTTAAGTATCTTCATGATCACCCGAAAGCGCTTGAAGAACTCAGAGTAAGTTCAAGAACATTATGAATAATTGTTAAATTTTCTCATGCTTCTTTTATGATGACTTTTATTTTTACTATTTTGTAGAAAGAACATTTGGCAATCAGAGCCAGAAAAATGCCTGAGGATCCCATTGACTGGAATGACCTGAAATCTATGCTGTTTACTCGTGCTGTATGAGATCATTCCCAAGCTTTTTGTTCATCATTTTCTCTACTGACCATAGTAATTTGTTAATAAATTCTTGCTGTTTTTTTACTGCAGGTGATATTTGAAACCTCAAGATTAGCTACTATTGTAAATGGGGTTTTGAGGAAAACAACTCAGGATATGGAACTAAATGGTGAGTAAGCTAAGCTGGAAAGTTTCACAAGCACTTAAGATACAGATATGAATTTATAAAATTTCATATAATTCTAGGTTGTTTTATATTTATGGGCTCAAGAAATTGTTTGCAGCTAGCATTACATTATTGGCACTTTTTGGCAAAATTATTTGGTAGCAGTGGATAGACATGGCTCAATGATTTACAATGGCATTTTATACCAAAACAGCTAGACAATACATTAAAGAACAGTTCTTCAGAAGATGGAAATACCCTTGTTTTTTTCTTTTATCTTTTCTGACATCAAGAAATTTAAGTTGCATATGGCTGGGAATTTTGATAAGATTTTTGGTGGACCATATCTTGGAATAATTCCTAATCCCAGCTATTCTTGTATTGCTTGAACAGGGTTCTTAATACCAAAAGGATGGAGAATCTATGTTTATACAAGAGAGACTAACTACGATTCGTTTACGTACCCTGATCCATTAACCTTCAATCCATGGAGATGGATTGTGAGTTTTACTGTGACTCTATTTCGTGGAAATGTATCAGATTCATTGTCTAACCGTGGTAGTAATAATTTTCTGGACTGAAAATGCAGGATAAGAGCTCCGAAAATAACTCATTTATATTTGGGGGAGGCACGAGGCTGTGTCCAGGAAAGGAGTTGGGAATAGCAGAAATTTCCACATTCCTACACTACTTTGTAACTAGATACAGGTCAGTGACTCTAAAAAAACCCAATCAGAATCTATAATTTCCGATAATTCTCAATAGGGTTCTTTGTTTTGTTTTGTTTTGTTTCTAATGGTTTTTATTTGATCTATTATTTGCAGATGGGAAGAAGTCGGGGGAGATAAACTGATGAAGTTTCCAAGAGTAGAGGCACCAAATGGATTGCACCTTAGGGTTTCTAATCTGACTAACTAGTTTGTATAAACAAGTACATAGCAGGCAGCATATCAGAGAGAAAATTCTATGATGGTGTATGTTAACGTGCTAACAAATTAGAAAATCAATGAAAATTAGCATTTTCTTTTTGTCAGCTACTGTTCTGATGCAAATCACAGAAACTATAATAAAAACCCCTATGCATTTGGTTCTGGTATGACAGTTTGGACCAGTATAATTGATTTCTTCATCAAAGTTCTATAGTACCACTCCGGATCCATAGCCGTTCGATTAGAGACACAGTGCCAATCCAATGCCATTGGATACCAAATTTTCAATACTCGAGAGCATTACATATTTTTTCATATGAACATTGATAGAACTGTGCAGACGGAAGTTAAAATGGTTTACATACCTGTGTTTGGGGTTTGAGGCTTGTAGCTTTCGATGGATCTGAACTCTAAAGTCTGAACCGAAGGAAAACAAATATTAGAGACTGCAGCAAATGGCCAGACTGCAAACCCTGTTGCCAGCTCTTAGGAGATTTGAACTGACTAGTTTTTCAGAGTTTTTGTTTGATCATCCCACGCTCTTGATTCTTGAAGATAGAACTGCACTTGGACGATCATGATAGCAATACAGAGAGCATGGGCTGCCTGGAGCAACCTCGTTTTGGGCTGATACCAAGTTTAGCCCATAAAATGGAATTAAAACCTCATTTTGGGGTGATATCAAGTGTAGCCCAGTGGTAGAACATTTACTCATTCAGGTTTGAGTTGAAACTACCAATTTGAACTTGGTATGGTAGGAAATTAGGAAGCATTTCATTGACTAGTGATTTCATAAGAGCAATTTTCATGAAGCTCCGACGACAGGTCAAATATCTTCATGGGCCGTGTAATTCTGGGGTCCAATGTGAGGGTTGCTTAACATGAAGATAAGCCCAATGTTCTCACGTGAGCTACCACACCCCTCCCAAAATTAATTGCTGGATTAAGGCAGTCCCATTTCCCTGACTCACTCCCTAATTGTAGTTGGACGCAAAGAGACCACACTGCTTGCTCCGATACACGTTATGCCTTTCTAATCCCGCACGTTTTTCCTACACTTTTTGAATGTAATTTTTCAGTGTTACCGTAACACCACGTGACAATCTTTAGTGGTTCTACATTTCAATCAAAATAAGACATGTGGTTTTATTGCAATTAAACTTAAATATATAGATTTCAGCTATATTGTTAAAGACCATTTTGGATTTCTTATTGTTTTTTAAATACTAAACCCTATACCTTATATCCAATACCCTAAACCCTATACTCGATACCCTAAACTTAAACCTTAGACCCTAGTATGAACTCACTAAATACACTTGAATGTCATTTCACAAAATATACAAATCAATAGTTTTTATTTTAATTGAAATAAATCTATATGTCTTGTTTTAATTGGAATGTAGCATCACTAGGCATTGCCACATGATGATACAGTAGCAATGAAAAATTTCTCTTGAATTAGTAGGTTTTAACATCGGTGTAAATTGTAAACGAGATTAATGATTTGATTCATTATCTATCAAAGAAAATGTTAGCAAAGTGAGAAAGTACAAACATTTACTATTCGGTGTTACTCTACAATCTAATCGATCACAAGAAACGTTAACAAGGTGAGAAAGTGCAAACATTTACCGTCTTGTGTTACTCTACAATAGAATGAGTTACCAAATCATTCTTGTTTATTTAGAATCAGAAGTCAACCCGATTTTATAATTTAATTAGCAAATAGTACAAAAAATAACCACCTTTTAGTACGACATATAGAATTACTCAATCTGACTTCTAACATGTAGCTACACTAAATCTCTAACAACCAAAAGTACATTTACCTTCAATAAATCACAATTGTTGAACTTTTTTGTTTAAGCTGTATAACGAGCATTGTCTTTGTCAACTAGCCATGTTTAAAACAATTTAATATATAGACATTTTTATGAGCGTATCACTGATGATGACGATCTATTCTAACTTATTGATCATTTTATAGCGTTTACAAAAACATCTCAAATGAACAACTGTAATGATCAAACAACATGGTGAGTCGATAAACATTAAGAGCATCCACCCACCCTAAAGTCCCTAACCTTCCCACACCCTAAAGTCTAAGGTCCAATGCCAAAATCCCCCAACCTTCCCAAACCGTAAAGCCTAAGGTCCAAAGTCTAACGGTCAACCCCCTTCCTTTCTCATGTTTGTGAAAATTATTGTATTCAAGACGTGTATAAATTTTAGTCATTTATAACAATTTATATGTTTGACCACTCATGTATCAATATTATATCTTCTAATCTCAATCATTTAAATCTTAACTGTTCACATATATCATGTAAATACACGAACGTATATTAAATATACGGTTCATATTTATAGTGGAAGAACTGACCTTGTTAAACACAAACTCAACCTCATAATCCGCTAGTCTTCCCAATCAATCACTCTCCTCCCTTTCTCCTCCCTTTGAACAATTCCATTGACCCTCCAAATCTCGGACACGTTCCTTCTTACCCTTTTAACACCACACCACTCATGCCGCACTCCTCGTCCCATCTCGCACGTGCCACCCACGTCCGTGTCCCCCTTCATGGTTCCATTTATATGAAACCCTTCTCACGACTACATAGACCAAACCCCTATCTCTCTCATTCTCTTGATCTCTGAGTTTGATCCAACACAATGGTGACTCCAACTCATTTGCTCAAGGATGAGCTCGACATTGTGATCCCGACCATCCGAAACCTCGACTTCCTCGAGATGTGGAGGCCTTTCCTCCAACCCTACCATCTCATCATCGTCCAGGATGGCGATCCGACCAAGACCATCAAGGTCCCTGAGGGCTTTGATTATGAACTCTACAACCGTAACGACATTAACAAAATGCTTGGCCCTCGCTCCAGTTGCATTTCCTTCAAGGACTCTGCATGCCGCTGCTTCGGTTACATGGTCTCCAAGAAGAAGTACATCTTCACCATTGATGATGACTGCTTTGTATGTCCCCGATCCTCATCTTTTCTGGGGTTTGTTTGGTTTTTCGTAAATGCCGTGGATTTCAGATTTGGATATATTTAGGTTAAAATGTGAGTGATACCTTGATCGAAGAGATCATAAGGTGAAATAATGCATTGTGATGGTTGTCGTAGAGTAACTAATATCGCTTAATTCTACGTTTAACTTGATACAATAAATAACCCATTGTGGACATTCTCATAGATTTGATGTCTAGATTGGATTGTGCATAATGCAAAGATGCACCATTGTTTCTAATGAAAGATTTGAGTTAACTGAAACCCACCATTTTGGGATATTTAGGTTTGATTGCATTGAATTTTTTGTTGGAACTTGGAAGAAGTTCAACACCAGATTTGTTTGTATGCGAAACAAAGTGTAGGTGTTGTATAATAATGCAACTTGCCTCATTCTTTAGGATCCCTTATTTTTGAACTGTTTTTTCACGTTTGCACTACAAGTTTGAAACAATACTAATCTTTAATATGATGGTGGGGATTCTCAGTTCATTTTGGGATGTTATGTCACTGATCTTGGTTCTTCTGTGCAATTTTTGCTGTGATGTAATGTGCTTAGGTTGCAAGTGACCCATCTGGGAAACTAGTGAATGCTCTGGAGCAGCACATCAAGAACCTTCTTTGCCCATCCACTCCATTTTTCTTCAACACTCTCTACGATCCTTTCAGAGAGGGTGCGGATTTCGTCCGTGGATACCCTTTCAGTCTCCGCGAGGGTGTCCCAACTGCTGTTTCTCATGGTCTGTGGCTCAACATCCCTGATTATGATGCACCTACTCAGCTTGTGAAGCCTCTTGAGAGGAATACCAGGTAGGCACTTGTATCTGTTGATTGTTATATTAGCATATGTTATGTGACATGATGCTGAACATTATGCTTATGCTTCCTAAGGTATGTGGATGCTGTGCTGACAATTCCAAAGGGCACCTTGTTCCCCATGTGTGGTATGAACTTGGCCTTCGACCGTGATCTCATCGGCCCTGCAATGTACTTCGGACTCATGGGTGATGGCCAGCCAATTGGACGTTACGACGATATGTGGGCTGGCTGGTGTATCAAGGTCCCTTTTCCTTCTTTGTTTTCGACTTTTCGTTTCATTTGAGTTGTTCATGCTACATACATTGAGTACTAAGTAGTAAGTACTAACAAGCAATATGTGGTATGTGAATGAATGTTTTAGGTGATATGTGACCATTTGGGGCTGGGAGTGAAAACAGGTCTGCCTTATATCTACCACAGCAAGGCTAGTAACCCGTTTGTGAACCTGAGGAAGGAATACAAGGGCATCTTCTGGCAGGAAGAGATCATCCCCTTCTTCCAGGCTGCTGTTCTCCCCAAGGACTGCACCACTGTGCAAGCCTGCTACGTCGAACTGTCCAAGCAGGTGAAGGACAAGCTCGGCAAGGTTGATCCCTACTTTGACAAGCTGGCTGATGCCATGGTCACATGGATTGAAGCTTGGGATGAGCTCAATCCAAATCGCCCTGGTGCTAAAGCCAACGGCGCCAAAGCAAAATAAATTAAATTTTGTTATAACATATACACTGAAAAATTATTGACCTGCTATTGCTCTTATATTTACTGTGCTTTTCATTGTTTAGTTTAGTCACTGTATCTTTTATCCCCTGAGCCATGTTGTTCAGGGCTTGAAATTTCGGCAGAATGTACTGTTTATCAACGTCCAATGAGGATAGTGCAATAAAAAATATACGTAGTCGGTTTAGCATTTCATATGGATGTGTTTGTCTTAGAGTTATGAGTATGGAAAATCTTGGATTTTGAGTTGCTAATGGCTGAACAGCATACACTATATTTCTGGATTTGAATGGTGTAAAAGAATGCTCTTTTGTGAAGCATTTTGATCTAAATACATGAGTTTAATGAGTTGATCTAAATGCATAAGATTATAACAGACATGACAACCACAATGAGAACAACACAACCACTAGTACACTGCTCATTAGATTCAACTCCTTGTTATGTTAACCATTGTAGCGGATTACAGGAAATGTACAATCAACAGTATCCCTACAGGAATATAAATACAACAGAACAGATAGAAGCAACCCACCTCATGCAATCCAAAAGTCGGCATCACAATCGAGTCCGTCCAGTATCATTGCGGAGGCACTTCACCAGAATGCAAGAAAAAGAGTGGCTTGCATAAATCTAAGGTCAAACTAATCCCTCATCTAGAATTCATTGCATTTGCGAGACGAGATTAAGCATAAGCATATGTAAATGCAAAGGTCAATGCACAAATCATGATCAGTGTAAGCAGAGATATATACTGTCGAGAACCAGCATTACACAAGTATCACCATTGAAAGAAATTCTTCTCGGGAAAGCCCAGCCCTTCTCAAAAGTGAAGGTAGCTGGATTCTTCTGGAAAAGCAGCTCTGACTGCACATTGCCGACAGGCCCGGATTGCATCAGCATATCGTTGTAGAACTTGATTCCCCACAGCATTGCAGTATCATCTGTTACTGTTAGAAAAAAAAACAAATTATAAAACCCTACTTGGACCTTCCATTTTGTATAATCAAGGATGAGCAACATGTATAGAAGTTCAAGAATATTATCACACTTCAACTACCAGTCAGCTCTAATAATACATTGAAAGCAAACAACACATGAATAAAAAGAGTACCTAGTGATAACATACTTATGGTTTCGTAAAGAGTCAAGGACTTTGAGTTGAAGCTAAAAACTTGGGTCAGAATCAGATCATCAAAATTTGGATGCTGGATAACCAAATTCCAATCCGAGTAATTCCTCCTGTAATCAAAGTTTCTAACTGTAACCTTCACTCGCCAGTATTATCCGGAGAAATGTATTTAGTTGGTTTGACAACTCTTGCAGCACCACAAGTGTAACCTGGTCCAGGTGCCAATAGAGTGAAGTTTACTGGATGCTTAACTGTTTTATTTGTGGTTCCCGCTTGACCAACACTTCGTTGAAAAGAAGCTGCAGCATTGACTGGATCTTGCATCCGTGAACTCAGCACTCCTCCTTCGCAGCAATTGGAGACTTGCTGATTGTACGGAGTTCCAGGGAATAGATCAACAATGGTTGGTTTCTTTTTACAGCAATGCGGGGGAAATGTCTAAATCTTGAACAGTCCCCTTCTTCAAGAGCTTGTGTCTCATCGATTTGAAACTATTTTGTGTTGAATGTCTGACCAAAATACGTAATTTAGACGGTCAAATGACTGTTTCCGTGCGTTTAAGAGTTTGACTTAAGAGATTGACCGTCCAGATCGAGCCCTTACCTTTACCTGATCAAGTTGATTTTTTCTCATACATATATTTTATCATGATGGTCATATTAAACGGTCGGATTTTCGTTTCTCAAGTTTGATCATCGGAATCACGATGTGACCACTAATGTTGTATAACTTTATTACTAAGTTTTAAATAAATGTTCAATTTCAAAAACAAATTCTACGTATAACCTTCAAAATAATAAAAAAATGTTAGATAAGATACGAACGGAATGATGAAATACGTCTACGGTTGAAAAATCACGTAATTACGGTAGTATTGATGCTAACAGTTGCAGTCAACACAATTAACTATTCTTTCTCTTTATGGGTAGCCATATCTTTAGGAGTTATTTTTCAGTAAATTTTTATGCCCATGATAGCATCTCATCTATTTGAAACTATTTTGTGTAAGGTCCAGCCAAAATACATAATTTAGATGGTCAAATGACCGTTTCCGTGCGTTTAGGGGTTTGACTTACGAGATTGACTGTCCGGATCGAGCTCTGAACTTTATCAGATCAAGTTGAAAAAAATGAAAAAAGTTGTTTGTAACAAAAAATAAAAGTTTTAAAATTCTAATGGCAGCCTCGTAATTATTGTTCAAAAACAATATTTTTTTGTCATTTGATAAAAGCAAGTGGATCAAATCCAGTGGCAGCCTTGTAATTATTGTTAAAAAATAGTATTTTCGTCACTTTATAGAAACAAGTGGATTCAAATCTGTTTTATATTAGTTTGGGTTTAGGTTGTTTGTCCTTATTTGTTTAAATCTTTTTAATGATGGGGTTTTTTGTGTTTTGATATTGTTTGTGGTAGTAGGTTGTTATTCTCTTTATTTTTAATATATAAAAATATTTCTATCTTCCAAAAAATTAATAATAAAAAACACAAAAAAACCCCTAAAAATAATAAAAAACTTCGTATAATAAACTAGAATGTTTCAATGTTTATTATGATCAGTAAAGAAATGCACCCACTTTACTATATAGGAAACAAGTTATACTTCTGATCCACAAAATTGAAAATTCTACTTCTCCAAAACCAGATGAGATACCCACATAAGATTGCTCTGTGGCCAATAAGCTTCCACCACGCCAACTGAGCAATGGTTCTCCTTTCGCTCATAAAAGCGCAAAAGAGAGTTCTAGTTCCTATAATCAAAAGCGTTTCCCACTCTACTCATCTATTTCTCACAAACTCCATAAAACATGGACATCGTTCTCTCTCCAGCTGAACCCACTCCTCTCTTTCTCAAAATTTCTCATCTCCCTCTCCGATCTACCCTTTGCCTCTTCCAACTCTTCACATCGAGATCTAGGTTCTCCACTCCCTTGAATCACCACTTCCTCTTCTCTCCCATTTTTGACTCTCTCGATCTGGTTCTAGGGATTTGTTTTCAGATCTAGAGTTGTTGAAGCATCGATCGGTGATCAAATATTTTGTTTCCAGGCTGCTTTACGATTTGGTTGATGAATATGTTGTTGGTTTTCCTTGAAGCATCGATCGACGATCAATTACTCCCTGGCTCTGCCGCGAGGTTGGCCGTGTTCGACGTCGTTGGCTCGTAGAGCAGTTAAACTTGCCGCTCGATCCAAGAACTCGATCGAAGTTGAAACATATTGATTCGCACTGACGTGGAGTGTCGGAATGAAGAGTCGGCAGACCGGTGAACGGGTCGGGGCCGTGTTAGAAAAGTCAAGTTTTCAGACATGGCAGGTGGCGTGTCGGACGCGGTTCAAACTGTGTCTGAAAGTGTCGGACACTTCGACACTCCACCTTCCGATGTGTCTGTGCAACATAGTCTACAACTGATAATAAAAAAATGATCAAATTATATTTTTCAAACATATTTATAAACATACGTTATATAATTTTTATCGTCAATCATTATTTTATTTTTAAAAAATAATAATAATTTTATAGGCATTCTAAAACTATATGGTGTGTAATTTTTTAGTAGAGCAGGTATGGAAGTACACATAATTTTGGGATCATCACAATCCACAAAAGTAAAGTTTTCTCCAATTATCATCAAATAGCTTTTTATTCCACCAACAAAATTGCTAAGCAAGTGTAAAATTGTTTATATACTTAGAAAAACTGTGAAAAAGCGCCCCGATAGAGAAGAAAGCAGCTAGCCACCGCGCGGAGACGAGTCAGCGATTTGACTTCCAACCATATGTTCCGAATTCCCATTCTTCCCGATATGCCCCTAGACACTAAAATCCTCCTCTTCAACCCTTAAACTATTTCAAACCCAATTACTTTTCCCACAAGGATCCCATTATTTGGGACCAATTCAAGAATGCATTTTTATTAGTCTCTCATATTCTTCCCTAAATTCGACAAAGAGTCACCTCCATGGCAGCTGCATCCGAAGCTCCCGCCCAACCCATTGGCCACACTGAAATCAACTGGGACAAGTATGGTTCTTTCTCTATGTTTCTTCAATACCCAAGTCCCCATTTTTATTGAATCGATTCTTGGATTGGGTTAATGTGTAATCTTGAGTTAAACAACCAAAGGTGTTTCTGAAACTGGGTTTGTGTTTGATTTTGATTTGGGTTTCTTGAATTTATTGAATTTTGGGTGTTTAGGAAACTTGTTTTGCAAATGTGGCATTGGTGTGAGGGATTGTGGAACCGGGTTTATGTGTGATATGGGGTTTTGGGTTTGATTGATTGAGTGTTTTGTATCCCAAACTTATGATGCAGGCTAGATAAGACTAAATTTTATGTGGTTGGAGCTGGATTGTTTACAGGGGTCACAGTGGCACTGTACCCAGTTTCTGTTGTGAAAACCAGGCTGCAAGTTGCTACAAGAGAATCTATAGAGAGAAATGCATTGTCTGTGATCAAGGGCATTTGGAAAGCGGACGGTGTTCCTGGTTTGTATAGAGGGTTTGGTACAGTCATAACTGGGGCTGTTCCGACTAGAGTTATATTCATGACTGCGCTCGAGACCACAAAGGTGGCTGCTTTCAAGTTGGTTGAGCCGTTCAAGTTTTCTGAGCCAACGCAGGCTGCTTTGGCTAATGGAATGGCTGGAATGACCGCCTCGTTTTTCTCTCAGACTATCTTTGTTCCTATTGATGTGGTAAATGGTAGTCTGGTCTCTTAGAACATGGTTTGGGTGAGTTCTATGTCTGGGGTCTGAGATGCTAAGTTTTGGTTTGGTGAGTTTTGTGTAGGTTAGTCAACGGTTGATGGTGCAAGGATATTCAGGGCATGCAAGGTACACTGGGGGGATGGACGTTGCTCGTCAGATATTGAAGAAGGATGGCATCAGGGGGTTTTATAGAGGATTTGGACTTTCCATTATGACTTACTCTCCATCCAGTGCTGTATGGTGGGCTAGTTACGGTTCCAGCCAGCGCCTAATCTGGAGGTTAGATGTGTTATTTTGTTATCATATGTTAGATAATATGCTTGAAGAGCTTGTCTGTCCCTAATGAGTAATGACTTGAATACAGTCCAGTATTTTTAATTATGGGGTATGTGATGTTCACATTTTGTAACTTCGGAATTTGGTGGCCATTGTCTTGTTGTCCCAAATGTATTGTGTGGCTCTTACAAGGGAATATATCACTTTGATTTACAATTGGAGAACATTTTGGAACATGATAGTTATGCTGGTAGTAATCATCATGCACTGTGACTTTGTTAACTTTTGTTAGGCCTTTCATTGTATGTTTATTTTTAATAAGGAAGTTTGAAGTCCATATGTCAAATAATTTTCTGTTATTTGGTTTATGGAGTTAATTCCTTTTAACCATAGGAAATTTTAATTGAGTTTTAGGTGATTCAAATACTCTTCCGTCACAATTTAAGGTCTTTATTGTTTAATGAAAAATATCTAACTATGGCACTATTCCTATTCATTGAGCAGTTTCTTAGCCCATGGCTCAGACGAAGCTCCCCCTACTGTGGGGAAAATAATGGCTGTTCAAGCTACTGGTGGTATTATTGCGGGTGCAACAGCTTCCTGCATAACAACCCCTTTAGACACAATCAAGACACGTTTACAGGTATTCATATAACCAGTCGATATGTGCGGTTACCTTGCAGCTTGCCGTTCTTGATTTCTCCTATCTATTTTGTGTCTTCTTATAATTGTTGCTGCATTACAGGTCGGACATGAAAAGAGACCCACTACAAGTGAAGTTGTTAAAAGCTTGATTAGAGATGATGGTTGGAAAGGCTTTTACAAAGGACTAGGTCCAAGATTTTTCAGTATGTCTGCATGGGGCACTTCGATGATATTGGCTTATGAATATCTGAGTATGGATTCTTACCTACTAATGGTGCCTTATCACGTTCGGGTCTTCTCAAACTATTTCTGTTGCATCATGTTTACCTGGCATCTAGGTTCAGTTTACTTTTAAGTTTTGACAGTGTAGGAGGAAGAAAAATTCTGGAAATACCAATTCCCTTTTATTTGGGTTCTTAAGCATTATTTTCCGAAGAATATCTAATTTTGTGATGTCTTTTTTCTTGTTCTTTCAGAGCGAGTATGCGCAAAAGATGAATAGATGCCAATCTACTATCATCCTACAACCTTTTCGTGTTAGATACTTGGTTCGGGGGCTAGCTAGTAATCAGCCATCAGAAGGCTATTACTTTGATTTTGAAGCCAGACCTCAGAGCTGATATATCATAAAATTCATCATTGGTATTGACTTTCAGAGACCTTGTAATTCTCTGAAGAATTTTACCTAGATCCTTATATCGTATATAGGACCAAATATTGATTTGAGCTACAGCAACCCACATTTTTTCTTCCGTATTTAGTGTAGCTGAGGAAGAGATTTTGACTACTGATACAGTTATTTCACATAATTTCTTTTCCTGTAGTGTTATCTAGATAATGAATGCGTTCAGTGTTCACCATAAAGATTATAAATAGAAAAATGTTACATTTCAAATATTTTGAATCATGCTGTTATCAGTTATCTACATTACTTTGTTAAATTGTTAGTTTCTGAACAGTTTGCTCTTTTGGACATGAGTCATGTATATATTTTCAGGATCAAATACATAAAATCTCACTGCAAAACTAGCGAGTAGTGCCCCATTTACTTGGATAGATCATCTCGAGTGCTCGACATATGTTTACATATAGTGGATTTATCGACTTGTCAGTCCTGCTAATCTTAACCTCTAATTGGCTTCTCCAATACAGCCGAGAAGAAGAGCTCATCTCCAAGCTTATCATTCTTGGGTACTACTCTCCATAGTAGTGGCTTGTATCCTAACCTGTTAAACTCCTCCAAATACAGCTTCATATCCTCTTTATGACAGAAGAATCTGTCTATCCAAAGAAGACCCTTTGGCCGAAGGACGCGATCCCAATCAAACAAAACAAATTGAAGAAGTTCAATTCCTATCCAGCCATCCAAGAACAAAGTGGAATGTATAATGTCGAGGGTATTATCAAAGAAAGGCAGTCTTGAGCCAATTGATGTGTAAAGAGGAAGAAGGCCTCTTAAGGCTATGACCTCATTGAAAGGAGCACCTAAGTTTAGGGTACTTGATGCAATGGTGACATTTCTTTCCCTCATCACAGCAGCAAAAGTACCAGTTGTAGGGCTGAAGTCTAGGCCGATTCTCATCTCCCCTGGCTTCAAGCTAAGGACTTCATCAATGGTGAACTCTGCTGATACAGACTCATTCGTTGGAATGTCCCACCAGCGTTGCGAAATGTTGAAGCAGCTTGAGCACTTGAAGAACCCTCTTCTATCTGCAGTTTCTTTGGAAACAAGGCAAGAGTAGTCTTTGCACTTGTAATTGTTCCACAAGATGTTGGCATCACTAGGTTGAGTCCATAGAGAGGAGTTTGCAGGAACTGGCTTAGTGTAGTGTGGAGGTGATTTTGTGAAGCATCTTCTTCTTGGCAATGGATCACAGCCATGAACTATAAGCTTCTGTGCTATTTGCCAATCATCTGGACACGTACTGTGAACCTTGTAACTCATAAACCGGTCCAAGTTGGAGGCCATTTTGGCACAAGACAATCCAATCGATGGAATTAGTGCCTCCACCCCTAGAAAATTTTTCTTCCCAACTAGCCTGTTTGGTTTTGGTGAAATGTAATTACGAATCTCACCTGATTTGAAAACACTCCCACTCATAAACTGTTCTTCGGCTTCACCTTCTTCAGGATCACTTAAATCTTCATCCACACGGCTTAGCTCATCATTAGCAGAGGGAGAATTGTTATTGCTCTCTGAGAATCCCACAGCAATTTTGTCCAAGGAGATGGCAATGTGAAGTACCTGCTCTGAAAACTTTGTGATGCCTTTTGATTCTGAACTCCCATTATGCAGCTGCTCCAGTAACAAACCCAGTTGAATCTGCAAATGAGAGATTTCACTCCGCAATGAATCAGGTAAAGCCCTTTGACCATGGGAAATAGAGATATTGGAGTTGGTGGCAAAGATGGATTGTGGATACAAAACATTGAAGCCGAAAATGAAAACTGTGATGGGGCTGACAAGGAGAATAGAACAAAACATTGTGTAAAGGCATCTAAATGGCTTAGAGGCGCTTTCCTTCTGCATTTCTGAAGATGGATAGTTATGTTCCTTGAAGTTCTTTGGAAAATGACAACCATTTGAACCTTGAATCTGTTTTGGAGCTCTCAGACTTGAAGATCAGTGAAGTTAGGGTCTCTTACTTTTCTATTGTATTTGTTTATCTTCTCCAGGTCTGTAGCATACTTTACAGTCAGTTTGCTTGACACCTAAGTTATATATATTAGCATCTTGATCTATGATATCATTAAACTATGAACATTGCCATATTTCCCCGGCAACAATATTGACATTTCAAATCCAAGTTGTATAGATAAAGACGAATAGCAAACTGGCAACCATATATGGAGACTTGTGCAGATTTCCATGAGACTGAAACAAGAGCTGCTTCACTGTAGACACTGATATTGAACTCCATTGATAAATAAACACACAAAACAACATTTCCAGACAGGCAGTTGCACAAAACTGATCCAAACATTATACGAAAGCACTTTTACTAAAGGCTATTAAATTCTTCAAGAGCTTCATATGGTTTGAAGATCATTACTTCTCATTTTGTCCACAATGCGACTAATAGTACAAAGAATCGCACCTATGTTATTTACGAACATCCTCTACTTCATCATCATCACCATCTGAATCACCATCATCATCTCTAGCTGCATGTTCCTTTAGTAAAGCAGAGAGCGCCGAATCACCAGCCTTGTCTTCCTTCTCATCTTTCTCAGTAGCACCCTTCATCGCCTTACCTGCATCCATCTGTTGCACTACAAATTTTAGACTACTATATCCACAACTCTATGAATTTATACACAGACGAAAAGCTCTAAAACCAAACAGGGCGTATGCATAGAGTAGAGCACATACCGCTCGTAGCAGAGTCCTCCTATCCCTTTCTCTCGCATTTTTGATCGCCTGAAAACAAATTCAAATCCATCCACATCAATCCCATTATCGAAAATCACTTAACTCCAACATCCTCCGGAACATAACACATGTAACAACTATTTCAACAACGTTAGAACTGAAACAAACCTCTTGGAGCTCCTTCTGCTCGGCTTCAACCTCGGCCGGATCTTTCCCGACAATCCGTTCGTTACGAGAACAACACTTGGCGCAGACACCGTGTTCCTTGGCGCAAGGCTGGCAGAGCTTGTGGTGGGACTGTCGGACGTTGCGTTTGGTACAACGTTGGCACTTGGTCGGTTCCGTTAGGGTCTTGTACTTGCCGTACTTGCGTTTCCACTCGATCTGTTCCTTGCAGCGTTGGCAGACGCCGGTGATTTCCGACAGGGGCCGGAACCGGCCTCCGACCTCCGTTTCGTTGACTTTGACGCCGGCGTTGGGCTTCCAGGCGTATTTGTTCCTGTGCCTGCCGTTGATCATCATGATGATGACTACAGAGCGAACCCAAAATCGAGATTTTCTTCACCTGTCGATGGCTGCTCAGAAAAACAGAGATGGCAGTTTTTAGGGTAACGTCGATTTTGAAATCGGGTTGATCCGACCCGATGTGTGAGTGGGTATAAAGGGCGAGCTTGGCGATTGGGCTTTTGGTTTGGGTTGGCTCGTTGGGAGATGAATGGTTCAAGCCTTGGATTTTGGGGTGTGGTATGGATTTGGTTAAATAGCTGTGCGGAGACACCGACCAGAAGCAGTAGGATTTATTTTGGAAAAAAATTCAGTGTAATATCTTGAATTTTAAGGTTAAAATCAGTTCAGTCATTATTTTTAAAAATCCATCATTTTAGTTCCCTTGAATTTTAAATGCCTACAACTTAGTCCAAATTTTCATGTTGGGCTCCAAATACGATATCAGATGCTGATATAGAGCCGACAAGGAGAGCGTGCATACTAGTATTGGCTCTCAAAATGTATGAAACGATCAAAATAATCTTTATGATCATTTTTCCTTATGACCCGTGAGAGTTATTTTGGTCAATTTCATACATATTGAGAGCTAAAACTAATATGTAGAGTCTCCTTGCCGACTCTACATTAATATTTGACGTCATATTTGAAGTCAAAGATGAAAATTTGGACCAAAGTGTAGACATTTAAAAGTTAAGGTACTAAAAAGATGGATTTTCAAAAAGAGAGACTGAACTGATTTTAACCCCAAAGTTCAAGGTAGTTTACTGATTTTTTTTCATAATAAAATATGTCAAAATTTTTTACGAAAATGGCTGAAATAAAAAATAAATAAATGTTCATTAACAAAATAAGTTAAGTTGATTGGTTAATTGAATCAATAATAATAATAAGAAATAGGCCTTAGCAATCCTTTCCGTTAGTACCATCCAAGGCAATCCAATTCAATTGTTGACTAAACTGACAACGTTAGAATCATGAGTTCAAACCTCATTAATGTATGTATGTGCGTATTTATCGTAAGGACTAAAATATTGAGTATCACAAAGACATCGGGGCGGTTTGAAAAACAGAAATTTTGATGAAAATTTTGAGAAAGTTTCGACATCAATAAAAAATCATGGAACTTGGAGTGACTTGTTCAGATAATTAATTGCCTAATATTAGTACTAATTGCGAAAAGCAAGATACATAATCATAAAATGCTGGAGTTGGGTTGGTTGGGGCGCATAGAGTCCTTTTAGAACCGAAGGAGTTTCGAAACTTGTTGGAAACATGTTTTTTGCTTTGATAAAAGGAGACGTCTGCTGTGTATGCAGTACATCATGTACTAACCATATCTGGCTGACGATGTCAACACACAATGAGGCAGTGAAATAATGATTTTTAACCTCTGTTTATGAATCACTTGCGCTAGGCGCGTCTTGCTTGTATTATAGTAATCTCACATTCTCACCGCATCAAAATATTGAAAGCAAACAGAGATTTTCAGTATGGAGGTCTCTCTGCACGTTTTTGTTTCCTAAGGTTTGATACGGCGGTTGCGGTGACGTTTTCAGATTGACTCTATAACTCGATGGATTTCATTTCAGGTGGTCGACTGCCTTTCGCATATCAGCAAAAAAGGCCCTAAATATTCCGAGTACTTGGACCAATAGAGGCTCACCGCCCCAACTCGGTCGTGCAACACTGCTCTCGCTCATAGCAGTGATTAGTTTTATTTCCACTCAAATTCAAAACAACCTTTGAAGATTCAAACTACCCAATATGAAATTCCAATCATTAGAACACTGGTGGTTTGGATTAAGAAATTACTTAATCATGGCTTCAATTGATGTCCCATTTTCACCCAGTAGCTATATTTCTCCACCCCTTCTCAGAAGCAAGCCTCCCATTGTTAGCACCCCTTCTCACAATCCATCATGTTGCTTTGCCATCTCCAGGAGCTGAACCTCAAGTATTTGCCCTCTCAAAAATTTAACACGGATGGAGCCTTTGCTAAGGGAAAAATCCCAAGTCTACCCTTGCGTTGGAGTCGCGCTTCCGGCAGAAAGCATTTGGAGGAATTTCATCGATGGTTTGGATTGGGTTTGAAAGAGAGAGAGAGAGCTCGAGAGAGCGAGTTAAAATTACTGAGGTCAAGCAGTTCACGCGCTAACAGAGATCACGGAGCATAACGGGGAGATTACTAGCACGGACCAATCCCTGCTTGACACCAACTCCAGACAGCAGAAGTATAGCATGTACCACTTACATTCCAGAACTCACCTTGATAAAAATACCAAAATCTTTCTGGGATATTCTCTAAACTATCTCACTTATCGGAGAACTTGTCGAAATACGCAAAATTTCGAAAATATCGCACCAAAAAATGATGGGGAGATGAGAAAGTGAGGAGTCCAAAAGATTTTGAATGATTGTTTGGGTGAAAATATCAAAATTTAAGACCTTTGATTTATTAATTTGGTGTAAGTTAGGCTGGAGGCTGGTGATGGTGATTTTTGTAGTAGAATGACTACTCCACTTAATGTTGTTGGGGAATGTTAGCTATCTGCCTAATGTTCTTTTTAAGATTTACCTGATATTTTTTGGGTGGTGCTATTAACACATTTTTTTTTATTATTGACACACTCTTTTTGAACTAATCATGTAGCAAATTTAAGTGATAAAATTATAAATAAAAATAAAATATGTGGATAGAAAAATAAAGATGATGTGTTAATAATAAAAATTAGTGTGTTAATAAATAAAAATAAAATATGTGGATAGGAAAATAAAGAGGATGCGTTAATAGCAACATCTTATTTTTTATGTTTTTTGTAATTCTTTGTATTGTTGTCCAACCAAATCGAGATAATAAAAATTCAAGCAGGACAGAGTGATTCACATGTATTTTTGTAATCATTTTATTTATTTTAATAAATATAAAGAACGTGGTCCTTAATTAAGGGACATCCGATTGCTTTTCAAAAGTAATTAAAACAGCTTCCTAAAATACAAAAAGAAAAAGAAAAGAAAACAACTTCCACATGCATTTGGTTTGTACATCCTTGGAGTTACGTACATTCGAACATTTACGTCATCCTGAGTACTCAAACAAGTGGAGGTCGTCACTTTACTTATAGGCTAGCCCACCATTGTAGTGCATGCATCTTTCACTGTTCACGACGTCAGTGGTCCACAGACTGGCAAGTTCTTACCGACAAGTGCTTCCATGTAATTAACTTGGCAAACTAGCTCCAAGTTGCAAAGAGCAGTACAGCACCACTCGATCTATATAATTGAGCAGGTCAGGGTCCAAAACAAGAGAACTGAGAAGCTGGTGCTGGCAGATCAAGATATTATGAAGATGGGTGGTGCCGGTCTTTCAGTAGCTGTAGCAGTGGTGGTGGTGATGATGGTCGGGACTAGCCATTGCTTGATGAGCAACATCAGCAGTAGCGCCGGTAACAGCAGTACCGCCACCTCTTCGGGCTGGTGCGACGGGCACATGATCGACGGCCGGTGCATGCTTACCGCACGCACCTACGGCGGTGGAGAGGATTCTGAGTACTTGGACGACCTGGATGGAATGGAGATGATGGTGGAAGCTGAAAGCATCAGAAGGGGCCTGGCATCTGGCCATAAAAAACCTGTAACGTTCGGTTCGAATAATAAGAACAAAGCTTTTGGACCAGGAGATAGCACGTATCTCGGTAATAAAGGAGGACATTGTAATGTGTATAGTTGCAGAAAGGGATCCGGATGATATTATTTGCTTAGCGCTTACTTCGTACGTACCGATCGATTAGAGATCGTCTATTCTTATGTAATAATACAATTTGTGAGCAGCTGGCTACCACGTATGTATTGATAATAAGTTCTTCAAACTTGTAGCCTCTGAATGATTATGTCCAGGATGAGCTGGTGAGCTCGTCAAGAAAAATTATGGTTTGTTCACAAACATGGAGAGGAAAACTGAAGCTTTGTATTTTGATTTTGCTTTTGCTTTTATTTCTTGTATAATAGTCCCAACTTCCCGTTGTGATTTTTTTTCTTTGTTTGTACAAACTGAAATAATGCAACGAGCATTCCAATTGGATCGACAAAACAATATTAGTTTTATCTGTTTCAATTAGCTTCTTTCATCGATCTTCTCTGCACCAAATGCAAAGAGCTAAAAAGCAGAAACTGATCAGTGGAATCTAGAGGCCTTATTTGAAAAGCTGTGCAGTTACAACTTATAAGCATGGCCAAACAGGCCGGGTTGTGTGACTTGTATACATATTGTGGGAGATGTCTAAAATGCTGCCTCGGTAAGTTACAGGCTTACAGCGAGTGTTGGAAGGACGGGTGGGCGTCCGGACCCGAAGAACCTAAACCCTGGCCTGAAAACTCGAAAAAAACCTGATTGGGAAGGAGTCCTTGTATTTGTAAAAACGGTCCGGGGCAAAATCCAGTCTGAATGCTTCAAAATCGGTTTGGGTCCGGGTTCATAATTTAAAAGGTCCAAAAGCCTGATCTGACTCGTTTTTGTTACAACAGCCACATGTTTGCATTTTTGGACCAATGTCACTGAACTATTTGAATGTTTTTATGTATTGATAATCATGAATTGAACAAATTGTGTTGTGTATTGGTTTGTATCAAACTTGTGTATTATTTAACTCTCTTAGAACTTGTGTATTATTTAACCATAAACTTGTGTATTATTTAACTCTAAACTTGTGTATTATTTAACTCTTTTAGAACTTATACATATTGAACGCATGAATGAAATTTGAGAAAACAGATGGTATATGTAAAGCTGAAGTTTTCGGCCTGAAAAGCCCGAAGCTTGAACCGGCCCGAGTCACATTTTGGTCGGGTTATGATTTCTAAAAACCAGAGCCTGGACCGGCCCGATTATTTTGGGTTCAGGCTCTGTCCTTGACAATTTCCAGCCCAACCCAGCCTGCGCCCACCCATAGTTGGAAGAGAAGGGCCGGGGTCATGCATGTAAAAAGATCTCTAAAGCAGAAGTCAATAAATTTCTTATTTGAATGCACTAGAATCTGTTCGGTGTGAAAATAGATTTTCTCGAACAACCAGACATGGAGTGTGCCAGTACCTATGGGTCAGGTACAACCTTGATCTTGATGCTTCCTCGCTTTCTGACTTTTCTTCAAAACGATTGACGTACGAGCGCTGGTCAAGCTGGCACTCAGGTTCTTCACAGACTTAGCTGAAGAGCAACTAGGATTTTCCTCTTTTTCTTGTGAAACAGACGTTTCTTACTCAAACTGGTGTGGTTGAGTAGAGCTGTAAACAAAGATTGTGGGGCGTTCGCAAAAGAGTTCCTTGACAAACCGTGGATATTTGCTAGAGTTTTCACTCCAACAATGGTTTTACGGGTATTCGTCTACGGATAGGGCTTTAAGAAGCGATGGTGGACTGTTCTCTCACGGATGAGGCTTGGTGAGGTAGAAGCGGGAACTTCCGACAGATCGGGCTTTGGTGAGTAGCAGCGGTGAATTCCTACGGATAGGGCTTTGGTGAACAAAAAGACCCAATAAATCTTTTTGGTAGAGGTGCTCTGACGGAGACTTGTTTTGCAGTGTGCAAAAGTTGTTTGTTGATTGGTTGAAGATGTCCCTCTCTGTAAACCATTGACTTTCCCATATAATAAACGCTAGGGTTCGTCATTCCTTGCACATCAAGGTAAACCAGATTCTCTTGATCAACTAGAAAAGAAATCTCCCAAATGATTATGAAATAAATCCTCCATACTCTTGCAAATTAGCCAAGCATGACCTCTAAAAAAGGAAAAAGAATATATACAAATATTTCGACCGTAGAAATCGGTCCATTGGGCTCGAAGAAAACTCATTCGCCGAAAGATATTATTTTGGCCCAAACATTGTCCTTCGGGCATTGAGATTAAACCCAAGCCTATTTATAATCTCGATAAGGGCTAGAAACCAGGCCCAGTTTCTTCAAATTATCGGAACGCTGCATCATTCCCCATTTGTCGTTGTCTACCTATAGAAAGCAACGATTCGTTTCAGTAGAACCCTTTCAATTCCTCTAAATGCCCAGACGCCAAATCTCATTTCCAAACCATCTCTCCACCGTGACTGACATCCTTACCAAAGAAATGGTCATTGATGGCAAGAGAATCTCTGAAAGACTGAAAGCCATCAATCATCCAAACCATTCCCATCTGGAACTAACCCGAAGAGCCAACGCATGGCTGGGTCCTTTCATGAAGAAATTCCAGGAAGCTTAACATTATTATCAAGAATCACGGGTTTCAATCTTCCTATTCCAAAATGTACTTGTCGATGTTACTGCATGGCAAAAACAGAACGACTGTTTAGCCAAGATTAGAGCTTGGTCATTTCCTAACGATAAAATGATGTAGTACCAAAATTGCCGAGCTCTTGATATGGATTGATGGAAGCTAGCAGGAATCGCATATGCAATTAATCTGAGTTTCACGCTAAACAGTCGTGGCATGAATTGACCCCTAATGATGGTTGATGCAAGTTTCTGGAAATCATTCAGCAACACCTTCGATTTCAGGTTTGGTCAAATTGGCATCACCCTTCTGGATATATATGTTATTACAGGTTTCCAAGTTGCTGAGGAAGAGTATCAAGAAAATCTCTACGAAGATGCAGATGTCTTTCAAACTGTTTGATCCAACAGACTACCCTATGCATTCGTCTTACAAATGATGAGTTGGACATTTCAACGCTCACAGAGAAGAACAAAGCGGTATTGCCTTTCTCGATTTTTGGCTTCATAAATTCGTAGTCTGCACAGTAACCCAGAAACTAACCAAGGCCTGGACTCGCACTGCAATTCTTCTTTTCAATGGGCACCGGCTTGGTCTAGCACAACTGGTATTGGGGTTCCTGTATCGAGCACTACATAAGTTGTCACTTCATCAACTAAACTACAACGACGTATCAGGCCTGCTCTGGATTTTAGACCTCTTGTTGCATATCTACTTTGTCCAATTCAGAGACGAGTAAGTTATTGATTTCCCTGAGCACCAAGTATTTGGGAGATCATTCGCCGACGCTTCCTCACCTCCAGCTATAGGATATGTTGAGTACCTATTCAACCTTGATTCCATCACCCTGGATTTCGGTCTTTTAGTTCTCAATCGCAAGTATCCTGAAGCTTTGGTGAATGCGTTTATGTGGTCTGTAGCACATACCCTTAAAGGGCAAACGTTTTTCAACCAGTCTATTTCTCTCATGGATATTCATCCACCCAAGTTTGCTAGTTTTGAACTCTATGCACCCAACAATTTATGCCACCTACTTGGTATGTAACAGCGTGTGCCTTTCTCACTCACCAACATCATCAACTGCTACAACTCTTAGCTAATAGAGAAAACATCGAAGTAGAGAGTAAGGGATCCTCGCTTTCGGTCTAACCTGTCTCATTCCACACCCAATGTAAACAGCTTTGAACTGATATTCTCCACAAATGGGGCTTCTCAAGATTATGCAGAATGGTGGAACTCTCTCTATGACCACCTCTAGTCTAAGTACATTGGAACCTTCTTCAGAGTTATCTTTCAGAAAGCCAAATCTATACTATCTACTGAAGACAAACAAATACTTTATGGAACTGCCATCCCCAGAAAGCTTGCACAAGTTGAAGCTCCATAACCAGACACACATGTAATTATGCTTTCAATTGGTTTCTTACTTATACTGACTGAAAACCACTGTCTGGTTTATACTGCAGAATCAAGTCCCAGATGCATCTCCAGCCCAAGTATCATCATCACACCCCAAGAAGAGAGGCTATAAAGTAATCATTCAAGATTCTGACGAAGAAGATATTGATCCTCTTCTAGTATGTTTTCAAAGATTCCTAGCACTTCTATCAATGTCTTCTTACTTATTAAATACCATTTGCTGATATTTTGACCTATTGTAGCTGGCTCATAAAAGAAGAAATACAACGATAGATGCATCATCCTCACACCAAACTCCAAATCCAGCTTCAGCTCCATCACCATCACAGCGAGATTGGGAAGCTGAAAAACAAGCAGTTGTATATAACGTTTGGTCTCGGATCACCAACCTATCAGATGCTGTTCCAATTAGTGTGATGCACCCATTGGGTAGAAGCTTCTTCAAACCATGCCTCCACGGCTGGAACTGAAGATAAGCATTTCAACGTAGAATGTTCTACTGAGATTAATGAACAAAATGACATGATTATCCTAGCTGGAGTTGTGCATAACATGGGAACAGTCTAAATCCCACTGACCTGTCAAAAGTTGACCTGTACAATTTAAAAAACCCTATCAGTGTAGTATGTGCAAGTAGGGATCATTCTAACCGGGGACACTAGGGAAAGACTTTATATACTGCAAAAAAAGAATGTTAGTAATTTCAAAAGAATACAAGTACAAATTATAATGGGATTTTGGAGTTTGGTTCGAATTTAAAAGAAAATAAACACAAGTATTTACAAAACATGGTCATCCAACAACGCAACATTTAGAACAGCACATAGCACCGATTAAATTGCATGCAAGTTCATGAAACAGATTAAAAATGCAGCAATTATATTTTCAAATACTTTGATTAATTCCAACTATGTAGGCTTCTCATGTAAACTTAGTGCCTACAATCGCCTGACACTAGACAAGATACACTTATCGTGTCAGGACCCACCCCGAGTTAAATCCCTTTAACTCGAAGTAAATCCTGCGGGGACCACCTCAAGGGAACTTCTTACCGAAACCCCCTTGAAATGGCCAACCCTTCCTACCTACCAACTCAGCACTTCCATGAGTATCTAACAGCAAACCCTAACTCATGAAGGCATCCTGCTCCCTAACCTACTTACTTAGCTAAACTGGGTTAGTCAGAGCAGTCTACTAAGATGATTACCCTAAAGAATTTCAAGCAGCAACGGATTGATCGACTATCCCTCGACTCTTGTACGCACGCGACCTTCTCTCAAGAACCCTGCACCACTGGGCATTTGAAAACGAAGGGCCCAGGGGAGAAACATTGAAAACCGTCAGGGTGAGTGGACAAAAATAAATATAAAAGCTCTAATTCCTTTAATGCTCCCCCTCTAAGTTTTCCTAGGAAAAACCGCATGCAAGTAAAACATAAATAATGCCTTGGCTCAAATATAAACAATTATGTGGGGTGTTAACCTCATCCACGAGAAATCCCAACCCGCTCTACCACGAGAGGGTCCATTGACCAGCTCATCGGGGAGGGTCCTGACCTGCTCTATTTGGGAGGGTCTATTGACCAGCTACTACCGAAGAGGGTCCCGACCTGCTACTATCCGGGAGGGTCTATTGACCAGCTACTACCGAAGAGGGTCCCGACCTGCTACTATCCAGAGATGGTACCCGCTCTATCTGGAGAGGGTCCATGCTAGCAAACAATCCTTATATCCTTTTCCCTTTTCCCTTTTTCAAAATCCCTTTAAAACCTGTAAGACCTCGTGGAAACAATAATTCGAAAACCCCTTTAAAATCCGTGAGCCAAATTTCTCCTTTAAAAACATCCCCCTCCATAATCCCAAAACGGTGATAATCAATAAAACCATACCCCGGGAAAAATCCTTTAAAATCACGGGATGGGTATGAACCTCTTTCCCGGTTTGTTTGCCTTTAAAATCCTTAAATCCCCTTTTCCCAAATCACCGTAAAACATATAAATAGAGGAAATCATATATGCAGGAGAAACCAATTAAAGTATAAAGCATGCAATTTAATTTAAATCAAAGGTCCACTCACAGTACTCTTTGCGACCTTCTTCCTGCTCGGAAAGCTCCTCGAGCGAAACCCTCGAACTAACACGTAGTCGAGCCCGTCTCACGTGCAACCAGGGACTGTACAAACAAATGATTATATTAGTCATTTTACAGTCGACTTGGTCTTTTCCTAGTTTGACCAGGAAATCCTATTTGACCACATGTTGACCAAGTTCCTTTCTTAAAGCACTTTAACCTTTTTGACTCCCTTTCCCGGTTATCGACTCTTAACTCAAATTACCGAAAGTCCGACTCAGCTTCCGAACTTCCTCTATCACTTTAACTTGACATTAGGGTGTCACGTAATAATTCGTTGACTTACTATGGACACCCAACGTGTCACATTAACCAGTATATTTAACCTCGAGTCGATTTACCGATTTAACATTTTCTTTCAGATAACCATAACACTTTAACAACTTAACCAACAACTCAGCCTATACTTAAGTCCATCCTTATTATATCCTATGTCGAACGACAATTACCGGGGTAACCCTAATTACTCGGTCATTCCAATTTCTTTACCAAAGCTTTCCAAATCCCTTTCCAAACATACCTTTTACCCAGGTAAAACCACCTTTTACCATAACAGTAATTAAATAACAAGTATTCAAAAATCATGGGCAAAATGACCAAAATACCCCTTTCACTGTGCAAACACAGTCGTCGGCCAACAAGCCTCCGCCCGACGATCTCCGGCCATCACTAACACCGCCTCCTCTTCCACAACAACTTCTCTAACCACAATCCAACTCGAATCAAAACCTAACTATCCTAAATCAACCATGAACAGTAAAAACTCCAAAAATTCATCCCGGAGTTCGATCTCCTTACCTGGCTCGTTATAGGCTGTCTCCTTGCGAATGGAGCTTCCAGGGAGGGCGGCGGTCCTTCCCTTACCCACCAAACTCGGCGCGAATGGCGGAGGAGATCGACCCAGGTGAGCTCCAACTGTAGCAGTTCCTATTGCAGGCTTTCCTCTCCCTCTCCAGCGCTCCTCTGCCACGGTTGGCCGCCCAGATCGACTGCGGAGGTGGAGGCGAGTCGACCGGGACCGGTGGCGCGTCAAACGGTGGCACCAGCGACGAGCACAGTGCGGAAGGAAGAGGGAGTCGAGTGCGCGAGGAAGAAGAAGAAGAAAAGAAGAAAAAGAAGGAGAGAGAAAGAAAAGAAACCGGGGAAAAAGGAAAGAAAGAAGAGGAAAGAAAGGAAAATAGAAAGTTTCCTGAAACGGAAACTTTTTTAACTCCTTTACCATTTTGCTTTCTTCTTCGAAATAAGAAGTCGTCCACCAGAATAAAATTCACCGAAATTTTCTAATTATCCTCTCAAAATCTACTCTCTGAGAATTTAATTACCGACACTTTTCCAGAATAGATACGGTAATTTCTAATAGTAGACGGAGAAGATAAATTTTATTAACTTCAAAAGATTCGGGGTGTGACATATCGAACAAGAGCCATTGGAAACATGGTCCTAGGTATGGCGTCACTCATCCTATTCATCATGCAAATCTCTCACCCTAGCAACCCTTGGTAGTGACTAAGAATCAAGACCTACAATCGCCTGATCATAACCCTTAGAACACTACGGCATATGAAACTCCCCCTAATAGCTAACTTGTCTAGATTCAAGCTAACCTAGAGTTCGATTACGTGTACAGGTGAG
This sequence comes from Comarum palustre, assembly GCA_951800085.1. Taxonomy (NCBI): domain Eukaryota; kingdom Viridiplantae; phylum Streptophyta; class Magnoliopsida; order Rosales; family Rosaceae; genus Comarum; species Comarum palustre. The sequence goes on along the minus strand of OX637572.1, from coordinate 4,085,321 downwards.
GATTAATCAATTAAAGTTCTCTAATCATATAAACACAGCAAGTTAAGTCTTTTATTCACAACCTAAACATGCATTCTAATCGTTATGTTTACACAATCACATATATAAATCACAAAGAAGAATATATGAACATGTATGAGACATAAAACCACAAAACCATAATATATAGTCAATGAGTTCGACAAAAAAATAATAAACACAAAAACTTACAAAGTTCCATACCTAAACCTCCTAACAAAGTCGGCAAGGTACGGTGACTAAGGTGAAGGAACGGCTGAACTCTCCGGTGAACAATGGATGCGGCAGCTTTGTGTTTAAAGTGTTTAGGGGTTTTGTAGGTAGAGCTTGGCTCTCTAAAAATTACAAAGGTTGAAGACTCTAAACTAAGAGCTATACATGTCTATTTATACAGAAAAATCTCAGAGAAACCTAGTTGATGTCGGCTTGATCTTCCTCTCCTTTTCCGAAAAGGATTGTTGATTCCTCTTTGAACACAACTTGAACTTCTTTCTTTTCTCACAAGGAATTTTGACTTGGACCTTGGATCTTCTGCTCTTGGACTCTCCTACATGTTAATGGATCAATGTAGGCCTTATTGCACAAGTCTTGGGCTTCTAGGCAGCCGATTCCATTGCAAGAACTCGGTAGAGGCAGCCTTTCGGGAAAGCTGTCTACTTAGTTATTTCGGCTGTCCTTGATGACTTCTTCGAATCTTCTTCTTCTTCTTCTTCAATGCAGCTTCCCATGACTTCATTAAGCTCTTCTTAAGTCCTTTGACATGCTTGGGAAGAATTTTGGTGAAGAAACATCCTCCCAAACTCGTGTGACAACTTAGACAGAAACTGTCCAGTTTTACAGCTTGAGCGCCGTCCATTGTTTTGATCATAACTCCTTCATCTGAACTCCAAATGCTGCGATTCAAGAAGATATGAAAGCTAGACACATACAGCTTTCCAATGATATATGGCTCGTCCTCAGATTCCTTCTGGATCTTTAGATATGATTTTCCGAAGTTGATGTAGGGTTTCTGAAAATTTCTGCTCGGATCAAAATCTTATGTTTCGGAGTTTCTTCTTTTCCATGGCCTCTCTTGTTGTCTTCCATGAGTCCAATCTTCATGATTCTTGTTCTCATATGCTCATTTACATGTCATCTACACATTAAACCAAATTCATCAAAATTGACAATGTAAAGGTATAACGAATCATAAGAGAAAATAACCAAGTCTTTGTTCCAAATAGAATTTTCAACTCTTAAGCACAATTTTCTGTATAAATGCACGTTTTAGCCATTGCTCTACAGAAAAACCCTTTTGACTCAAAATAAGTAAAAACGACATTACTAAGGAATAAACAAGGTACAAATGAGGGTAAAAACATATTAAAAACATAGCGTAAAACGCACTTATCACCCACCACTTCTCTGAGTCTCCAGGCACACATATTGATGCAGAAGCAACTGATGTCCCTGCTTTCCCAGTAAGAATATAATCCTGATATTTTAATTATTAGTTTCATGAAGAAACTCATTAAGTCGCCTCCTATATTTCACATCAAGATACTGTTTTGGCGAAAACGGCAAATACATCTAACTATTATCCACGCCCATCCAGGAACACAACTTGTTCTTAAGGTAGCCCTTTGTGTCCCAGAAGATAGTGTGGAACCCTCCAAGACACTAATCGTCTAGATATGATAATTTCCACTTATTTAAATAACTTGAGCAAACATCATAAAACTCGTCTTTAGTCTTACTTCTAGGAACCAGTCTCTTCCACAAGCCATCATGATGCCTAAGTTACAAGCCACCTCAGCCCAATTGAAGATCCACAATGACGTCAGCCATGTTGTGGGAGTCTGACCTCCTTTGTTTCATTTGACTTCCTCAAGCGTTCATGACACGACTGTGGGGATTGGCGCGTCCCAAACATGTTTTTGTCCTGTAACGGTATGAGAAGGCTGTGGTCCTTCTGACGTGTCATCATCTCAGTGCTTATTATATAATTGTTAAACCAACGGTCATTTAATATGGACCATTGATTTTAACTGTAAAAGTGAATCTGACGGCATGTAATTATACACCATGTTAATTTAACGGTCTAAAAAATTTGGAATTTCAATTTTTTTAAAAAAAAACATTGATTATTTAAACTTTTAAAAGAGAATTTGTGCCCATTAGATCTAAACTCTTAAAACTCTTAAAAACTTATATTATTTCAGTACATTTATATCCTTCACCCCTTAAATTAATATGTTTAGAGAGAGAAAATACAAGAGATAGAAGGGTTGACCCAAATCTCATCGACTCCGGTCAACGATCGCCGGATTCCGATCAACGATCGTCAGATTCAGGTCACTGGAATTCGATCATCTACTGCCGGACTCAGATGACCGGAATCCTGTGGCCGGAATTACTGACCATAAAAAACATTCAATTGCAAGTTTACTACCTCTAGTAAATTTACTTATGTTCCCAAAAACCAGACTCAAAAAACAAAAATCAAGTTTACTTCTCTTAGTAAACTTACTTATGTTCCAAAAAATCAGACTCAAAACACCAAAACCAAGTTTACTAGGAGTAGTAAACTTACTTCTGGGGTTAATGAACAACAATACACATCATAAACCACAACATTAATATCCAGTAATTCAGTGAGTCAATACATATCATAAACAACAATATTCATATCCAGTAACTCAGTGATTCAAAACACCAAAACCAAGTTTATTACTCCTAGTAAACTTACTTTTAGGGTTAGTAAACATCAATACACAACTTATGAGAAAGAGAGAGAGAGAGAGAGAGAAAGAGAGACAAAGACAGAGATAGGGACATAGAGAGAGGCTGAGACTTCAACGTCGAGGCTGGAACTCCGCCGTCAATGAGAGAGAGACATATCAAATCTAGACAATTCGGATTCGGATCGGGTGAGAGATAGAGAGAGAGAGATATTAGATGTCGGGCGAGCTGCGACAACGATGGCCGATGACGTGGCTGATGGTGGTTGAGGATTGATAATTTGGAAGTCGGATGAGGCAGAGCAGATGGTGGTGGTGGAGATGGCAACGAGGGTGATGATGATGTAGAGGATGGTTTGTCAGCAAAGATGTGGGTGTGGTTAATTGTTGAGAGAGAGAGAGAGTAGATCGAGAGAGAGGAGAATAGGAGGAAAATGTAATTAAAGTAAAGGTAAGAAAGTAAATTTGATAGAAAAAGTTGGAATGAGCACACAAAAATTTTATGTTTCTATTTATTTATTTTTAAAGAAGATTAAAGGATTTCATTCCTGCCTCATGGTGACTTGAACACATGACTTTGTCAATAGGTAATGGATGCGCTTACCACTGCGCTATAACCACTTCGTCAAATGTTTCTATTTAATTATATTTGTGTGTTTTTAATTAAAAATTTTTAACTAATAACTTTGTGGTTACAAATTCAAACCTAACACATATTTAAAGTTATTAATAAAAAAATAAAAAAATTTAAATTTTTTATTTTGACATATCACTTTAAGTAATAGAAGAAATTTTAAATTTAAATATGTCATATTATTTTAATATTATTGTTTCCGGGTAGACTCGTGGTCCTTTTAGCGGGTGGCACGGTTCCAGAAATAGCGTACTTCCTTGTCTTCCGAGTTTTCCTGTATAAAAAACAAACACGTCAAAGAGGCGTCCCAGGGTTTACCGAGGGAAGCCACTCCGATGCTTAAGTTAGACACTGTCAATTAAGCAGAAAGATCAAGAATAGTCCAGAAGTTGCGCTATCATAGTTCAGAAGTTGCCCTTTTTACCGGGATGCATGTGCCGGTATTTATAGTAGCATTGAAGGCAGCATTCCTGTCCCTTTACAATGTGGGAGTAGTTTCCCTTGCTTTACTTAGCTTTATGGCGAATCGGGCCCCGACAAAAGGCCCAGAGTGGCTTCACATTTAATTGTAACCCGATAAAGGTGAAATATTAGGTTCTACCTATAAACAATTATTTTGTTAGCATTCACAATAAATATTCATATTCAAAACATGTAATATAAAGTTTAATAAACACTCACTGTCCGACGATGACCCAGAATAAAAAATGATGGGTGGAAGCTGCAACCCAGTGGCAATGACCCGAGCGATGACTAAAGGGTGAACTTGCTATGAGCTGCCTATATGAACCTACAGAACCAACGAACCATCACGTCGATCTATACTCAAATACACTTAATACCCAATATGAAACTCATCCTAAATCCTCTTTCATTGTTTCTACTCTTCGACACCCTACTGGTGGCCGGACAACCCTACACTCCGACCGATGATATCAACCTTAACTGTGGCTCATCCGAGGACCTGGTCTATCAATCTCAAACTTGGAGTGGAGATATCAAATCAAAGCTTTCCCCTATAGAAGTCGGTAACACGTCCACGGTTGTGGACTCACCACGGTCGTCCTCAACGGCAGGCACAGTACCGTACACAACAGCACGACTTTCTCGCTCAGAATTCACTTACCGAATTCCCGTCAGTCCGGGCCAGAAGTTCATCCGGTTGTATTTCTACCCAGCTTCGTACTACTCCGACTTCGACCGCTCGAAATCACTCTTCTCTGTCAAACTCGGTGGCTATAACTACACCCTCCTCAAGGACTTCAACGCTTCTGTCCAGGCAGATGCCGATTATTTCGAGACGATGATCAGAGAGTTCTGTATTAACATTGATCCGGAACGATACATCTTGAACATCACATTCACTCCCAGCAAAAATGGATACGCGTTTATCAACGGGATCGAAATTATGTCCATGCCTGCCTTTCTTTACTACACTTCACCCCTAGGCGATGTCCCGAAAACCGTCACCGGAAACCCGTACGCTGTGGAAAACAACACCGCTCTCGAGAAGATGTACCGAATCAACGTCGGCGGAGGCATAATCTCACCGAATGAAGACACGGGCATGTACCGAACCTGGGATGCAACGGATATGCTCTACTTGGATAACACAAGTGCAGAGTTCAGCCATGTACCAAATGTCAATAATGTTCATCTCAAATTTGGAAGAAACCCTAACTACTCTGCGCCTGAAGACGTGTATAAAACCGGCCGGTCAATGGGGCTGAACAAAACCATCAACAAAAGCTACAACCTCACCTGGTTGCTTCCTGTACATCCGCAATTTTCTTACCTGGTGAGGCTCCATTTTTGTGAGATTGATCCTTTAATTAAGATGGAGGGAGATCGTAGGTTTCAGATTTTTATAGCCAACGAAACAGCGGAACTGCTAGCGGACATAATCCAGTGGAGTGGGGGAAATAGTGTTCCTGTATATAAAGACTACATTGTGTTTGTGCCAAGAGTTTCGAACACAAAGACAGACTTAGTCAGTTTGTCAGTTGCGCTACAGGCAGGTGAAGATTCTGAAACCAGATACAAGGATGCAATCTTGAATGGGGTTGAAATCTTCAAATTGAGTGACACAGACGGCAATCTCGCCGGACCTAATCCAGACCCACCGCCGGAGAAAAAACCAGAGGTGAACCCGGTAATCCTTCAAAAATCGAAGAAGAAGTCGATGACAATGCTTGCTATTCTGGCCGGAGTTGTTTCGGTGTTCGTTGTTCTTTCCGTCGTCGGGTTTTTACTTTTCAGGCGTGGAAGAAAATTTAGCACAGCAACAACAAAGTGGGGGCCATTTTCTTTTTCGACGACCAAGTCCACCAAGTCTCGCGGCTCATCTCTACCGTCGGACCGGTGTCGCCACTTCTCACTGGCAGAGATCAAAGCCGCCACCCAAAACTTCAACCATGTTTTCATAATCGGAGTCGGCGGGTTTGGCAACGTCTACAAAGGCTACGTCGATGACGGCTCCATACCGGTGGCGATCAAACGCCTCAAACCGGAGTCATCACAAGGGGCTAACGAGTTCAAGACCGAGATCGAGATGTTGTCTCAGCTTCGTCACCTTCATTTGGTTCCCCTCATCGGATATTGTACCGACAACGGTGAGATGATATTAGTGTATGACTATATGGAAAACGGGACGCTACGTGATCATTTGTACAACACCGAAAATAAACCACCTCTTGCATGGGAGCAACGCCTCCAAATTTGTATCGGCGCGGCGCGTGGGCTGCACTACCTTCACACGGGGGCCAAGTGCATGATCATCCACCGTGACGTGAAGAGCACAAATATCTTGTTGGATGAGAAATGGGTGGCCAAGGTTTCCGACTTTGGCTTGTCCAAAATGGGCACCACCACCATGTCCAAAACTCACATCACCACAATGGTGAAGGGTAGTTTCGGGTATCTTGACCCGGAGTACTACAGACGTCAACTGTTGACTGAGAAATCGGACGTTTACTCTTTTGGAGTTGTGTTGTGTGAAGTTCTATGTGCAAGGCCAGCTCTGATACGAACGGTGGAGAAGAAGCAAATGAGCCTAGCTGAATGGACAAAGACTTCTCACCGGAACGGTTCGATTTACCAAATCATTGATCCAAATTTAAGGGGAATGATCGCAGCTACATGTGTGAACAAGTTCGTTGAGCTTGCCCTTAGTTGTATGAACGATAATGGAAACGAGCGGCCATCGATGAATGACGTCGTTTGGGGGCTTGAGTTTGCATTGCAGCTTCAGCAGAGTGCGGAAGTATTTTTGGACGGAGAAATGGAAGGTGAAGATAAGGTTGCGTTCATGAAAGGTAATGATGATGGGATTAGTTGTAGCTGGGAATACCCGTCGGATTCGAAGAATAGCAGAACGACAAAAACGAGTAGCGGGGAAATGTCTATCACCATTGATTCCATTGGAGGAATGTGTGGAATAGTCTTCTCGGAGATCAAGGATCCCACTGTGAGATGATCCTGATTTATCCATGATAATGTTCATGCAGAGTACGTATTTTTGAATTGTAATACATCACTTAATAAGTTTGTATACGGTCCGATTTTACCTCATTAATCACCACGTGTCTTATGTTCCGAGATCATTTAATAAATTTCCCGTATGAGAAATAAGCTTTTAAGCTAATGCTATGCGAGTGGGGGTATTTGATCGACACTAGCTAACACTATGTATTCGTGCTTGTTTAAAATGATGTTTTACAAATACCCACAAGCAATTCAGAGCTGGAGATCATTAGACATATTAACGTTGCCGCAACTTTTCTACTAAAGATGACAACACCATCTGTTCTCTCATAGACTTGTTTTTTTTGAGAGCTCATAGACTTGTTGTGAAGACTTGGTCCAAGATTACAAATAATACTCGTGGAGTCAGCTACACAAACAAAAAACAAGTAGCTAGCTTAATCTATATTCTTATCTTTCATGATTGATTGAGACTTTCATTTTAGAGTAGACTGTAGACCCAAGAATTGTATACACTAGTCTTCTGTTCTGAATATTCAAGTCTCTGCCTGCAACACTACAGAAGTTTAAGTCAATTTAAGCACGAATCAAGCTAGTGCTCGAAAAATGTTAAACAAGAAAATTCCAACTTAGAGAGACAACAACAAACTTATTGCATTTCTAAGTGACTTCTTCACATCTAGATATTATTTTGGCCAACAGCATGAGTCTCATTGATGAAAAGAAAAAAGAAACCTCCACTAACACAAAGGACCAGAAAACTAAAGCAAGATAATAAAAAACACTTCCACAATAATAAAAAATAATAAAAAAAGACTTTAGAAAATAAAACTATGAACCTTTCAAAGCCAAAATCGCTGCCATTGAAGCTTCAAGGGTTTTTTCTTAAACCTTAAATCACAGACTGATTGCAGATATCTGTGGGTTTATAAAGTTAAAAACTTTAAACTACACTATCAAAAATGATTTTAGCCGACGAAATAACCAAAAACAGGCCGATAAAAAGGGTTTATAAAGTTAAAAACCTTAAACTACACTACCAGAAAAAAGACTTTAGCTGACGAAATAATCAAAAACAGGCCGACAAAAATGGTTTATAACAAAATAAATAAATAAAATAACTATAGCCGACGAATTTTATTAAAATTCGTCGGCTAAAGTTAAATAAATAAAATAAATAACTATATCCGACGAATTTTAATAAAATTCATTGGCTAAAGTTAAATAAATAAAATAAATAACTATAACTATAGCTAATGAAATTTTATTAAATTTCGACGGCTAAGGTCTAAAAATTCGTTGGCTAAAGTCCAGACTTTAAGTGTTTGTAGGTGGAACCTAATATTTCACCTTTACCGGGTTACAACTCGAGAAAGAACCCCCAAATGTCTGGTCAGTTATTTAAATATGCATTGTTTATTGTGCTTGAAGTGTTGTTTACAGGGTGAAGGCCCAATCAGATATGAGAAGCCACTCTGGGTCCTTTGTCAGGGCCCAGTTCATCGTAAAGTTAAGGAAAAGCAAGGGAGATTGTCCCACATTGGAAAAGGACAAGGCAGGTTGCCTTTAATGCTACCATAAATACCAGCGTGGGCCTCCCGGTAAGGGACGCGCAACTTCTTGACTATTCTTGAGTTTTCTGCTTAATTGACAGTGTCTGACTTAAGCATCGGAGTGGCTTCCCTCGGTAAACCCGGGGACGCCTCTTTGACGTGTTTGTTCTTTACACAGGAAAACTCGGAATACAAGGAAGTACGCTATTTCTGGAGCCGTGCCACCCGCTAAAGGGACCACGAGTTTACCCGGAAACAATTGGTGCTCTCGTTGAGAGCCGAACTCAAGACCTCCCGTTTAATATTTTCAAGGACGGTAGAAATGGCAGGAGAACAAGATCCAACTAGGAGACTTAATTTCTCAGGGGATGAGAACCCGGGGGCCTCCGAGACCCAGTTTGGCCAAACAGATTTGGCAGCAGCATTTGAGATTTTGAAAAAGGATTTTCTCGCTCAGAAGGAGCAATCTACTCGAGAACATGCCGAGTTGATGACGGTAAGGGAGCAATTAGCGACTATCCAGGCCGAGCATGGGCTTCTGCAGGCAACCCTAACTCAAAGGGCGAATACCATTGGGACGTCAGCCAGACTCGCTGATGTCATTACCCCAGAAGGGAATCCTCCGGGTTATGGAAACCCGTGAACTTTTGACAGTACATACATCCCACCCGCTATTCTCCCACTCATTGCCCACCCTAACCCAAACCCACAAATTATCCATCTTTCCAATCCTTTGTTTAATCACAATCTTTCAGGACCTCCTCCACCTCCAGAGCCGGTGTTAAATCAACCACTTCCCCCAGCCGATGCCCAGACCCGGCTTCTCTTACAGTTGACGCAAACTGTGACTCAACTTGAGCAGCGTCTTAACTCGGGAACAGGACCACTGCAATACCAACCCTTTATTACCCGTGCAAGCCCATTCTCCACCCGGGTTCAAGCAGACAAAAAGCCACCGGAAGCAAAGCCATTCAAGATCAAGAGATATGCCGGAACGGGCTGCCCATATGCACACCTAGAATTGTTCCAGTCTCAGTTGGATTCAACCCGGTTCACGGATGCCCAAGCATGCCATGCTTTTCAGGAAACACTCAGTGAGGAGGCGTTGAGTTGGTTCCTCAAGTTACCGGCTTTGTCAATAGAAACCTATGGTCAGCTGACACAGAAGTTCTTTTCCCGGTTTATCCTGCTGTCTAGTGCCAACCGAAGCACCACTTCATTGTTCAAAGTCCAGCAAAGGGATAATGAGAGCTTAAAAGTCTTTGTAACCCGTTGGCTATCCACGACTTCCAAATATGGGCACTTGGATGAGTCAGTGGCATCAGAGGCGTTCTTACAGGCGCTCAAGCCAACCCGCTTTGTGGTGGAGCTCAGGAAGCAGCGGTTCAGGTGCTACGATGATTTGATTAATGAAGTAACTCGGCAAGCTCAAGCCGAGTATGACACCTTCGGGGAACGTCGGACGAATACCGGGTTCATAAGCCAGCGAGCTGATGGATGGAAAAAGGAAGGGCAGAATAAGAGTGGCCAGGGATACTACGGCAAAAGTTCAAACAGACCAAGGGAGAAACCGAGAGAGGCTCCATACCCAAGACATCCAGCCCGGGAGGAAAAAACCACTTACATCCCTCGATATGAAGTGTTGACCAACTTGACTGCCTCCTACGAAGAAATTTGGAACCGCCATAGGGATGAAATTCCCCCGGCTCCAAAAAGGAAGTTTCCCAAAAGGGCAGGGCCGGACAACGGGCAACATTGTGCCTATCACAACGAGTCGGGCCACACCACTGACCGGTGTTTTTCCCTTCGAAACAGCATTGAATACATGATCCAGAACGGCAAGTTACAGCAGTATAAGTCACCCGCTACAGGTGTCAACCTGATTGAAGTATATGGGGAGATAATGACGATTCACGGGGGTGGCACCCAAGGAGTGTCAGGTCACCGGGGCAAAAGACTTTGCCCAAGAGGCCCGGAGTTAGAGATAATGCAGCTTCGCCAGGAATGCCGCAAAGAACTGGTTCCTTGGGATACCGTGTCATTTTCTCAGTCTGAAGACACGCTGAAAATGCATCATAATGATCCTTTCATTATTACTCTTCAGATTGACCATTGGCGAACTCGGAGGGTTCTAATAGACACGGGAGCCGCTGTCAGCGTCATGTTCAGCAGTTGCTATAAGGGGTTTAAAAGAGGAAGAGATAAGCTCTATAGGAACCACGAGCCATTGATTAGTTTTTCAGGTGAGACAACTCAACCGTTGGGGTCAGATCAGCTAACGGTTACAGTTGGAACCGGGCACCAGTCCACAAGAATTGTAGTTCCCTTCATAATTGTGGACTGCCCATCATCTTACAATGCCATACTTGGGAGAGACGCCTTTTGGGGCCTACAGAGTTTTATAGCGGGTCATATGCTGCTTATGAAGGTACCTACACCCGGGGGCTGGGTTACAGTTCGCGGAGACCAAGAAGCCGCTGTCAGATGCAACGCGATAGCAACAGCTCAGTCCCAGCATGAGATGTTTTCAGCCGGTTTTTCCCTATCCCCATTTGACAAACCTGATGACCCCAGAGATGACCCGGATTCCTTGCCCATCAATAAGACGGCACAAAAGAAGAGCCAGAAGTATCCTGCCAAGTTCCCCCGGCCAGCCCCAATCGAAACAACAGAATGGATTCAGATTTCAGAAGAATACCCGGAGAGGAAGATTTGCATTGGCACAGGCCTTGACCCAGAGGTCTGAACCCGGATGATTGAGCTGCTAACCCGGAAACAGAAGGTGTTTGCATGGTCATATGCAGACATGCCCGGGATTTCTCCAGAGGTTATGACGCATTCCCTCAATATTATCCCGGGTTTTAAACCGGTAAGACAGAAGCGTCGTGCATTTTGTGCAGAAAAGTACAAGGCCATTCAAGCAGAAGTTAAACGTCTTAAGGACATCGGGTTCATTGAAGATGCAACATACCCGGATTGGTTGGCCAATGTGGTGATGGTCAAGAAGGCAAACGGAAAGTGGAGGATGTGCGTCGACTACACAGATCTGAATAAGGCTTGCCCGAAGGATAGTTTTCCCCTTCCAAAGATTGATCAACTGGTGGATTCAACCGCGGGCCACCCCCAGTTGAGTTTTATAGATGCATACTCGGGATTTAACCAAGTTTCGATGGATCCCGCGGATCAACAGCATACATCTTTTACAACAGACAAGGGGATGTATTATTACAATGTGATGCCTTTTGGACTCCGGAATGCAGGAGCCACCTTCCAGCGCCTGGTAGTGGGCATGTTTGCAAACCAACTCGGGGATACTATGGAGGTTTATATAGATGATATGTTGGTCAAAAGCCGGGAAACAAGCAAACATCCAGATGACTTGGAGACCGTTATTGACATTGCCTTGAGCAAGGGAATGAGGTTAAACCCGGAGAAGTGTGTGTTCGGTGTTTCAGAAGGAAAGTTTCTCGGGTTTATGGTCAGCGCTCGGGGAATTGAGGCAAACCCTGACAAAGTTCAAGCCGTCTTGGCTATGGAACCGTCAAAAACCAGGAATGATGTACAGAAACTTACTGGCAGGCTGGTAGTCTTATCCCGGTTTATATCCAGGTTAACAGATAGATGTGCTCCCTTCTTCAAAATTCTCAAGAGTCAACACCGCGAGCGGATTACATGGCAGGAAGAGCACAATCACGCTTTTGAAAAGTTGAAGGAATACTTGGCATCAGTTCCTTCCTTATCCAGACCTAACCAGGGGGAAATACTCTATTTGTACCTGGCGGTATCCCAAACGGCTGTGAGCTGTGCCTTGGTAAGGAAGCCAGAGTCTGAAGAACTGCCGGTCTACTATACTGGAAAAGGATTTAATGATCCTGAAACTCGTTATCCAGATATTGAGAAACTGGCCCTGGCCTTGGTTGTAACAGCAAGAAAGTTAAGACGCTACTTTCAGGCACATTCTATCCATGTGCTCACCAACCAACCACTACGGCAGGTTCTGCAAAAGCCGGAGACTTCAAGAAGATTGGTCAAGTGGGCAATTGAGTTGGGGGAACATGACTTGCACTTTAAACCGCGCACGGCAATCAAAGGGCAGGCAGCAGCAGACTTCATTGTCGAGTTAATCCCAGCAGAATCCTCAGTTGCTGAAACTCTCGCTACGGAAGGAGACCCGGTGAGGTGGCAGATATTCGTAGACGGATCAGTTAATCAGAGGCAGTGTGGAGCAGGAGTTGCACTGGTGGATCCGGAGGGTAACATGTTTGACTATGCTTTACGTTTTAACTTAAAGCGTCAAACAACACGGCTGAGTACGAAGCCTTAATCAAAGGGCTTCAACTCGCTAAAGACATGGGCGCCCGGCATCTTCACATATTGAGCGATTCTCAACTAGTGGTGCAGCAGGTTAATGGCGGGTTTCAGGCAAAAGAAGCACATCTTTCCTCCTACCAAAAGTTAGCGGCTTTGTTGCTTGACAAATTTTACACCTTTGAGATTACTCAAATACCGAGGCAGCAGAATGTCAGAGCAGATACTCTGGCTAGGATTGCAACAGGGGAGGATCCCAATGCCGAGTTTAAAGGCCTACTGATCGAAACATTGGAGAAACCAAGCATCTCACTTTCCTTTACGGAAATTTTTGCAGTGGAAGCAAAGCCGCCACCGTCTTGGATGGATGAGTTCATTAACTTCATCCAAGATGGAACCCTACCTAAGGACCCGGTACCTGCTAAACGGCTCAGGGTTCGAGCGGCACAGTATAGCATCCGTGAGGGGAAGCTGTATCGACGAGGACACACTTTTCCTGATTTCAAGTGTATTACACCCGAGGAGGGAGACCGGGTTTTGCAGTCACTTCATAGCGGGGTATGTGGAAATCACTTTGGAGCCCGTAACCTGGCTTTCAAAACCCTCAGAATGGGATATTACTGGCCTTCTCTGGAACAGGATGCCAGAGTCGTGGTAGATTCCTGTCTTCAATGTCACCGGTTTACAGCCTTTCCCCGGGCCCCATCAGTCCCACTATCAGTAATCATTTCTCCATACCCATTTTGCATGTGGGGGATTGATTTTATTGGACCTTTACCCACAGCCCCGGGACAGCTCAAACACGCCATTGTCTCAGTGGATTATAATTCCAAGTGGATAGAAGCTCAACCCCTGGCTCGGATCACAACCGCAAATGTTAAGAAATTCCTCTGGAACAATATCTTTTGCCGCATTGGAATCCCAGAGACGTTTATCACAGATAACGGGACACAGTTTGACAATGACGAGTTCCGGGAGTTCTTACATTCCAATGGGACAAAAGTACTGTATGCCTCCCCGGCCCACCCACAGACTAATGGACAAACTGAAGCTGTTAACAAGCTGATCAAGCAAATTCTGAAGAAGAAGCTGGAGGACGCAAAGGGTTTATGGGCTGAGAAACTCCCAGAGGTTTTGTGGGCACTCCGAACAACTCCGACAGAAGCCAATAGGGAGAGCCCATTTTTTATGACCTTTGGCTCTGAGGCAGTGATCCCGGTAGAGATGGAAGTCCCGAGTGACCGGGTACAACTGTTTGACAGGGAAACCAATAATGAAGGCATTCGCCTTAACTTGGACCTCCTGGAGGAACGCCGAGAGCGTGCACATCTCCGAAATATCAACAAGAAGCAAAAAGTGGTCAAACATTACAATTTCCGGGTTATCAAGCGCCCACTCAAACTCGGGGATTGGGTAATGAAGGAGGTTATCCCTAAGCCAACGGGGTTGAAAGCTCCGTGGGATGGTCCGTATGAAATTGTTGAAGTCGTGGGTCCGGCAACATTTTACATCAGGGGTACAGATGGAGTTACGCTTCCACGACCATGGAACGCCCAACATCTACATCTCTTCCCCAAATAGGTACCAAGTTATCTATGAATGTCCAAATTTATTATCTATGATGTTATATATAAAGCCTTTCAGGCCCACAATGCATAAAACCCCTACCGGGTTATGTTTATTAAACAGTTTGTTGAGTGAATGCAGCCTTTACCGGCCCTACTTGTACGCCTTAACCGATAATCTCCGATAATCTCCGGTCTACATGACGTGAAATATTGCAAGCCTTAACGGCCTTATTTCACTGTCAACTCGGCAATCTCCGATAATCTCTGATAATCTCCGGTCTACATGACGTGAAATATTGCAAGCCTTAACGGCCTTATTTCACTGTCAACTCGGCAATCTCCGATAATCTCCGGTCTACATGACGTGAAATATTGCAAGCCTTAACGGCCTTATTTCACTGTCAAACTCGGCAATCTCTGATAATCTCCGGTAATCTCCATAACTTGAAATATTGTAAGCCTTTCACGGCCTTATTTCAGTCCTTGAAAGTCCTAACGGACCCGTAAAGCCCTAGCGGCATTGTTTTTATTTACATGCCAAACCGGCATTATGTGACAATTCTGTCAACACTTGCATATTTTGCATCAGATTACCGTGTTATTTGGCAAGAAGCCCTTGGAAGTCCTAACGGACCCGTAAAGCCCTAGCGGTCTCATTTTCACTTTATAATGTTAACATTCCAAACTGGCACTATGTGTGAATTTTGTCAACACTTGCAAATTACGCATCATGTTACCGTGTTATTTCACAGGAGGAATTATGCGAAGGAAAAACTTGATTACTTCAAAAAGGTCAATTACACAGAAGCGAACCGCTACAAGTAAAGTCTAGTCTTCAAAAGCAAAGAAAAAACTTAAGGCTCCAACTCATGGCGCTGCAGACCCGCTATCCCCGCCAGCGCTTGAGCCGCCACGTCCTCCCCAGGGCCGTATGATAAACTGTCCCCTACGGAGCGGTGGCCGGTTATGAGGACCACCGACAATCCCACCACGGGAAGTACCTCTCCGGGCTGCTGAAGAACGAACCGGGGGACCCCGAACCGGGTTTGCAGGAGCCCGAGGGTTTGCAACCACAGCAGGAGTCGACCGGGAGGTGCCTGCAACCTCATCGGGTCTGACGTGACCTTGGTGACCATCATACCCTGCTTTATCAAGCCAGCCTTGGCGAATCCCGGCGCTAACAATTTCGGCACGAGCCTCAGCCCTCGCCGACCGCAGCTTCAGCTCAAACTCGGGACTCGCTAGAAACTCGGAGACAGCAGAGTTCCTGGCCCGGGAAACAGCCTGCACCAACGCTCCTTTCTGCTGCTCCAGAAAAGTCACTTGTTGCTGCAGCGCTTGATTCTGTTGAGTAAGCTGAGCAATGGCGGCATCTTGAGCACACCGGTCCTCCCGGTGACCTTCGATGACTCTCTCGTACTCCGAGTTTTTGGCCACCAAATCTGCTATTTGTTCTTCTGCCTTGGCCAACTCCGCCCACGACGCGGCAGCTGATGAGCTTGCCTCTTCCCGGACCCGAGCCAGGCATTCCTCGCTCGCCGTCACTTGGTCCCGGGCCGCCCGGAGGTCGTCCCTGAGCACTCTCTCTCTCTCGGGGATGCCTTCGTTGATGAGCCGGTCAGTTGCCAAGTACGATATCCTGACAGCCTAAATAAAACAAATAACGGGTTAGTATTCAAAAAAAAAAAAGAAGAACGGGTTAGGGAAGAAGAAAAACTTACCCGCATCAGTTTCTCTTGTGTCCTCCGAGCTACAATCAACGGGTCCTCGTGCTCCAGGACATAGGAGTCGGCGGCACAATTCTTCAAGTCCGCTACCATCCTCTGAATGGCCACATATGCCATTCCCCCGCTCGCCAACTCCTCCATTATCTCATTAGTGTCCCGGTGCTGCTTCCTCTCCCTCCTCTATTTCCTCTCCTTCCTTCTCTTCCTCCTCTCGGACCTCGCCGAGCTGGATGCCTCCCGGATGCGTTTGCGAGAGGGAACGGGCTCCACTTCGTGAACTTCGTCACTCCCGTCACTCCCTTCCGGGTTCTCGCTCCCTATCACCCTTTCCAACCCTCCAACCTCTTCACCCCCGTCGTCATCCTCTTCGGTAAACTCCTCCTCACCCGGGAGCACAGATGAGGGGACTGCGCTCATCTCCGGTTCTTCGAACTCCACCTCTTCCTCTGCTAAGGGGAATTGAGTCACCGGGTCTTCCGCCACCTCCTCCGCGGGGCTCCCCACATTCTCTTCATCTAACTCCTGGTACATCTCCGCGCCAAGTACCTCAGCAAGGTACCCGGGGATCTGGTTAAAGTGCAAGGTATCCACGATGAATTTCTCAGTATCCCCTTGCTCTGCTTCTGGGCGCAGGAAAGCCGCCTCCGTGATCAGGTCAATGTCGTATAATTGACCATCCGTTGCTTGTGTCCGGATCCTGGCCCAAACAGCCTTATCTTCAAACCCGTCGTATATTCCCGGGTTCTTCCGCTTCGTAAACTCCATCGGAAGAAGAAACACATATAGCCTGCTACACAAGAGCATTTGACAACAAAAGTTGAAGGAACACGAGACAAACCTGGGAGCTCCATCAACCGGCACCTGCTGTACACATACAGCCTACAAAGCCGGTATGAACTCCGGTCATCTTGACCCCGGAAGGCCCATAGCATCCTCCGGATCCTCTTCTCCATCACCGGCTCCAGAGGAATGTCGGGGACGTCTGCAACACAAATAACATGATTATAACCCGGGATACAGAAAAAAGAAGAATCCGGAGAGAAAAAAGGACTTACTCATCAGTGGCTGGAAGTCACCCGGTACTTGAAATGCGTATCCCAGGTCTTGAAAGTTTCTTATTAAGAAACTTTTCTCCCTCCAAGTCCTGCTCACCGAAGATGGCAGGTCCTCGACGATCTTCTTAAAAATCGCTTTGGACTTCAGTTGGATGGTCCCGCTGAAACCCGCCTTCCGGGAATACTCGGCCCGGTACATGGCGTGTAACTCGTGATAGGTTGGCATCTGCTGCTTCAACACCTTGTACATGACGCACAACCCGAGTAGGTCCCTCCACATGTTCGGGCCAATTTGCCCGATTGCGAAGTTGCTCGCAGCCAAGAGGTACTGCACCTCTACCTTTAGCGGGAGTGACAGACCGCAGCGTAGCTGATACTCGTGACACAGCGTCCACCCATCCCCGGGAGCGAAGAACTGGTCCTCGGGTTCTAAGGGCCGTATTTCAACGGACTCGGGGATTTTCCAGTTGCTCCTTAGCTCCACGATCTCCTCCGCTGTCAGCGATTACCCGGGAGGGTCGAGAGCGGTTCCATCAGTGAAGGTTACAGAGGCAAACTCGGGGACGTGAGTGTCCATTGCTTCGTTAGCCGTCTGCAAAACAAAAAACACGGGGATGTCAACAGAAACCCAGATAACCCGGCGTCCACAAAGCTAAATTCCCACAGAAACACAGAAACCCAGAAAACCTTCCTGGGAACCCAGAAACAGTACACAAATCGTCCCAAAACACTCAAAAAGGAGGGAAGAAGAAACAGTACCTTACTTATGAGGGTTTGAAGGGGTTTTTGAGATCGATTTGAGTTTGGGAATCAAAATAAACAGCGACAAAAGAGAGCGAAAGCAAAAAGCACGAAAAAGTTATCGGTTTGGAGGTGAGACAAAACTGTCACCCTCAACCCCTATTTATACAGTTAAGGGCGTGCACTGAAGGGACGTTTCAGTTTTTCGAGGGAAACGACAAGTGTCACGCATGCCGCTTCACAAAACCGAAAAACTTTTCAGTTTCCCCCACTACAACCCGGAGACGTCGTTTTGAATTCTCAACGTAAAAAGTGTCTGCGGGTTACGCTTGCGTACGGACTTGGGGGACTGGGTACCCCGGGTTTGGTTGCTAACTTTGTAACCCGGTAAAGAAAAGAATTCAAGTCCCCACCCAAGCGTACCCCTTGACTGAGGACTTGGGGGACTTGTTTGTAGGTGGAACCTAATATTTCACCTTTATCGGGTTACAACTCGAGAAAAAACCCCCAAATGTCTGGTCAGTTATTTAAATATGCATTGTTTATTGTGCTTGAAGTGTTGTTTACAGGGTGAAGGCCCAATCAGATATGAGAAGCCACTCTGGGTCCTTTGTCAGGGCTCAGTTCATCGTAAAGTTAAGGAAAAGCAAGGGAGATTGTCCCACATTGGAAAAGGACAAGGCAGGTTGCCTTTAATGCTACCATAAATACCAGCGTGGGCCTCCCGGTAAGGGACGCGTAATTTCTTGACTATTCTTGAGTTTTCTGCTTAATTGACAGTGTCTGACTTAAGCATCGGAGTGGCTTCCCTCGGTAAACCCGGGGACGCCTCTTTGACGTGTTTGTTCTTTACACAGGAAAACTCGGAATACAAGGAAATACGCTATTTCTGGAGCCGTGCCACCCGCTAAAGGGACCACGAGTTTACCCGGAAACATTAAGCGACGAAATTTTTTTTCGTCAGCTAAATAAATGACTTTAGCCGACGATAAACAGTAATTTTATTAACTAAAGTCTTACCCAACGACTTTTTCTAATATCTTAACCGATAAAATTTGGTATTTAGCTATGAGCTAAACTACTAACCCTAAGTGGTAGCGGCGAGTCTCATCACGTGGTAATATAAGAATATTAGTTAGGTTCCTGCAAGTCACGGTC
Source organism: Comarum palustre (assembly GCA_951800085.1). Classification (NCBI taxonomy): domain Eukaryota; kingdom Viridiplantae; phylum Streptophyta; class Magnoliopsida; order Rosales; family Rosaceae; genus Comarum; species Comarum palustre. Next base: position 4,066,356 of record OX637572.1, on the reverse strand, counting down.
GGTTCATAATAGTTCTGGATTGGTGAGCCGCTTCCCCAGACTTAAATTTCCAAAAAACTGTATTATAACTTGTTTGATAGCGCCAGCAAAGTCAATTAAGTTTTAATTATCCTCTTTCAAACCTTTAATATTCCAAAACTCCTAATCTTGAAATAGAAAATTAAGTAATAGAAGAAATTTTAAATTTAAATATGTCATATTATTTTAATATTATTTTATTAGCATTTACAATAAATATTCATATTCAAACATGTAATATAAAGTTTAATAAACACTCACTGTCCGATGATGACCCAGAATAAAAAATGATGGGTGGAAGCTGCTACCCAGTGGCAACGACCCGAGCGATGACTAAAGGGTGAACTTGCTCTAGCTGCCTATATATATGAACCTACAGAACCAACGAACCATCACGTCGATCTATACTCAAATACACTTACTATACACTTAATACCCAATATGAAACTCATCCTAAATCCTCTTTCATTGTTTCTACTCTTCTACACCCTACTGGTGGCCGGACAACCCTACACTCCGACCGATGATATCAACCTTAACTGTGGCTCATCCGAGGACCTGGTCTATCAATCTCAAACTTGGAGTGGAGATATCAAATCAAAGCTTTCCCCTATAGAAGTCGGTAACACGTCCACGGTTGTGGACTCACCACGGTCGTCCTCAACGGCAGGCACAGTACCGTACACAACAGCACGACTTTCTCGCTCAGAATTCACTTACCGAATTCCCGTCAGTCCGGGCCAGAAGTTCATCCGGTTGTATTTCTACCCAGCTTCGTACTACTCCGACTTCGACCGCTCGAAATCACTCTTCTCTGTCAAACTCGGTGGCTATAACTACACCCTCCTCAAGGACTTCAACGCTTCTGTCCAGGCAGATGCCGATTATTTCGAGACGATGATCAGAGAGTTCTGTATTAACATTGATCCGGAACGATACATCTTGAACATCACATTCACTCCCAGCAAAAATGGATACGCGTTTATCAACGGGATCGAAATTATGTCCATGCCTGCCTTTCTTTACTACACTTCACCCCTAGGCGATGTCCCGAAAACCGTCACCGGAAACCCGTACGCTGTGGAAAACAACACCGCTCTCGAGAAGATGTACCGAATCAACGTCGGCGGAGGCATAATCTCACCGAATGAAGACACGGGCATGTACCGAACCTGGGATGCAACGGATATGCTCTACTTGGATAACACAAGTGCAGAGTTCAGCCATGTACCAAATGTCAATAATGTTCATCTCAAATTTGGAAGAAACCCTAACTACTCTGCGCCTGAAGACGTGTATAAAACCGGCCGGTCAATGGGGCTGAACAAAACCATCAACAAAAGCTACAACCTCACCTGGTTGCTTCCTGTACATCCGCAATTTTCTTACCTGGTGAGGCTCCATTTTTGTGAGATTGATCCTTTAATTAAGATGGAGGGAGATCGTAGGTTTCAGATTTTTATAGCCAACGAAACAGCGGAACTGCTAGCGGACATAATCCAGTGGAGTGGGGGAAATAGTGTTCCTGTATATAAAGACTACATTGTGTTTGTGCCAAGAGTTTCGAACACAAAGACAGACTTAGTCAGTTTGTCAGTTGCGCTACAGGCAGGTGAAGATTCTGAAACCAGATACAAGGATGCAATCTTGAATGGGGTTGAAATCTTCAAATTGAGTGACACAGACGGCAATCTCGCCGGACCTAATCCAGACCCACCGCCGGAGAAAAAACCAGAGGTGAACCCGGTAATCCTTCAAAAATCGAAGAAGAAGTCGATGACAATGCTTGCTATTCTGGCCGGAGTTGTTTCGGTGTTCGTTGTTCTTTCCGTCGTCGGGTTTTTACTTTTCAGGCGTGGAAGAAAATTTAGCACAGCAACAACAAAGTGGGGGCCATTTTCTTTTTCGACGACCAAGTCCACCAAGTCTCGCGGCTCATCTCTACCGTCGGACCGGTGTCGCCACTTCTCACTGGCAGAGATCAAAGCCGCCACCCAAAACTTCAACCATGTTTTCATAATCGGAGTCGGCGGGTTTGGCAACGTCTACAAAGGCTACGTCGATGATGGCTCCATACCGGTGGCGATCAAACGCCTCAAACCGGAGTCATCACAAGGGGCTAACGAGTTCAAGACCGAGATCGAGATGTTGTCTCAGCTTCGTCACCTTCATTTGGTTCCCCTCATCGGATATTGTACCGACAACGGTGAGATGATATTAGTGTATGACTATATGGAAAACGGGACGCTACGTGATCATTTGTACAACACCGAAAATAAACCACCTCTTGCATGGGAGCAACGCCTCCAAATTTGTATCGGCGCGGCGCGTGGGCTGCACTACCTTCACACGGGGGCCAAGTGCATGATCATCCACCGTGACGTGAAGAGCACAAATATCTTGTTGGATGAGAAATGGGTGGCCAAGGTTTCCGACTTTGGCTTGTCCAAAATGGGCACCACCACCATGTCCAAAACTCACATCACCACAATGGTGAAGGGTAGTTTCGGGTATCTTGACCCGGAGTACTACAGACGTCAACTGTTGACTGAGAAATCGGACGTTTACTCTTTTGGAGTTGTGTTGTGTGAAGTTCTATGTGCAAGGCCAGCTCTGATACGAACGGTGGAGAAGAAGCAAATGAGCCTAGCTGAATGGACAAAGACTTCTCACCGGAACGGTTCGATTTACCAAATCATTGATCCAAATTTAAGGGGAATGATCGCAGCTACATGTGTGAACAAGTTCGTTGAGCTTGCCCTTAGTTGTATGAACGATAATGGAAACGAGCGGCCATCGATGAATGACGTCGTTTGGGGGCTTGAGTTTGCATTGCAGCTTCAGCAGAGTGCGGAAGTATTTTTGGACGGAGAAATGGAAGGTGAAGATAAGGTTGCGTTCATGAAAGGTAATGATGATGGGATTAGTTGTAGCTGGGAATACCCGTCGGATTCGAAGAATAGCAGAACGACAAAAACGAGTAGCGGGGAAATGTCTATCACCATTGATTCCATTGGAGGAATGTGTGGAACAGTCTTCTCGGAGATCAAGGATCCCACTGTGAGATGATCCTGATTTATCCATGATAATGTTCATGCAGAGTACGTATTTTTGAATTGTAATACATCACGTATTAAGTTTGTATACGGTCCGATTTTACCTCATTAACCACCACGTGTCTTATGTTCCGAGATCATTTAATAAATTTCCCGTATGAGAAATAAGCTCTTAAGCTAATGCTATGCGAGTGGGGGTATTTGATCGACACTAGCTAACACTATATGTATTCGTGCTTGTTTAAAATGATGTTTTACAAATACCCACAAGCAATTCAGAGCTGGAGATCAATAGGCATATTAACGTTGCCGCAACTTTTCTACTAAAGATGACAACACCATCTGTTCTCTCATAGACTTGTTTTTTTTTTTAGAGCTCATACACTTGTTGTGAAGACTTGGTCCAAGATTACAAATAATACTCGTGGAGTCAGCTACACAAACAAAAAAGAAGTAGCTAGCTTAATCTATATTCTTATCTTTCATGATTGATTGAGACTTTCATTTTAGAGTAGACTGTAGACCCAAGAATTGTATACACTAGTCTTCTATCATGTCCCTTTCTGTTCTGAATATTCAAGTCTCTGCCTGCAACACTACAGAAGTTTAAGTCGATTTAAGCACGAATCAAACTAGTGCTCGAAAAATGTTAAACAAGAAAGTTCCAACTTAGAGAGACAACAACAAACTTATTGCATTTCCAAGTGACTTCTTCACATCTAGATATTATTTTGGCCAACAGCATGAGTCTCATTGATGAAAAGAAAAAAGAAACCTCCACTAACACAAAGGACTAGAAAACTAAAGCAAGAAAATGAAAAACACTTCCATAATAATAAAAAAAAGACTTTAGAAAATAAAACTCTGAAACTTTCAAAGCCAAAATCGCTGCCATTGATGCTTCAAGTGTTTTTTCTTAAACCTTAAATCACAGACTGATTGCAGGTATTTGTGGGTTTATAAAATTAAAATCTTTAAACTACACTACAGAAAATGACTTTAGTCGACGAAATTACCAAAAACAGGCTGATGAAAATGGTTTATAAAGTTAAAAACTTTAAACTACACTGCTAGAAAAAAAAACTTTAGCTGACGAAATAACCAAAAACAGGCCGACAAAAAGGGTTTATAACGAAATAAATAAATAAAATAACTATAGCTGACGAATTTTATTAAAATTTGTCTGCTAAAGTTAAATAAATAAATAAATAAAAAATAAAAATAATATCTATAGCCGACGAAATTTTATTAAAATTCGACGGTTAAGGTCCAAAAATTCATTGGTTAAAGTCCAGACTTTAAGCGACGAAATTTTTTTTGTCGGTTAAATAAATGATTTTAACTGACAATAAACAGTAATTTCATCTGTTAAAGTCTTAACCGACGGTTATTTTTTAACATGTTAACCGACGGAATTTTAGACTTAACGGACGAAAAATTTCGATGAGCTAAAATACTGATCCTCCCAGTGGTAGCGGCAGTCTCATCACGTGGTAATATACGAATATTAGTTAGGTTCCTGCTAGTCACGGTCGGTTCATAATAGTTCTGGATTGGCGAGCCGCTTCCCAGACTTAAATTTCCAAAACAACTGTATTATAACTTGTTTGATAGCGCCAGCAAAGTCAATTAAGTTTTAATTATCCTCCTTCAAACCTTTAATATTCCAAAACTACTAATCTTGAATTAGAAAATTAAGGGACACAGTTTCTATTAATCTTTAATATTCCAAAACTACTAATCTTGAATTAGTATCCTACTCTGAAGCTTGTGATTCCACATCAGACCCTTCCCCTGTTTCCAACTTCATCCTCATCCTCTCATCAATTTCTCTACCCACCATGAAACCAATCATCACTCCTCTCTACCTCTCCTTCCTAATCACTCTCTTCCTCACCGGTCAGTCCCAACCCTACGCTCCGGTCGACAATATCACCCTTGCCTGCGGCAACTCCGGTCAACCGACCTCCAATGATCTGCTCAGAACTTGGACCGGAGATGTCAATTCCAAGTTCACCCCAACAGGTAACGCATCCGAAACCGTAAACGCACCTCGGTCTTCCACAGCCAGCCAAGTCCCTTACACCAAAGCTCGTCTCTCTTTCTCTGAATTCACTTACACTATTCCCCTCTCTCCCGGCCAAAAGTTCATCCGCTTACATTTCAACCCCGACACATACAGCCAACTCTTCCAACGCTCCAACTCCCTCTTCTCCGTCACCGCCGCCGGCTTCACTCTCCTCAAAGATTTCAACGCCTCCGTGACCGCCGACGCTTACGGCGGACCCCCGCTGGTCAAAGAGTTCTGTCTAAACATCGAGACAGGGCAGAGACTCAACATCACCTTCACCCCAAGCAACAAAGATGCTTACGCTTTCATCAATGGAATCGAAGTTGTGTCCATGCCTACCGGTTTTTACTTTACTTCCTCACCTAATTTCATTGACACCGCCGAAAGTGATTCATATCCGATCGTGAACAGCACAGCTCTGGAGATGGTGTATCGAATCAACGTTGGCGGAGGCCCCATTGCCCCGGATGAAGACACCGGAATGTACCGGAATTGGGACTCCACCGACTTTACTTACTTGGATGATCTAAGTAAAAAGTTTAGCGTGCCACCACAGAACAATACAATCGAGCTCAACTTCGTCACAATTCCAGAGTACTCTGCTCCGAAACCAGTTTACAGAACAGGTCGGTCAATGGGGATGAACACAACCATCAACAAGAGGTATAACCTCACTTGGATATTTCCTTTGGATCCCAAGTTTTATTACCTGGTGAGACTCCATTTCTGTGAGTTTGAATCTGATATTACCAAGTATGGAGATCGATCGTTTCAAATCTTCATGGCCAATCAAACCGCAGAAGTACTCGCAGATGTTATCGAATGGAGTAAAGCTAATGGGAATCCAGTTTACAGAGACTACGTTGTCGGCATGTTCATGCCTCCGGTCGGAAGCGAGAAGAAGGTTAACCTCTTTCTAGTATTCGCAGCGCTACAGAGAGACTCGTATACTTCTTACAACGATGGCATCTTGAACGGACTAGAAATCTTCAAGCTCAGTGACTCAACCGGAAACCTTGCCGGACCTAACCCCGATCCAATAAATGCAGTGAACGCACCAAAGGTGCCACCAAAGAGTCCTAGTAAGAAAAAGTCTATTCCTATGGCAGCTATAATTGCAGGTGTAGCTTCCGGGCTACTTGTGCTATCTGTTCTCGGATTCTTTATTTTCCGGCGAGGGAGAAAAGTCAAAGATTCTGGCAGAAGCCAAGCGAAGTGTGGTGTCATTTCGTTTTCAAGGACCACCGAGTCCACCAAGTCCACCAAGTCCTCCTACGGCTCATCTCTGCCGTCCGAGCTGTGTCACCATTTCTCATTGGCGGAGATCAGAGCCGCCACAAATAATTTTGATGCTTCCAACATTATTGGCCTTGGCGGGTTTGGTAACGTGTACAAAGGTACCATCAACGACGGTTCCACCCCCGTTGCGATCAAACGGCTCAAATCCGAGTCGTCACAAGGAGCTCTAGAGTTCAAGACCGAGATCGACTTGCTCTCCCAACTCCGTCACCTCCATCTTGTGTCTTTAATCGGTTATTGTGACGACGACGGAGAGATGATTTTGGTGTATGACTACATGGAAAATGGGACGTTACGTGATCATTTGTACAACACCAAAAATATTCCACCTCTTACATGGGAGCAAAGGCTTCAAGCCTGCATTGGCGCGGCGCGTGGGTTGCACTACCTTCACACCGGTGCTAAGTGCATGATCATCCACCGTGACGTGAAGAGTACCAACATTTTGTTGGACGATAAATGGGTGGCGAAGGTGTCGGATTTCGGGTTGTCGAAAATGGGACCGACAACAATGTCCAAGACTCACATTAGCACTGTGGTTAAGGGAAGTTTTGGATATCTCGACCCGGAGTACTACCGGAGGCAACAGTTAACCGAGAAGTCTGATGTATATTCATTGGGAGTAGTATTGTGTGAAGTGTTGTGTGCTAGGCCGGCTTTGATACGTATGAAGGAGAAGAAGCAAATGAACCTAGCTGCATGGTTTAAGACCTGTTATGGAAATGGGACGCTAGACCAAATCATTGATCCGAATTTGAAGGGTAAGATTGTGAATGTGTGCTTGAACAAGTTTGTTGAGATTGCAATTAGTTGTATGCATGATAATGGGAATGAACGACCGTCGATGAATGATGTTGTATGGGCGCTTGAGTTTGCATTGAAGCTTCAACAGACTGCAGAGGGTTCGGAGTTGGATCTCAATGCCGGAAAGAAGAGTGAAGATGAGGCTCCATTGGTGAATGATAGTGATGAAGGATTTAGTGGCATTTGGGCAGACTCGTTAAGTTCTAAGAATAGCAGGGTGACCAAGACTAGTAGTAGTGACCAAAATTCTACAACCAGTGAATCCATTAAAGGGTTGTCAGGGACAGTCTTTTCTGAAATCTATGATCCAAACGGAAGATGATTTCATTGATTTGATCATAACTGAGCTATGAGCGAGACTGTTTATGTACTTGGTGTATTTGTGTTCAATAATCTCTACTGTACGTGTAGTTTGCTTCAGTTTCAAGCGAGTAGTCTGATGATCGATGTAACTTTGAACAAGGATATAAATATCATTTGCTCTTATATTTTGTGCGTCACCTATATCAGAAGTTTAGAACGCTAGTTCCTCGTTTTATTCAAGGAATTCTTCCAATTACAGCAAGTAATATGCTGAATTATGTTACACAGTGTCAGTTGTTCTTGGATCTCAATGATGTCGTTTTGAGTACTTGGCTTTATGCTTTTATAGAACTATGTTGATTGAGTTTGAGACTGAAATTGAGATGCTCTCCCAACTCCGCCATCGCCATTTGGTTTCACTCATTGGATATTGTAGTGATATAGGAGAGATGATCTTAGTGTATGATTACATGGCACAAGGGACCCTCCGTGCCCATCTCTACCACACTAATAACCCAACTCTTCCCCTGGATCAACGGCTTCAGATTTGATTGCAGTACCTTCACAGTGGTGTGAAGGGCACCGTCATTCACCGGGATGTGAAGAAGAGCACAAACATCTTGCTGGATGACAAATGGGTAGCCAAGGTTAAGGATTTCGGGCTGTCCAAAGGTACAACATGAAAGAGTTTAGAGATGTAAACGAACTCAAACACTCACAAACTAAAATGCAGAAATCTTATATTATTGAATGGGAGGTCATAAGCTATATATAGCCTACAACTTGCAACTGAAAAGCTGAAAACAAGCTAACAAACTTAAGCCACAAACGGCTAATCAAGAAACATTCAAAAACAATTAAACCCTGCAGACTAGGGTGTCTTCAACAGAAACCAGAAAGCTGAGGCTGAAGACTCGGACAAACTGCTGGACTTCTTCATCCTTTCATTCTCTCCCTTAAGCTAAACACAGTGAAACTTGTTTTAGCTTACCTCACTGACTCTGCACATTCCCAACATCTCTTTGAATTTGACAAAAGCATCGGACTTAAGTGGTTTGGTCATAATGTCTGCAACTTGATCAGTGCTACCACAATGCAGCAAGGCTATAGTTCCTTCTTTAGCTAACTCTCTGAGAAAATGAAACTTTACCCTAATGTGTCTGCTTCGTCCATACAGAACTGGATTTTTAGAGAGCTTGATAGTTGAGGTGTTGTCACACATAATGTTAGTGCATTTCTCGACCTCATGTTTGAGCTGCTTCAAAATGCCTTTCAACCAAACAGCTTGACAAGCACTGGTTGCAGCTGCGACATACTCTGCTTCCGTGGTTGACAATGTAACTATGGGCTGCTTCTTTGAGCTCCAAGAAATTGCTCCTGAACTGAGCATAAACACATAACCACTTGTACTTTTACTGTCTTCAACATCTCCAGCATAGTCACTGTCTGTGAAACCCATGAAATTTCCAACAACTGCATGCTTGTAGAGAAATCCAAAGTCTGTGGTGCCCTTCAAATATCGCAGAGCCCTCTTGGCTGCTTGTAAGTGCAGCTCTGTTGGACCAGCCATGAATCTACTCAGTAAACTTGTAATAAACATCAAGTCTGGTCTAGTGGAAGTCAAGTAGAACAGACTGCCTACAAGCTGCTTGAAATGTGTTGCATCAACTGTACAACCAAGTCTGTCTTTTTCTAACTTCGTTCCTGGAACAATAGGAGTACCAACCATTTTGCTTTCTAACATTCCAAATCTGTTTAGTATTTCCACAGCATATCTCTTTTGATGGATGAAAATTCCTTCTTTCATTTGTATCACTTCAATCCCCAGAAAATAACTCATGTTCCCCATGTCAGTCATATTAAATTCTTTCATCATCGACCTCTTAAACTCAAGCAGCAAATTTGTACTATCACCAGTAAAGATCAAATCATCTACATAAACACTTACAATGATAATATGTCCTTTACTGCTCTCCTTTGTGAATAGGGTTTGCTCAGTTATGCATCTTTGAAATCCTTCTTTGACGAAGTAAGCTTCAATGCGACTGAACCAAGCTCTGGGAGCTTGTTTTAATCCATACAGTGCTTTGTGTAGTTTGAGGACCATATGCTCCTTTCCTTTCTTCTCGTATCCCTTCGGTTGATCCACATACACTTCTTCACTGAGTTCTCCATTCAAGAAAGCAGACTTGACATCAAGTTGATAGATTTTCCAACCCTTGTGTGCTGCAACAGCTATGATGCTCCTTACTGTGTCCAGCCTTGCTACTGGTGCGAATACTTCTGAGTAATCAACTCCTTCCTTTTGTGTGTATCCCTTTGCTACCAATCGAGCTTTGTATTTGATCACCCTCCCAAGCTCATCTCGCTTAGTTTTGTATATCCATTTGACTCCAATTTTCCTAGCTCCACTAGGTAAACTCGTTAGAGACCAGGTGTTATTCTTCTCAATGGACATAATCTCATTATTCATGGCTTCCCTCCATTTCTTCTCCCTTACAGCATCTTCAAACAACACTGGATCTTCAACATCACCAATCACCATATAAGCAGTTTCTTCATCATGCTCTTCATCACTCAATCCTTCTCCACTTACATAGTCTCCCATCCAGGTAGGTGTCCTCCTCTCCCTTACTTCAATTATTCTACTATTGTCTGCTGCAACATTCCTAGCACTACTAGGAATTCCTTCTTCATTCCTAACTCCACTATTTTCACTTTCTCCTTCATTTCCTTCATTATCGAACTCCATATCTACCCCTTCATGCTCATCTCTATGCTCCTCGTCCTCACTATCATCACTGATGTCATCATCTCCCCATAGTAATTCTGCTTCTATTTGATCCTTATAGTTAGAATCCCACTCCCACATCTTTTCCTCCTCAAATACAACATCTTTACTCACCACAACTTTCTTATTTTTTGGATCAAACAGCCTATACCCCTTTGATTCTTCACTGACACCCAACAAAATGCAAGGAAAACTTTTATCATCAAGTTTCCCTCTTTTTGCTTCTGGAATGTGCACATGAGCAATGCTGCCCCAAATTCGAAAGTGATCAACTGAGGGTTTTATTCCACTCCAAGCCTCTTGTGGGGTGATGTTCTTTACTGCCAAGGTGGGACAGCGATTCAAGACATAAAAGGTCCAATTCACAGCTTCAGGCCAAAAAGATTTGGGAATTTTCTTAGCAGTGAACATGCATCGTACCATGTTCATTACTGTCCTGTTCTTACGTTCTGCAACTCCGTTTTGTTGTGGTGTGTAGGCTGTGGTGAGTTGTCTTTTGATTCCTTCCTTATCACAGAAAGCTTTAAACTGTAGTGAAGTGAACTCTCCTCCCCTATCTGTCCGAAAACACTTGATGGACACTTCTGCTTCCTTCTCCACCATTTTCTTGAAAAGTTTGAAATTTTCCAATGCTTCTGACTTTTTAGATAACAAATAGGACCAAGCTTTTCGACTGAAATCATCAATGAAACATAGGACATACCTTTTCCCACTATTTGAAATTGGTTCTATTGTACCATATATGTCTGCATGTACTAGTTCCAGCACCTTGCTTGCAGGCCACTTACTCTTCTTTGGAATTGCATTGCGATGTTGTTTACCTGTGTAGCAATCGGTGCAGATGATGCTGGAATTCTCCAAATGTGGTAGTCCTCGTACCATATTCTTGGACTGCAAAGTCTTCAGTCCCTTGTAGCTCAAGTGTCCATATCTCTGATGCCAGAGATAAGTGAGATCAGATGTGGTATGTAAGCATTCTTGACCATTGGAGGCTGTGGAGTTAGATCTTTTATTCAAAAGGATAAACATCCGATTTGCATTCATGGTTGTGTGCACCACCAGACCTCTCCTGGGATGATAGATATTGCATACACCATTATGTATAAGGATGGCAAGCCCTTTCTCTTACAACTATCCTACACTCAACAAATTGTTTCGAAGCTCTGGAACATAGTAAACATCTTGAACATGAAAGCTAATACCATTAAATACCAGTTTGACATTTCCTTTTCCAGCTACATCCATTCTTGAATTGTTACCACACTTCACAGAATGTTTCCCGCCATCAACCATATTCAAAAACATACCTCTATCACCACACATGTGATTTGAGCAGCCTGAGTCCAAGAACCAAGCATCACTTCGTTTGCAGTCATTTTCTTCCACGTATGTCATTAAGAGTAGTTCTTCTTCCTCTTCTAGCTCTGCATAGTTGGCTTGTTTGTTCCATTTAGGACATTCGTATTGAAAATGCCCTAAATTATGGCATTTATAGCACTCCACTGTGGATTTTGAGAAAGGTTGACGCCCTCTTCCTCTACCACGTTAGACTCCTCTACCCCTACCTCTGCTGCTTTCTACTTTGAGAGCTTGATCACCATCTTCTCTCTCATATTTCTTGAACTTTTGCTCATGGATCATCAGAGAGCTTTGGAGTTCATCGACTGTCATCGAGTCTGTGTCCTTCGACTCCTCTATAGACACAACCACATAGGTGAATTTGTCTGTTAGAGTTCGAAGAACTTTTTGCACAATTTGTGCATCAACCATTGTATCTCCGTTGCTTCTCATCTGGTTTGCAACCACCATCACCCTTGCAAAGTATTCCATGATCGTCTCACTTTCTCTCATGGATAGCACTTCAAAATCTCTCCTGAGAGTGTTAAGGAGATGTTTCTTTACACGATCGTTCCCTCCAAATTTTCTTTTCAAAGAATCCCACACAATCTTGGATGTGCGTCTGTCCAAGACTTGTTCGAAAACTACTCGATCAATAGCTCTGAAAAGATAGTGTTTCACCTTGTGATCCTTCATCCTTGCATTCTGCAACTGCTCTTGTTGCGCATCTGTTAGCATTGTTCCCTGCGGTGGTTCATCAAAACCGTTCTCAAGCAGGCTCCACAAACCTTTTGCACGTACGAGATTCTCCATCAGCTCGCTCCAATGATCATAATGGAGTCCATCAAAGTGAGGGATCTTTGCAGACAGTTTCTCTTCACTCATCTTTCGTGTTTCTTTTGTTAGATCCACAAGTAAAACCCCATTTATGGAAAAGCAAGTGGACCGATGCCTGCGGTCAAAGATGGTCAGAGGACGCTTACAGAGTCAAATGCGCTCGCGAGGAGCACAATAGTGAAGCAGCGCTCGCAGGGGGAGACAGTTTGCTTGCCAAAGGAAACACGCTCGCGGAAGGGGTGTGTGTTAGCAAAATACGTTCGCGGGTGGAAAAGCGTTCGCGAGAGTGTTATAAGAAACGAAGCACGTGGTTACAAGATGTTAAGTTACCAACAGAATAGTGTTGGGCTTATAGGATTGGGCTTTAAGAGTTTGTCTTGCACTACAAGAAGGATTCTTAACCCTAGCAGTATGGTGCCATGCCTTGATTCGCAAGTAAATATCTACCCTAGTATTCACTATATAAAGGGGTTGAGATACAAGAGAAAAGAAGAACGACATCTATCAACAAACAGACAACAACTTCGCCACGCGAAAGTCTTCAAGCCTCTCCGGAGCAACCAAGCCTGATCCGTCAGCAACCGTAGTCTGATCCGTCAGCTGCACAAGGGACTTAATCCGTTAAGTCTGACAGGTTTCAATCCGTTGAAATCTCTTTACTCCCCTGTTCAATCCGTTGAGCAGTTTTACTCCCGCAACCAGTTATGGAGAATCCGTTCGCCAGTCCATATCCTGCATATCTTGATACCCGCTGCTTAGTTTCATTGCATACTAAGTAAGATTCGGCCATCCGCAAAGGTTGGAGAAAAATCCTAAAGGGACTTTTCCGTTGTAGGTCTGAAGAGAGAACCTAGCACAGAGGAAGAAGATCGGCGTCTGTCACGGTCGCTGTGAGAAGAAGTCAGAAGAGGGACGCGAGCAGCATCCAACTTCAAGGTTGTACCTGACCCAAAGGTACTGGCACGCCTAGCACAAGTTTACAAGCTGGTTGTTTGAAGGACTGCAAATTCTACACCAAACATCTGGCACGCCCAGTGGGACAGTGTCAAGATTACAGGCTTCGGCGAGTATCAAAAGGAATATCCTTCGCGTTCCAAACCGGAACACGTAATCGCAAAGCCGCACAACTCGGCTTATTGTAGGAAGCTATCTACAGAACAAGCCATTAGCAAGTTTGGTGCCATGACTAAAGAAGGTCAGTCACAAAACCTTGCTGAGAAAGTAGGAGCATTGAGCTCATCATTGGATAACCTGACAAAAGGTTTCCAGGAGGTCCGCGATCGAGCCCGACAGCAGGACAAAAAGGCCGAGATTCAGGACCTAAGGTATACAGACCTAGCAACTAAGATGAACGAAAATCAGCAAGCGCTGAACAAGAGGATGGATATGTTCATGGAGACTTTAAATGCCATGAGAACGGAACAGCTTATCCACCAACATCCTCCAGAAGGAGAGTTGCTAGAAGAGGTAGATCACCAGGTGGATAGAAGAACCGTGCACCGAGAGGGATTTGGCCCACTTCGTGTGGGTGATGACCAATTAGCGGTGCACAATAATCAGAACCCTGGAGGAGCTAGAGGACGACAGAGAGCTCCAAGGCAACAACCACGTCGTTCGCCTACACCTATTCAGAGGAGACCTCAGCTGGACTGGGATGCAGTCCAGAATATGATACAGGAAGCAATAAGGGCAACTCCCATTGTTGCTGCTATAAACACTGCGTACGCGCATCCGTATCCGGAATGGGTGGCTGAGAGCCTATGGCCAGAACATTATCGACAGATAAGATTCACTTCATTCTCAGGAGAAGGGTCTGAAGACGCAGCCACCCATATCGCAAGATTCACAGGCGAGTGTGGACCATATGGTGCGGACACTGTTTTTAAGTTACGTACGTTCGGGGCTTCATTGTCAGGGTCAGCACTGACATGGTATACCAAGTTGATACCAAGATCAGTTCCTGACTGAAACACAATGGAAACCATGTTTAGAACCACATTTGGAACTGTGGAGCCAGAGGTTGATTTATCTTCTTTAACTGCAATGTATCAACAACTTATGGAGTCATCAGTGGAGTTCCTTAAAAGGTTCAAAGTACAGCAGGCCAAGTGCAAGACTCCAATCCCAGAGCCTGACTTGATCAAAATTGCAATCCGGAGGTTGGTGAAGAGGCAGAGAGCAAAGCACCACGATGGAGTGTTCTCTAGCATGGCTGACCTAATGAACAGGGTTGGCAGTTACCAGTACTTCCTGAATGAGCTAGACGAGGAAGCCAACAATTCCAGGAACAATTTGGCTCTCATCCCAGGAACGCTGAGACCCAGAATGCCCCCAGCCAGACATAAGACAGTAGGGGCGATATATTCCCACATGGATCCTTACTACTCGGCGCCACAAGCTATGCCCTATGCGGACCCATACATGATGGGATATGAGGAAGAAGTGGCAGCAGTAGAGTTGGCAGGGAGGCAGCCTATCAAGTCCCAGGTGTTAAAGATGTCCAAGGAGCCAGTAAAGATTTCGTTCGCTGCTTTTGCCAAGCCGGAGTACGAATCTTATACGTATAATGCACACAAGGCGCCGGAGATTCTGGAGGATTTGACAGCATTGGGGAAAGTGAGGAATGACTTTGGACCTCCCCCTACCCAGGAGCAGCTCAAGGGAAAGAAGTACTGCAGGTTCCATAATCTTTGGAATCATAATACATCAGAGTGCATTCGCTTGAAGGACACTATCCAGACTTGGATCAACGAGGAAAAACTCGGAGCGAATGAAGAAAAGACTGCAGCTTGGGTGGACATCGATCCGTTTCCCACAATCAATATGGTTGACTTAGTGCCGTGTGAGGGGAAGAAGGAGAAGCCACTGCCAGCAAGGCCAAAGTTCAAAGAGTACACCTACGATGCTAGTAGGGCTTATGTTATTCTGGACAAGCTAATCGCAGCCAACGAGGTGGCCATTCCATGGGGAGTCTACCCCCCAGAAGAAGCAATAGCTGGTAAGACCTATTGCAAATATCATAATCTATGGACTCACAAGACTTCTCAGTGCATGCAGCTCAAAGACCAAATACAACAGTGGGTCAATGAGGGGTCAATTACCTTTTGTGATCCAGCAGTAGCAGATATTGCGGTAGTCGACCTGATGCAGGGTGGTAGAAAGCTGACTCTTGACCCGAGTTCTGGTAATGAAGAAGTTGTTAAGCAGAAAGAGTCAGGAGAAGGTGCATCAGCGGTCATGTTGTGTGCCAGGTGCAAAACTGAGTGCGGCATTGTTAAAGAGCCACAACAGAAGCAGAGGAGTGCTGTTATTACACCCCCCGAAGCGTATCAGCCGTATAGTCCAAAGCGGGTGAGAAGATCAGCAAGTCCTAGCTAGAGGGATTCTAACCTCTACCTTCGGTTACGCCGGGCGAGAATGGAGGGGAAGAAGCCAATGGTCAGTCCACAGGACGTAGTGACCAAACCTTACATACCTCCAGCTTCCCGGAATATACTCAAGGACAACGTCTGGATGGTCAGAGAAAGAGGAAAAGTGGTAGAGGCTACGCCTACTCAGACTAGGAATGTGCAGCGAAGGTATGGCAAGACCAAGAGGCTTTTGGAAGCGTTGGATAAAGGTCTGGTCAGCCCAGACCAAATCAGAGAGACTCTAGAACAGCTAAGGCGAAAGCCGGATTTATTGTCAGCTAGACCTTATTGTCCTGTCAGAAACGTTCGCGATATCCCCGAAACTCCTACCACAAAGCGTAGTGGACAGAAGAGAGCCTCACGAGAAGAAAATAGCGGCGAACGAAAGTCTGTATGGTCAAGGGTTGGCGTCGACAAAAGTCAACACACGCGGGGATCAGTCTGGTCGCGTGTAGGCCAAAAGGTGGTGGGTAAAACATCTACTTCCACCTTTAATAAGACACCTGAGACGTCTCCAGCAAAAAGGGTTAGGATCTCATAAGGTCCTAAGAGCGAAAACAAGAGGGAGATGCTGAAAACGAGGTTGGAGTGGAGACCAAAAACGGTTCTGCATCAAGAACAAGGGTCTCGAGAAAAAAGTAAAGCTGAACCTATAACTGAGGTTGTACAGCAGGAACATGCTCTAGAGGTTTCATTGGTAGAGCAGATGGTTGAAGCGTTTGCTCGTACAGAAGAGGAATCAGAGGTTGGTGCACTCCGCGTTACGGAAGACGAGAGGGATGAAGACGAAGGAGAAATCAGGAGTATGGATGAAAGTTTGTCATGTAGCATGCTTTACGTAGAAGACGAGCATGGTGAGATGATCACAGACCAATCTGAATCCGCTCAGGTTTACGTGACAACGGGAGTTGCGATACCAGCCATAGAGACAAACACTTATTGTAATATGGTGTATGTCTTGCCTTCTATGTACGCATTGGATGAGCCAATTTCGTCTGAAGTTTTCCTCAACATGTCAGAAGGTGAAACTGGAGCGGAGTCATCTGTTCGCGGAGAGGAGCTTGCCGCGAGTGAAGATAAAGAAGACATGGGCTCTGAGTTACGAAAGAAATATGTTTTGTTCTCCAAGCCCACCTTCGCCATGAGGCAACATTTACGACCATTATACGTGTCTGCTGACATGATGGACAAAAGGGTCAGTAAGATATTGGTGGATACAGGGGCTGCCGTAAGTGTGCTCACCGTGCAGACTATGAATTACCTTCAGATCCCAAAAGAGAAGATTTTAGATAGTAAGATGAAGGTAAAAAGTTTCGCTGGTAACATAGCCCAAACGCTAGGAGTGGTGATACTGAAAATTAGGGTTGGTCCATCAGAGATGTATCAGACTTTCTTCGTGGCTGAATGCACAGCTCCTTATACTATGATTCTGGGCAGAGATTGGCTTCATCAAGCTGGTTGTGTTCCATCTTCTCTCCATCAAGAGCTTGCTATCTGGAACCCAGAGACTGACGAGTCTGAAATAATCAAGGCCGATCCTAGACCATTCTCAGTAGCAGCTTGCTTTGTTGATGCAAGTTATTACAGTGAAGATATGAGGCCTTTGAAAATCAGTGGTGTTACAAAGAAAGGACATCCATATGGGGTGACCTCCACTGAACTTACACAATGGGGATTGGCGCAGCTCCAAGCAGACGTCAGTAGACCAATCTCCATGGTTTTAACCCAAAACAATCGATGAAACCACAATTCAGCAAGGAGGAACTGGAAGCCTACGCTTCCCTGCACCAGAGATTATCTATTTTTAGGCAGGAGCAAGAGGCTTACCAACAGGTAGCAGCAGTAGAGTGCGTTAACGATGATGTTTTGGAATATGATGAAGAGGAGGAGGAGATTATCCAACCAGCGCCGGCAGCCTTGGATGATACTCCACCTAAGGTCAAGGATCCAGTAGAGAAAGTCAACCTAGGGACCCTAGAGGAACCAGTGGAGGTGGGCATAAGTATGTATTTGGAACCTGAACAAAAACAGAAGCTCATTGAGCAACTACACGAATACAAGGATTGCTTCGCGGAGAAATACGAAGACGTGCCTGGATTAGCACCAGAGTTAGTTTGTCACAAACTACCAATCATGGACGGTTATAGGCCAGTCAGGCAAAAACCTAGGCGAATGCATGCCGATACAGCGGCTTCGGTAAAGGAAGAGGTGGAAAAGATGCTCAAGTCTGGGATTATTCGACCTGCCAAGTACACCAAATGGTTATCTAACATAGTGCCAGTCAGAAAGAAGAATGGTAAGATGAGGGTGTGCGTGGATTACAGAAATTTGAATACAGCCACACCTAAGGACGTGTATCCTATGCCAATAGCGGACATGTTAGTTGATGCAGTAGCAGGGCATGAGTTGTTGTCATTCATGGATGGAACCGCAGGATATCACCAGATTCCTGTGGAGGAAGAAGACAAGCACAAGACGGCTTTTAGATGTCCAGGCTTTACAGGAGCATTCGAATACCAAGTCATGCCTTTTGGGCTTAAGAATGCTGGCGCCACATATCAGAGGGCGATGAACCTTATCTTCCATGACATACTGGGGAAGATACTGGAGGTTTACATTGACGATGTGGTAGTAAAGTCCAAGAACAAATCAGACCACGTAGAGGATCTGAGAAAGGTCTTCATAAGAATGCGAAAACACAAGCTCAGGATGAATCCAGCTAAGTGTGTTTTTGGGGTTCAGTCAGGCGATTTCCTAGGATTTGTGGTTCATCAGCGTGGTATCGAGATTCCAGCGGACAAAGTTAAGTCGGTAATAGAAGCTCCAGCTCCAACTAACAAGAAGGAATTGCAGCAGTTATTGGGTAAGATTAACTTCTTGCGCAGGTTCATCTCGAATTCAGCAGGAAAGATTCAACCTTTTACATCGCTGTTAAAGTTGAAGGCAGATACAGAATTTCGGTGGGAAGCAAGTCACCAGGAGGCGTTCGACAGGATAAAGCAGTACCTAATCTCACCGCCAGTTTTGATGCCTCCACGGCCTGGTCACCCTTTGAAGCTCTACATTTCAGCATGTGAAACGTCCATTGCTGCGCTTTTAGCACAAGATGAGCGCCAAGATAACGATAAAGTGGTTGAGCATGCTGTGTATTACCTTAGTAGGACGTTGATAGATGCAGAAACCAGATATAGTGACATGGAACGGTTGTGCCTCGCATTGTATTTTACTGGTTGCAAGTTACGTCATTATATGTTATCTTTTACAACCGTGGTGGTGGCACAAACAGACTTGGTAAAATATATGCTGACTCGACCTATTCTCATGGGTCGTATTGGCAAGTGGGTGTTAGCATTGTCGGAATTCTCGCTACAATATACACCTCTGAAGGCACAAACCGGACAGGCGGTTTCAGATTTCTTGCTTCATCATCCAGTGGAACAGGACTTACAGTACAGAGAGTTAGATGTAGTAGCCATTTTACTGCAGCCCTGGGAGTTATACTTTGATGGAAGCAGCACTGAGAGTTTGTCTGGTGCTGGGATATCTCTGGTAAGTCCTCTGGGGGTTCGTCATGCTTATTCTTTCCAGCTGGAGTGGAAATGTACCAACAATCAGGCTGAATACGAGGCACTCATAATCGGATTGAAAATGTTGCTCGCAATGGGGGCAACAGTGGTAAGTGTGTTCGGCGACTCTTTGTTGGTGATCAATCAGCTTAAGGGATTATATAGGTGTACAACCTTCACTTTGGTTCCATTTTGGGAAAGGGCTACAGAGCTACTGAAGCAATTCAGTGATGTCACTTTAGATTATATCCCAAGGGCACACAACTTTGCAGCGAATGAGTTGACACAAATCGCCACTGGCATAACATTGACTGATGGAGTCTGCGAGCGGATTTTGAAGGTTGAAAGGAGAACGTTACCTTCTTTCATGGCTCGTAGGGTCGACGCAGATGAATGGTATGTTGCTACAGTAGAAGCTATCTATACAGATTGGCGTCAGCCACTCATTGATTACTTGGATAATCCATCCGCTCCAGTGGATAGACAAGTCAGATACTTTGCCACTAACTATGTGCTAAGAGGTGGCGAACTCCTACGCAGAGGGGAGGATGGAGTCGATCTTAGGTGTATCTTTGGAAAAGAAGCCAAGCGAGTGATGAGAGAGGTACATTTAGGAGTTTGTGGTTCACATCAGGCTGGACCAAAGATAAGGTGGCTTATCCGTCGTTATGGTTACTTTTGGCCTTCGATCTTAAAAGACTGCATTACATTTGCTCAAGGATGTCAGGAGTGTCAAGCGCATGGACCAGTGCAGCATGTTCCAGATGTGCCCATGCAACCCATTATTAAACCATGGCCAGCAAGAGGATGGGCGTTGGATTTCATAGGAATTATTCATCCAGCTTCGTCTCAACAGCATAAATTCATCTTGTTGGCAACAGATTATTTCACAAAGTGGGTGGAGGCTGTACCCTTAAAGGATGCATCTGCTCGTACAGTTTGCAGCTTCATCTTCAGCAACATCATTAGCAGGTATGGCATTCCAGAGTGTTTAGTAGCAGACAGGGGGCAGCGTTCCTAGCCAAAGAAACTGAAGACTTCATTGCTGACTATGGGATTAAGTTTCTACATTCCACACCATATTACGCTCAGGCGAATGGACAGGCTGAGGCTAGCAACAAAGTCATAATCAATATCTTGCGAAAGATGTTGATTGATAATCCTAGAGATTGGCATAATGAGCTTGATCATACTCTGTGGGCGTATCGAACATCTAAGCGGTCACCTACAGGAACCACACCCTATGCCTTGATGTTTGGACATGATGCAGTTTTACCTATGGAGATAAGTGTCAATTCTTTAAGGGTTCGCGAGCAACATCAGTTAGTAAGGGAGGATTATGTTCAAGCCATGTTTCAAGAGCATGAACAGCTGGATACTACTCGTTTGGAAGCCTTAGATCATATAATGGTTGAGAAGCAACGGGTCGCTCGCGCGTATGATGCCAGGACACGTGGCAGGAGTTTTGGGGTTGGCGACTTAGTTTGGAAAGCAGTACTTCCCTTTGGCGAGCATGTTCGCGGCAGGGGAAAGTGGTCTCCCACGTGGCAGGGACCTTTTGTGATTGACCAGATTGTGGGTAAAGGTGCTTACTATTTGCGAGATTTGGATGGAGAAGTCCATAATAACCCTATTAATGGGAGGCATCTGAAACAGTATTTTCCAAGTGTTTGGGCTTCTGACGATCCTCCGCTTCCACAAACCACAGAACAGCCTGTTTCCCAGGAAGGTGGGCAGGGTTTGGGGCCTTAGGGTTCGTTCGTTTGACTTATCCCAGTTGTTGTCAGTTTCATCCATGTTGCTCAACGCTTAACCTGTTCGAGGTTCCGTTTTTTGCGCACCTGATAAAACTGGGGGGCACACCATAGTTATACAGGAACCAATTAATGTGGTTTTTCAAAATTTTTGAAATTTTTGGGAAGAACAAGTTGTGTTTTTCTTTCAAACCCGGATTTATTTTTGAACCAACACCTGTGGTTTACACATTGAACATAAACAATTTGTGTTTATTGATTCACGCATACATTTCAACAAATACAGTGTTGAACAAGAACTGATTACAACAAATACAGTGTTGAACAAGAACAGAGCTGCTTGAAGTAAAATCTATTACAGCTCTTTTTATAAAGTCTCTCCTCAAAACTTTCAAAGTTTTGGTTTCATCCTCCACCTTGCGCGGCTAGCATGTTGAAAGTGAGCCGACGGTGGTGTAGTTGGAGCGACTTGAGCAGACCTGACACGAAAGAGGCTCGACGGAGGAATCCTGTCGGCACAGGAGCCTTCTTCGGTCCCATATCAGAAGTCAATCCCCTCACCAAGTGGAATTTGGTTCCAATGGTGCAGTTTGAAGATACTTCTGAGACAGGCGCATCAGATCTTATACCTGAGCGTAGCTTGTGGAGCCTACCCAGGATTTGAGGTTTGGTTGTGAAGCCTAAGGGATGGGAAGGCTGAAGAAAGAGGTCTGGAGGAACTGCTTTGAGACTTAAAGGAGAATCCATGTTCTTGGTTTTTTGAAGGTAATGGGAAGAGTTGGCTACTATTTATAGGCGAAATGCTAGGTTTTCACCATAGGGATTGGATGGTTTGCTGTTCGTTCATTGGTCAAGCATTTATCACGCGTGCTGGGTTAGTTGAACGCGGTAAATGCACAAGTTAATGGTGTAACGTTGCAGTTAAAGTATGGGACAGTTTCCGAGAGGTCAAAGATATGGAATTAATTTGAAAAGATCTTCTGCATTCAGAGTAATATTCGCGGGCAAAGATAATACAGAGGGTCAGTTAAATAAATTTACTGATGTGTTTGATATTAGCTAATGCAGTATCGAGGGTCTTTTGGATATTTTCTTCGCTGATCAAGGAATCTTCGATTCTGTCGTCCACTTGGTTAATCACTTGTTGAAGATTCTGGTAGGAATTCTTTTCTTGCTCCAAGACTATTAAGTTTTGTTGGGCTTCCTCTTCTGCAACTGCTAGCTGAGCCTCAATTTCAGCTTTTCATCGTTTAAGTTCAGCGATTCGATTAGGGAATAAATGAGTTGCGTTATGGACAAGTCTAGCAAGACTGCAAGCATTGTTTGCCCGTTCAGTTTGGAGTTTCTCAGCTTTTTGGTGATGTGGAAGGGCCTCCAATTGAGTTGCTTTGGCACGCTCAGACAAAGATGCAGCATCGGCTGTGAATTCCCATAGACGCCGCAATTTCTTCAAGAGCCTTTCGTCAGCTTGAACTCTCAGGATACGAATTGCGTCTTCAATTTGGCTTCTGGTGTTTGGTTGAAGGAAATCCTTGTGCTCCAGGCTTCGAAGGAATTCTTTAGCATCCAAAGTTGAGTGGTCTGCCTGGAAAGGGTCCAGCATTTGTTGAACTTTCTCTATAATGGAAGGCATAGCATGACCGGGCGAGAAGGTAACTGGGAGGTTCTCCGGAATCTGGCAAGTAAAGAAACAGTTAGTGTTTGTAAGGATACAAACAAAAGCCGTAGAATGAAGAAGAAATCTACCTTTGAGCTAGTTGGGAGCTCTGGTTGGAGCACTGGTTGAGTAATGTCACTCACGCTGTTGTCACTCGCGGCAGCAGTTTCGCTCGCGAGAGAGACTTCGTTCGCGGGAGGAAGGACCTGTGCGCGACTTTCGGTCGCGGGAGAATTTTCGCTCGCGAGAGGGATGTTCTTCGCGCAAGTATCAGCCACTATTCTCTGTGGCGAGCAGGAAATCATCTCGCAGGGGTTTGACTCGTTCGCAGCAACAGTTTGGAGAGGAACGAGCTTAGTACTTTCACTAAAGATTTCTCCCATCATAGTGTCCAGGACCGGAGAAGCAACTGTTGAGTCTGACTCGGAGGAGGAACTAACTTCAAATACGGGGATTGATCTCTGAAACGTCAGAAGTATAATTAAGCTCAAGTTTGCTGAGATATTTCCAATTGAGTGGATTATCGAAACAATACCTTTTGAGTTGCTTCAGCAGAAATCTCAGTGTCCAAATTGGTTAAAGGAGGAGCTGCCTCCTGGGCCACGACAGAGGTTGCTTCAGCCAGAACAGTTAGGTTTGGAGCACCAGAGACAGCAGGATTTTGACTGCATTCTTCGGGGGATCGCACGGCTTCAGGGCTAGGTTGCATAGGCTGATCCACCTATAAAGCAATTATATGATTAGTTGATTTGGTCATATAAACATACGAGTTTTTCAGATTAAATGAACCCATACTTGGGGTTGGGAAACGGTCTCTTCTGTAGGAAGACTTGGTTTGAGCCTCTTGAGAGGGCGACCTCCAATCTTGTTCGCACGTTTCTTGGTTTTTTGAGGACGCTGCAAGGAAGGAAGGTGGTCAGAAAAAGGTATACAAATCAGGAAGTTGATTATTACAGTTGAGGAGTTTTAAAATACCTGGGGGGGCAGGAAGTACTTCTGTTCGCACCTCAGGAACCAAGGAAGGTTCAGCGCTTTGGCGAGGGCCTTCGATAGCGAACACAGCCAAATCTTCAGCATGGCGGAAATGTTTCTGATATGGCTGGAAGATCTTTTTGAACACAGACAGATGGTTGGGGTTCCATCTACCTTCGTTGATTGAAGCCCACCACCTAGTGAACTCATCATTAGCAGCAAAGCTCAGACGTACTCCACCAAGGGGATAGGTGTTTACAGGCTGTATGATGTCCTTGAAGCGGGAGGAAATGGATTCAGGATCGGTTCCAGCATTATAAGTTTCTCGCCACGAAGTGAAATGGTTGCGGCTAGCCAATGGGGGATATGGAATTCTTTGGCACATTCCAAATTGCCTGGCGAAGAAGTTGGGAGCATAGATTTCTACTCCAGCTCTGCCTGGTAGTTTGAGGTCGCGGTTGGAGAGGAGGCGTAGGAAGAAAAAGAGCTGCAGAACGTTATGACGGTTACTAAAAATAAAACCTTCATTTACAAGTGAAGGGTATGTCCGTCTGCAAACAAGGGTAATAGAATCTGAAGGCAGGTTTTCCATACTATACAGGTAGTGGAAACAACGTGAATAACTAATGGCTGGAGGATGTGAGGCAGACACGATGGTTTGGCCTAAGACCTTATCTTTCAGAAAGCTGGTGATAGAAGAAGAACAGAAAATAGGAAAATAGGTTTGAAGCCACAAGTCTAAAATCAAAAGAGGACCACTAACAGATCTGTGTTTAAAAGGCTCTAAGGATAGGAAGTGTAACGCCTTGTATAACAATCCAGTGGCTAGCTCTAAGAGGTTGAGTGGGATACCATTGTAGAGCAGCTCAGCAGTTCTGGCCCAGGCGAAGGTGGGTTTATTGGTGGCGCTACATTCAACGTATTTGAGGAGCCAGAATTCCAGGAACGCTAGGCCACTTAAATCATCATCAGTACTCCCGTAGTGACTGACCCATGTGGTGTATGAGTTGGGGCGAGATTGATCGGCAAGGATTTGATGTTCCAAAGCAAGGTCGTTGAGAGGGCTTGGTGCGTTGGAGAATGGAAGCCCGGTAATTGTATACACATCCAGTAAAGTAATACCCATTGGGCCTGCGGGAAGATGGAAGGTGTTTGAAGAAGTGTCCCAGAAACAGATTGCTGCTGCCAGGGGAGCTCTGTTGCAGCCAGACTTCAGGGAGAAACAGAGGTCAATGGGGTCGGCGATTCCAACGGCTTGCCATCATTCGAAGTCTTTACTGCGGCGTTGTTGGTACCATTGGATCTCAGCGGCATTGGTGTTCGGCCATTGCCCAATTCTGGTCTGGGCGTTTGACTTCTGCCAGTCGACAAAGGAAGCTTCTTCCTCGCGAAAGACTAAAGGAGGAATTCGGGATGCATGCTGACGGTAAGGCAATTGAAATTGTTTAGGGAAGAGATCGACCCAAGGACCCAGGTCGCAGGAACTGTCAGGCTTAACTTTCAACCAAGAGCATTTTGGTCTTAGGGCGGGTCGGAAGTCAGCCATGGCTTGGACGAAGTCTATAGCTTCGTGTTCAGAAGGGGTTCTGGGTGAGGTTTTCACAGCAGAGAAAGTATGTTTGGGTGCCATTGATTTGAAAGTAGAAGCGGCGGCGGTTTGTCTCAGGAAGGTTTGAAAAGAGTTGCAGAGGGAAATGATGGTTGAGTGTTCTGAGGAGTTCGATAATGAAAAGACGTTTACTTTTGTTCAAATCGATGCCTGGGTATAACTCTTTTCGATTTTCGCAAACGGGCTTAACCTCAAGAGCTGGGGGGCAATGTTAGATCCACAAGTAAAAGCCCATTTATGGAAAAGCAAGTGGACCGATGCCTGCGGTCAAAGATGGTCAGAGGACGCTTAGAGAGTCAAATGCGCTCGCGAGGAGCACAGTAGTGAAGCAACGCTCGCAGGGGGAGACAGTTTGCTTGCCAAAGGAAACACGCTCGCGGAAGGGGTGTGTGTTAGCAAAATACGTTCGCGGGTGGAAAAGCGTTCGCGAGAGTGTTATAAGAAACGAAGCACGTGGTTACAAGATGTTAAGTTACTAACAGAATAGTGTTGGGCTTATAGGATTGGGCTTTAAGAGTTTGTCTTGCACTACAAGAAGGATTCTTAACCCTAGCAGTATGGTGCCATGCCTTGATTCGCAAGTAAATATCTACCCTAGTATTCACTATATAAAGGGGTTGAGATACAAGAGAAAAGAAGAACGACATCTATCAACAAACAGACAACAACTTCGCCACGCGAAAGTCTTCAAGCCTCTCCGGAGCAACCAAGCCTGATCCGTCAGCAACCGTAGTCTGATCCGTCAGCTGCACAAGGGACTTAATCCGTTAAGTCTGACAGGTTTCAATCCGTTGAAATCTCTTTACTCCCCTGTTCAATCCGTTGAGCAGTTTTACTCCCGCAACCAGTTTTGGAGAATACGTTCGCCAGTCCATATCCTGCATATCTTGATACCCGCTGCTTAGTTTCATTGCATACTAAGTAAGATTCGGCCATCCGCAAAGGTTGGAGAAAAATCCTAAAGGGACTTTTCCCTTGTAGGTCTGAAGAGAGAACCTAGCACAGAGGAAGAAGATCGGCGTCTGTCACGGTCGCTGTGAGAAGAAGTCAGAAGAGGGACGCGAGCAGTATCCAACTTCAAGGTTGTACCTGACCCAAAGGTACTGGCACGCCTAGCACAAGTTTACAAGCCGGTTGTTTGAAGGACTGCAAATTCTACACCAAACATCTTTCTTCTCTCTTTTCTTATCTAAGCTGCGGCTTAGCTCTCCGATCAGGCCCAGTGGGGCTCTGATACCAGTTTGAAAGAGTTTAGAGATGTAAACGAACTCAAACACTCACAAACTAAAATGCAGAAATCTTATATTATTGAATGGGAGATCATCGGCTATATATAGCCTACAACTTGCAACTGAAAAGCTGAAAACAAGCTAACAAACTTAAGCCACAAACGGCTAATCAAGAAACATTCAAAAACAATTAAACCCTGCAGACTAGGGTGTCTTCAACAGAAACCAGAAAGCTGAGGCTGAAGACTCGGACAAACTGCTGGACTTCTTCATCCTTTCACAACAAACATGTCCGAAACTCACATCAGCACGATTGTGAAAGGCAGTTTTGGGTATCTGGACCCAGAATACTACCAACGACAACGTCTAACTGAAAAGTCAGATGTCTACTCATTTGGTGTAGTTCTGTCACCTTTGTGCGAGGTATTGTGTGCAAGGGCAGCGGTGATACATACAGAAGAGCTGAAGCAAGCAAGCCTGGCTGAGTGGGCCAAGAGCTGTTATCAAAATGGAGAACTTGATCAAATCATTGATGCAAGTTTGAGAGGTAAGATTAAAGCCGAGTGCCTGAATAAGTTCACCGAGATAGCTATCAGTTGCGTGCATGAAAATGGAACAGAACGGCCCTCCATGACTGCTGTTGTTAGGGAGCTTGAACATGCATTGCAGCTTCATTAAAGTGCAGAAGAAAATAGCAAGTGCAATGAAAGGAATGTTGAAACTGAAACAAGCTGTAGTGAGCAAAACTGTGCCACCAACGATTCCATTAAATGTATATCTGCGACAATCTTCTCTGAGATAAACAACCCAAGTGGGAGATGATGAGCATCATTTCAAACAAATGAAAGCAATCTGGACAGAATCATGAACCGGTAAGTGTATTACATTACATAGCACAACTGGGTTGTAAGGAAAACCGATGAATGCAATAATACCTGCAGTCCAGTTTCAAATCACATTACACTTGATTCTATATGCTATAGTATTCCTAGTATTAGTTGTCATCAATGTACTATAGCTTATGAAGCATTTTTCTGTCGAATGCAACGGGAAGAGGTCGCCCATGATATAAGAAAGTCATCTTTTTTTTGAAAATAAGAAAGTCATCAATTGTTAAAGCTAAGAATATTAACACATTTGAAACAAGACTCTTTTTACTATCAAAACTTCCAACATATATCTAGTTCAAATGATGGGAAACAATGGGTTATCACAATTACTAGTAAAACTCTCCATCTATAATTCAGAGAGGGTGTCTAAACTAACATACCAGTTATCATCAAAACTCTGTCCCAAGTCTGTGGTTCAAAATCTTCAACTGTTGGGCTGTCGAAAAAACACATCAAGGATTACACAGAATCAGAGCACAAACAGAGATCAATTACTTTAGTGAAGCACAAAACTAAGTGAAGTATGTTAAACCCATGAAGATGGTTAGATTAATGCCTGACATAAACAAATTCCCAGAAAGGTTTTGGAGAATGACCTACATTTTGGTGAAGTGATGAAACCCAATAAAGCTACAAACTTTGAGCTCCTGAGCACCGCAGCATTCCTCCAGGTATCAATTTCAGTACTCGTTTCGACAGACGAATTTTGGATTTGGAAACGACGGCGTTTCGCTGTGAATTGGGCTATTGTTTTTTTTCTCTCTTTTTTATTTGGGGGCTGAAATCAGAAGGGGCCGTCGCCGTAATGTGAGGGGACACTGGTAAGGTTATATGGGTACTTTTACGCGAACGACGTCGTTGTACCCGTATTCAATTTTCGCGCTCGATTAGGAGAAAAGTGGTTCGATCTATCATCTCAATTTTCACAAATTTAGAGAATATTAAACCAAATTTCACTCCAACAGCTCCTTCACCCCATTTTCCAAAATGGAGATAGAGATGAAAAAGAAGGGTTGATTCCCCATATTTGGAGAATCGCCAAAAATATGACGATAACAAATGTAATTAATATTTCACGTTATTCAAGAAAATCCCATCACAAACTACTGAGTTTGCTTCGAGATTTTCTGATGAAACTCCATCTTCGAACAAAAAGAGAGTGACCTGCGACGAAGTCGGTGAAGAACGTGTCAGCGGCCGGCGAGGCTCCCGACGACGACGAGAAGTCAGTGTAGGTGAGCGTGGCGGAGCTGGATGGAGTAGCAGGAGGCGGGTTCAGATCGTGCAGGTGGGTGAGGAACACATGATGGGCTTGTAGGAACTGGACCGGGTCGGGTCGATGCTGCTGCCAACGGTGAGGGTCACAGTGGTGAATGGGAGCTTTTGTGCGGGGACTTTGGGAAGGACCCAGATGGAATCTCTTGGGTTTTGAGGCGAAAGATGAACAAAGAGAAGTACGTACAGACCTTGGTTTAGTTTTTTCTCTTGCTCCCGACGAGTGACGTGGGTTTGGTTTGGAGCTGCACTGTTGCACGAAATGCCAGATTTGATGGTGAATTTTATTACTGCATTAAATAGGAAAAAATCAAGAAAGTGTTGTTGGAGTTAGAGCAAAAAAATTATAGAAATTTTAAGTTTTAATTTTCTATTTTACAGAAATTATAAAGAAACGGTTTCTTACTAAACTTGTTATTTAGAATAAGCACAAGAAGTAAACATCAACATTATTATCTGATGGATGTCACGATGTAGATTGCAAACATTTGCCAAAAGACTTTGACTTGTATCTTGTTGAAAGATTACAAGCTATGTAATATAATTTTATCTTCCTACCATTTATGTTTGATTATGACTCTGTTCGTTTTCTAAATGGAAGACTTTAGAAGTCATCAGCACTATTATATGTGTAGAATTTGCTCGAGGATTATGAATTTATGATACCTCACACGACAAACAAATATCAATTTGCAGAGAGTAGTCTCTTGCAAGCTCGATCAACACGCATAAAGTAGAGGTGGAAAAATTCGTCAGACCCCAGATTAGTCATGGTCTAGCAAGTCTTTGATGGTCATGCCCCATTTTCTGATAAAGAGATTACAATCAGTGGCATCAAATCAACCCAACCAACACATACTTCGGTAGTTTTATACAGTTAACACCATGAAACCAGTTCTTGGATCCGTTCTTGGTCCTCTCTGACTTTCCCTTTTGTTCCACATCAGCATAATTATGTGCTCAATTATTAACCAGTGTTAATCTTTGGTTCAAATGGGATTCGTAAGAGCAAGATAAAAAGAAACTGCTCGTTAATGTCTTGTGTTAACCAAGAATCTTTAATTTTGTTCCCGCTCTTCTCTTTTTACCATCCTACTGCAAGTCTTACATTACATATCTGTACTGGATTGTAAGGAAAACCAAAGAATGCTACATTACTTGCAGTGCCAGTATCAAAATCGCATTACACTTCATTCTATATGCTACAGAATTTCTAGCATTACTTGTCACCAATGAACCACATCATGCATAGCACAGAGATCAATCAGAGTATGTTAGTGAATACAAACAGAGACCAAACACATAAATGTCACCCCAAAACTTTCTGGAATCAAGTGGTTACAATTACTTTAATGAACCAAAAAACTTGGTGAAACATGGAAAACCCATGAACAAGGTTAGGTTAATTTCTAACACATAAACGAAGAAGATATATATTTTCAGGGTTTCCAGAATGGTTTTGGAGATTCACCTGCATATCCCCGAAGTGCCCAATAAAGCTACAAATTTTGAGCTCCTCTCGCTACATTGCAACATTTTGAGTTCCTCTCGCTACAAATGAAGATTAAGAGTAAAAAAGGTTGTCCGTTTTTCTGAGGATCGAAACTTTACCCAAAATACGTGATTTTTCGACAATAGTCGTATTCACTATTACGATCACATTTTGTTTCACCAGATTTTTTAAAATTTAGCTTCTTATGTATAGTTGGTTTACGAAGAAGTACACTTGCTTATAACCTGCTAGACAAGTTATAGCACATTAGTAAGCACGTTATGATTCTGATGACCGAAGACAAAATTTCAAAAATCTTGTGATATAAGATATGATCAATATACTAAACATGACTATAGTATAAAATTCAAATGGATTCAACAAAGTTCGGGGTTTGCTCGAAGCGGTCAACCTTAATCATTTGTCATTTATCATACAGAAACGCTCTTACCAACCTCTTAGTGACTTGGTTTGGTCTATTCTTCCACATATTAAACTCTCACATAGATGACACGTAACCTCTGATTTAAAAATTTGAAGACTTTTACATCTCGACGATAGGGCTCCCGATAGGGAAGATTAAGCGTAAAAATGTTGACAACTTTTATGAGGACCGAGACTTTACCCGAAATAAATGATTGTTCGAAAATAGCCATATTTAACTAAATCTGTCACATCGTATTTTATGAGTTTTTTCTTTTTATGTATAGTTGGTTCAAAAGGTTGCACACTTGCCTATAACCTATTTAATAAATTATACCATATTAGCAGACGCGTTATGATTCTGATAACTAAAATTCAAAAAATGTAAAGGATTTCGGAACTACCCTTCAACATCGTGGAAGCGTTCGGATGTTTTTTTTAGAAATCGGGTGCATTGGAAACCTCAAATACAATAATATATATAGGCTAGTGTTATTAACACACATTTTTGTGGCATTAACACTTTCTGTATCCTATACACACATGAAACAAATTCAAGTGATAAATTTGTAAATAAAAATAAAATTTGTGTGATAAATTTGTAAATAAAAATAAAATTTGTGGATAGGAAAATAGAGAGGGTGTGTTAATAACACTATATATATGTATAGAAAAAATATTACCATGATTTTAGTTACTTTTATTCCAAACATTAAAATCACATTTAAAGAATTTCATTTTTATAAGACCGAATTTCAAATGTTTATTTAGATAATTATTAAATCATGTTATCCAATGTTGTAGGGGTGGGCACTTCGTACCGGAATCCTGATCCTGTCCCGGTCCCGTAACAAAAATTGGCGGGACGGGACGAGATAAAGTTTTAAAATGGAGGTATCGTCCCGTCCCGTCCTGTCCCGATAGTTCAGAAACGGGACGGGTTCGGGATGAGACGGGACGAGACCATCCCGAAAGTTTAAAATGTATACTTATATCCGATTATAACTGTTAATTTTTTAGGGTGTATGATCTTACAATAAACTTCATACTCAATGGTATTCCTAAAACCTAAACCTAAACTCAAACACACTCACAAACTCGACGCCTCCCTCT
This sequence comes from Comarum palustre, assembly GCA_951800085.1. Classification (NCBI taxonomy): domain Eukaryota; kingdom Viridiplantae; phylum Streptophyta; class Magnoliopsida; order Rosales; family Rosaceae; genus Comarum; species Comarum palustre. The sequence goes on along the minus strand of OX637572.1, from coordinate 4,034,449 downwards.
TACTCTTACCTACCTAATTCAAATATATACAAGCACACTTGGAATTGTTCACATTTGTCTCTTCAAATTCGAATTTATGTAATTGTTAGTGGTTAGAGGGAAAGAAAAAATATCAATAAGAAAATTAAATAGTATTTAGATTTTTTATATCATGACTTTATGGTGGGTATGGGTGATTTTGTTGGGCATTAGTATATGTATTGTTAGGCTAGTTAATCACACTCTAACTTATTTCAATTTATCCATGAAGTTTTAGAGATCAAGATAGAAAATAATAATCAATACCAATATTCTTCATAACCAAATAGGTAAATATAGAATTTATGATCAATTTTTCTCTATCTTTTTTCTTTTTTTATTTTATTTTTCTATTATAACGGGATCCCGATCTCCACTCGATCTAGTCTTGATAACAAACAGAATCATCCCATACAAAATAGATTTCTAAAAAGACAATTTCATTCCGTCTCATCTCAAAAATATATTATGAAGATGGGACGGTGAATCCCGTTTCATGTCCTGCGCTACAATGCTTTGGTGGTCGACTTTGACCAAACTAATTAATAGAAACAAGCTGTAGTGCAACTGTGCAAGCACGTAATCTCTCTCTCTCCTCTGTCTGTACATTCTCTGTTCTTCTTCTTCTTCTTCTTCTTCTTCTTCAATTCGAGGACGAAGCTAAAGATTAAGAGATCTCAAAGATCAAATAGCAACAGCAAAAACAAGCCCAGAGAAAGATCAGTCTGGTTCGTTTGAAGAGTGGTAGCAAGCCAAGCCTCCACCTCTGCCAGTCTGCCACTACCGCCGAGAGCTCCGCTGCGCTCCCATATCGTCTTTTTCCGCCGCTTCTGACTAGCTTCCTTCCGAAGCGGTTTTGAAGATCAGGTGTTTGGGGATTTTCGGTCACCGCCAAGACTGACTGTATTGCTTCTTTATCGATCCTATTTGGCTGAGATTCGTTTTTCCACGGCGAAGCAGTGGCGGACCTACGTTTAGGAAACCCCCAGAATTTCTCATAATCAATCAGAATTGAATGATAAATCAATTATATTAAGAAAGGTATCTATTAATTGAATGGTTTTTATGTAATAGGTAAGATAATTGATTTTTTTTATTAGTAAACAGAAAAATTAACAAGTTCCATAAATTACTACTTTTTTCACCTGTGCATTTGTAATTATCTTTAATATTTGGTTAAATTATGTCATTTAATTTTGAATGATAAATCAATTATATTAAAAAAAGTATCTATTAATTGAATGGTTTTTATGTAATAAGTAAGATAATTGACTTTTTATTAATAAATAAGAAAATTAACAAGTTTACTATAAATTACTATTTTTTCACTTGTACATTTTTAATTTTTGTACCACTAAATTTTGACATATACTTCCTTATGTATGTTTGGACCCCTCAAGTTTCGAATCCTAGCTCCGCCAGTGCGGCGAATGAGAGGTGGTGGTGACTGCGGCAGAAGGAGAGCAATGCTGCAATATAACGCGCGTATAGTCAGTCGCAGATCACACACTCGTCAATTTTAACTTCGTTTCATCTGGAACGCGTACCGCACAAGAATTTTCGAGGAACCAGAGAACCTCACCAGTTGTGAACTTTCTGCTGATGAAAAGGTACATTACCATTCTCCTTTTGTGAAAACTTTCTCATTTTCAGAGATGATAACTCACATTTGTAGCACAACCGAGGACATCTGAATGATCTGATGAGTTCAGTGATTGGTTTATATATAATATCAACTCTTTCTGATTGTCATTTTCCATATGTAACTAAATGCAAAATAAACTGCATCTGTGGAAGGAATATTACATTTCTAATCTACAAGTTCACTAAATCTATTTCACTAAACTCAGCGTTGAACTGGTAAACGTTTTTTCTTCTGATATATTCCATTTTTTCTGAATTTATTTCCTCATTCACAAGTTAACAGTTTAGATCATGATCGTTTCAAACTTTCATAAGTTACTTAAAGATGAAGGTACTCCTCTATCAAATCCATCATTTTACAGAAGTATTGTAAGAGCTCTACAATATTTAACTTTCACAAGACCAGATATAGCCTATTCTGTCAACACAGTATGTCAGTTTATGTCAGCTCCTATAGATGTGCATTATGTCTCAGTTAAAAGGATTTTGAGGTATCTTCAAGGCACAATATCAAAGGGACTCTTCTATAAGAAAACTCATACTGTTTCTTTTATTAGAGCATTCTGTGATGCAGATTGGGCTGGTGAAATAAATACAAGGAGATCTACAACAGGCTTTGTAGTTTATCTAGGTGCTTGTCCTATATCTTGGCAGTCTAAGAAACAAGGATCTGTGTCCAGAAGTTCTACAGAAGCTGAATATAGAGCTCTTGCTAATACAGCAGCAGAGATTTCCTGGATAAGACATGTGTTGTGTGATCTGCATATTAGAATTCCAGCTCCTCCTTTACTTAAATGTGATAATCTCTCTGCATTGGCACTATGTTCTAATCCTGTATTTCACTCAAGGATTAAACATCTTGATAATGACTTCCATTTTGTCAGAGAAAGAGTTCAAAAACAGGATATGGTTCTAGAGTATGTGCCAACTGAAGAACAGACTGCTGATATTTTTACAAAGGGTCTGTCTAGTCCAGCCTTCAAAACACATTGTACCAATCTCAGCTTGGTCTCCCTTGCTGAGCTTGAGGGGCAGTGAAAACAGGTGAAAACAGTATGGATTATTCAGTATGGATTATTCAGCTAGAGCAAGTAACAGCAGCAAGTGTCATCGAGTATAGGTTTATTCCAAATATATTTGCATACGGTTAGCACATTATGTATTTGCATACGGTTAGCACATTCTGTTATGCCAGCTGTACATGACAGTCTGTACAGACTGTGAATTTGCTTCAATTCTGTTATGATGATGTAATAATGAGTCAGTCAGAGATTCTCTATATAAACTCTGTTTTCATTTTCGTTTGTGTTATCTGAAGATTGTAATAAAGGAGATCAGTATTTTTCCAGGTTTTCTCTCTACTTTTCTTCCATTGTTGAAGCTTAAGCTGTTTCTTCATTGTTGATACTCTGATATTCTGATGTTGATGATGCTATTACTTTTTCGACGACCAAGTCCACCAAGTCTCGCGGCTCATCTCTACCGTCGGACCGGTGTCGCCACTTCTCACTGGCAGAGATCAAAGCCGCCACCCAAAACTTCAACCATGTTTTCATAATCGGAGTCGGCGGGTTTGGCAACGTCTACAAAGGCTACGTCGATGACGGCTCCATACCGGTGGCGATCAAACGCCTCAAACCGGAGTCATCACAAGGGGCTAACGAGTTCAAGACCGAGATCGAGATGTTGTCTCAACTTCGTCACCTTCATTTGGTTCCCCTCATCGGATATTGTACCGACAACGGTGAGATGATATTAGTGTATGACTATATGGAAAACGAGACGCTACGTGATCATTTGTACAACACCGAAAATAAACCACCTCTTGCATGGGAGCAACGCCTCCAAATTTGTATCGGCGCGGCGCGTGGGCTGCACTACCTTCACACGGGGGCCAAGTGCATGATCATCCACCGTGACGTGAAGAGCACAAATATCTTGTTGGATGAGAAATGGGTGGCCAAGGTTTCCGACTTTGGCTTGTCCAAAATGGGCACCACCACCATGTCCAAAACTCACATCACCACAATGGTGAAGGGTAGTTTCGGGTATCTTGACCCGGAGTACTACAGACGTCAACTGTTGACTGAGAAATCAGACGTTTACTCCTTTGGAGTCGTGTTGTGTGAAGTTCTATGTGCAAGGCCAGCTCTGATACGAACGGTGGAGAAGAAGCAAATGAGCCTAGCTGAATGGACAAAGACTTCTCACCAGAACGGTTCGATTTACCAAATCATTGATCCAAATTTAAGGGGAAAGATCGCAGCTACATGTGTGAACAAGTTCGTTGAGCTTGCCCTTAGTTGTATGAACGATAATGGAAACGAGCGGCCATCGATGAATGACGTCGTTTGGGGGCTTGAGTTTGCATTGCAGCTTCAGCAGAGTGCGGAAGTATTTTTGGACGGAGAAATGGAAGGTGAAGATAAGGTTGCGTTCATGAAAGGTAATGATGATGGGATTAGTTGTAGCTGGGAATACCCGTCGGATTCGAAGAATAGCAGAACGACAAAAACGAGTAGCGGGGAAATGTCTATCACCATTGAATCCATTGGAGGAATGTCTGGAACAGTCTTCTCGGAGATCAAGGATCCCACTGTGAGATGATCCTGATTTATCCATGATAATGTTCATGCAGAGTACGTATTTTTGAATTGTAATACATCACTTATTAAGTTTGTATACGGTCCGATTTTACTCATTAACCACCACGTGTCTTATGTTCCGAGATCATTTAATAAATTTCCCCTATGAGAAATAAGCTTTTAAGCTAAAGCTATGCGAGTGGGGGTATTTGATCGACACTAGCTAACACTGTATATGTATTCGTGCTTGTTTAAAATGATGTTTTACAAATACCCACAAGCAATTCATAGCTGGTGATCATTAGACATATTAACGTTGCCGCAACTTTTCTACTAAAGATGACAACACCATCTGTTCTCTCATAGACTTGTTTTTTTTGAGAGCTCATAGACTTGTTGTGAAGACTTGGTCCAAGATTACAAATAATACTCGTGGAGTCAGCTACACAAACAAAAAACAAGTAGCTAGCTTAATCTATATTCTTATATTTCATGATTGATTGAGCCTCTTTCATTTTAGAGTAGACTGTAGACCCAAGAATTGTATAATTGTATACACTAGTCTTCTATCATGTCCCTTTCTGTTCTGAATATTCAAGTCTCTGCCTGCAGAACTACAGAAGTCTAAGTCAATTTAAGCACGAATCAAACTAGTGCTCGAAAAATGTTAAACAAGAAAGTTCCAACTTAGAGAGACAACAACAAACTTATTGCATTTCTAAGTGACTTCTTCACATCTAGATATTATTTTGACCAACAGCATGAGTCTCATTGATGAAAAGAAAAAAGAAACCTCCACTAACACAAAGGACCAGAAAACTAAAGCAAGAAAATGAAAAACACTTCCATAATAATAAAAAATAATAAAAGAAAGACTTTAGAAAATAAAACTCTGAACCTTTCAAAGCCAAAATCGCTGCCATTGAAGCTTCAAGGGTTTTTTCTTAAACCTTAAATCACAGACTGATTGCAGATATCTGTGGGTTTATAAAATTAAAAACTTTAAACTACACTATCAAAAAATGACTTTAACCGACGAAATAATCAAAAACAGGCTGATGAAAAGGGTTTATAAAGTTAAAAACTTTAAACTATACTACCAGAAAAAATACTTTAGCTGACGAAATAACCAAAAACAGGCTGACAAAAAGGGTTTATAACGAAATAAATAAATAAATAAAATAACTATAGCCGACGATTTTTATTAAAATTCGTCGGCTAAAGTTAAATAAATAAAATAACTATATCCGATGAATTTTATTAAAATTCGTTGGCTAAAGTTAAATAAATAAATAAAAATAATAGCTATAGCCGACGAAATTTTATTATATTTCGACAGCTAAGGTCCAAAAATTCATTTGTTAAAGTCCAGACTTTAAGCGACGAAATTTACTAATTACTCTTCGGTAAGAGCCTAGTGTTGTTACACAAAACTCTATCGGCTAGTAATGAGAAACACAACATATTTTCGTCGGTGCCCATTACGTGGTGGCGCATGCGGGTGCTTTTTACAGCCTCTTCATCGTTTTAGCTCCGAATTGTTGTTGCCGCTTGGATTTATAGGTCCGTTTGTAATTCACATTTTTACCTATAAAATAAAGGTTTAGGGTTTTGGTGTTTGGGCATCGAACAACTAACTACATCTACAAACCCACCATGAAACCAATCATCACTCCTCTCTACCTCTCCTTCCTAATCACTCTCTTCCTCACCGGTCAGTCCCAACCCTACGCTCCGGTCGACAATATCACCCTTGCCTGCGGCAACTCCGGTCAACCGACCTCCAATGATCTGCTCAGAACTTGGACCGGAGATGTCAATTCCAAGTTCACCCCAACAGGTAACGCATCCGAAACCATAAACGCACCTCGGTCTTCCACAGCCAGCCAAGTCCCTTACACCAAAGCTCGTCTCTCTTTCTCTGAATTCACTTACACTATTCCCGTCTTTCCCGGCCAAAAGTTCATCCGCTTACATTTCAACCCCGACACATACAGCCAACTCTTCCAACGCTCCAACTCCCTCTTCTCCGTCACCGCTGCCGGCTTCACTCTCCTCAAAGATTTCAACGCCTCCGTGACCGCCGACGCTTACGGCGGATCCCCGCTGGTCAAAGAGTTCTGTCTAAACATCGAGACAGGGCAGAGACTCAACATCACCTTCACCCCAAGCAACAAAGATGCTTACGCTTTCATCAATGGAATCGAAGTTGTGTCCATGCCTACCGGTTTTTACTTTACTTCCTCACCTAATTTCATTGACACCGCCGAAATTGATTCATATCCGATCGTGAACAGCACAGCTCTGGAGATGGTGTATCGAATCAACGTTGGCGGAGGCCCCATTGCCCCGGATGAAGACACCGGAATGTACCGGAATTGGGACTCCACCGACTTTACTTACTTGGATGATCGAAGTAAAAAGTTTAGCGTGCTACCACAGAACAATACAATCGAGCTCAACTTCGTCACAATTCCAGAGTACTCTGCTCCGAAACCAGTTTACAGAACAGGTCGGTCAATGGGGATGAACAAAACCATCAACAAGAGCTATAACCTCACTTGGATATTTCCTTTGGATCCCAAGTTTTATTACCTGGTGAGACTCCATTTCTGTGAGTTTGAATCTGATATTACCGAGTCTGGAGATCGATCGTTTCAAATCTTCATGGCCAATCAAACCGCAGAAGAACTCGCAGATGTTATCGGATGGAGCGGTGCTAATGGGAATCCAGTTTACAGAGACTACGTTGTCGCCATGTTCATGCCTCCGGTCGGAAGCGAGAAGAAGGTTAACCTCTTTCTAGTATTCGCAGCGCTACAGAGAGACTCGTATACTACTTACAACGATGCCATCTTGAACGGACTAGAAATCTTCAAGCTCAATGACTCAACCGGAAACCTTGCCGGACCTAACCCCGATCCAATAAATGCAGTGAACGCACCAAAGGTGCCACCAAAGAGTCCTAGTAAGAAAAAGTCTATTCCTATGGCAGCTATAATTGCAGGTGTAGCTTCCGGGCTACTTGTGCTATCTGTTCTCGGATTCTTTATTTTCCGGCGAGGGAGAAAAGTCAAAGATTCTGGCAAAAGCCAAGCGAAGTGTGGTGTCATTTCGTTTTCAAGGACCACCAAGTCCTACGGCTCATCTCTGCCGTCCGAGCTGTGTCACTATTTCTCATTGGCGGAGATCAGAGCCGCCACAAATAATTTTGATGCTTCCAACATTATTGGCCTTGGCGGGTTTGGTAACGTGTACAAAGGTACCATCAACGACGGTTCCACCCCCGTTGCGATCAAACGGCTCAAATCCGAGTCGTCACAAGGAGCTCTAGAGTTCAAGACCGAGATCGACTTGCTCTCCCAACTCCGTCACCTCCATCTTGTGTCTTTAATCGGTTATTGTGACGACGACGGAGAGATGATTTTGGTGTATGACTACATGGAAAATGGGACGTTACGTGATCATTTGTACAACACCAAAAATATTCCACCTCTTACATGGGAGCAAAGGCTTCAAGCCTGCATTGGCGCGGCGCGTGGGTTGCACTACCTTCACACCGGTGCTAAGTGCATGATCATCCACCGTGACGTGAAGAGTACCAACATTTTGTTGGACGATAAATGGGTGGCGAAGGTGTCGGATTTCGGGTTGTCGAAAATGGGACCGACAACAATGTCCAAGACTCACATTAGCACTGTGGTTAAGGGAAGTTTTGGATATCTCGACCCGGAGTACTACCGGCGGCAACAGTTAACCGAGAAGTCTGATGTATATTCATTGGGAGTAGTATTGTGTGAAGTGTTGTGTGCTAGGCCGGCTTTGATACGTATGGAGGAGAAGAACCAAATGAACCTAGCTGCATGGTTTAAGACCTGTTATGGAAATGGGACGCTAGACCAAATCATTGATCCGAATTTGAAGGGTAAGATTGTGAATGTGTGCTTGAACAAGTTTGTTGAGATTGCAATTAGTTGTATGCATGATAATGGGAATGAACGACCGTCGATGAATGATGTTGTATGGGCGCTTGAGTTTGCATTGAAGCTTCAACAGACTGCAGAGGGTTCGGAGTTGGATCTCAATGCCGGAAAGAAGAGTGAAGATGAGGCTCCATTGTTGAATGATAGTGATGAGGGGTTTAGTGGCATTTGGGCAGACTCGTTAAGTTCTAAGAATAGCAGGGTGACCAAGACTAGTAGTAGTGACAGTCTTTTCTGAAATCTATGATCCAAACGGAAGATGATTTCATTGATTTGATCATAACTGAGCTATGAGCGAGACTGTTTATGTACTTAGTGTATTTGTGTTCAATAATCTCAACTGTACGTGTAGTTTGCTTCAGTTTCAAGTGAGTAGTCTGATGATCGATGTAACTTTGAACAAGGATATAAATATCATTTGTTCTTATATTTTGTGCATCACCTATATCAGAAGTTCAGAACCCTAGTTCCTCGTTTTATTCAAGGAATTCTTCCAATTACAGAAGTAATATGCTGAATTATGTTACACAGTGTGAGTAGTTGGATCTCAATGATGTCTTTTTGAGTACTTGGCTTAATCGGACGTATATCGTTGGTTCCTCTTCATTTCCTCATCTTATTATTATAATTATTATGTTTTAGAATATTCTGTTATGTATGTCTTAGTTTTATGCAATTAGGATAAGAAATTCATATTCCGTATAGAGATAGGTTTACTAGTTATTTAATGATATGTCATATGTAATCATATATAAATAGACATCTATCTATGAATAAAATACATCTCTTTCACGATTCTTTATTCGTATTATTATCATACTTCATCACGTTATCAGCACATCTTGAGTTGATAGCAACCATAAACCCTAAAACATAAAACAAAAAGTCTTCAAGCCCCCTTGGCTCCTCCTCGGATTTCTTCTTCTTGACTCCTCCGCCCGTCGCTTCCTGGCCGCTCATCAGCCGTCGTCGGCTCCGAGATCATCTCGCCCAATTTCGATACCCATCTGAGGCCACATTCTCAAGTCATCTTCAAGCAAATTCTGAGGTATGACTACTGGAGAGATCGAGTGCCTCACAGATAGTGAAAACTACCCACACAATCCTAAGGAACTGACAACTCTTTATTGAGTTAGTGCCTTGTACAACCTCTGTGACAACAATGATTGGATCTTCACCTGTAATTCGAAGACGTGGATCTGCTCGATTCTTAATGCCTCATGGAACTTTGATCCATGTTGCGGATACGCTTTATGCACCTAAAGGAAATCAAACCATATTAAGCTTCAGAGACATAAGCGCTAATGGTTTTCACTTGGAAACTCATTGTGAGAATGAACAAGAATTTATGTGTATTACTTCTCATGAATGTGGACTAAAACACACATTGGAGAAACTAATGAGTCAGTCTAGTGGGCTTTATCTCACTACTATTCGGATTATTGAATCTCATGTAGTCGCCAAACAAGAACTTTAGGACTCTGCCTCATACAAGCTTCGGCATGACCGTCTTGGTCATCCTGAAAAAGATATGATGATCTGGATTTTAAGTAATTCACACAGACATCCCTTCTTTAGATCAAAACGACGACGTTTGGGACATCATGTTACCACGCCCCACAGTGGTGAAGCCACCATTGATGGCGGCAGCCCATTGCCAGCATTAGTGCATGCCGGGCTTGGTTCCGACATCCAGGATGCCCCTCGGCTGCCTTCCTATACAACTGAGGTGCACCATCTCTCCCATAGTGTGTCATTGGCTCATTCCAATGCACATCGCTCGTTTTACAAAGCTTGTTCCTTAGGAAAGATCACAGCAAGACCATCATATGCTAAAGATAACACAACCAATATACCGTTCTTATATAGGATTCAAGGTGACATATGTGGACCGATTCATCTAAGTTATGGACCATTTAAGTATTTTATGGTTCTAACATATGTCTCCACACGTTGGACTCACGTTGCGTTGTTATTTACACGCAACGCTGCATTTCCAAAACTCCTAGCTCAAATCATAAAACTCAGGGCTCACCACCCTGATCATCCAATCAAGTCTATTCGATTGGACAATGCTGGAGAGTTCACATCAAAAACTTTTGATGAATATTGCATTGATAGGGATTGAAGTTGAACATTTCATACCCCATGTGCACACTCAAAATGGTCTTGCAGAAGCTACCATTAACGACTTCAGATGATCGCTCGAGCTTTAGTTATGTGCATCAACCTTCTAATTGCATCATAGGGCTATGCAATACTACATGTAGCTTTACTAATTCGTTTTAGACCCACCACACACCAAACTTTTAGTGCGTACCAGTTGGTAACTGAGTATGAGCCTGATATTTCGCATCTAAGCATCTTTGGTTGTGCTGTCTATGTGCCAATAATGCCATCACTGCATTCAAAAATGGGTCCTCATAGACGATTGGGTATCTATGTTGGATATGAGTCATCAACAATCATTTGATACCTAGAGCCTTCTATAGGAGTTTTATTCACAACGTAATTCGCCGATTGTCACTTTGATATGACACTCTTCCCGCCGTTAGGGGGAGATAAGAACACAAGTGTTCGTGAGGAACGACGTGATGTGTTGTGGTTTAACTTTCAGGTTACTGTTGAGGATCATCTCCTTAGGGATCTTCAGCACTTCCATTGTTTGTACTGTAATGATGCTAACAGCAGTGCCATTATCAATCAGGATCCTATTCACCTTCATTCCCTCCATCTCTGCAGTCATGTATGAAGGCTTAAGATGCTGAGTCATGATTATAGTTGGTTTGAAGAACATCATAAACAGTTTTTTGTGCTCTGACTCCTCATTCACGACCTCATGCTTCTTAATCTGAATTTCCTGCAGGTCGGAAGACATTTGTTCTATCTTCTCCGTAATGGGAAGTTATATTTCCTCAGCATTGTCTGAATTCAAGAACACATGGGATGACATGGGTCTTCACAACGCATACTTCTTAGAGAGAGTATATGCTATGTTATATCCTAGTTCTGCAGACGCTGGTGGTTTAGGGTCTGCCCCTAGTCAGATGTAGCCTACCATGAAGGATTTCATGCTTAACCAACCTATACAGATCGGTAAGGATGAAAGGATGATTCGGTGGAAGATGGCAGTCGGCGGCAATAGAAACGGTGGCGGCAAGGTTATGCAGTTTCTGTGTAAGGAGGGTTTTTAAGTAGAGCTAGGCTATTCTAAGACTTAGAGCAATTGAGAGACACTTTTTCAGTTGTATTACATGTGTATTTATAGAGGAAAACTCCTAAAGAAACCCTAGGGATTCGGCAGCCCATTGTATCCCAAACCGAGTAGGTTTTCCTCTCCTTGTTGGATTTGGTCTCTCTCTTTAATTTGCTGAATAGAACCCTGATTTGGACCTTGAACCTCTTGATTTTGGACTCCTCTACATGTTGATGGATCAATATAGGCCTCATTGCACAAGTCTTGGGCTTCTAGGCACCTCCCAAACTCGTGTGACAACTTAGGCAGAAACTGCCCAGTTTTGCAGCTTGACCTCCGTCCATTGTTTTGATCATAACTCCAATTGATGCGATTCCAGTTGATCTGACAACTAGACACGCACAGCTTTCTAACGGTGTATAGCTCGTCCTCAGATTCCTCCTGGATCTCCAGATATAAGCTTCCAAAGTTGATGTAGGGTTTCTGGAACTTTCTGCTCGGATCAAAATGCAATGTTTCGGAGTTTCTTCTTTTCCATGGCTTCTTTTGTTGTCCTCTATGAGTCCAATCTTCATGATTTTTGATATAATATGTCCATATACATGTCATCTACACATTAAACCAAATTCATCAAAAATGACAATGTAACAATATAACGAACCATGAGAAAATAACCAAGTCTTTGTTCCAAATCGAATTTTCAACACTTAAGCACAATTTTCTGTATAAATGCACGTTTTAGCCATTGCTCTACAGAAAAACCCTTTTGACTCAAAATAAGTAAAAACGACATTACTAAGGAATAAACCAAGTATAAATGAGGGTAAAAACACATTAAAAACATGGCGTAAAACGCACTTATCAGAATCTTCACAAGAAAATAATCTTGTCAATCAGGCTCTGCAACTCCTTCTTGTTCCTTGGAGTTGGAGTTTCTATCACCGCCTTAGCTTTGTCTCCAGAAACTTCTATACCACGTTGATGTACTACGAACCCCATAAAATCTCCTGCACAAACCCAAAAATACACTTTGTTGGATTCATACGCAATCTGTGTCTTCGCATCCGCTCAAACACCATTCGCAGGTGTTCGATATGATTTTCTTTCTGTTTTGACTTAACCACTACGTCATCAATGTATACCTCTATCTTGGTGCTGAGGACATCATGGAAGATAAGATTCATGGCTCACTGGTAAGTGGCTGCTGCATTCTTGAGACCAAAGGGCATACTAATGTATTCAAAAGCCCCTGTAAAACCTGGACACCGAAAAACCGTCTTATGTCTGTCTTCTTCATGTACAAGTATCTGATGGTATCCAGCTATTCCATCCATGAAGGATAGAATCTCATGACCTGCCACAGCATCTACCAACATGTCCGCCATGGGCATCAGATACACGTCCTTAGGTGTTGCTGTATTTAGGTTCCGGTAATCGACACAAATGCGTATCTTTCCGTTTTTCTTCCGAACCGGAACAATGCTGGATAACCACTGTGTATACTTTGCTAGCTTGATTATCCCTGTCTTGACCATGTTTGCACCTCTGTTTTAACTAACTCCGCCGTCTCCGCATTCATTCGTCGCTGTTCCTGTTGAATTGGCTTATAACCAACCATTATAGGTAACTTGTGACAAACCAGCTCAGGTGCTAGACCGAGCATGTCTTCATACTTCTCGGCAAAACAATCTTTAAATTTCTGCAACAACTCAATCAGTTGTTGTCGCTGCTGCGGTTCCAAATATTGACTAATGTCAACCTCCATTGGTTCCTTAGGGGAACCCATGTTAACTTTTTCAACTGGATCTTTGACTTTAGGTGGAGTATCATCCAAGGCTGCGGGAGCTGGTTGAATGATCTCCTCCTCCTCATATTCACCATTGGTTAACTCGTCTTCGATGCATTCTACCAAGGCTATGTCATTCCATGCCTTCTGTTCCTGTTTAAAGATAAATAACCTCTGAAATAGGAACACATAGGCCTATGCTTCTTCCTTGATGAGGTTTGTTGTCATTTATAGTTACTGGAGCTTGGTACAATGAAGCTAGTGCTGCAGTATTAGCACGAGCTTGGGCTAGACCCCATCGCGAAAGTTCTGAAGATGTGACCCCGTACAGATTACCTTTGCCATCGACCCTAACAACCCTAAGAGGGTGCATATCTCCATAATAGTATTCAGAATCGAGCATGCACGCAGCCACTGAATATGGTGCTCGTCTGCTTTCACTAATTCTGGTTGATCCGTCACGGGATTCCACATAAGTAGCTCCTGGTGCATAGAAGATGAAACACAATATGCTCGATGAATCCAATCCATTCCCAGAATAATACTGTAGGGAGCAGTACAGTTTGTCAGAAAAAATGACTGGAAGAAGTCAGATGGTCCTATCTTTATCTTCAGCATCAAAACCCTAGAGATTTTGGTTACGTTGCCTGCAAAGCTTTTAACTTTCAGGTTACTGTTGAGGATCATCTCCTTAGGGATCTTCAGCACTTCCATTGTTTGTACTGTAATGATGCTAACAGCAGTGCCATTATCAATCAGGATCCTATTCACCTTCATTCCCACCATCTCTGCAGTCATGCATGAAGGCTTAAGATGCTGAGTCATGGTTATAGTTGGTTTGGAGAACATCATAAACAGTTTTTTGTGCTCTGACTCCTCATTCACGACCTCATGCTTCTTAATCTGAATTTCTTGCAGGTCGGAAGACATTTGTTCTATCTTCTCCGTAATGGGAAGTTCTGTTTCCTCAGCATTGTCTGAATTCCAGAACACATGGGATGACATGGGTCTTCACAACGCATACTTCTTAGAGAGAGTATATGCTATGTTACATCCCAGTTCTACAGACGCTGGTGGTTTAGAGTCTGCCCCTAGTCAGATGTAGCATGTCACACTCTAAGCTTTCTTCAGGCTCTTGTGCTACTAACTCTTCCATGTTGTCATCCTCGCTGAGTTCCAAGATGGCTTCATCTTCTGCCTGCTGCTCACTGCCAGGCACAGTCTGTGTAACTCTGTCATCGACAATAGAAACCTCATGAATAGATTCCCTTTTTAAAATAGCCTCAGGTGTACACTTATAGGTAACTTGCAACCGAGTTACCGTTTTATCTTCTTAAGAAACCACTTTTGGTTTCCATTCAAATTTCTTGCAGCGTTCCACCCTGTTCAGAGCCGTATCCATCCTAGCTTTCTTTCTCCTAGCCTCCTCAGATGTAGTGTCTTTAGCGAACGATAATCTATTAAGGACCGAAACCGTTTGTCTGATCTGTTATCCACTGGTCGCTGTGACAATCTTCTGAAGACACTTTCTCTCTATTGGGGTTGATCATTCACCAACTTGCTTTGACTGGTTCCATGGCGAACACATAAGGCCTAACTTTTAAGTTTTCAATCACCCTTCTTAATTGCTCCGGCGTTCGCCGTATCAGGTCTGGCTGAATGTCACCTTTATCCAAGGCTTCTAGCGTTCACTTTGTCTAATCATATTTCTTCTGCTCATTCCTAGTCTGAATTGGTGTTGCCTCCACCACTCTTCCTCTTTCTCATATATACCACTTATTTTCTTTGATGATGGTTTTTGAAACAGGTGGTATGTATGGCTTTGTTAGAACATCTGGTTGAGCTTGCTGATGAGTCCTAACTCCATGACTAGTACTTGTAGAAGCTTGAAACTGCTGCACTGCCTCAGACCCCTGAAGGATCTGGTTTACCTGCCCTGATGTCTTTCTACCCCACGAGCTAGAGGGTGCATAATGATCTGGTGGCGACTGCAAGGTAACGGCCTCCGCTGACTTAACACTCCTTGCAAGCTCTTTATAGCTCATCTTCAGTCCGCATTCTACCTTACACCTAAAACACAGTACTACTGTCGAACCCTCTACTGTTGGTTTGACTTTTTCAATGATCACCGGCTGATCTGATTGTTTTTTTCCTGCAGATCCAATGTCACCTTCCTTGATCCTTTTTTGTTGAAGGCAACATCCACCATGGACACCTCTGCATCTGGCTTATCTTCAAACTTCAGGTATCCTTCATTTATCCATTGCTGGATCTGGTCTTTAAGTTGTACACAAGTTGCAGTGTGGTGAGTCCAAACATTATGAAACTTACAATATGTTTTACCTGCAATTACGTCTTCAGCTGGAACTGATCCCCAAGGAATCTCCATTATTCCTTCTGTAATCAATGTGTCCAGAATAACATGAGCCTGATTAGCATCATACGTGTAATCTGAAAATCGAGGCTTGACATTCTTCCTCTGAGCAGGAGTGATTACAGGCTTGATGTCTACCATGGAGATTGTGGGGAATGGATCCACATCAACCCAAGCGGCTGTCTTTTCGCCGTCGACATCCAACTTACAAGTATTGATCTTTCAACCTGATACACTCAGAGGTATTATGGTTCCACAGATTGTGGTACTTACAGTACTTCTTCCCCCTGACTTGTTCTGGCTTTGGACATGTTCCGAAGTTATGTCGAACCTTTCCTTGGGCGAACAACTCATCTAGGATCTCTGGAGTCTTGTGGGCATTGTAGGTGTATGCTTAGTACTCTGGCTTGATGAATGCTCCAGTTGTTATCTTGATTGGGTTCTTTTCCATTCGTAATGCCCTAGACTTGACCACTTGTCTCCCAGCCAACTCCACTGCTGTCACATCCTCTTTGTCGTCTTGTTCAACATATCCCTGTGGCTCCACGAAATGATGTTGTGGACTGTAAAAAGGATCCAAGTGTGAGTACACTGTCGACACCATTCTGTCTCTGTTGGGACCATATCTGGGTTTCAAGGTCCCTGGAATATAAGATGTTGGTGAACCTTGTGAACCCCCAGGGCCTCCATCCAGCTCATTTAAGAAGTTTTGGTAGCTGTCTACCTTGCTCATCAGATCTGCCATGCTTGCAAAGTAAACATCATGATATTTAGCTCTCTGACGACGTTCCAATTCTTTGATGGCTATGCGAATGACATCCTGTTCCGAAATTAGAGTCTTACACTTGGTCTGTTGGATTTTGAATCTCTTCAGATACTTCACAAGAGACTCCATTGGTTGTTGATACATGGAGGTTAGCGAAGATAAATCAACTGCAGGCTCCACTGTGCCAAACGCTGTTCTAAACATAGTGTCCATGGTTAGCCAAATAGAGACTGACCTAGGAGCCAACATAGTATACCAAGTTATTGCGGGCCCTGCAAGAGAAGACTCAAAAACTCTTAGTTTAAATATATCATTGGTCTCATAGGGACTACATTCGCTTTGAAAGCGAGAAATATGGGTGGCGGCATCTTCTGATCCTTCACCAGAGAAAGTTGTAAACCGAAGTGTTTTATAATGCTCAGGATATGGATTAGAATAATTCAGATTCATAGGTGGCTGTCCCTGCATCGTCCTTACGGTCTCCTGAATCATCTGTATCACCTACTCTGGTGTGCATCCCTGGCCATTCGCCACCCCATTGAAGACTTCTATTATTGGTGGTTCAAGACCTCTAGGTAGATCTTGGCTCGTTTGACGCCTCAGATTCACCTCTTGTACGGTAGGCGTCCCGACTACTGCTCCCTTGTATCTTTACGAACCAATGTGAATGGTCCAGTAGCCTTAATTGTCATAGTTTCGGCAGATGACGATGGGTTAGTCACCTCTTCAAAACTCTGCGAATCTAGCTATTCGTCAAGCTTTCCTTTTTCCCTTGTGATTCGCTGAGCCTCACGGCTCCTCTCAATTCCCAAGACTTTCTCTACCTCTCGAAGGCGTTCAAACTGCTTGTCGATCTTGTCAACAGTTTCAGCACTGTCCTGGGTGGTAGAATTTTGCAGCTTCTCAACATTTTGGCTGGTTGCCCTGATTTCCTGACCATGTTGCGTCTCAGTCTGCTCAAACTGCTATATGGTTGTCTCGACTCGCTTCATCTTCTCAGCGAGCACTGCTATTTTGGCAGCCAAATCAGCTAGTAGGCGCTTTGATTCGTCGTCCATGATAGCTTTCTCACAAATGGACTCTGTTGATTTTCCTAGTAATAAACCAAAACACAAGATTGTTTCTTCAACTGATAAACCTCTATAGTACGCTGAGTTATGTAAGTTAACCCGTGACTGTTATGGTTTATTGCAAGCCGGGTATAGCTTCAAGTATTCGTTAACCCCCGTTATTTTTAGCACGTGGTCCCACTGGGTGTGCCAAATGTTCTGCGTAAAAATTGATTTTCTCGAACAACCAAGCTTGAAGGCGTGCCAGTACCTATGGGTCAGGTACAACCTTGATCTTGATGCGCGTTCGCCTTCTGACTTCTCTTCAAACGATTGTTGTACAGGCGTTGGTCAGGCCTGCATTCAGGTTCTTCTTAGACCTAGCTGAAGAGCAACTAAGATTTTTCTCCTCCTCTTGTGAAGTGGACGTTCCTACTCAGACCAGTATGGTTGAGCAGCGCTAAAAATCACGGGTGCAGTGCGTTCGCCAAAGGGTTCCTCGACAAATTATGGATATTTGCTAGAGTTTTCACTCCAACAATGGTTTTTGCGGGTATTCGCCTACGGATAGAGCTTAATGAAGCGGTGGTGGACTGTTTGCTCACGGATGAGGCTTGGTGAGTAGCTGCAGGTAGTGCTCACGGATGATGCTTTGGTGAGGTAGAAGCGGATAATGTCGACGGGTCGGGCTTTGGTGAGTAGCAGCGGGTAATGCCTACGGATAGGGCTTTGGTGGACAAAAGACTTGAGAAATCTTTCTGGTAAAGGTGCTCATGAGAGGCTTGTTTTGCAGTGTGCAAAAGTTGTATTGAATCGTTGAGATGTGTCTATTCTGTGCAACTTGATCCCTTTATATAGTGAACACTAGGGTTTGTTCTTTCTTACGGATCAAGGTATATCAAATCTCCTTGGATTCTCAGAGGATCCCTTAAGCAACCATAAATCCTTGCCAATAATGACTCCTAATCGAAAGGAAACACATTAATAATAACGTAGACCGTAAGCATCGGTCCAATGGACCCTCTACTAAAACATTCACTGAAAGATAATATTCAAACACAACCCAAACCCCCAAACCACATCGTTCATCAACGGCCGTTGGTTTCCATTATCGTTTATTCCAAATGGTATTTTATGTTTCATTGTAATTTGAGGTTTAAGTGTTATATGGATGTCTTGTATTCTCTTGTATCATTAATGATCATGAGTTAATGGAGAAATTGTATTTCATTTATTCAATTCTGTGTAGTATTTATAATACAATATTACTTGGTAACCAAGCAAAATCTAAGTTGTAAAAATCTGTACAAAAATTACATACTAGAATACTAAGATTACATACTAGATTACCAAACCAATACATGAGATTACGACTTAAGATTACATACTATATTACCAAACCACTACATTAGATTACGACTTAAGGGGTGTAGAAGAAGACTCGCTAATAGTTAAAGGCCGTTGTTATGCCTTATCTCAAAGAAATAAAACAGCAGAAAGGTCGGGAGGAGAGTAAGCAGCCAGTGTTCCACTACTATTCCTCAAAGTCTAATCGGTGAATTTGAGAGAAACACGACGTACCACACAGACACGAGCAGCATCAGACAAATTAAGTGTTGTTGTAGATTTTTTTTTAATTAATCTGAAACAAAGCGTTATATATAACGTTAAATTTTATATGTAACGCGGTTTTATAAGTTCTAAAGACTTGGTGTAACAGTGGGGTATTGACGCTGAGGAGCCACGCCAAATTGACAGGAAAGGTGGAGTTAATAGGTCCATAGCTTTTGACATTGTGGATTTCCATTCGTTATATATATATATATATATATATATACAGTCCGGATCAGGAGCGGAGGTCCGTTCCTAAGGCTTAGGAACGGATTTCATCATTCTGACCCACTTCCCTATCGAATTTCCTCAAACTTCCTTCTAGACATATCTATATCATCTTGTGTAGATCATCTCTGCAAAATTTCAGCCAATTTGGTGATCAGGAAGACCTTCAAATTTATGTTACAAAAAAGATGGATAAACTGGACAGAATTCTGTCCGTCGGTTTTGTAACGCAAGTTCGAAGGCCTTTATGATCACCAAATTGGCTGAAATTTTGTAGAGATGATCTACACAAGATGATATAGATATGTCTAGAAGGAAGTTTGAGGAAATTCGATAGGGAAGTGGGTCAAATGATAAAATCCGTTCCTAAGGTTAGGAACGGACCTCCGCTCCTGATCCGCACTGTATATATATATATATATATATATATTTCGGATTCGTTGTATACCAAGATATTTGTTCACTCGAATCTTGCAAGTATTTGATTGATGTGCATTAGCTTTGTTTCTTTCATGAGAATTTGCCTAAAGCCAGTTTTTGACTCGCAAGTCTTTGCTGTTGGTGCCCCTCCTTTTAATCAATAAGGTATTGTAGTCGGAGAAGCAACAATAAAACACACATATATTGATAGAAAAGTCGTTCAACGTATATATACTATCAAATATATTGTTATTTTAGAATGAGCACGAGTAGGTCTCATCATGGATTGGGTTAGGACCGGTTCGATCCTAAATTTTAGAGCTTAAGATAGGGTAAGGTTCGGTTAAAGTCAACAAAATTTAGGGCTGGGTAGAGGCTTGTATATGTAAGCCCTAGCTCGTCCTAGCGGCCTATTTCGTTAGAGCTAATATGGTCGGGTATGACCGGCCCTTTAAATAGGGCTAAACATGGTCGAGATGAGCTTGTTATTTTTTTCTTCTCACAATTTAGCTTTAGAATTATATATAATAAACCTTATTTTTGTGTTATATTTAACATGCATGCATACACATTATACTTAATTTAATCTATAAACTAAGTGGTTATACTCATATATCTCACGAACTATGCTCTAAATCATAAAGATACAATCGTTAATCAACCAAACAAAAGGAAATCAAATGAACAAAACTAGCAAATCAACTACAAAAGAGAAGATTAGTTGTATTGTTTCTAAAAAAATAAGAAACATATTAAAACAATACAAAAAATCAGAAATTATTAAGGTCTAAAAGAACGGGTTTTTAGGATCGGATCAGGTTCTGCCTTAAAGGACTCATTAGGGTAGAGCCGGGTTTTATTTGATCAATATTTACCCTACCCTAGTCGAGAAGGGCTAGGGCTTCGACCCTGACGGGTTTTAGGACGGGCTAGAGTTGAAGGGCCAAATGATGAGGCCTAAACACAAGTAAACATCAACGTAAACAGCAACAGCAACATCATTATACGATGTTGATTGCAACCCTTTGCCACAAAATTTTGACTTGTGAGTTGTAACTCTTCCGACCAACAAATACGCAGTACCGGGTCTCCAAATTCACTCATATAACTTTCAATATTAGCATCCTGCCGTTTATGTTTGATAGCGGCTGGTTGTTTTCTAAATGAAAGACTTATGTAATCAGCACCATTATGCGTAGAAATTTGGTCGAGGATTATGATAGACCTCACACGAAAAACATAAATTTGCAGGGAGCAGTCTCTAGCAAGCTGCCAAGCTCGATCAACACGCACAAACTAGAGGACAGACATTGCTTAGTCATAGTCAAGCCAATCTTTGATTGTCATGCCCCTCGTTCTACTCAATAAACGCGTGTTTACTTATCCATCCTTCCGGATTGATTCCCATTCATCTTTAAATTGGACGTGTATTAACTAGGGCGGAATGAACAGTGTTATGAGACCTACAAAACAACTGGATTGGCTCCCCAGTTTTGATTCCGCCAAACCGCTAGTTACACTATCTGTACTGGATTGTAAGGAAAACCAAAGAATGCTACATTACTTGCAGTACCAGTGTCAAAATCACATTACTTAAATTTCTACAGAATTTCTAGCATTACTTGTCGATCACCAATGAACCACATCAAGCATAACACAGAATCAGAGTGTTAGTGAATACAAACAGAGATCAAACAAATAAATGTCACCCCAAAACTATCTGGAATCAAGTGGTTACAATTACTTTAATGAACCAAAAAACTTGGTTACAATTACTTTTCAATTCGGGGACGAAGCTAAAGACAGAGATCTCAAAGATCAAATAGCAACTGCCAAAACAAGCAAAGAAAGATACATCAGTTCGGTTCGTTTGAAGAGTGGTAGCAGGCCAAACCTCTACCTCTGCCACGACGACGGAGAGCTCCGCCGCGTGTTTCCACGGCGAAGGAGAGGTGGTGGTGACTGCGGCGACTACGGATCTACCTTTCATCACCGCGCGTACAGTCGCAGATCACTTACGCGTGTTTGGTACGCGTCAATTTTAACTTCATGGAACGCGTACCGTCAAACAGAGAAATGCATATGCAAGTAAGAAGTTTATAATTTTATTATTGGTCTCTATTGTTTTAGTGTGCTGAAATTTGCACACCCATTTATATCATCTACACACCCTCTTGCATAGTTTCAGTTTTAGGTGTAGGGGTAAATTTGTAAAATCAATATCAATGATGTATAGTTTGTAAAAAAATATGTGCAATTTACCTTCAAAGGATGTAAAATTCAATTATTACTTGGCGAAATATCTGCATTATTGGTGGGTGAAACTGCTATGCTCTTTCGGTGGTCACAGCACTTGACTTTCCTCCATTTCTTGGTAGTTTCGTTTTCATGTAACACGCCCTTGACTTCATGCAGTCTACCTCTTCCTCTTCTGCTCCTTCATTTCATCAATGATCTTTGCGTGAAATTACAAAAAGCCAGATCTCATGGCTATGCAATTGAGAGCATCTTCTTCCTTATCCTCTGCTTCTTCCACCCGTGATGTGTTCCTGAGTTTCAGAGGCGAGGATACTCGCGACGGTTTCACCGGTCATTTGTACAAGTGTTTGCATCAGAAGGGGATCAACACTTTCATAGATGATGATCTTAGAAAAGGAGATGAAATATCCGAAGCACTTCTCCGAGCCATTGAAGACTCGAAGCTCTCTATCATTGTGTTCTCTGAAAACTACGCATCCTCAAAGTGGTGTTTGAATGAACTTGTTCATATCCTTAAATGTAGAAGAGAAAATGACCAAATGGTTCACCCAATCTTTTACAAAGTTAATCCCTCCGACGTAAGACACCAAAGAGGTAAATTTGGTGAGTCACTTGCAGATCTTGAACGCAGATTCGAACATGACACAAGCAAGGTGTTAGGATGGAGAGCAGCTCTCTCAGAAGCAGCAACTTTGTCTGGATCGCCTTTCTCGGGCGGGTATGTCATGCCCTTAATTTTACTTTCCGTAATCACTCTATTGCAAGCTGGTTATTAAACTGTACTTTTTTTCTTTCTCTTATCTAAATCATTTAAATGATTCATTTGATTCTAATACAGCAGGTACGAATATGAATTTATTGATAAAATTGTTGAAAAGATCTCCGATATGTTCGCACAATTATATGAACCTACCTATTTGGATATGCCAGAGTGCCAAGTTGGGCTAGACTGGCAGGTAAAACATATGCTTGAAATGTTAGATGTCGGGGGAAGTGATGTACGCATGTTAGGAATATGGGGAATTGGTGGAATAGGGAAGACAACAATTGCTAAAGCAGTCTACAATGCAATCGCCCGTAAGTTTGATTGTCGATGCTTTTTGGCAAATGTTAGAGAAGGCTCAGAGCAACATGGAGGTTTGGTCCACCTACAAAATATTATTCTCTCTCGCATTCTAGGGCAGAAAGAGGCGATAATCAACAATGTTCATGAAGGAATTACTTTGTTGCGTAAAAGGATGCAACATAAAAAGATTCTCTTAGTCGTTGACGATGTGGATAGCTTGGACCAGTTAAAGAAATTAGCCGGGAGAAACGACTGGTTCGGTTGCGGAAGCAGAGTTATCATAACAACAAGAGATAAGCGTTTGTTGATTGTTCATGGAGTAGAACGAATATACAAGGTTCATAAACTAGGTGTTCAAAAAGCTCTTGAGCTCTTCAGTTCAAATGCCTCGCTGCATATTGAGAAATTGGATGCTGATGAGAAACTGATTGTTACTGAAGTTGTTGACTATGCTAAAGGCGTTCCACTAGCACTGGAAGTTTTAGGTTCTTATCTATATGATACCTCTGTACAGAAATGGCGAGCTATGTTAGATGGTTTTAGAAAAGATCCTCCTAAAAGCATTAAAGATATTCTCCTAATCGGTTATGACGGTCTGCAAGTTACAGTGCGAGATGTTTTCCTTGACATTGCATGCTTCTTCAAAGGTCGGAAGAGAAACGACGTCATACAAATTCTTGAAGGTTGTGACCGCATCAACCCCGAGCATGCCATTAAAGTTCTCGAACAAAAGTCTCTCATATCTGTTGGTAGATATGGTGATATTATTGGCATGCATGATTTGCTAGAAGATATGGGAAAGGGTAAAGTTATGCAGGAGTCTGCAGAGGCCGGTGAGCGAAGCAGATTGTGGAATTATAAAGATGTGCAGGACGTTCTAACAAAAAACAGAGTAAGTAGTTCCCATGAGTAGACACACACACACATACAAACACAAGAATCATGTGTTTACTCCAATTTGACAACTGATTTGAATATGTTGATTCTATAACATGAGTATTTGTATTGCTAATTCAATTGCATTTGTTTCATACCAGGGAACAAGTAAAATTGAAGGCATAATTGTAAAGATGCCTGTAGCAGATGAGATACGGTTGAGTCCTAAATGCTTCAAAAATATGGAGAATCTTAAAATCTTTATAAACGTCAATGGGAGGTTTGTTGGAAAGGTTGATTATTACCCGGACCAGTTGCGGTTACTTGATTGGGCTGAATGTCCTCTAGAATATCTGCCCTCCAGTTTTGATATGACGAAAATGGTACAGCTTAATATGCGTGGCAGCCGCATAACACGTCTTGGAAGAGGATTCGAGGTATTATTAAATTCTTAAGACGTTACCAATTTACCATTCAATAGTTATTTTTTTGGGTCTGAATTTACCCTCCAATATTTGTATGACAGAGTATGCAGAACCTGATATCCTTAAATTTGAGCAAATGCAAATTCCTAAAACAAATTCCCGACATGTCTGGAATCCCAAGCTTAGAGTTCTTGGATCTAAGTCGGTGTACAAGCTTAAAGAAGGTTCACCCTTCGGTTGGATACCTCGAAAAGCTGGTTGAGCTGAATCTTAACGGCTGCGGGAACCTTGTGAAGCTACCTCCAGAAGTCAACTGGAGATCCCTCCAAGGTATAAATCTTGATCGTTGCCTTAAGCTGGAGAGTTTCCCTGAAATTGTAGGAGAGATGAAATGCATGACATACCTGAAACTTTGGTTAACTGGCATCAAAACATTGCCGTCATCCATTCGGTATCTAACCAACCTTGAAAAGTTGCGTTTAGAACGATGTAGAAACCTCACAGATCTACCTAGCAGCATTTATGAGTTGCACAAGATAAGGACGGTTGAGTTGAGTTGGTGCCCCAAACTCGTAACATTCCCAACTAAGGTGGACTCAAATGTCGTCGACGGTGACTACTTACCTGCAGGATACAATTCATCATCTGAAATTTATTTTCTGGGATCCACTATACGTTATCTTGATTTATCAGGATGCCCTTTTGTCACTCTTCCCGAATGCATCAAGGAATTTGTGAACTTGTCAAGACTCAATTTGAGAGGCTGCACGAGGCTGGTAGAAATTCCCGAGCTTCCACCAAGGATTGAATGGTTGGATGCGAGCGATTGCGTATCGTTGGAAATAATTTCAAAGCTGTCAAACATTTTGGAGCGTAAAGAATCACAAATGATCAAGATGATGGACTTGACTAATTGCTGGAGGCTCTGTCAAAATTTACTGGCTGAGATGGCGGCAAGCAAGGAAGATGATGACATTGATGATGATGATCTCTTCTGTCAACTCCTGTCTTCTCAGCTATCCGAATTCACAGTTGTATTTCCTCTTGTCTCGATTCCAAAGTGGTTCAGCTGTCAAATAGATTTGATGGGGCATCGACGGTTTGAGTTTTGGATTGAAGCACTCCCAAATTTCAGATGGTACAACAACACAGGGCTGGCTTTCTGTATTGTTCTTGATAGACAACGCACTTACTATTTTGATTGGTGGATTCAAATCAATGAAGTGAGGGTTCGGCATCCTCGTCAACTTGTTTATTTAACAGAGTCGGATCATGTCTGGTTGGGCTATGTTCCGTTCGCTGGATTGTGGCCACTTGGTTATATGCGTCCCCTGCCACCCTTTACATCTCGAGTCATTATCCTTGCACGTGGAGACGTAGTTCCCTTGAAAAGCTGTGCGGTCCACCTTGTAATGCCGCCAGATGAAGCCGCTTGTATGAAGCTAATCCGTGCCGAGAATCTTACCAGTTGCCATCTTGGTGAAAAAATTCGTAAAGAGGTATATTCTCCTTTTGTGAATTCCGTCTCTCTCGTTTTCAGAGATCATAACTCACATCTGATAATTAATGCAGGAGAAGGAAAACTGGGAAAAATATCGTCCCAAACACAAGACTGACTGCAAAGAGTTATATACGGATGCACTACAGAAAACCAAGACCTGTAAATAGCTTATTATATATCATTTTTTCTTAATTTATTTCCTCATCAAATAGAGCACAAGCATCTTACTGGATGATATGAAGAGCACATACATCTTACTGGATGATATGAAGAGCACAAACATCTTACTGGATGACAGATGGGAGCAAAGGTTTCCGATTTCGGGCTGTCCAAAGGCACAACAACCATGTCCAAAACTCATGTCTGACACTTCAATGAATCTAAATCAAATAACACTGCATTCTAAATTATCAAACACGGGTAAATTCCGACGAGTATCACCAATGGATAGACTTTCGGAAGCAACTATTTCCGGTCAAGTGATTACTAATATTATTTTATCCATTTTGAAAAGCTTTTACAATGAAATTGATGATGGGGATATCAAACTAATTTGCTCCCTTTAAAAATAAATAATGAACAAAAATTCTGAAGATCACTGAAATGGAATCACAACTTGGCTCAGTAGCATGAATAATGAAACAAAACCGTAGATTTCACTTTTCCATACCAGAAGTGGGGTTCCATACTCATCAGTAATTGAAAATCTCTGCAAATGACACTAGCTGAGATTCACAAGGTGTCTACGCCAAGCAGGCACTCACGATTAGAAAAGTGTAGTGATAAGATTAATAAATATAACAAACCAGTATTCGTCAGGAATTCCAAGACATTTGGATGGTCGCATCATATGGTCCAGACTAACTAAGAAAGGAGAAAGATGAGAAATGAGAGAGCGTCCTAACGAACTACACCTTGAGCTGCCGGGACACCATCTTCAACTGGCTTGTTGGCTTGAACAGTGGTGATCACATGTGCAATATTGCCCTGAAAATGAGAACTTTGTCAATGAAAAATACCTGACAAAAGACTGCATGATGACAACTAAAGGATTAAGCACTGAAGGCAGCTACTTACCCTCCAAGATGCTAGCTTGGTCTTAAGAATATGCCATTGCTCCTTCCCAAACACTCGCTGAGTAGAGCGGCTGCAGACCAAGCAATGAAACAAGAATATCACAAATGCGATCTCTGATATGCCAAAAACAACGAACCAATAGAGCATATATTTATCACAAGGAACACAAACTTACATCACAATTACAACTTCATTCATCTGGTCCATTTTACAGTCCAGTAACTTGGCAGTTATAGCCTTAACCACCCAAGGTTCCACTTCATCGTCATTAATCTGTCAAAAGCGTGCATAAATTATCTTAACAAGATGAGAAAGGAAAAACATAATCCAAACTAACCAGAAGGGTATCTCTGATAAGACTATACGGAACTCTTCCAGATTCATCAGAGCCAAGATCCACCAATGAAATCAACCTCATCTTAGTGATACAATCTTCATGGACAAGACCTGCAACATGTCAACAAGCACCCTTCTTAAGCCACTAGAATACATCTACTGTGAATGAACAGAGCAATCACCCAGATTTATGAATGAAGTGGAACCAAAATTCTACCATAGCTTTGCAGCAGAGTAGAGTTTGCTTTCTGAAACTCCAAGTAAGCATCCAGGCTCTGAGTCAAAAATACCTTCAGAAGCTGATATGCCGGTGCATGTTTAGCATCCTTCTCCAACTGTGTGACAGCAGGCAGATCTAGCAAATCACACTGCAATGTAACAATGCAAACACAACCCAATAGCATTAGAATTGGCCATAAGGAATTTCTATCCCGAAGACAGAAAATAAGGAACTTGACAAATGTCAAATATTAACCAGAAACACTACAGCAAAAGAGAATCCTACTAGAAAGAAGCTGAGCATCTGAGAGAAATGCCAATTATCTAGACGCTTGAAGGGGCTAACCTAAGCAGTAGTATATAAACTTATAAAGACTTATATGTAACTGCAGATAACACAAAATGGTTCCAAAAACTACCAAACTCAAGGAAACCTGAATCTGCCCTCAAATGGGAATTATATCCAAAAAGAAAAAAAAGGTAAACGTAACCAAGGATAAAATGCTATGAAATTACAGAACACAGTACAATACCTGAAACATATCTGGTATCTTCACAAATTCCACAATTGTGTGAACAGCCTCATCCTTGGCTTGGCTCAAAACTTGTGCATCTTCTCCAGAAAATGTTGCCAAGTACTTAGTTAGAAATTTGAAATACTCCTTTGCCAAGCTGAAATACAACAAAGAAATAATCAATTAATCTCATGTAGAAAAGGCATTTATATGCAAAAAAATATAGGTAAAGGCTTAAGCATGCGATACCTTTTATGTTCTTTTAAAACATTAGATATGGTAAGAAATAGCTGCCTCTGGTCCAAGACCCCAATATTCCACTCTTTCAAGAAACTATCTATCTGTTTGAATGAAGGGAGGACATGCTCAGTGACCTTCCCATTGATGGCCAAATTTAGAGCGCTCAAGTAAACAGAGAACCGACTATATGGGTCCTCTAGTAGGTTGTACAGAGTGAATAAACTGCAATAAAATGATCAACATCAGAAGTACATTCAAAATCGTTTAGAAAAATGTCAGTCACAATGGTATATTACATCTTTAACCGCGATGCAGGTTTGTCACTTGGTTGCTGTGTAACCTTTCCAGATATAAGTTCTGCAATCTGACCTACTTCTACTGGACTTTCAGAACTTGTAACAACATTGCAGATAACGGTGTAGATGCACTCAAGATCTGGAGAAGAAAATAACAGGTTTTCTTTTATGTTAAACCAAACATAAATTAATATTGACAATAAAAACAAACACTTGTCACCATTCAATAATCATTTGCTTATTGTTAAAGTTGCACAAGGTGATCACTAGTGATCATAGAGTTGAATCCTGATTATACTTTCCACTGTTGTACAGACATTAGCAATATTTTTAACTAAAAGACAGTGGCTAAGCCTGAAGCAAGGATTGTTCCTACATCAATGAAATAACGGTAGAGATCAAACTTTTGACCATCAACACCATGCAATTGGCATCACTAGCTAAAAAGCAGATATGTCATTGTATCATGCAGTCATGCAACACTGAGCCTACATCTCAATTTAACTGCTTAAAAAGGGAATTAGAGACACCATATAAAGCACTGTACCTTTGTCTGAGACCTTTGAGAGTATCACATCAGCTGAAGTTAGCATAAGTGACACCAAATCAAACCACCTGGCATTGTCCATACATTGTTTGGCTTCCTCATACAGCCTTCTAACTTCCTCATCCGCAACCTGCAGATAATTATGACATAGTCAGGAACATGAGTGATATGAATAATGTCTATACAATACAAGTACAAATATTGTTATCCAGAAACAAGAATGTCATTAGTAACAACACGTGTTAATTGGATGACCATGCATGAATGCAGATGTATACTGTCTCTTTGATTAATGACAAAAAGAATTTCTCATTTGAAATTTATGCAAACGAAAACAAATGACAGAAAATATAGTAATCTCCAATCAACAATCATATTCTACAAATCAGCACACAATTGGGCCAGAGCAGGGCTGCAGTTTCTATTACATCTGCATATACTGAATGTAAGTAGGTCCTTCAACCCTTTCCAACATCTACAACTCCTCTACAAATCGTATAAATTCATCTTTTCATCCAGAACTCTTACAATCAACAATACTATGACATGCCCGCTCAACCTATCATCCCATAGAGATAGTGTTATCCCTCTAAGTAGTACAAATCGATTCACTTGCCCTCTTCGATTCCGATTTAACGAGACTTTTCACCACGTATCAAATGAAACATCAATTTTGATCCGCTCAACTAGTTTTTCTGTTTCTATGATTTCGATCAGACAAGCATATCAATCAATACTAGCAACAGATACAATACCTCCGAAAAATAGTGCATCTAAACCATTATGACAATCAACTCTAGAATTCATTTTGATTTACGGCACAACAAGTACTCGATTTCGCTCTCTGCTTCCACTCAAGGCAAGTTTTCTCACCGATGCGTATACAATTCTATCTTTTCAACGATCTTCAGCTCAAAATTGACGAAGAAGATGAAACCTACCGAACTTGAAACAATGTTTCAGAAGGAGGTTTGAGAGAGAGGAGTACCTCAGCGCCGGCGTCGGCCCAGGCGAGCTCGGAGGCGTAACGGACGACGGCGAGAGCGGGAATCTCCTCGGAGAAGGGGACAATCGTCGTCATTGTTGAAGGCTCTGCAGCTGCGATTGAGATTTTGGTGTTTTGGTCGGAGCAGCCTCTGTTCAAAACCCTAGATAACGCTGCGAAGAGCTTTCCTGTTATTGACGGCCGTTAATCTTTCTGTGGGTTAAGGCCTTTGCTTTATCCTTCGCCCATATTCATATTGTTTTGGCCCATAATGTGCTCATTGGTCTAAATTTGGGCAACATGGTTTCATGAGTAACGTTTATTTTCAGAACTTTAACATTGTACAATAGTGCAGTGTAGTAATTTTAGAATGCAACAACTTCGTTATTGTGGTCATGCAGTATGTACATGTTACACAGCTCAACTTTTCTGTTTCTATGTTGCTCCTAATCATAATCCACCCATATGGGGACTCAATATTCACAATTCTAAATATCTAGATGTGTTCCTAAATTACGTAGGGAGTGCTAAGCTCATATTCACCATGAGTATGGATTCTCCGGTAGAATTGCACAATCTCTTAAACTTGTCCTTAGTTTTTCTGTTTTGTTAGTTATTGGAGTATTCGAACAATCATATCTATACAATCACGATACATGAATAATTGATTGAAAAAAGAAAAGAAACGCATAGCTGATTATACTTGATTTAAAGTTAGACCAAACTATTTTTTGTAACAAACTATTAATCATCGACTCACTATCAAAAATATGTATTTTTTGATCTATACTAATATATAAAAGAAATTACTTTTATTTTTTGTATGAGATGTTGTTTGGATGAGTATTTTTTATTTATTAGATATTGGTAGTCAAAGTTTGGTTTAGTAAGGACTGGCTTTTACTATTTACCTTTTTATTTTCACTTTTATTATTAAAATTTTTATATTTAAATGAGCTAATTATATAAAAATAATAAATTTTATATCAATTAAAAGTTAAAAATCATTAAAAAAATCACATGGACTGCATCCCACAAACAGCTACACTAATATCTGCCCTTTGTGTTGTGTTTGTGGGTTTGTAGTGACTGATGAGTCTGCAAACACGTAAGCGTGTACAACAGTTGGATGTCATTGTCGAGAATTTCAGTGACTGATGAGTCTGCAAAGTGCAAACACATCCGGTATAGAAAAGTGAAATCTACGGTTTTGTTCAGTAGTCACTGAAGTTAGTCGTGATTTCGTTTCAGAAATTTGTTTATTCTTAAGAGTTCTGTTTATGTTAACCTCTTCTAATATAATCACAATTTTCCCAGCTGGATATTTCCATCATCATTGCCTTTTGATAAAACTTTTCAAATGGATAAAATAACCAGTGATCACTTGACCGGAAATACTCATTTTGTGGGTACTTTCCAGAGCACTGTTATTTGATTATATTGAGGAAGAAGAGTAGACTTGTTGAACAAGAATAAGATTGCTATTGTATATAAGAATGTAATCTGTCATTGAAACAATGCATCGAAGATCACTTTCAACCATAATCTTAATATGGTATCAGAGCAAATACGCTCTTGAGACCTGAAATCCTAGAATCCCTAGAGAAACACAAACCTTACCCCAATGGCTGGAGAGGATGCATCCAAACCAGTGACTCAATCCGAGTCGCAGGGATCAAAGTCCAAAGCGCCTTGGGAGAATTCGAATCATCCACTCTGTATCCTTCCTTCGGATCAGCCGAGGACTGTCCTTATTGAAATTCTGGAGGGGGACAACTATGTGACATGGGAGAATTCGATGCAGATGGCTCTCGTGATTAAGAACAAGATGGGGTTCATTGATGGATCCTAAGAGAAACCAGCTCACAACCCTCCTGAGCAATTGCAATGGGAGAGATGCAACACACTGGTCAAATCTTGGCTTATAGCTGCGATGTCAAAGGAAATTTCAAAAAGTGTGATTCATTGCAAGACTGCCAAAGGCGTCTAGGATGAATTAAAGGAGAGATTTTCTCAAGTCAATACGGTCTCTCTTTATGAACTGGAATCTTCTATATATACTTGCGAATAGGGAATGAGCTCCGTAACCACATTCTTTACGAGGCTTAAAGGCCTATGGGATCAAAAAGAGGCGCTCTACAAACTCCCAATTTGCACTTGTGATGCGAATGAAGCTGTGAAGAGTTATGTAGACACGCAGAAGACATTGAAGTTCCTAATGGGTTTAAATGATAACTTTGCTCAAACAAGAAGCAACATTATAGGAATGGAACATTTTCCCAATTTAAACAAGGCATATTCTTTAGCACTGCGACACGAGAAGCAACTGGAGGTATCAAGTACCAAGCATAATGCTGTGACTGAGAGTGCTGCGTTTGCAGTCAAGAAGTCTGGAGGAGAAGGGAATCGGTCCACTCGAGAAGGCACAAGGTCAAGAAGATGGTGTGAAAAGTGCAAAGTGGACAACCATGATACTCAATACTGTAGAGCACACATAATGTGTACCTTTTGTGAAGGCACATGCCATTCCTACAATTTTTGTAGGCGGAGAAAGAGGCTAATGGGGGAAACGCCAAATAATGGGAAGCGAGAAGGACAGAATTCCAAGTCCAGGGCCAATTTTGTTGGTGAAGGAAAAGGAGACATGACCGATTTTCCTCTTTCACAAAGGGAGTGTCAACAAATGATGGGGCTATTAAACAAGATCAAGAATGAGGCTGGTAACTCCAATGAAGAGAGACAACTATTGGAGATGTTGAATTCATCAACTCCTTCCACAAATCTTGTCGGTAACGTTCCTAGTTATGAGGAGATGTCAGGTAAAATTTGTGCAGTTTCGCAAAATGATAAGCAAGTAGTATGGATATTTGATAGTGGTGCCAGTGATCATGTGGTATGCAATTTTGATTTACTCACCCATGCTAAAGTGGTGCATAACCGCAGCGTGCGTCTACCTAATAACACCAGGTTGCAAGTGTCACGTATTAGGACAATTTGTTTTTCACCCAGCTTCACACTCCACAACGTCCTATGTGTTCCCCTATTTTACTTGAATCTCATATCTGTGAGCAAGCTAGTATTGGATTCCTTTTACGTGACTATATTCATTCGACGAGTTTGTTTTGTACAGGACCTTCGCTCAGGCGCAGTGATTGGGACGGGAGCTGAACGGGAAGGGCTTTACTGTCTCACAATGCCTAAGGAAGGTACATGCAACGTAGTCCACACCAAACAACAAGAACCTTGGCATGAAAGATTAGGTCACCCCTCTAGCAAAGTATCATCATTATTTCCCTTCTTGCATAATAAAGCTTGTGATCCAAGTCGTTGTTCAATTTGTTTTTTAGCCAAACAAACTCGCAATCCATTTCCTTTGAGTACTTCTATCAGTAATACATGCTTTGAATTAATTCATGTTGATATTTGGGGTGGGTACCATGTTCCAACTATTTCTGGTGCTAAGTATTTCCTCACTATAGTCGATGATCACACAAGGTGTACTTGGGTTTACCTTATGCACCAAAAGTCACAAGCTAGGCAGTTACTCATTTCTTTCATTTACATGGTCGAAACACAATTTGATGCCAAAGTTAAAATCGTTAGGAGTGATAATGGTTCGGAATTTTAATGTGTTGATTTTTATTCTTCAAAGGGAATTTTGCATCAAACGAGTTGTGTCAACACACTACAACAAAATGGTATTGCTGAACGCAAACATCGTCATCTTCTCAATGTCGCTCGCGCACTCCTCTTCCAATCCAATCTTCCCAAAGAATTTTGGGGTGATGTCATACTCACTGCTGCCTATTTAATTAATCGTACCCTATCATCAGTTTTACAAGGACAAACTCCATTTGAAAAACTCTTTCACAAAGTACCCACCTATACCCACTTGCGAGTTTTTGGATGTCGATGTTTTGTTTCTTCTCATCCACTCAAACCGAGTAAATTTGACCCTTAGTCAAGGGAGTGTATTTTTCTAGGATATCCTAGTAGTCAAAAGGGGTACAAAGTCTACTGCATAGAAGAACAGAAAACCCTAGTTTCTAGGGATGTCATATTTTTTGAGAAAGAGTTTCCTTGTCCAGCTCCAAGTCTATATTCCGAATCAGTTCCACATAAGAGTCCCCTTCGGTTTACTCCCCTCCCATTGCCATCCTCCACCAACCCTTCTATTTGTGAGGACGATGATGATTCCTTGCTACCTACTCCAGAGCCAACTACCACCACTTCTGCTGACATACAAGTCTATCCTCCTACACCTTTTTCTCCTACTCCACATGCATCCACCACTGTCAACACCACACCACAAGGAACTCTCTCCACATCCTCCTACACCACCACAAACTACTTCCGCACCTGATCCATCTCTCTGAAGGTCCAGCCGCGCAACCACAGTCCCCACTATGTTGCAGGGCTTCCATATTGAGGCCAAGCTCCCTTCACGCTCCCTCTCGTCACCGTCTCCGAACACAGAAGGTCCCTCAGGTACGACTCATTCTCTTGCTCAGGTTCTTTCATATAAACGACTTTCACCGGAGCATAGAAATTTTGTTGCTAACATTTCCCTTGTCAAAGAGCCTCACACCTTTTCTCAGGCCGCCACTGACCCCAAATGGCGTGAGGCCATGAACAATGAAATTGCTGCTCTCCAACACAACAAGACTTGGAGTATAGTTCCTCTACCACCCGGGAAAAAGGCTATTGGATGTAAGTGGGTATACAAGGTGAAGTACAACCCTGATGGAACCGTTGAACGGTATAAAGCAAGACTCGTCGCGAAAGGTTATAGTCAGGTGGAAGGGATTGATTATCACAAGACATTTGCACCCGTCGCTAAATTGACTACAGTCCGGGTACTTCTCGGCTTGGCACTTCTCGATGTTAACAATGCTTTCTTGCAAGGTGACCTTTATGAAGAAGTCTACATGGCAGTTCCTCCTGGTTTTGGACGAAAGGGGGAGAACAATGTCTGTCATCTGCACAAGTCGTTGAATGGACTCAAGCAGGCTTCCCGCCAGTGGTTCTTGAAACTCTCCGCTGCTCTTCACACCGGCGGCTTTCACCAATCTTGGGCAGACTACTCTTTATTCGTCCGCAACCAGCAAGGAAAGTGTACAGTTTTATTAGTATATGTGGACGATGTGATTGTCGCAGGAAACAATTTAGAGGACTTGTTGAAGACAAAGCAGTTTCTTGCAAAGTGTGTCAAGTTAAAAGACTTGGGCACACTCCGATACTTTCTTGGCATAGAAGTAGCACGGTCGGATAGAGGGATGGTACTCAGCCAACTCAAATATGCATTTGAAATCCTAGAAGACTCTGGTTTCTTGGGAGCTAAGACGTCGAAAGCTCTTTTTGATCAAAATTTGCAACTGACACACGAAGAAGGAATTGAGCTTGCTAATGCGTCTCAATATCGTAGACTTGTGGGTAGGCTTATATACCTAACCATAACCAGACCTGATCTTGCATATTCGGTGCATATCTTGAGTCAGTACATGCACAAACCTCGAAAGCCACATCTAGAAGCTGCACACAAGGTATTACGGTATGTCAAGCACACTCCAGGGCAAGGCATTCTCTTGCCTTCCTATGGACTTTTGGAACTAGAAGCTTTTTGTGACGCTGATTGGGCACGTTGCAAAGATACTCGAAGATCCACCACAGGTTATTGCATTTTCTTTGGCAACTCTCTTGTTTCGTGGAAGTCGAAGAAGCAAAACACGGTTTCTAGGTCCAGCGCTGAAGCGGAATACAGATCGATGGCCACCACAAGCTGTGAAGTAACTTGGCTTCGCAGCTTACTTCGAGAACTATATGTCTCACAAAGCAAACCAACCAGGTTATTTTGCGACAACAGAGCAGCAATCCATATCTCATCAAATCCGGTTTTTCATGAGAGGACTAAACACATCGAAATTGACTGTCATGTTGTAAGAGAGAAGGTGTAACATGGAGTAATCAAAACACAGTACATTCGAAGCAGTGAGCAACCAGCAGACCTCTTCACTAAACCACTGGGTTTGAAACAGTTCAAAATGCTATTACACAAGTTGGGTGTCATCAATATCCACTCAAACTTGAGGGGGATTATTGAGAAAGAAAATTCTGATTAATTGATATCCCTTGAGTATAGTGATTTCACGTATATGGAATAGTAAATACAGATAATATTTTTCCTATTCTAATTAGACTTGTTGAACAAGAATAGAATTGCTATTGTATATAAGAATGTAATCTGTCATTGAAACAATGTATCGAAGATCACTTTCAACCATAATCTTAATATAGAATACTCACTTCCACTGATATTGCATTACTGGGTTTAAATTCCCTGAAGTATTAAATGTATCATACTTGAGTACTTGCCTTACAACTGACATTTATACAAGAGAATTTAGTAGAGAACATGCAGTCTCATCTACCAATAGGGTTGTTTATCTCAGAGAAGATTGTGGCAGATATGCATATAATGGAATTGTTGGTTGCACAACTTTGCTCAGTTTCACCTATCTTGTCAGTGCTGTTGATGTTCCCCTCTACACTTGGTTGAAGCTCCAATGCACGCTCAAGCCCTCTTACAACATCATTCATGGACGGCCGTTCAGTCCCATCATCATGCATGCAGCTGATAGCTACATCAGCAAATATATTCAAGCACCCGTCTCCAATCTTACCTCTCAAACTTGGATCAATAATTTGATCAAGTTCCCCACTCTGAT
The DNA here is from genome assembly GCA_951800085.1 of Comarum palustre. NCBI lineage: Eukaryota > Viridiplantae > Streptophyta > Magnoliopsida > Rosales > Rosaceae > Comarum > Comarum palustre. The sequence continues at coordinate 3,997,722 of OX637572.1, read as the reverse complement.
GGCAACTCTTTGCCCACTCGCCCAGATTCACTTGGTTCGCTTCTGTTTTCTCTGTATGTATCACTGCTGGCCTTGCACACAATACCTCACATAAAACTACACCAAATGAGTAGACGTCTGACTTCTCGGTTAGACGTTGTCTTCGGTAGTATTCTGGATCCAGATACCCGATACTGCCTTTCACAATCGTGCTGATGTGAGTTTCGGACATGGTTGTTTTGCCTTTGGACAGCCCGAAATCCGAAACCTTGGACACCCATTTGTCGTCGAGTAAGATGTTTGTGCTCTTCACGTCTCGGTGAATGATGGTGCCGTTTGCACCATTATGAAGATACTGCAACCCTCGAGCAGCACCAATACAAATCTGAAGCCGTTGTTCCCATGGAAGAGGAGGGTTACTAGTGTGGTAGAGATGGTCACGGAGGGTCCCTTGTGCCATGTAATCATACACTAAGATCATCTCTCCTTTATCACTACAATATCCAATGAGTGAAACCAAATGGCGATGGCGGAGATGGGAGAGCATCTCAATTTCAGTCTCAAACTCATGAACACCTTGGGATGATTCTGGTTTCAGCCGTTTGATCGCAACTGGAGTGGCTCCACTATCAATGCATCCTTTGTAAACATTACCGAATCCTCCAGCTCCAATGATGAGAGCATCACTGAAGTTCTTGGTGGCGGCTTTGATCTCTGCTAGTGAAAAGTAGCGACATGGATGAGATGACCTCGTTGTAAACTTCATTCTCCTGTAACTCGAGCCAGAGTGCTTGACTTTCCATCTCCTCCTAAAAACCATGTATCCGACGACAAACAACACAAGTATGATGGAAACTAGACCAGCAACAAGGGCAAGCACAGGAAATGACTTACCATGCTGTGCCATCTTCAGGTCAGGATTGGTTTCGAGCTGGCCTTTTGGGTCAATTATCTTAAAGATTTCGAGTCCATTTAACGTTGCATCCCTATATTCAGTAGACAAATCTGCATGTAATGCTTGAAATGAAATAGAGAGATTAACTTGAGTCTGGCTTCCAAGCATGTCCAACATGTAATCTCTGTATGTTGGTATCCCATTTCCACCACTCCATAGAATTATGTCTGCTCCTTTTTCAGCAGTTTGATTCGCTAGGTAAATCGCAAATACGCGTTCTCCGATCTTGGTAATATCAGACTCTAGCTCACAAAAATGCAATCTAACCAGGTAGGAGAGGTTAGAGTCTACAGGAAATGACCAGGTGAGATTGTAGTTGACGGTTTCGTTCATCCACATGGACCGACCTGTATTGTAAACTTGTTTTGGAGCAGAGTACTCTGGAGTTTCGACAAACTGGAGCTCAATTGTGTCATTCTGTGCTAGCAAGCTGTATTTTCTACTCGAACCATCCAAATACTTGTCATCAGCAGCTTCCCATTTCCGGTACACTCCTGTGTCTTCAGTTCTGTTGATTGGCTTTCCTCCTATGTTGATTCGGTACACCATATCCAGAGCTTGTCTGCCTTCAATTGAATAAGGGCTATCACTGCCGATGGAACGAACTGAAGTTGTGTAGAGATTGGCGGGCATCGACACGATTTCAATCCCGTTGATAAAAGCATGTGCATCTTTACTGGGTGTGAATGTTATGTTCAAGCTATGGTCTGTCTGTATGTTGACGCAGAATTCTCTCATCAGCGGCGTCGCATCATCGGCAGTGTTATAAGCTTTGAAGTCCTTTAGCAGGATATATTCGCTAGCTGTGACAGAAAAGAGGGAGTTGGAGCTGTGGAAGTCCGGGTATGAAGCCGGGTTGAAATGCAAGCGGACAAACTTTTTCCCGGGGGAAAGAGGAATGCTGTAAGTGAATTCCGAGTAAGAAAGGCGAGCTGTAGTGTAAGGGACTTGGCTGGCGAATTGTGACACAGAAGGAGGTGCTTTCCTTAATTGGGATGTCATGCCACTTCCACCATCCTGTATGGGGGAAAATGTTGAGTTGATGTCTCCACTCCAAATTCTAGAGTCGTAGTTATTTGAATGTTGCCCCAGATTGCCACAGTCAAGGGTGATATCATCCACCGGAGTGTATATAGGCGGCGACACTCCGGCCTCTAGGAGAGTAAAGATGTGGAGAAACAAGGAGAGGTAGAGAGGAATGAGAATCGGTTCCATGGTGATAAGGTGATAAACTGATAATTGTGTACAGGCTTTTATTGTTGCTTGGGACGATTTTCGTGGTAGTCTAGAGGCTAATGAAAGCTGCGTGCAGAGATTTTCTGAGATACAGATGTGATGGTCACTGATCGAAGGGGGAGATGATCATCAAGTACTTGACATTAACTAGTCTTTGGAGACTAATTATTTTTCTTTTCTTTTTTAATAAGGAGACTTATTCTTTTGGGTGGAAAAGTCTTTAGAGACTTGTTGTTGGCCTGTCCCAGTTAAAACTTAAAAGCTTTAATTTGAAAAAAACTTGCGTCGTCTGGACACATTCGTCCTCATTCTAAATTCAAAGGAAAAAACTAAACTCTATCTTTATTTGACAATTGTATTATGGAAAACACTTACGTCCAGACTCTCTTACTTGATACAATCACAATCTGCCACAGTTTTTTTCTTTTAAATATTAATATTCGTCTATGACTCATTAAGTCTGATCGTGAAAAAAAAGAGGATCAGAGGACGCTCTTCGCTACCCTCATTTGCAATCTCTTACCTTCTCCCTCTTCGTTTCATGCTTCCTCTACACAACTCACAAACAACCTATTGTTTGTAAACATAGCTTGGCCTCCTCAACTCAGATATTGTTGCCCGGTAATTAGTTACAAGAGAATACAACACAGAAATCGTGTAAACATTATAAGTTATAGTAGTAATCATATACGAATACTTAATCATGTAAGTGAAAACAAAAACAACATAATCTGGGAATTTGACTCAATCAAGCATGTGAAAACATAATTGTATTGAATCTCTCTATTCAATAAGAAACTTGGCTTTGTTGAATCAAAAACCATTTTTTTGAATGGTAAATTATCATTTATATAATCTCAAACTAGAATGGCGTATTACAATGACCCTAAGGGTCAAAACAATGCAATTGCATTAGACATTTCGCTCACTTATTGTGAGTTTAACAGTTGATAAAACTAGTCACATACAAGATCCTAGAGAAAAACATAAACTAGAGCCAAGCTAAAACATGCACTAACACTTACAAAAATTCATATTTGCCCTTTAGATCAGGGCCTAGAGGAGTGTTAATGCAAAACACTTTCAATACATCATCCCTTGTCAGCGTGAAACTTGTTTTGAATACTTTATTTTGGGACAAATTAGGCCCAAAGGATACAATCTTAAAAAGCCCAAATTTGGGACGTTTAATTTCAAAAAAGGTTAGCACAAAGCAAAAAACGTCCCTTCTCTCTCTCCCTCTGAGAAAGCGAGAGCTAGGGTTTCTTTTGTAGCCTACTGTTTTCGAGACAAAAGTCACAGTTTTGGTTCTAGTTACGACGAGGTTCCGCCTCAACGTATGTCGGCTTCTCTGGCCTGGTGTGGCCATCAGTGGAAGAAGACGACCGATTTTCTCTGTCGTATGGAGGAGAATATTGGTCAGAGGGTCCAACGTTTAACTCTTTCTGACGAGGAGGCGATGCAGGTAGTGGTTCCGGAAGATCTGGACAAGTGGAGACCGAGAAGATTTCTGTTAGTGGGGAGACTGCTCACAAACAAAAAGTACAAGAAAGAGATTCTCATGGGGATGATGAAATCGTTATGGTCGCCGAAGAACAACCGAGATGGACGTCTTAGTGTGACGGCGTCTGCGTTGGAAGGGAGCGATCGGTTTGTGTTCTCTTTCTCCAGAGAATATGATTGGAATCGGTTATTAAGGAGTTTTAGGATTAGAGCCTGGGGTGTTCCACCTCTAAATATGGTGGAGGAAACAGGTCAGCAAATAGGGGCGGCTGTTGGGATGTTTGCAAGGATGGGAAATGAGGAGGAAGAGTTGAAGATGTTTGCTCCTAAATCCTAATCCACCCAACTGGGACTTAATAATCACAATTCTAGATATCCAGATGCGTTCCTATATTATGCAATCCTTGAATCATGATGAAGTTTCAATCAACACAAGTACACAACCAATATTTTAGCAAACTGAATGAGCTATGAAGCTTATGATCGAGCTAGGTGTGTTAAGATCGATTCATTAAGACCGAAACACAGAAGAACAACACAAGTTGTGCATTGTGCAGTTGCATTTTGTAATGGAAATCCAGGGACCAGGGTGAAGCAAAACTGTCCAAGCACAAGAAATCCCATTATACACACTTACATGTATTTGTCATTAAGATTCAGTCCAGTTTCATTATATAAAACTATAAACTTCGATATTTCTGAGACATAATATTACACATTATCCGTGCTAAAACTCAACTGCTGATGCTTTATTCAGAAGCAAGAATCATTTCCCACCACTACCGCCAAACAAGTATCCGAGGGAAGATCCACCCCCCGGAGCTGAATGAACCTTCGTAGATGGTCGATCCTGCATTCACATAATGAAGAACCAACTTTCATACCAAAAGTACTAGCGAACAAGAAGATAAAAAATTTTGAAACCAAAACCAATTAGCAGGGGAAACAAACTTGACTAAGATTACATACCGTGATGAAGTTGCCACAGTTCTGGCCATCCAAACGCAAGTAATTATTTGTGGGACTGCTATGAATGCCTGCTGGAATGTTCTTGTCAATTGGTTTTGTAGCAGGAGAAGTAGTCTTATTCGGAGACGGTGTTGTGTTTGTGGGTTTGCTTGCAACCGGGACTTGCTCAGAATCCCTTTTTGTGGGCATGCCTGCTGGAGGTTGCATTTCAATTGGTATAGAGTTGGTAGACACACTCCTATCCAGAGGACGAGTATTGTTTGCAACAGCGTCTGCTCCACCTCCAAACAAGTATCCCAAGGAACTTCGTCCACCACCACAGCTGACTCCGCGGCCCATTTTTCGGTTATGATCAGCAAGAAATCCTGAACACACATGTATTTCAACGATGTGAACATAATGAATATTCATATTTTCATCAAGAACATGTTGGAGGGATCACTTGAAAGAGATTACAGCAAGATGAAACCATTGCTGGTCCAATTTTGTTCATGAACAAGGTCTACAGGGCAATGAATCACATAGAAAACAAATGCACTTTTGCATAAGTAACACATTATGTGAGAAACAGGTTTTGATAAAGGAATCATAATCAAGAATCCAGAGGAAAACAGATCAGAATATTAGATCATATAAGTACACGCATATTACATCTATTAAAACAAAAGGACTATCTAGAAGCAAGCAACAGATGTAACATGAAAAATATGTCGAAATTCGAAGCTTGATCAAGAAGATGTGATATATGTTTAGATTGCATACTTTGTTCTTGCTCCTTCTGGGACCAAACCTTTGGAGCCAATTGCCAGGAAATAGAGTCTTCTGCAACTAATGATGCAGAATTTGTATACTCGTAACTAAATTTCGGTTTGTAGACGTGGTCAATGTCTGAGATGGCAAAATCAGTTTGGCTAAGATAAGCGCCAATGCAGGTGGGCTTTCTCTGTCAGTGGGCCTGTATACTTCATTATTGTCCTAATAATTGGCGGTGATGCGAACTCCGACTTCAGGCCACAGATTACACAACTTTGATAACATATATATATATATATCTCTCTCTCGGGAGCCCTTCTAATGAGGAACTCTAAGTTAAGTACTAGTTGAAGACTTTTTAATTTATTGTTTATTAGACCAACTTTTTGATTAAATTTTGACATCTTAACCGTTGAAGTTGTAGATTTATATAAGTAGATCAATCATACAAAATTTCAGTCAAATTGGTGATCGTTAAGAACTAGTTGTAGATCAAATCAATGGACGAACCAAATCTGTCAAACATGAACCGTTCAAGTTTGTAATTGGTAAATCACACTTTTGAATGCTTTAACGATTTTCAATTCAGTTGAAAATTTACATAAATGATCTACTCATAAATATTTATAAAATGAACGGTTAAGATGTGGATATAAGATCAAAAAGCAGGATAAATTGAAAAGTTCTCAACTAGTCCTCAACTTAGAGGTCCTCACTAGAAGACTCCATATATATCCCATATTAGAAAAGATGTGGATATAAGATCAAAAAGCAGGATAAATTAAAAAGTTCTCAACTAGTCCTCAACTTAGAGGTCCTCACTAGAAGACTCCATATATATCCCATATTAGAAAAATAAAGTTTAACTCCAGATTGCTTTATCATTTTAACAACGGAGTAGAATTGTATGCTCCTAACCACTAGAACTCCAACAACGGAGTCAAGAATGATATGCTCTTAACCACAAGAGTTGCATCTCTTACATAACGCAGAAACTTTGTTTCTTGATGAAGCTGAGTGATGACTTCAGATGGTGTGAGGATCTCAAGAAGATACGTGCATTAGTTTGACATATAATCACTATTTCTTTGTGCACTTGAAATGTGAATTTGCAATAGACATGAACACTCCGGCATATCATGTCATTCCCAGTCCGCAGGGACCGCAGGGAGAAAACACCCCAAAGAACCTGTCCAGATATCTCATTTATCAAATGAACACTTGCACAACAATTTCACTCCTATGTGCATCTACATGCTTTACAATCATCTCTAATGCAATTGCATAAATACCAGATGATTTCAGTGGAATTTTCTATTGTGTCAGCAGAACTTCATTACCCATCTAGCGCCTAACAAGCATTTCTAAGGTGAACCGACCTTTGAGATTTCTACCAATAACTTGTGCAGCGCTTGAGGCTTTGAGAAGAAAGGTGAGTGATCAGCACCTTTCAACCGCAGGACCTGTTCAGGGGGGCTTGCATTTATCATGCTCTCTTGGACTGTGATGGGTATGGCATTGTCTTCTAATGTTTCTATATAAAACCGCCTAACTGATCCATACTTCGAATCAGAAAGTGACACTTTCTCCAGAACTGGGGCAAATGGAATCGGTCTCATGGAAACAGATGCCAATGCGACATCCTAGATTGGAAGAAACAAAAGATAAGTGAGTGAAACTGATTAGGGAAATGGAGAAACCAGCACACATGCTACATGCATAGTCAAAAATGTATTGAGAGGCCTCTGAAATTCTTATTTGTAAGTTGCAAAAGTTGTGCATACCTTGGAAGGACTTTGGTTGAATAACAGATCCTTCAACATTGCTTTATCTAGATCAATAGCAGTTGGAGGCTGATTATTCCCATTTGCATACAAAAATATCTGAGCCTGTCGCATAAGATCATCTGAAGTTGCCTACAGTAATGCTAAGCATTAGTCATTCAATCAATATATATAAAAACTTTCTGGGATTATGATAAGCACCCATAAAATCCCATCCCTTTCAAAACCAACAAGGTTTTCAAACTTCAAAGGCATTCTAATATATGGGTCTCACCATCTGAGTCTAAACATCCCAACAAAGGTTTTTCAACTTCAAATTCATTCTAGTATGGGACTCTCCATCTGAGTATAAGCATCCCAGTATAAATCTTGAAAGGACCAAAGGAAATACTAGGGCAAATAAATAGAAATTAGTACAGAAGAGAAAGTTTAAGCAAATACATATCTATATCTACTCAAGGTTTCTAATTATATTAATGTTGCATTGTTCTTCCACATCTCTCCAAACAGTCGAGGAATAATAATGCATTCAGTTTTCAAATTGCATTTAATGGATGAAAATATAAAAACTAAAAATAAAACTATACAAATTTGACGAGAGAGGCCAAGAGGAAACCTGTTGAGAGAATGTATCAAGGGTGCTTTGTCCATTTTTCAACATTGCTGCAGCAAGAAAGATGGCCTTCGCAACTTTAAATGGAAACAACTCCATTGCATACGATATACACGCGCCACCAAAATCGTGGCCAACCAAGATCACCTACATAATAAATATATAATGAAAAAGTTTAAAACAGAGAGGAATTTATAGATATTACACACTGATGCAGTGACAGCTCTGGTTTGTAGGTTCATATATAGCTTAATTGACCCCTGTGCATGATGAATGGTGCATCAGATTCATTAAATCAATATGTCTCAATTCATTTGTTTTCTATTTTATTTGATGTGTGACTTAAGAGCAACCTCAAGTCTGAGACGAGCTCAAATTCATAAACCTGACTCATAAAGTCATCATAGGCATACCAACCCAGCATATGTAATTATCAACAATGTGAGCAGCTCAAATTACCAAAAACAAAAAAAACAAAAAAAATAACAAAAACAATGTGAGCACATAGTCCAAGATAGCAAGGAATATTAAGCAGTACTACATCTTAATGTAACCAAAACTCTCAAGAGGCCATGGTAGGAAAACCAAGCTAAAGGCAGCACATATGAAACAGAAATGCGATTATGAATGAGAAAGTTGATTAGAAAGCAGTTCAATTTACCCTTTGTCCATCAGGAAGCTTTTCAAGAAAATCAGTAAGAGGCTTCACATATTCTGAAAGACTTGCAATGGTATTTGTATCAGAGGAATGAATTCCGGAACCAGTTAAGTCTATGGCATTAACTTTATAACCACCCTCTTCTAGAAGTGCAATGGTTTTATACCAACACCAAGCACCAAACCCGCCACCATGTACAAGAACAAAGTGGTTGGTCTCAAGATCATCAATCTTTACATCCTATCAAAACAAAAAATATTAGGATCCAGCTAAACACATTCCCCCAGATGCTAGTGAAACGGATCACAGTTAAAGGAAATCAAGTCAACAGCAAAAGGGGCATCAAATGACTGGCACAAGCAATGTATCCTCTTTGAAATTCAAATTTTCTTTTGGTAAGTAACTGTTCATGTTAATAGATATAATTAACTGCGTTATAATTCTAAGCCAATTCTATGACTAGACTGCAACATAGTCACAATAAGCTTAAAACCACCAGTTCCTAGCATCAAAATAAAAATCAGCATGGCTTGATAAATGATAACTATCATCCAGAATGAAAAATGCAAACTCTAAAGCAAAATTCCATTCTTCATTACATACACAAATGCATACACACAAATCATGTAAATAACAAAGAACAAAAATCCATGTGTTTCTTCACGTGTATGAAGAGATAACACAATCAAATCACAGAGATAACTCAGCATATGAACAAAATAACTACTCGGCAACCAAAGCTTGAACCTTTTAAGCCCATCATTTATTCTTCTCACCAAGAAAAGAACCCGAATTTCTCAAAAACCATAACAACCAACTACACTACAAACCCCATTAATTCCACCACCAAAAGCCACATCCCAAATTACCCAAACTCAGCAATCAAACCAAAATGACGTAAGTACAACCTCATCAATTCCACGATCATAAGCTACATCAAAAAATAGCCGCAGACCTAAAACATTAACTTGTTGTTACCAAAATTAGCCGCAACAAAAACACCCTCACCTGATTCACAAGCTGGTGAGGCTGGAGCAGCGGGTCGGTAAGTGACCGAGCCCGAGTGCTGGAGCTACGTGGCAAGACGTTGCTGTTACCTTTCTTGGAAGTTGAGTTAGTATTGGGGTAGCGTAGAGAGGAGGAGCGATCAAAGGGGAGAGAGGAAACGCCGCCGTTTTGCTGGAAGAGGATGGCGGCGGCGAGAGCTTGTTCTTGGAGGAGAGCGTCGTCGGGGGTTTGTTTGCGGGAGGATCGGCTCCGGGACCAGCGGGTGGATGAGGAGTTGGGTAACGGCGGCGGGTTGGGGAGGCGTTTGATGGGTTTTTTCTTGAGGGGAGGTTTGGGGGCGAGGATGGCGCAGAGGTTGCCCATTTTGGGTTAGTGATGGTGGCCGTGGTGCATGTAGAGACTAAAAGGTTGATAGTTTTGGAGAAGGGAAAGGTGGTGAAGTGTGAGAGGAAAAAGGAGGGGTGGCAAATAGGAGGAAGGAGAAGGTGGAGAAGAAAAAAGAGGGAGGGTGGAGTGAGTGGGGGTGTTGAGACTTTGGGAGGTCCAAACTTTGAAACGTATATATATAGGGAGACGGAAGGGTGTGGAAAATGATAACTACTTTGAGACTTTAGACTTCCTAACTTGGAGACAAGTTGATTGTGGTGAGGTGATATGTTTTATTTTTAATGAATTAATTATGTCTGTTTAAGTCTGTTTTATCTTGTTTGTTTGGTCCGTTTTATCTTGTTACCGTTTCATCCCATTACATTAGTAAGTTAGTAACATATAGTCACATACATTGAGTTAATATTTGATTGGGGTTTAGGAGAGTACTTTAACAACTCTAAACTAATCTCTCATCATATGTGCTCAATTTTAAAGGTATATGCTGACTACAAACTAAAACTAAATACGACTCATACAGGTTATAATTCAAACTCTAGACATAATGATTTCATATTAAACAGCTTGATAAACCTTACTATATCACCGTGATATTGTGGTTGTCCAACTTGTTTATTAGACTAGCTAGCTAACTAGAATGCCCACCGTATACTGTCCCTACGATTCTAAGAAGTGCCACACAGCTCATTCTAGTTCAAACCCGGTATTAGTAGTCGTAGCACCCCATGCTCATCACCGTAACGTGGAAGCCAGTAGCTAGAAGCATCATCGATCAAGAAGTGTTCAATCATCTGTAAAGCCCTCAATTTAGTTGCTGGAATAATAGAAAATTTATACGGCTAAAATTAAGGAAACGAATCTAGCTAGCTAAATCTTATTGTCTTTTCGTAACACTAGTAGTTAACATTTCGAGTGATTCGAAGTGTTGTGCTTTGTCCTAGTTCATGTGGAGGATAATCAAAAGCCTAAGCTACCACGCATAGAGACACACGTAAATTCCAATTAATGGAATCTTTGCTATTGGCCTCTCTAGATTTAGGAATTGCCTGCTACTTATACAATTCTGAAGGATATTTGGTACTAAATTTAAGAAATGGTACCATGATTAGACGGTATATAGATAGCACTACTTATTGGCTTTTGACCTAATTACTTAAACAAAGCATGCATGCATGCATGCATAGACGGTGATGTCTTCGGAAAACGACCAATCTTGGCATTTCCGGTGAGCATTTAACTCTACCTGTCAAGAAATTAAGATCTGTGCTTTTAATTAGCTAGCTGCGACATTCAAAAAAATTAGCTAGCTGCGAATTCTAACATATGCAATCAGCAATTCCTTTTATGACAGCAGCTACCAATATTAATTTAGGTTATTTCTTGTGTATAATTTTTCGACTTCAATATGCATGGCCATTATTTCATCATGGGTAAGTTACAGTTTAGGGTTTTAGGGTTTGGTCGAAACCTTGACGGCAGGTAGAAGAGACATTACTATCTGCAGGACTCGTCTATGAATAAAACAGGCTAGGACTTTCTCCTAGCTAGCTAGCTACTCGATCTACTTGATGGGCATTGAGAAAGGTATACATGGTTTTTGTGGAAAATTTTAATGAATTTTTGTGATTATAACGATGAGATTGACATTAAATATTACTAAAAATACATAACCTAAATAGTACATTGATTGACTCACGTCAACACTCTCCTTAAGTTGGTACATACAGATCACAAATGTCTAACTTGTCCAGTGAGTCATAAAATGCCTTACTAGAAATTGTTTTCGTAAGAATGTCTGCTAGCTACTCCTCAGTACGTACATATGTGAATACAATAATCTGCCCATCCAACTTCTCATTAATGAAGTGCCTATCGACCTTCACATGTTTCGTTCTGTCATGTTGAACTTGGTTATGAGCAATTTCAACAACAGCTTTATTATCACAATACAAGAACATCACATTCTTCTGCTTGAATCTCAAATCTCTCAATAAGTGTCTCAACCACAACATCTCACATACTCCAAGAGTCATTCTACAATACTTTGCTTCAACATTAGAGCGAACTACCACTTTTTGCTTCTTACTTTTCTAAGTAACTAAATTACCACATAAGAAAGCGAAGTAGACCTGCGATCTGTAATATTACTTGCACAGTCTGCGTCTGTGTGCCTGAAAACATCCAAGTGTCTATGTTTTGAAAAGATTAATTATTTTCCTGGAGCAGACTTCAAATATCACAAAATACGAAATACAGCTTCCATATGAGTCTCACTAGGATTATGCTTCAATAACCAGATTTGCAGCGGAAAAAACCAAAGTATGAATGGATCTTGATCGGTTTTGATACATAATATATTAACATTCTTTAAGAATTAAGTATATATACAAGATTACATCAATCTTAATAAAAAACTAATTATGTTAAATATTTTTAAAAAATATAACTCTAATAGTACATGGATTAACTGATGCCAACAATAACGACTTTTGAAGACCGATGTGATGACCAGTAGAAAATTGACAATAGAAATCGAAGGGGGGAGGATTATGAATTCATGCATGGTAACTTAATTTCTAGCTCAAAAACGAGCAGCAAATTATTCCTACCTAGCCATAGCTAGCTAGTTTTTTTTGGGACAAATTACCTAATCATTTCTACAATGTGACTTTTTCATCGATCAATTACATGTTTGTGTTGGATGAGATCACAAGTTCGAACCACAATATTTTCTTAGAATCGAACAAAAGAAGATGGAGTTTCACATTTCAAATATTTTTTTGTGCTAACTAATTTTTTTTACCAAAGAACCGGTGGAGTACTTTATTAACACAAACACTAAATACAAGCTCATATGATCCATATCTGGACAACTATTACAAAGAAAAGAAAACCAACAAACATGTCAAATACACTAAACAAGATAGCAAATGAAAAGACTAAAGTCACCACGATGACATAAGCCGAACCACCATGATCGAAAGTCATCAAATTTGCAGCTATCAGAAGAGTCCAACAAACCAAATCAGCAAGAACAACAACACAATCACTCCCTTTGAATCCAAACAAATAGCCATAACACTCTTCATCCAAAGCCATGCAACCCTCAAGCAAACTTTGAGATAATCAAGACCAAAGAAAAGGTAAAAAGAAAGTGGGGGTGCAGAGAGTCAGCAACGCAAACGAAGGACATACCCGATATAGATAGCGAGAAATCGCTTAAAACCTTGACTGCGACAGGATCCGAAGCCAAAGCATCAGAACCAAAAGAAACAAAACAAAAGAAAGGGAGGGGGGTCAAACCCAGAGACATCTACGCAAGCGTAGACAAGACCAAAAGATAGATCTAGTGAGAGATCTAGAAAGACCATGACTGATTGGAGGGGAAATCCCTAACGGAAAAAGATTGGAGGATTGATGGGATGATGTGAAGATAATTCTGGAATGTTGGTATTTAGGGATGTTGGTTGGAGGAAGAACAAACAGGAAAAACAGAAAAATTGCTAGAAACTACCATCATCGGACAGGGGATCTGCCACCACCGGACAGGGGATATAACACAACAGCAGAGGAGACTCCCCCTTCTCATCAGCCAAAATCTAAATTAGAAAAAAAAATTGATCGAGATCCGGATGGAGAGAGAGAAAGAGCAGATTTGATATGAAAAACGCTAGAGAGAGAGAAGACTTTCTCTCACTAAAACAGAGACGTGTGGAAACCGTTAGATAGATGATCTGCTAGTAGCGTTATTTTCCTTTTTGTGCTAACTAATTAGACATATACTCGATTTTCATAAAATTATTAATCCGATCCTCTCATTAGATATTTGTAAATGAGGAAATCAAGAGATATTGTATTCTTTTATTGTTGTCAGTTGTTAGATGAGTAGCATCATTGTTTGGTTTGTGATAATTGATAAATTAAATAAAAGAACTTCTTTTTGGTCTGATATATAAATGAAGTGGTTAATTTGGATCCCTGAATTAATTTGAAGATCGTTCTTCAATCTCTGGAATAGTACTAGTGTTATCTTTTCCTCTCCTTTTTAAGCAAGGAAGGCATGAAAGCGGTCGAAAGTAGTGATTGCAGATCGATTTCATATATAAATGTCCCAACTGTTTGCATATCTTGCCTATTCAATTCATCCATCTCTCTCACTTGTCCTTCCCAACCCCAGTCACTTATTTCTTATAGAATTCTTTCACTTTCTGATACATGAAAGCTTGCAAGCATGGTCGACAGATATAATTATTGGGTAAGCTTGCTTGTCCACAACTCTCAAAATTAATTAAGGACCACTTCCTCGATCTTTTTGATTCCATGGGAGCTTTATGCAACTGGAGAGAATGATGCCTTGTGCTTAGCAAAGCATATATATGTTACTTACTCGCTACCAAGAGCTAGCTTCACTCAGCAGACGGATGATGATTATATAAAATATATGAACAAGCAGTACTACTAATCAAGCTACCTAGCTTAGTCTGGACAATCATATATGAAAAGGTTAAGCATGAATGATATGATCATGCTATGCATATTATATGCACACAAGATCCTAGCTAAGCTAGTAATCTTGAGAATGCACGCTTGAACTTTAAGGATTGGAGCACGTAACCAATAATGTACTGATGAAATTGCATATCTATGTTTAGCAGATTTCTTCGTATGATCATCGATCCTCCGATTCACTTTTGCCTTTTGTTCTTAGACTACTCGTAATCTTGAATGCTAAGCGTCTGTGGTCCAAAATTGCTAGCTACGATCGATCCACCGTCATATTGGAAAAAGCAGCTGGATCATACAATTAATTTTCAGACGTCAATGAGAATCATCATTCCACTTTGCATCTCAACGAAGTGGGATAGCAATGGGACTGTGTACTTCCACAATCATATCATCCATGATTAACTATTGTTTGGAACTTTGGATCGAGTAGGCAAATTTAGTAGGCAAGCTATATATAGCTCGATCATGGTTTTCTTGTTTTACTATCTGCTATATCCCTAGCTATAATGCCTTACGGGACACATCATTTTTGACAGGCGGGTCTTGAGATTTCAACTGTATTAGGCGAAGAATAAAAATGTGGTCTTTTTATTTGTATTTTATTTTTAAAATAAATAGCTATAAAAATAATGTGTTAATATTTTGTTTCTTCATAATATATAAAATGAGTTTCCAATAAAAGAAGAAAATGAGTGTTCTTTAATTGATCTAGAAAAAGACTCGCTTGTATCGTTTAAGTTGTTTGAAGAAAAAAAAATTGAAAAAAAAGATATGAATTTTTGATTTAAAAAAAAAGAAAACAGAAATTAATTAGGGCCCATGGGAACCACAAGACCATTATAAAAGATAAAACGAAATAAGGAAAAAAAATAGAGCCCCCAAATTTTAAATCTGGATTATACTCTTAAAACCTGACAATAAGCAACCACTAGAATAAAAGGTTCCGGATGTATTTTTGGAAAAAACCATATGCAAATCTTCCGTCCCTAAAATCCTGTTTACTTACCTGTGACCTAATCATTTCTCGACACGTGTTGTGCCACCTAGGACAAGTTAACCCCGTTTACTTCCTTTATTTTTCTTATGAAATTCAATTTATTAATTAAAAAGAGCAAAAAAAACCTATTCGACTCCTCCATCATAATCTTGCCCGTCTCTCGCGTCTGCTCCATGTTCCACAAGATTTCCCAGTGTAGTCCTTCCTCAAACAGTTGAGATGGATCAGATACCTAACGTGCATCGGGAGGGGTTATGAATAAGCAATTCTCCATGGATTGAAAACTCATCTGCCACTTTCATGATTCTTCATTTCTTTTAGCATGAGCTAGCAAAATTGAAAACTCATGAGGATTTAGAAATTAGAAATCTTGATCCTGCCTTTGAAAACCACGAGTCTTGATGAGCACTTGTAAGATCTTACTCACTCTCCCCTTGTGGTTTGAATTTCCCTTCTAATTGGAAACCAATCTGCTTGTGTTCGCTCTTTCGTCCATCGAGATAGGGAGCTAGATCTGATGAATAATATAATGATATTGGCTGCTAAAATCAATATGATGAAATGGGTTTCTACTTTCAAGGTTCATCAATAGATAATTATATACATGGATGAACTGATTTTGATTTGAATGACATTAAACTCATCGGAGATGAACCGATTAATCGATAGTTAGATTGAACAGAAGGGATATGACTGATCTTTAGGACATGTATATCCCACGCTTCTATTCCTTCCCCAGCTCGATTGATCAGGCTTTGGTTTAATGGGCGATTGAAGAACTGAAGCAAAATTGGTTTTTTTTTATCGAAAGGAATTGTAGTTCTGAGCAAATCTGGGTTTTGTGTTTTATATTTATGTCAATGTTAAAGAAAATATGTATTTATATACTTGTAGATATCTGTTAAGTAGGTGTTAGCCCTGTTAAGTTTGCCCATACGGAAGACACGTGTTAAAATATTAGATGGAGACAGAGAATGAAACAGAAAAATGGAGACAAATGCTTTTCTGTCTGTTTATAAATATTTAATTATTTTTAAACATATCTTAAATTTTAAATGATCAAAGACTCGTCTACAAGTGATAGCTTAAGTCGGCCGTCCGTCTCAACCTGTATTCTAGGCTGATCCTGATTTTTGATAGATGAATAGATGAAGTCAAAAATAAAACCTCACGGTCATTATTTCATTGGTCATCTCACTACGATGTTTAAGAATCAAAGACGTTAGAATTCAAGCAAATTCACAATTTCACGTAAGCATCCTCGTTCCAATCATTTTAAACTTCTATCCTAGCAATCTAGCATCTCAAATTTCTTAGATATTATGAATGTGAAATGTTCACGTTTGATGTTTAGATTCAAGTAATTATTCATTCTATGATCTCAGATTACTACCTCAATACCAAACTGAGCATGAGTAATTATTCATTCTCTAGTCGAATATTACTACGTGATTAAGGTGAGAAACTCGAGTGGAAAATTTCTTTGCCATTTGGATCAATATCTTTGAATCAGACAAAAACCCTAATCAACTTCCAATCGGGCCTTAAAAATATCTGGGCCGGGTCTAGTTGGTTTTCGACTTCCTAAAAATGTGGTAGGACTCGTCTTTGAAATCTTCCAAAGCTACCGATAAATCCGCCCCCACATCCAGTTCGGTCTCTCCCTCTCTTTCTCCCTTTGCTTCTGCTTCCTTCGTTCTCAGCCAAGCTGGAGTTTCTCAAAGGTCAGTACTTTCTATCTCTCTGTCTCTAATATCTGACATGTTTTAATGCAATACAGCTGTTCTGGTTATTCATGTACTACCTTAGATTTGGCCTGTTTCAAATCCTCGTTGTTATTTGTTGGTTTTTTGTTTTGTTTTTGTGGGACAAGAATTTAGGAAAGAAACATTGAGTCTTTTTATTGTTGTCTGATTGCCCATATGGATTTATGTGATGGGGTTCATTTGGAAACTCTTACTCTATAAAGAACAAATTTGGCTTTGAAAAGATTGGATTTTGAGCTGCTTTAGAGCTTTTAATTTAAGAAAAGAAGAAGACTTGTACTAGAATGTTGGAATTCAACATTGATACAGTGTGCTGGGTTCGTTTCTTTATATACTTGAGAGTACTTTTGCATAGTGCATGTAATGACTGGTAAAAGTAGAGTGTTTTGAACCAGAAAAGAGCTTTTCTTGTCATCTTGAGTAATAGCCCATGTTTGGTCTCTACTGTCGAAAACTGTTGTTGCAGGCGATTAGGAAGAGGGAATGATAGAGGATGTTCTAAACGGTTTGGAAACTGACACAGTTAGGCAGATAGTAGAAAACGATCGGTCAAAGAAGCTTATAGATTATATCTGATCAGGCGGTTATATATGATCAGGCACAGTAGTTCCTTCTCCATGACCAAGGGTGAACTCCAAGTTAACCTCTTGGCTTCAGGACCCCGGCCTTCCCTTGTTAAATTTCCAGAGACGGGAATGGACTCTACCAAAAATATTTCAGAATCAAGTCAAGTGTTGAAAAAGAGAACAAGAAGGAGACATAGGAGGAAACCAAATCTAATGCAAAATACAGGCATAGTTCATAATTTGCCTCAGAAATATGGGCACGGTGATACTAAATATGTGAATAGATTGTCAACTTTAAGTTTATCAGATGAAAGAGGTAGCGAAGTATTAGTTATTTCGTCTGGAGGAGTTAAAACTATTAGTGGTGAGGACATCAGCTCAGGAATTTCACAGGGTTCAATTGTGAAAGAACCGTTTAGGTATACAGGGAAAAAGCTTCTTATTCTTGACATTAATGGACTTATTGCGGATGTAGTCTCCCCTCCTCCAAAGGGATTTGCATCTGACATAAGGATTGCAGGACGGGCAAGTAAGGATTAGTTTTGTAATATTGTTTCATTTATAAAGTCTATGCTTTATGTGTTCAGCTTTAATTGTACTTACTTTTTTTGGTTCAGTTTTCAAGAGGCCATACTATCTTGATTTTCTTAAGTTCTGCTTTGAGCGTTTCGAAGTGGGTGTGTGGTCTTCAAGATCCAAGTAACCTATGGACTGCTTTTTATTTCTTTTAGTTTGATTTATCATTTCAAAGAATTATTTATGTTCTTAATAATATTAGGATTTGTCAATTGGTTTAGGAATAATTATTGACTGTAATGCCTAATAACTTTTTGAAGGAAAATTGTGGAGAGAGTGGTTGATTATCTAATGGGCGATCTAAAGCACAATTTGCTTTTCTGTTGGGTAAGCACTTCTATCTGTTTCTTTTGTTTTGTGTTTTGTGGATTTCTCTGCCTTCACCATGGCTGGAGTATGTGTGCATCTGCATCATCTTGCTACTTGTGGCGTATGAATTGTTACCACATTTTGGAGCCAACTGTCTTGCTTGGTTATACCGTTAATTACTGTTTGGAAGGCTCCTCCAATGAATTTAAATTAGAAAATCATATCCCTAAGAAAAGGTGTGTAAAGTTTTGCTACCTTTCGGTTTTTATTCCTGGATTTTGGACTTTGATTATACTTATTAAGCTGCTTTGTCCTAGTCATTTTGTTTTTTTTAGAAAAAATCCCGACAGAAAAAGTTTCCTTCATTTAATGGTTAAATCATTTAGTAAGTGCAGTAGTTTGTATATCAGCCAAGCAACAATTAAGTCAATATAACTATTATCCAAATTATGAAGCGGTTCATGAGTAGGAAACGCTAAAAATCATGTTCTTTCTGCATTCAGTTGTTTTCTGCTTTTATGATGACAAGTGCGGACTGCTATCATCTTAGGTTCACTCAGACCTGCTCACATATTGAATCCCTTGCAATGAATCTGGAACCTGTTGATGGATGATTTTCTAATGGATTTGCAGGATCTATCCCACTGCACAACAACAGGGTTCAGAACTCTAGAAAACAAGCATAAGACTTTGGTTTTCAAGGATCTGAGAAAAATTTGGGAAAAAAAGGACTCTAGTCTTCCATGGGAGAAGGGCATATATAATGAATTTAATACGTTATTGTTGGATGATTCTCCGTACAAAGCCCTGCTTAATCCTGTAAGATTTCATCGTATTTTTCTGTTTGATTCGGCGTAATATAATTATTAGTAAACTTGTTTTTGAATCTGTGTTGAACTTTCACATGATAGGCACATACCGGAGTCTTTCCTTATCCATACACGTTTCATGGAGGGTGTGACAATGTGTTAGGTAATAAGGATTAATCCTTTACTATACACATCAGAAAATTAATATGTATCATACTGTACACATCTACAGATATGTTCAAAGTATTAGAAACTTTTTTTTTCTTGAAACAAGTTCTGAAACCGTGATACCAGATCATATTTAAAATGACCTAGTTCTTGAATTGCTTGACCCTTAATTACTTGTAGATTTTGGGTTACATTTGCAAAGAAAACTAACTACAGCATAACAGGTCCTGGAGGTCGTCTTCGGACCTATTTGGAAAAGTTGGCCGCAGCTGAAAATCTACAAGAGTATGTAGACCAACATCCGTTCGGTCAAAGACCTATTACTGAAAGAAGTGCATCTTGGGACTTTTACCTCAGGGTTCTCGATACAGTATGTGCTGTAGAAACCAATCGTATAACCTGGCATTCTACTTGTAACCATTAGGCATGCATTTTGCATCTGTTGTATTTTTGTACTACTATCCTTGGCATCTTGGGTGGAGCTTTCTCCAATCCCATGCAAGGAGCATTCTTCAAAGCTCTTTACCAATACAAGTGGAGCTGGTGATTGACCAAAAGCAGCCACAGGCCATAGAAAAACTTGACTGCTTCAAACATTTCGGTTGAAGTGTTTGATTGTAACAGAAAACTGAAATTTACTCTACTCTTTCTGGTTGTTCCGTCTAAGAGAATCCTGTTGTGAACATTTGATTTCATCTTGTGATATCAGATATGTTTGCAGATTTGTGTTGCTGCTGATCCAATTAGCTAGTACTGGAAACATATTAACTGTGATTTTTCTTCATCTTGGGCTCAATCCATGGTTACATATATCCTTGATTCCTTGTGCTCGAGCTCTAGGGCTAATGAGGGTGGAACCAGGTCAGTGGAACAAGATTTGCAATTTCAGTTTCACGAAAACTTTGGAACTCTTTATCTACAGAAAACTGCTATTCTTCGCATCTTTCAAATGTTGGTAAAGTCAAATTACAGAAAATGTGTTTTCTCTGAAATTTAGCCCTTTGGTGCTGAGAAATAAGTGATCCCCAACTACCAGTAGCAATGTTCATGAAGGTGATGCACATATAACATGGAATGATGTATCGCAATCCTTGAGTGTCATTGATGGATTATTCGCATGCCAATTTGCAGCAACAGGCGGCTGTACATAAGAGTGTCACTGTCTGCTCCAATTTTTCATTGAAACTGGCATAGTCCTATGCCGTTGTGTTTTCTTCAGCTCCCTACCTAAACCTTTTTGACAAAAGCTCACTACTGACCACAACTTAATGCTCAACACTCATGACTTTGTGATGCCATGCTTGTTTCCTCTTCCTCATCAGTCATCATACTACTCGGATTTGGTGTTGACACTTCACCCTTCGACCATTTAAATGGTTCAGTGCCCATTCCTCCTCAACCTTATTCACAAGTCCCATGATTCCCATTGCCTTCTTCTCCGGACTTATTAAATGGACGCAACGCAAATAGAATAATCAATTCTAGTCTCTCTTTACGTACGGTTTGATTTAAAACATGTTAGTTTTTGAATCTCATTAAGTTCGATTTTATAAGTCTAGACTTGAAAGATTCTCGTAAATAGATTGTAACTGATGGTTTTGAGACGAAAGTTTCAAGTAAAATGACGCAGAATGGTTGAATCTAATTTACTTTGATAAACATGTGTGATTTCAGTACTCGAGAAAATATTAACAGATCAATGTACTCAATACAGTAGAGCAATTATTGTACAAAAGATCATAGATAACAAACTGTGGGCTTTGCATACCAACTACAAAGGTACTGACATAATGCATGGTTCAAAAAGAAATCGTTATGGAACCTCTGAGAGATCATATGATGACAACTAAGGACTGAAAACAACATATATAAGGGTCCATGCAAACCCACCCAGAACACATACAAACAAGACGGACTAGGTTGGGGCGCCTGCAATGTCAAATTGCAGACTTGAAGGTGGTCCTTTGAAATCCTGTAAGGTTAAGCATCTTCCTCAGAAGCTTGTGTGCAAGTTTTTCATTTCAGTCAATTGTTCAAACAGTTTGAACCAGTTAGAGATCGTCAAGATGTTGTACTGGAGCTGGAGCTGGAAATCAAACTTGTTGATCAGAAGTGGCATGTGATCACAGTCGACTTTGAGATCCCAATTACCTGGCAAACTCGTTGGGATGTTTTAGTTCTTGACTTTAAGCCATTGCCAAGTGCCAATCTCAATATCTCATAAACAAACCAATTAATCTTAGTACACGTGACCGCCTTTCTCTAAGGGTTCATGATAAAGTTGCTTCAAAATGCTTAAGCCAGCTAAAACAGTTTTGAATAATATTGATTAGAACCGATCTTGGTAACCCTAGCTCAATCGAAATAATTGAAACTACTTTGCTTGGTGAATTCCACGATATGTTGTTTTTAGTTGCACCCCCTTAATATTTACGGCCAATCATTTATCGTGATATAAATGATATGTTTTTAATATTCAGACGAAAACATAATATCGATAAAAACACGTACTATTTATGATTTATACTACTCACTTATTCATTCTACTGTAGTACGTGTTTCCAATCCGTGTTATGCTTTCGCTTATGTGAGTAGAATTAGAATCTGAATATTACTCATGTATTCATTCTACTCGAGTCCTTCAGATTGAGGGCTATTCGGTTTAGTTTTCTTACACCCCAAGTTGAGATCGGCATGTGTGATCGATGTCAAGGCTCTCATTTCCACACTATATTAGGGATAAGATGCATATGGTACATTGACTTGGATTAAGCATGATATTGAAATAAGCCCTGTAACGTGGAACCATCTTGTTTCATAATATGCACACACCTTGTTTAATGGTCACACAATTTCGAATCCTCCATGAAAATTCCTTAGAATGTGAAGAGGAACCTACCCTACAATGCTACGACCTCTTTAAAAATCCCTCTCTCTGTGACTCTCTGTGTATGTATAGTAGTTTATTTGTACATTTGTATAAAATTATTGGGATGTAGTATCCCCCTTTGTTGACTTCGTAAAACTCTTAATCCACTCGTACATATGGTTCATCTCTGAACGCATTACAGACCAATGTTAGATGAACCTCAACACACCTATTTGAGAGAATATTTAGAATTACTTTACGTGTGAGCTTATGTAATATGCAAACAATTTAGAATTAATATCAAATTTTTATTTATATGACCACATTTTTTGTTCAATGCGTTACACCTGATACTTGAAGAAAATAATGTAAGGTCGAGATTAATCTCAAATATAGTCTGGGATTAGGGATGTGAATACGGTGGAGAAGAATTATGTGAAAATGCAAATATACAAAATCATGTGGCAATGATGGTAGTGGTGCTTCTTCTTGGAACATAGTTTAGGATTATGATGGAAAATTATGCATAGTTGGTCCCCAACAATTGAAGCTAATGACAATCTTCATGTGGTGCTTCGCTTTTCTGCATGTGCCTTGCACCCCACTCTCTTTGTTCAATTCCAATTATCAATCCATTCTTTAGCAGACTTATCACAATCAGAGTCATACCGTCTTTCTCATATTGCATCATCTAGACGAAATATACATTTAAATTTTTAGATGTATAGCTAGCAAGATTCACCCAGAAATCCATGTATAATTATATATTCGAAACAAATATTTAAACAATGCTAGCTAACATTCCCAAGCAAAACTAGCTACGTACCAGCCTCTTGATCATATTCCCCAAAGTACCAAACTTCAACAATTATTGGTTCATATCTTCATGTCTACGATCGAGTACTAGTTTTATATGAACCCGATTGATGAATCTTTGAGTTAATAATGCATGATTTGTTTTAGGAACTTCAGATTCCTCACGTACGTACTCTATCTTCCTTTTGGAGCAAATAATAAACTTATAAATGCATGCTAGTTAATATACTTATAATTTCGATACAAATACAATTCACCTTCCATTTAGAATCACTCGGATTCATATGTTAGCTGCGTGGTTGTGTATTATTTATCTTAGATCACAAGAAATGGTAATATTCTCTGTGCAAATTGCGATTCACAAGTCTCTTTCCATAAACATTATAGAATGCAGATAATTAAATCCAGTCTATCATTCCTCAATTTGAATGAATTAAGAGATACGTCTTAAAATGGATAAACTAGTCCTTTATTGTCTCCAAAAGGATGAGAAGCATAAGAGGGGATTGATAGAAAGACCTGCATTTTATACACCAAACAGTTAGCCAATTCAAGTCTCTGCATATAGGAAGGATCAACAGGATTACGATGCCCTGCTTAATATTAATAGTGAACAATTACAAATTAGACAAGTGATTTTTATAATGTTCAGATCATATTAATTTGACGTCTTTATGAATTATGATAGCAAACAACGCTTCAAGATAAGAAACATCACATGTTACGAAATTATGATAGTTTAGAAGATGAGAATATATATATATATATATATATATATATGTACGTATATTTTCTTTTTGTGTGTTTTGTAATTAGGATATATAGTTCCTTGAGTCGACAATAGCGCTCTTTAGATCAATAATAATCAATACCTGAAGAAAATCGCGTGCATCAAACAGATCGACTACACATAATTAATGATGAATGGCACTCAGGTTTAGGTTTGAGAATGAGATCTGTCTTACCCAAAAACCAAATATCTCGTAATTAACTTCACAAATCTTAGCAATAAAATGATAGAACAACCACAAGGTCGACCATATCGTGATAGCATTTAATCATTTGTCATTAGTTAACCACTCATTATCTTCTTGAATATTGTAGATCGTCCAAAACAAAACCTACAAAATATACTTGAATTAATAGCTATAATATTATCAGGACCACCCCAATTTGATTTGTTCCACATATTTGGAGAGAGCAGTTTTCCAGAGTCTTGTCAATTCTTGGTTCGAGTTCTTCGAATTCATTCACTTAATAGTTTGATTATAGTTACTTATCGAAGAAAATTATCAATCTTGGATACCCTAGATGCTCAAATACTTTCTTAATATATGGAGCTAGGTGCTATATATGAGAAAGTTACTGCTCGATCGTGAGTGATGCAGGTTCGTATACTGACTATGAATGAGTGCAAATTTATATATCAGATCGAGTGGTTTTATAATAATTACTGTACTTGCTTCAGAAACTGGCAAAGAGACAAAACCCTAGCTGGCTGGCTTTTTTGATCAAGGTTCTGTACAGGAGCCAATAATCATCGATTAGGCAAACGTAATTATATGCTTTAATCGACAATAACTATTGCAGAGCACATTTGTTAGGATAAGCCTGGCTTTGTCATTTGGAATTTCATTTTCATTGATGAAACCAGTGTGTAGTCCACGTACAATCTGCAGAAAACTTCAAAAGAGGACGATGTCATTGCGTGTGTCTAAAAAGGGTTCAGTAAACCTGTGGCTTTACCTACACCGATCTGGGAGACGTACTCTAATGGTCCATATACGACTTGCATTTGCATGCCTTCTGTGTTTGTATATCATAAAAGACATAAGAAAATCTCTATGTATGAATGATCGTGATCTTCTGCTGTAAACGTACCAAAGTGATTAATGGTCAAATAGGATTCTGATCTGCACTACTGGCAAAGTGATATGTTTGCCAGCAAGTTATAACGATTCGAAATTGACCAAGACAGAGATAATATATAGCGAAGGAAAGCGAGTTAACCTTGTGTATTACCCTCCCAGAAAGAAAAAAAAAATCACTTCAACCATGACCAGAGCGCACTGTACGATCAATTGTCATCTTTTAAAGTCTTACCATATGAATTTGAAAAGATATGATTCCCTGAATGACACACTGTTAATATCTTTATTGATCATCAAGATATGCCACATTCCTACTGTATCTCATCCATATCTTCAAAATAATGATCAAAATGGTCACTATAGTTAATGTTTCACCTTGTATTTGTTCATCCTATACTCTACAAATACTAGATGAATCAGTAGAGTTTCCAACTTTCCACATACAAAGTATAAAAGATGTAAAAGAGCTAGGTGTAAAGCAAAAAGATGTAAAAGAGCTAGGTGTAAAGCATAGCAATTTGTTGCGATGAGATTTTCTTGGGTTGTGATACCTACATTTACATATATGACGACCCAAAACTCTAAAAGATTCCAAGTTTGAGATAGTGTTGATGATCTCTCCTGTAAGTTCCAAAACCTATATGCTGACTTTCAAAGGCATCAAATCAGCATCAAAGAAGAATTTGACAGTCAGAAGAAGAGGATCTAAAGGAGGGTAGAATGGTAACTTGGAGTATAGGGGGAATGGTTGGAAGATGGCTTTAGACATATGTAGGCAGGCTTTCCAGTGCATATATCCACTTAGTCATTTCTTCTTCTTCTTGCTTGCTTGCAGCTGCTACCCTGTTAGAGTCCTGACATAGCCACATGCCCATGTAGAGCCTCCTCAGACCCACTGACCCTCCCATAATTTTGTCCACATGGATTGCAACTGGAGACAATGAACAAAACCACATTTTCCCACCCACCCCTTTCACATCATCTCCTTCAATTCTTAGCCTTGTTTCTTCCTCTTTCTGGTGTGCCTATCAGTAAATGACTCATTGTTTTTTACAGGTTCACCCCAGAAATGACTCACACTTTACTTTTTCAATAGAGAAAGTC
This sequence comes from Comarum palustre, assembly GCA_951800085.1. Classification (NCBI taxonomy): domain Eukaryota; kingdom Viridiplantae; phylum Streptophyta; class Magnoliopsida; order Rosales; family Rosaceae; genus Comarum; species Comarum palustre. Next base: position 3,971,520 of record OX637572.1, on the reverse strand, counting down.
TTGAACTGGAAATTAAGAAAAGGAGAGGAGTTGAGATCTCAATTCTGATACTATATTTGATGCCCCAAATCCCATCTTTCTTCAACTCTTTACTGTTTTTTTAAGTTTAAATTTTGAAAAGTGTCTCTCTCTCTCTCTCTTATGTCACACATACCAATTCTCTGATTTTCCCTAAACTGATATTTCTGAAGGTCTGGCGTTATATATAAATACAGCACAGATCCTCATTCTTAGCTGGTCTGGCTGTAGCTGGAGAGAGGCAAAAGACAAAGCACTCTTATTCTTTTGTGCAGAAGAAGTGAGAAAACCCAAAAAGAAAATCCCCAAAAAAATTAGAAAAGAAAAACATCTCTTCTTGGGGTTTGCAGAACAACCCCTCAGTGCCAGAATTAGAAGGTGGGGTTTGAGTTGGATATTGGGTCCCTTTAACTCCAATGTCCCTCCTTTTGGTTTTGCAGCAAGATTTTGTCTGCCTAGTTCTGTGAAACCCCAAAAGAATTTGTTTTTATTTCTCATTCTCATAGGTAGGGGAGAGCAAGTAAGCCTACACATTCTGGGTTTGTTCTGTTTTCTCACATTTCTCTTCCTTTCTCTCCTCTTTTGTTTCATAGTAACTCTTCAGATACTCTCAAGACAAAAAAGCAATTTTTTGTTCCAGTATTCCTCAAGTTTCTGGGAAAAAAAGATCTCTGTGTTTTCAATTTTCTGGCAGGAAGGTCATAAATAGAAGCATCAGTGCATGTTTCTTCATGACTTTTAAGTAACTAGTTGCAAAAATGGTGTCCTGTCACAATGACTTGAGCAAAAGCTGAAGGCTTGAACCCACTAAACATTTCACTGAATATAATTTCAAGGATTTTGCATCTCCTACATTCTTGAAGGAAATAAATTAAGCCTTTGCCTCATTGGAAACTTGAAGCGCGTAAAGGTGCTAAGCTTGTGAAGCAGAAGAGAACAGAGGAGGTGAAGATGTCTGCAAAGGTATTTCATTCATTCAGAGATGAGAACCGTGATCTCCATAAGCAAATTGGGTGCATGAGTGGGATTCTTCAGCTGTTTGATCGCCGGCATTTCCTCTCCAGCCGGAGCCTCAACAGCCACAAGAGACTTCCTCCAGGTATTTCTTTCTCATAAGAACAGTACTAGAATTTCGAGTTTTCTGAACAATGATCATTGATGGTTTGCCACAAGCTATTTCTATTTCACTTTCCTAGTTACAAAGAACAGAACATAAGATTTACCACAACATATACTTCAAGAGAAAAAAAAATCTGCATTTGTGCTTTCATATATGCATAAAATTTTCTTCTGCAAAATCTTGAAACTGTTCAATGTAACATAATGTGCTTGTGGCATCATTCTCCTGAACATCTAGCATTTGTGCAGAGAAAAAAATCTGCATTTGTGCTTTCATATATTTACGTATATAAATGCATTTTTGCAGGGGAGAATGGCAACCAAGAAATAGATCCCAAAAGCAGAGCACAGCAGAAAGCTACAGTAAGAATTCAGAACAAATTCACTTGTTAGTGTTCCAGTTTTGTTTTGATCAGAGGCATTGAGTACATTCAACTTGCAATTTCAGGATAAAACTCGAAAAAAAGTTGTCAAAGAGAAACGATTCTCCACAGAATCATCCACAACCACGGTTTCTTCATCTTCTTGTTCATCTACCTTCTCATCATCTCTTGAATACAACAAAGCAGCTCAGCAAGAGCAATCCTCGTCTGGCCAAACGATATACAATGACAGAAACACTCAGGACCTGTCTATGAACAAACTGAATGTGTCAAAGCCCTTGAGCCAGCAATCCTTTGACTCGGCCTACAGAGAAGCCCGTGGCATTTCAATCAGAGCTGGAGGAAAAGATGGAGTAGGTCATATATTGAAATACATCGACTCCCCAAGGCCTTCACAACCACTAAAACCCGTCAAGCCAAGGGTTTCTGGTGCTGGTGAGTCATTTCAAGTTCATGCCAAGCTTCGGGAAGCACATCGAAAGTCCAACGAGGAGAAGGATGGTTGCAGGAGATTTGTGCCAAAAGAAGCGAGAAGGCTGTCTTATGATGAAAGGGCATCACGAGATGCACTGAAGTCCACAACAAAACTCAAGGAGCTCCCAAGGCTTTCTTTGGACAGCAAAGAACGTTCCATAAGGAGAACCTGTAGCTCCGAAACAAGATCAAATCAATTCTTCAAGGATCTGCAGAGGGAGAATGGGCACGGTGACAAAATGCTTGACCTGCAGCCAGAACCAGGAAGTTATAAAAGACCATCGAATGTTGTTGCAAAGTTGATGGGATTGGATCTATCAGATTCAGTGTCAACCAGTTTTACTCCATTGAGGCTGATTGATACCAGTCCATACGATAGATTTGATCCCTTGCTCAGATCATCAAGAACAACAGATGAATCCAAGCAAGATGTTTTGTCTGGATTCCCAAGTAATGCGCAGCAGGGGTTCAATTTAGTCGTGAAGCGCACTGCAAATTCCAAGTTTCCGAAAGAAACAGCTCCTTGGAGGCAGCCACCGGGAAGCAAATGTTCTCCTCAATCAACTTTCAACTGCCCAGAAGAACCAAAAAAAGCACCAAAGCCATCACCTACAGTTTATGGTGAAATGGAGAAAAGACTACCAGAACTTGAGTTCAAGAAATCAGGAACAGATCTTCGAGCTCTTAAACAGATACTTGAAGCAATGCAGAAGAGCAAGGAATCCTCGGAGAACAAACAAGAAGCCTCAAATTTTCCCTCTCAAGTAAGCAACAAAAGTGTTTTGTCTGAAAGCACAATATCAGCAAGCAAGAGAAATATAAAAAGTGGCCCATCACCTCCCGCCACTGCCATGGGTTCCAAATCCCCAAAGAGTTACAAATCACCGATCATCATCATGAAACCCGGTAAACTCATGGAGAAAACCCACAACTCTGCTTCCAGTGTGATCTCCAACGACAGCACATCATGTCACAACAGAAAGGAATTGCTTGAGAGGAAAGCCAAAGATTTGACTCCAAGAAACTTTCATACCAGTGATTCTTTCAGTGGACGCCTTCGCGCCACTGACAATCATGCAACAACTTCCAAACCTGAGCAAAAACCAAAGACGCCCCAAGGTGAAGAAAATTCCCCGGGCCTAAGTAGGAGCATCACGAGCCCAAGACAGCAAAACAGAAGATTTGGATTGGAAAAGCAATCTCCTACAGCCACTGTATCATCAGATTCAAGCATGACCAGAAGGCAACGCAGTAGGCCATCATCAGAAGCAAGCCCCCCAGGTAGAAAACTTGGGTCAAAATCTCCAAGTTTGCACCAAAGGAATTGCCAAATGTGTGAAACTAGCACCGGTACAAGAGCTGTGAGTCACCAAGATGATACCACTTCCCAGCAATCTGAGAGCAACATCAGCTTGGCCTCGCATGCAGACACAGAAGCAAGCAGTCATCCGTCAGACACAATTAGAGATACATACTTGAAGCGGCACAGCCAAAGACAAAACGTAAGCGCGTTCCTGCTCTCCTTCATTCCAACAAGTAAATCTGCTTTTATGCTTGACAGGTTATTTTAAATTCTTTCATGCAGAGCCCAGAAGTAGGCTTAACTGATGCTACGTTAACAGCGGAACCTGGGAAAGCTTCCTTAGAACAACCAAGTCCTATCTCTGTTCTTGATTCCACATTCTATAGGGACGACTCACCTTCTCCTGTGAAGAAGATATCAAATGCTTTTAAAGGTGAAGTTCTTGTGCATTTGACACCTGATTATAGGCATAGAATGCAAAGTGATTATATTGAATTTCCTCAATTTTCTTGCAGCAGATGATGATGGGCAGTATCTGGATGAAGCACAGTATGGACCAAAGGACGGTCTGATATCCAGAACTGGTCTTGGTGCAGAGATTGACCATAATAGGTTAGAGAACCTGAAGCACCTGATTCAGAACCATCGAAATATGAGCAGCACACAAGAACCCACCCTCCACAACATTACTCTCCTCTGTGAGCGCTCAAATCCAGACCACATGTACATTTCAGATATATTGCTAGCATCAGGAATTCTTACGTATCTCGAATCTGCTTGGACGACCATTGAACTCCACACATTAGACCAACTGATCAACCTTAATTTGTTCCTTGCACTGGAAGAAATCAGGTCAGATATAGAGCATCATGATGATGAAAAGAGATGCGAAAAGATTCTCCAGTCCCACTCAGACAAAGAAAATCAAAGAATGCTAGTGTTCGATGTTGTTAAAGAATTCCTAGTTCAAAAATTAGTTGTGGAGAACAAGCCATGGTTCTCACGAAACAAGCTGGCAGAAGGGAAACCAAGAGGACAGCGATTTTTGACAGAATTATGTTCCCAGGTTGATCAGCTACAAAGCTGTAACTTGAATGACAACATAGATGATGAAGATGAAAGTTTGACAAGCATCTTCCTGGAAAATTTCATGGATCAATCACAGAATTGGACAGTGTGTGATGGTGAAAATCCGAGCATAGTGTTGGATGTTGAGCGATTGATCTTTAAAGACTTGATAACTGAAATTGTGAGCGGGGATGCAGTTGAACATGAGGGTTGGTCTGGTGGACATTGCAGGCAACTGTTTTCCAAGAAGGGGATCTGGTAACATTGTGTTTGAAAAACCTGTATGGTAGCCTAGACAATAAGGAGTGAAACTGATTGAGACAGTGAAATTCGGGCTGTGGTTATGGATGTCGAACAGTTGATATTTGAAGCTCAAACTGTGAGGGGTGATAGGAGGCAATTAATCTGACTTCTATTACAATCTCTGGTATATCTTCTCAAATCACAATCACTGGGTTAAGGCTTAGCTCCTCTCTAACATGTAAATCTTTGATAGAAGCTATTCAAGTTAATGGTACACATGTAATATGAACTACATTTGATATTATGTTAAAGGTTTATGGGGCATTTTCATGGGGAAAGGATAATTTCTATTACTCTCATTACTGTGTTTTGGTTCTATTCTCTAGTCAGAACTGGGTTTAAAGTTTAGCAATTTTGACACATGCAAGTTAGACAGGGTACTGCATTTTGGTCTTATGGTAATAGTAAACAAGTTATATCATCTGTTATGATCAAAATAGATGGCACATGTATCAGACCCCACTTCTCCAAAGATTAATCTGCACATAAATGTTTTAACAAAACTAAAAAAGTAATGCTCAGAGAAATAGACTCTTCCCCCTTAACATACTTATACAGCAGTTAATAAGTTTACCGATAGTCTTATGTAGAATCAACCAAGAAACAGAAGCTAATTACTATAAACGGCAAACTGTTGCATCTTTTCAAACTTGTGGTTCATGCCAAAATATTAAAATAATAATAATAGTTTATCACAGAACAAATTTTCTATCTCAAGTGATCTGTACAATACTATACACATAATCTACCATGAACATTTCTGAATCTGACATCACACAATTATACTGTACAAAGAAGCAAAAGGTTCACTTGAATGGTTATTTGCTGTGAAATTTTAACATTTTTTTGTTCCGTTTTTCCTGCATATATATATATAAATTCGATCAAAAAGTGATGCAGAACTGAAAATCCGCACCAAAACCCTTGGTGCGGATTTTCAGTTCTGCACCACTTTTCGATCGAATTTTCTTATCTCCACTGTCTAGTATCTAGATAATATTGTGTAGATCATCTCTGCAAAATTTCAGCCAATTTGATGATCGTTAAAAATTGCACTTTTCTGTAATAAACATATGGTTCATGTTTGACAGATTTCAGTCCGTCCATTTGTTTTTCGATTTTGAGGGCCTTAACGATCACCAAATTGGCTGAAATTTTGTAGAGATGATCCACACAATATTATCTAGATACTAGATGGTGGAGATGATAAAATTCGATCAAAAAGTGATGCAAAACTGAAAATCCGCACCAAAACCCTTGGTGCGGACGTGTGTAGCTGAGAATCCCCCTATATATATTACTATGAATCACCTTTTGTACAAGCCAATGAGGTTCAGTCTCTTTAAGTGAATAACACATCAAACTGCAAAGCAATTCAATGCAAGTTGGATGTAGATGGGATTCATCCTCAAACATTAATATCATTTGAAACAACAGGATCTTAAGTTACTCCACTGTTCAATATGAGAGTTAGCACACTATACATGCTTGATTTTGTTAAGTAAACAAATATATGTATATACAGAGACAAAGGAAACGGCAGCATGGATTGTAAAACTTGTGCATACAATCAGACAAATATCAAGGAAACATAGAATCTCAATTAGAAGGAATCATTAATTGGGTTGATCACAGCAACTGACATTGACATACCTCAAGAACTTGTTAAAGTGGGAAATTTCCCTCCAGAACTTTGTAACATCCATTCTATAGTGTCCATATGCAGACAACACTATGTGAACCAGCTTCCACTACCAGTCTCCTAAACAAGTGTACAATTTTTAGTAAAGATCTAGTTTACAACTGAGCAAGCTCCTGTGAGTTTTCCATGGAGTTCTTAAGAATTTTTTCAGCCCTCCTTTTCTTTTCATCCTTTTCATTTTCTCTCCCGAACCAGGGATACTCTTCCTCAAAATTCTTCTTATGTGGCCCTGAATGTAACATGGTACCTAAGGACTTCTTTGACATCCCAATCTTAAATTGCACAGTGGGTTTCGTACTCGAAAGAGTCTTTTGATCCTCCTCCAATTCAAACGGCTTGTTCTTGATTGATTCAATGGCTGGGGCAAAGGTCTCCAGCAGTGAAGAACATTTATCCTTGGCATGGTTATCAGCCTTAAGATTGTCCTCTGTTGCTTCAATTGACAGTTTAGCTGGAAGTGAAACCTGAGATACTTCTGTCTCCCCAAATTGCAGAGGCATAGCAAGAAAAGGGTTTCTTTCTCTTGCTTGTTTTGCGTTTTCAACATCCCCAGGCTCAAGAGAGGGTCCTTCCATCCCATTACATACTGGCCTCTGATGAAAATTCAGCATTGCACGCTCCACATTTCTCTGTTGTTTTTCCAGCTCAACCAATGCACTGTCAGGCTCAGTGGCTCCCTCATTGCATGTTGTTGGGTGGGAATACGCATGTGGTTCAGGAAATGCTGGCAACCAAGTAGGTATATGCTCTCCACTAGTCTCTTCCCCACTTTGCCAAAAACTCGGAGTCAGCTTCCTGTCCTTAACAACTGGGAATCGAGGAATAGTGTAGGCAAATGGAACATGCTCGGCTTCAGCAACATAGTGAGAAATTTCTTTTATCGTCCCGGAACTTGCAAGACAGTGATGAACATCCGAAGCACCAGCAAACCCCTGAGCCGCGCTCAAATCTTCCAACCCCTGAATGATATCAAAAACATTACAATCCGTCCTCCCAGCTAAATTAGCATACAAATGAGCCGTCTTTCCAACATTACGAATGTACTGAACAGCAACATCCGACAGCGTCTCAAGCGCAGACAGCTGGAAACTCTGGAACCCCACAACTTCACACACCTGCGCTACCGCAATCTTGGAAACAGCTTGAGCAAAGTCATCACCGCCGCTCGGTTTTCTCAGTGTGATTCTATTGGATTGCTCATGCTCTCTTGCGCTCTCCCCACCTCCATCGCTCATATTCAAGCCCTCAAATCACGCAACACCACACATTCAATACAACATTGCTTCCGAAAACCACCAAACAACCACATTATTCACCCACAACACTCCATCACTTATAACCTAACAAAATGCAGTAAAAACGAATCTTTATACAGCAAAAAGCCGAAATTGAATTCGCTATAGTCTCTTATACGCTGAAACTACAGGGAGAGCTTCCAATTTTCTCTAGCGGACGAAACCCTAAGTTTCCAACTTGGGAATTCAAAGATTCCAAATTGAACAATTGGGCTGCGAAAAATGAAGAATGGAAGCTAAAAAAGCTAGGGAAGAAGCTTACCGGAGAAGCTGCTGGGGTGTTGGGATCTGAAGGGAGGCGATTGGAGAGTAGCAGCAGAGCTCGGAGAGACCACAATAGTCCGCGAAGCAGCGAATTGGGTCCAAATTGAGAAAGAGGGGAAGTGAAAGATTGAAGCTTTGGGGGTTAAACCCTAGAAAAACCACTGGATCGAAGAGGCAGGAAGGTTGGGTACGAACCGGAAGATGGAATCCGGGATTATTTAAAGAAGACGGGCGCTGCGGAGTGACACGTGTCACCTTAATCTTACACGTCACGATCTTTAGGACAATTAGCTAAAACAAATGGGGCTTTACGGAATATGGACTTTCTTTTCTTTTTCACCAAATATGGACTTCAAATGGGCTTTGTGGAATATGGACTTTCTTTTGGGCTCATTCTTGATGGATTCGAGAGATTTAGACTCGTGCTCATTTTTACCGGAGGTAAGCTCTCCAAGTCAAATACAAAACCATCTGTCAGAAACCGATCAGGCTTCACTTATGTTCCACCATCATCACCAGGTAACAACTCAGAAATTAGTACCAGTATTATTACTTTCCCTTTTATGCTCCATATATATATACTAGTATTACTTTCTGTAAAGTCATAGATGATGTATGCCTTTCCCCTTGCTCGTACGTTTTCACCAAGTTTTTAACCAAGTTCCCGAGAATCTGTCAAAACTATGCTTCCTACAGAAACCAGCAGCTCATCTGTAGACCATGATCGAACTGCAAGATGATTATCGATGTCATTGCCATGGCTTGCTCCATTATCTGTGTACGTGCTCCATCACGAGTCATTTATATGATCGATGAGTTCTGGCTAATTAAGGACACAGATGCAAGGCCTTCCTCGATAAGATCAGTAAGATAGTCTAGCTACTGGGATTTTTCTGGGTTTTATGATTCAAACTGGCCGGCCGATATTGTTGGTTTTAAACAACTGTCAGTGAACAGCAACAGCCTAATGAGTACTGACGTAAAAGGACCTACATGGAAGAAAACCACGAGGGCTTGATATCCCAGTAGGCCAGTTAATTTGTATCTGTGCGTGTTTGTTTCTGTAAGTGTTACTGTATATGCATTATAGACACAATTAAATTTCTTTTTCTTGCTAATTCTTCCCTACAGAGACGTACGTAATAATGTTGTTGGATCTAGTGTAGGTGATGCTGACACTGCTCTCTCTCATACGTCTCACTCTTGGTTATTAAAGCTTGCATCTCTCTCTCTGTGTGTGTGTCTGTATGTTTATCTACATGTACAAATATATATACGTACGTCTACTACTTCACTAGATCAACAAATATATTGCTTAAAAAATACAAATATATGATCATACATATATATTCATATAATTAACCATCTTTTGATGAAAACTATAGCTATCTGCATCTTATCTAGGGTTTCAAATAAATCACTCTTTCTTGCAACCGCAAAGTGCTAATACAGCTTATGCAACCATATAATCTGCATTTTCTTTTTAATAGATATGTAGCTAGCTAGAGTATATATCGGTACATAAAAACTGAAATTACATATATAAACACGTTATTTAAGCTACGGGGAACTTCTAATGAAGATCTTATAATAAAGACTTTCAAATGAATAATAGGATGATATGCAAATGAGAATTTAAAAAATATCAATCAAAAGTCAAAACAATTGTTCATTTGAAAGTTCTCAGTTCCTTATTATAAGGTCTTCATTAAAAACTCTCTTTTTAAGCTACACACTATTCAAATACATAGCATTCACTGTAATACATACACACCAATAACTACCGAAATGAAGATGCAAACTTTGATGTGCTAAGTCACAAAATGATAGATCTGACTTAATACACACTTTGATACCTTGTTAAACAACTTCGTAGCTGCATACCCTAATAGTTTATTAAATTGCTGAAAAAGTATATTGGCCAACAATAGATCAAGTAGCTAACGAACACGAGTAGTCACACAAATTTGCAAAATTAACATTCATATTTAGCAAGCAATGCTTTGAGTTATGGTAAAAAAAACTCTCTTCTAAGCTCACTCACAATCTTGCTGGAATAGAACATAAACAATGCCTATATGCCAAGCAAAACTAAGAAGGTAACAGAACATAATACGTACATAATCAAATCTTAGATGAGAATCTAAAACTATCGGAAACCCGAGATGAAGGTTTCCTCTAGAAATCGATCTGTACCTTGGCCTGCGCACTAGCTCTCCGTCTCCGTTTAAAGGTGCAAGAGACATGAATGGAAACTTTATTTCTTAGCTATAGGAAATGCCATTAGTAGTTTAGTACTTCTCACGAGTACTCTAGCATCGCCTATATGCTTGGTAGCTTACTTGTATCACCTAGAAGGAGGCTCCTGGTCTTTATTTGGCTGGGAAGAATGGGCAAGCTTTGTAATCATACTCATCAAATTTTGGGGCGTTGCTCTCTGCATACTAGGGTATACAGAATTGGCGAAGAGGTTTTGATGAGAACTCTGCATGTGGTGGTCGAACTGTCTCGGAATATCGATCTGGTGATCTGCTGCATCCGTGGTAGCATGCGAAGGAAAATAAGATTGCGTTGTTCCGGTTGATAAAGACAATGTGGAAGGCAAGGAGAAATTGTGAAGACCTGTAGGTTGAGATGTGAATCCAGGAAAATTTGAAGACTGGTCCCAATTGTGAAAACTGTAATTAGGCATGGCATTACTGTTGTTTAGAAGACCTGGAAAGAACAATGGATGATTGGTAGTGCCAGTACTAGTTCTGGTCGTCAAGAAGTTGTTTGATGATGAACCATGATCAACCACATTCCCTCCTTGTTTTCCATGATCATCTTGGTCTGATTCTTCCCCATCTTTATCGTTTTCTTGATCTTCTTCACCATCATTTGTCGATCTCCAAATATTGGTTCTAAACCCTTGATGATCTCCAATGTTTTGATCAAGAGATGATGGAGTGATATTCAAGAGCGACTGATGATTCATTAGGCCACCACCGCCGTAGCTCCCCGGGGCAGGAGGGATCATCGGAAGAGGTGGAAGTTGGTCGATATCATCCTTGGCCGCGTCAAGCAACCAATCTACAGCTTTGCTAGGCTGGTTAAGGCCAAGCCTATCTTGAAGATCATACAACTGAATCGCAGTAGGTACCGAAAGCCTCACACGCCGATCTCGCAACCCTCTCACAGTGCAAACTTTGCTATGCCTGTCCTTTCCTCCAAAGGCACGCGACACACGAACAATCCTTGGATCTTTACTTAACCTCGTCCATGGTGCTACTGTTGCTGAAGTACTTGAACGAGAAGTTGAAGATGACAATGCTAATTTTGAGGTCTTTCCAGTTTCATTTTGAGTACTTGAATTTCCTGCTGGTGCTTGTACATCTGCTTCATTAGTATTAGGACTCCTAATCATCTTATGTGTACTCTCTCGTCATTGATTCACTATTGGGAAACTTACCATTTGAGCTCAAAACTTCCTGATTTCTGGTCTCTTTCTTGCTTCATGATGTATACTTCCCCTCCAGCTTCGACGTCTATACCCGAAAAGAAAAACCAAAGGCAAGTAAACAAAACGATCGAAAAATATGTGTGCTACGATGATATACAGATCCATATATGAAACGAATTCAAAGTGGGAGATCGGTGCTGTAAAATGTTTCATATATATAACCACAAAACCACTACAACTTAAAATGAAAGGAGATCAAATAGCCTCAAAGATGTAGAATTTAATTTACAAAATTAGTATTTGACAAATTATTTTGCTTCCCAAGTTTCCATTTCTCAGCTGCAGATTAGCATGAAAACTTGCTGCAGAACTAAGAATTCTATTTTCTAAGGGCTATGAACTACCAAAAAACTAAAAATTGCATGCGGTGATGGTAGAACTACTTATACAAAATTGAACCGACTTACATGAAGCAAAATCCTCTCTGCCGGTTCTTGTTCTTGATCAACCAGTTTTTGGTGATTGACTGTCACAGTGATGATGATGACGAAGAATATATAAAAGTAGTAGTTTTGTTTTCGGTGGTTGATCGAATCTGCCTATTAAATTTGATAGCTAGAGAACTGAACAATTAAGTGCAATCTCTGAGGATCAAAATATTTTGCAAATGTGCGGAGAATAAACTTGAAGAAGAAGAAGAAGAAGAAGAAGCAAGTGAGAGAGAAGCAAAGGCCGGTTGAGAGAAAAGGAGGGCGCCGGAATTCCACACCGACCAAGCTCCAAGGAAAGATAAAGCAGTGGCGGATACGACGACACGTGGCACATTCAACATCAACTCCTCAAATCATTAGTGTGGTTAACAAGTTTGAATGTATCTCATCATTTTCTTAACACCCCAATAATAGATAATAGTGTATACCATATATCTATTTACTATTAATTAAACAAAAACAAGTAGTTAAATAAATAAAATTTATAATATTTACAACAAAATTTATAACAAAATTACTACATTTATTTTTTACATTGACAACAAATTGTACCAAGTTACTACAATGACAACAAATTGTATATAAACTTGTAAATTGTTTTAAGTTGAGTAATTACCTCTAATAGAACAAATATTACCTAAATAATAACTATATTTACTAAAATGACAACAAATTTGTTGTTATATCGATAAATGTATATACCACAAACATGTAGGTACCCTAAAAAATTTCGACAATGATTGAAGGGTAAAAACTTATCGAATTACTATGACTTATCTGAAAATGACGATCATGATTTTATTTACGCTAATTCATATAAGCTGATGGTCGAATACAAAGTCTGAAGAAAGTTTACTCAAACACTACCAGAATAAACATTATAGCCGACGAAAATAAATAGGCCGACAAATTTTTTTGTCGGCTAACGTTCACTTTAGCCGATGAAACAAAATTCTCCAGCTAAGTTAATTTTTCGTCGGCTAAAGTGGATTTTTAGCCGACGAAATGTTTTTTCGTCGGCTAAAATAATTTTTTCTTCGGTTATAGTTCTGTAAACTATAGCCGACGAAATTTTAAAAGTTTAGCCGACAAAATTATATATTTTGTCGGCTAAAAGTCCTTATATTTCCAGATCTAGACAGCAACTCATTTAAAAAAAAATGGGAGAAAAAGTTTGGGTGTTGGTGAAATTGTTGGGTGTCGTCGAAATCTGTCCAAAATTAGTTTGTGACGCTATATATAGATACATATATGTGTATATATCTTATTTTTTGGTTGATTTAAGAGTTTTATTTGAGTTATATATATTGATTTTGAGTTTTAATTTGAGTTGAATTATTGAATTTTGAGTGTGATTGAGTTGATCCATTTTAATTTGATAATATATATGAAGTTGTTATTATCAATTAGTAGTAGATCTATATATATATATATATATATATATATATATATATATATATTAATTTAATTATAATATTGTGTTGATGCATATATAGTATGAATTAATTAATATTTTGATTATGATTGATGTTCATTGATATATATAATATTGTTATATAATTAGTAATTAGTATATATATGCATGTATATATAAATATATATATATATATATGTGTTAATTATTAATTTGTTATTAATTAATTAACTATAGATTGAATATTAAATTATTTGAAAATTTAAGTAATTAATTAGAGTTTATACATATATATTATGTTATCTTTTCAGGATACACTACCAGAATAAACATTATAGCCGACGAAAAAAAAACAGGCCAACTAAAAAATCGTTGGCTAAATTACTTTTTCGTCGGCTAAAGTGGATTTTTAGCCGACGAAATAATTTTTCGTCGGCTAAAATAATTTTTTCGTCGGCTATAGTCTGTAAACTATAGCTGACAAAATATATAATTTCATCGGCTAAAAGTCCTTCTATTTTCAGATCAAGACAGCAGCTCATTTGAAAAAAAAATGGGAGAAAAAGTTTGGGTGTTGGCGAAATTGTTGGGTGTAATCGAAATCTGTCCAAAATTAGTTTGTGGCCCTATATATAGGTACGTATATGTGTATATATCTTGTTTTTGGGTTGATTTAAGAGTTTTATCTGAGTTATATATATTGATTTTGAGTTTTAATTTGAGTTGAATTATTAAATTTTGAGTGTGATTGAGTTGATCGATTTTAATTTGATAATATATATGAAGTTGTTATTATTAATAAGTAGTAGATATATATATATATATATATATATATATTAATTTAATTATAATATTGTGTTGATGCTTATATATAGTATGAATTAAGTAATATTTTGATTATGATTGATGTTAATTGGTATATATATATAATATTGTTATATAATTAGTAATTAATATATATATATATATATGCATGTATATATATATGTTAATTATTAATCTGTTATTAATTAATTGTACGTTAATTGTAGATTGTAAATTATTAATTAATGATTTGAAAATTTAATTAATTAATTAGAGTTTATATATATATATATATTATGTTATCTTTTTAGGATATGGATAAGAGTTGGATTTCGCTTCCAAAATGTGACAAAAGATTTGGTAAATGAGTTATTAGTTTTATTGAATATGTGATGGATAATGCTAACGGAAATACAATTTTCTATTGTCCGTGCACTAAATGTCAGTGTCGCAGCGATATGCATCGATTTGCAATTGACAAGGTTTGACAGCACCTGAAGAGTAATGGGTTTTGGGAGAAGCACACATGTTGGATATATCATGGTGAACACATCATCAGGAGGTCCGTATGATCATGAACAATTTTCTGAGACGGGTAGTATATCCAACGATCTAACAACGGCCTTCATCAACGATATGTTTCCTTATGAGAGCGGCGTATGCTCTGAAGGACCGTATATGCCTGGGTGGTGCAGCCCTTCCCTAGAGTTGTCAACACAGCTAGTATTGACAAGTATAACAAACTACTTGCTTTCCAACAGACCCCTGTGTACCCCGGTTGTCAGAAGACGGTTCTTGAAAGTGTGATGGACGTTATGAAAATTAAAGTTGAGACAAAATCGACCGTGAAGACTGTTGATGATTTTCTACAATACACTGCTTCGATGCTGCCCCACGATCATCGTCTTCCTACCACTCATCATAAGGTCTGATGTATCCTGAAAGATCTTGGCCTTTCCTACATCAAGATCCATGCATGCAGATATGACTGTGTTCTCTTCTAGGGTAAAGATCCAGAAGGGAATAACCTTGGTGACCTTGACGCATGTCCGGTATGTAAGAGTGACAAGTATAAGCTGACTCTTACATGCAATAGGAAACCTGTGAAGGTACTTCGGTATTTTCCTTTGAGGGATAGGCTTGAGCGGTTGTACATGTCATCACACGACCAAAGCTATGAGATGACATGCTGATAGGGAATTGCATGGCGAAGATACCCTTATACACCCTGCTGACGGGGAGGCTTGGAAGCATATAGACCTTGAGTTTCCTCATTTTGCGTTTGATATCCGAAATGTGAGGCTCAGGCTCTCATCCGACTGGTTCAATCCTTTTAGCAACATGAGTCTTCAATACAGTGTATGACCAGTGATTTTGGTATCATACAACCTTCCTCCATGGATGTGCATGAAGAAGGAATACAATATGTAGAGTTTGTTGTTTTCGGGGCTCGGTTATCCAGGGAAGTGTCTCCATGTGTATTCTGACACCGAAGAAGACTCATCGGATCATTCTGATTACGAGCCTTCTTAGTTTGAATTTGTAATACAAATTGAAGTGTGCTTTATATGCTAGAAACTGTTGAATTCATACTTTTGTTTAATTTTAGTGATATATGAACAAGAAATTGGTATGGTTTAGAGTAAACAACCTGTTTTTTTTGTATTTTTCAGTTTTAGCTGACGAAATAGGCCATATTTCGTCAGCCAATATTGTTTTAGCCGACGAATTATATCATGTTTCGTCAGCTAAAGATCTCTTAGCCGACGAATTAAGATGTATTTCGTCGGCTAAAACAATATTGGCCGACGAATACCCTAATGTTTCGTCAGCTAAACCATAAACCTTGTACTATAGCCGACGAATACCCTAATATTTCGTCGGCTATAGTTAAATAAATAAATTAATTAATAATTAGATACCACCGGTAGCGTCTCATTGATTTGAAACTATTTGCAGTTGAAAGTTCGGGCAAAATACGTAATTTAGGTGGTCAAATTACCATTTCTTTGCATTTAGGGGTTTGACTTACGAGATTGACCGTCTGAATCGAGTCCTTAAATTTGTCGGCTCAAGTTGAAAATTTATCCATACATATATTTCAACATAATGATGAGATCTGGCGGTCGGATTTTTATTTCACAAGATGGATCATCACAATCACAATATGTCTACTAATGTTGTATAACTTGTTTACCAAGTGTTAAGTAAATATTTCGTTTCAAAAACAAACTTTACGTATAAGCTTCAAACGAAAAAAGTTGTGAAATAAGATATGACCGAAACGATGAAATATTTCTACGGTTGAAAAATCACTTAATTCCGATAAAGTTTCGGTGCCGATAATTGCAGTCAATTCATTTTTTCATTCTATCTCCCTAGGGGTAGTCCTATCTCCGATGGTTATTTTTCATAAATTTTTTATACCACTGGTTGCGTCTCATCGATTTGAATATTTGCAGTTGAAGATTCGGGCAAAATACGTAATTTAGACGGTCAAATTACTGTTTCTTTGCGTTTAGCGGTTTGACTAACGGGATTGACCGTCCGGATCGAGTCCTTAACGTTGTTGGATCTTGATAAAAATTTACCCATATACATAGTTCAACATAATAATGATATCTGACGGTCGGATTAATATAAAAAGATAATTAAACACATAAATTGGAAATAACTCCAACAAATTAGTATAAAAGTACTATAGCCGACGAATATATTGAAAATTCGTCGGCTATAGTATTATAAATAGCCAACGAATTTTTACATATTCGTCGGCTAAAGTTGAACTATAGCCGACAAAAATCATAGGTTTAGCGGACGAGTTTTTTTATTTCTTCAACTATACTTCTGTCTATATAAACAAAACCCAGCGATAGAAACCATAAAATTTCATTTTTTTCAATTCTCTCCTCTCTCCGCCTCTTTTCTATCTTCCACCGCCTCCTCCACTTTTTCCTGCACTCCTCCACTGCTTCCTCCACCACATCCTCTCTCTCTTTCGAATTCTCAAATAATTAAAGTAGGAAATTCGAATTTGTATATTTATTTGTATATATATGATTGTTTATGGTTGTGTGTGTATATATATATATTTGTATATATATATATATATAATTGTATATATTGTGAATTATTTGTATATATAATGTTTTCAATTATTAATAATTATTTTGTATACATTTTTGTATATACATATTGCTGCAAATTTGTATATATTGCTGCAAAAATTTTATTTTTCATATACTAGTTTAATTGATGTATATATTGTTTGCATATAATTAGTTACTTAATATATTGATAACATGTGTTAATTAAAATATTTAAATTACAATTAAATTTAAATATTCATATAATTTAATAAATAAATATTTTAAATATGATGAAATGCTTGTTTAGATCAACTAAGGGTTTCAAAGGGTCAAAGGTCTGAATCGTCTGAGGGAACGTCTAGCAACCCTCAAGTGTCGTTTCAAGGCCTCATGACAGCCTGACGTGCGTCCCTTCTAGAGCCTACGCAGAGATAGCCGGGCGCCACTCATTCCTCCAGACAACCGAACGCCCCTCGCTCTTTGAGGCAGCCGAGCGTCCTTCACTCCTCGAGGCAGTCGTGGCCTCCGACTCAGGCGGAGGTGTCTGCACCACGTATGCCTCAGATACACAGGGCACCGACTCTGGGCTCTAATGTTTCGGAGGGTGGGTCATCTAGGATACAGATGTCGCCGCCTCTTCTCTACCTTTCGTGGTTGATACCGGCAGTCGATGACTCAGGAACACCGATTTTTCCACTGCCCCCGCTGGTGACCCCATCAGCGGCATACCAGTTCGTGTCTTTTGGTACGGATCTTATTTCTACGAGGGTATCATCATAGGCGACAGAGTCAGAATCTGTCGCGTCCGCTCCAACGCCCTCAGGTAATGAAATATAAATAATTTGTTTTCTTATAATGTCATAATAAGAAAAATTTATTAATAATCAATTTGTGATAGGCACTGTCGGAGCCAAGCCGACAAGGAAGAAGAGAGTCACCTTCACAGGGAAGGTTCTCGAGAAGACCGTGAGTACCTCAGGAATGATCGTCATCGATACTGACGGGAATGACAACGTAGTTAGGGCGGAAAGACGGGGATGTACTGTGGCCGCGTGAGAGCGCTCATTAGGGATAGAGTCCCTATATTGTGGTCAGATTGGGGCGAGGTCCCATAGGAGGTTAAGGACATGGTCCACAACGTAATGTCAGTAAGTTTAAAAAATTCACAATTAATATTATGTATTATATTGTTGATTTATGAAAAACTAAACTAATAAACGTTTTAATGCAGGTGTGGTTTGACGTTCCCCAGCACCTGAGGAACACTTAGGCGGACGTTGTATATGGGGAAGGTACGTTGGAAAGTTAATGAAAAAACAAAATTATATGTGTAATTAATAAAATCTACAATTTTTTTGTGGTATCTGTACGTATAAGGAGTGGAAGAACGAGTTACGGACCAACTAGACTACACATGAGAACGCATGTTCTAGTACCCCCTTGAGTTCCAGTTCAAGGAGTACGAGTGGCGTTGGCTTCTGATATCAGAATTCAACAACCCTCATAAACAGGTAATTAAAAAAATAATTTCTTATATTGTTTTTAATTAGTACATTTTAAAATATTTTACTAATTTTTTTATTTTTTTCCATTGTAGGCCGTTTCCCGAGCCAACGCTCAGAACCGGCAACGCAACACAAGGAACCATCATGCCGGTTCTAGACCGTTCGCATCGTTGATGGACGAGGCGGCCGGGGAACATCCAGAAGGCAACCGGTACGTCTATAAGTACGAGAAGACATATCCTGACGCCCAGAAGGATATTGTAAGTCGTTTTACGTTTTCAAATTTTTTAAATTATATATATATATATATATATATATTCAAAATGTTAATTAATTATTTTTTCTATCCAATTAGGAGAATGTGAGGCAGGCTAGTGACAGGGTGATGTCTTCTATAGTAAGGGAGGCATGGCCGGACACGCAGGAGGAAGACATGTCCGAAGCCATGTCTCGGATCGACACTTCGGATCTCAGGGTTGGGGCGAGGATCTTGGGCACAACATTCTCACGCGAGGAAATAACTTCTACTGTCGGGGTCTAGGAAAGAAGGGTGAGGGGGTACTGAAAACCACTCTGGGATTTCAAAAAAAAGGCAGCCTCAACCAGCAGCAGAACGACTCAGCTAGAGACGGAAGTTCAGATGCTACGGGAACACCAAGTCGTTTTACAAGAGTATAATGCGGTAGTATATGCCACCCAGCAGGCACAACAGCAGCAGATGTTCCAGTACTTGCAACAGTTTTCAGCTACCCAGCTTCAGGGACTTCTGGTTCCGCCCATGCCTACGCCTATTCCCCTACCTCAGCCGCCGCAACCTCCTCCTGACGCAGATATAGATTTAGATGATATAGATTTATATAGCTTTATGGGTTTTTGAACAATTAATAAATAATTTAATGAAAAACGTTGAGACCACTTTTGATGGTGTTGTTGGTTATTATATGAAATTGTTTGTGTAATTTGCAGCTTGCTTGGATGGTAATTTAGAAATTTTGTGGTTTTTTAGTATAAAAAGTACTATAGCCGACGAAATTTACCATAATTCGTCAGCTATAGTATTTTTTTTTCTATTTTTTCAAGGTTTAGCCGACGATATATGGTTTATTTCGTCGGATATAGTAGTATTTAGCCGATGAAATTTATTATAATTCGTCGGCTAAATTGTATTTTTTGCAATATTAAGCCGACGAATATTAGTATATTTTGTCGGCTATAGTTATTTTTAACTTTTTTTTATAAAATACTTTGGACGATGAAATATTTATATTTCGTTAGCCAAAGTCATACCTAACAGGCCAACGAAAATATATTTCGTCGGCTTTAGTCTTACTTTAGCCAAGGAAAAATAGAAAAATAAGTCGTCAGCTAAGTGTTAAACTATAGCCGACGACCACTTTTATTTCGTCGGCTAAGGTCATAGCCGACGACATCTTAGCCGAGGACAACTCGTCGGCTAAGATCTTAGCCGACGAATTTGGCTAACAAACCGACAAAAATTTTTCGTCAGCTAAAGTGTTGATCTTGGTAGTGATATGGATAAGAGTTGGATTTCGCTTCTAAAATGGGACAAAAGTTATGGTAAATGAGTTATTAGTTTTATTGAATATGTGATGGATAATGCTAACGAGAATACAATTTTCTATTGCCCGTGCACTAAATGTCAGTGTCGCAGCGATATGCATCGATTTGCAATTGACAAGGTTTGGCAGCACCTGAAGAGTAATGGGTTTTGGGAGAAGTACACATGTTGGATATATCACGGTGAAACATCATCAGGGGGTCCGTATGATCATGGACAATTTTATGAGACGGGCAGTTCATCCAACGATCTAACAGCGACCTTCATCAACGATATGTTTCCTAATTAGAGCAGTGTATGCTCTCAAGGACAATATATGTCTGGGCCGGTGCAGCCTTCCCTAGAGTTGTCAACACTGCTAGTATTGATAAGTGCAACAAACTACTTGCTTTCCAACAGACCCATGTGTACCCCGGTTGTCAGAAGTCGGTTCTTGAAAGTGTGATGGACGTTCTGAAGATTAAAGTTGAGACAAAATCGACTGTAATTTAGACGGTCAAATTACCGTGTCTTTACGTTTAAGGGTTTGACTCACGGGATTAACCGTCCGGATCGAGTCATTACTGTTGTCGGATCAAGCTAAAAATTTACCTATCACATTTTTCAACATAATGATGATATCTGAAGGTCAGATTTTTGTTTCACAAGATTGATCATGACAATCACAACATGCCTACTAATGTTGTATAACTTGTTTACCAAGTGATAAGTAAATGTTCCGTTTTAAAAACAAACTATACGTAGAAGCTTCAAACGAAAAAAAGTTGTGAAATAAGATATGACCGGAACGATGAAATATGTCTACGGTTAAAAAATCAAGTAATTCCGATAAAGTTTCGTTGCTGATAGTTGCGGTCAATGCATTTTTTCATTCTTTCTCCCTTGAGGTAGCCCTATATCCGATGTTTTTTTTTCATAAAAATTTTATACCACTAGTTGCGTCTCATCGATTTGATACTATTTGTAGTTGAAGGTCCGGGAAAAATACGTAATTTAGACTGTCAAATTAGCGTTTCTTTGCATTTAGGGGTTTGACTAATGGGATTGACCGTCCGGATCAAGTCCTTAACGTTGTCGGATCAAGCTGAAAATTTACGCACACACATTTTTCAACATAATGATAATATCTGATGGTCGGATTTTTGTTTCAATTTATAATTATACTTATAAATTGTAAATAAATATAAAAAGAATTATAGCAGACAAATTTTCATGATTATAGCCGACGAATTTTCATGATTATAGCCGACGAGTTTCATTATTATAACCGAAGAGTTTCTTATGTCGTCGGCTAAAGTCAAGTATATTTATCCATTCTCAGTCTCGGCCGAAATAGTTGAAAACCTAAATTGAAAAAAAACTCTCCTCCTCGCCTCCACAACCTCCTCCTCGCCTCAAAACCCCTCCTTCTCCTCCTCCTCAAGTACATTTTCGATCTCTCTCAAATATATATTGAATTATTATTAATTATTTTGAATATTGAAATGTGTATGTGTTGAATTATTAATATTATAGGTTATTAATATTGAAATTGATAATGTTGTTGTGGCTTTAATATTAATTGTTATTAATTTGTTTATTTAATAAATTTGATATATTAAAATATTAATTGGTATATTAAATATATTTGTGATAATGTTGTTAATTTTTGATAATTTGGTGTAGTTATGTATTAAAATATTAATTTTATTAATTGGTTTATTTAATAAATTTGGTATATTAAAATATTAATTGGTATATTTAATATATTTGTGATAATGTTGTTAATTTTTGATAATTTGGTATATTTTTGTATTAAAATATTAATTGTTATTAATTGTACAAATTATAGGAATTAAAATTAAATGATTGTTAATATATTTAAA
Organism: Comarum palustre; assembly: GCA_951800085.1. Taxonomy (NCBI): domain Eukaryota; kingdom Viridiplantae; phylum Streptophyta; class Magnoliopsida; order Rosales; family Rosaceae; genus Comarum; species Comarum palustre. The sequence continues at coordinate 3,949,402 of OX637572.1, read as the reverse complement.
ATGTCAGTTACAATTAAAAATTCTAATAATTTAATAAACAGGATGAAAGACTTGTTTAGTAAAACTAAGGGTTCAAAGGGCCAAATGTCTGAATCGTCTGAGGGAACGTCTAGCAACCCTCAAGCGTCATTTCTGAGCCCCATGACAGATCGACGTGCGTCCCTTCTGGAGCCGACGCAGAGGCAGTCGGGCGCCATTCATTCCTCCCGACAGCCGGGGGCCACACATTCTATAAGACAGTCGGGGGCCACACATTCCTCGAGACAGCCGGACGCCCCTCGCTCCTCGAGGCAACCGAGCGTCCCTCACTCCTCGAGGCAGCTGTGGATTGACATTCACAATTAATATTATGTATTACATTGTGGATTTATGAAAAACTAAACTAATAAACGTTTTAATGCAGGTGTGGTTTAACGTTCCCCAACACTGAGGAACACCTGGGCGGACGTTGTGCATGGGGAAAAGTACGTTGGAAAGTTAATGAAAATTTTTTTTAATGTGTAATTAATAATATTTATAATTTTTTAGTGGTATTTGTAGGTACAAGGAGTGGATGAACTAGTTACGGACCCACTGCACTACGCATGAGAACGAACGTTCTGGTACCCCCTTGAGTTCCAGTTCAGAGAGTACAAGTGGCGTTGGTTTCTGATATCAGAATTCAACAACCCTCATAAACTGGTAATTAAAAATAATAATTTCTTATATTGTTATTAATTAGTACGTTTTAAAATATTTTACTATTTTTTTCCTTTGTAGGCCGTTTTCCGGGCGAACGCTCAGAACCGGCAACGCAACACAAGGAACCATCATGCCTGTTCTAGACCGTTCACATCGTTGATGGATGAGGCGGTCAGGAAACATCCAGAAGTCAACTTGTACGTCTATATGTACGTGAAGGCATATCCTGACGCTCTGGAGGATATTGTAAGTCGTTTTACGTTTTCAAATTTTTTAAATTATATATATATATATATATATATATATTTCAAAATGTTAATTAGTTATTTTTTTCTATCCAATTAGGCGAGGGTGAGGCAGGCTAGTGACGAGGTGATGACTGCTACAGTGAGGGAGACATGACCAGACAAGCAAGAGGAAGACATGTCCGAAGCTATGTCTCGGATCAAAACTTCAGATCTTAGGGTTGGGGCGAGGATCATGGGCACAACATTCCCACTGTGAGGAAATAACTTCCTACTGTCGGGGTCTTGGAAAGAAGGGCGAGGGGGTACTGAAGACCACTCCCAGATTTCAAAAAAAGGCAGCCTCGACCAGCAGCAGAACGAATCAGCTAAAGACGGAAGTTCAGATGCTACGGGAACACCAAGCCGCTTTACAAGAATATAACGCGGCAGTATATGCCACCCAGCAGGCACACCAGCAGCAGATGTTCCAGTACTTGCAAGAGTTTTCAGCTGCCCAACTTCAGAGACTTCTGGCTCCGCCCATGCCTACGCCTATTCCCCTACCTCAGCCGTCGCAACCTCCTCAACAGCAACCTCCTCCTGGCACAGATATAGATTTAGATGATATAGATTTTATATAGTTTTATGGGTTTATGAACAATTTATAAATTAATAATTTAATGTAAAACGTTTAGACTACTTTTGATGGTGTACGTTATTGATTATATGAAATTATTTGTGTAATTTGCAGCTTGCTTGGATGGTAATTTAGAAATTTTGTGGTTTTTTTAGTATAAAAAGTATTATAGCCGACGAAATTACCATAATTTGTTGCTATAGTAGTATTTTTGCCGACGAAATGCACTATATTTTGTCGGCTATATTATTTTAATTTTTAATTTTTTAAAATATTTAGCCGACGATTTATAGTAAATTTTGTCGGCTATAGTTTTTTAAATTGGCCGACGAAATATTTATAGTTCGTCGGCCAAAGTCTTAGGTTTAGGCCGACGACAATTTATTTCATCGGCTTTAGTCTTACTTTAGCCGACGAAAAATATAAAAATAAGTCGTCGGCTAAGTGTTAAACTGTAGCCGACGTCCACTTTTAATTCGTCGGCTAAAGTCAGAGCCGACGAGGCTTTGCCGACGACATCTTAGCTGACGAATTTGGCTAACAGGCCGACGAAAATTTTTCGTCAGCCAAACTACTGATTTCGGTAGTGAAAGATATTGTTTACAACTTGAAACGTAGTATAGTTTTGGTCCTAAACAATGCTTAATTAGAAATTATGAGATTTAAATCTAAATTGGGGACCATATATATATATACATGCTGCACATTCTAAAGTGGGGAGTCATGCTTTATCGACAATTAACGAAAGGGTTTTGCTGTATCCTTTTCACATGCACGCCGGCCTGTAGTACCCAGAAAGATGAAGATGTTCATGTGAGCAATTAGTAGAGCTCAAGTTTTCATCCCAGTACTATCCATTCATGATGCATTGTGGTCCAATTTTTTCGATAACATATATCTTTGTCGACAAATTGACACATTGCGTTGATGCATAAAGACTTACATCTCTAAAATCTAAGAACAAACGCACGTTTACCATATCTTTTACATATGTTTAATCTGATCGATTATTTTCAATTATGCATACATCATGTATATATTCAAGCAAAGAGATAAGAAGTACAAAAGGGAATTAGAATCAAGCAGATGTGATGTAGATTTCATGTTGAAGATGAGGATCGAGCAGTTCACTACTGATGATCGACAAAAATTGTAAAGATGTCCACTAGTAGTTCTTGGATATAGCATATCATATATCATGCGCTACAAAAGTTGTGGTCTCTATATATGCACAACACAATAGTACTATACACTAATTAGCATGTAGCATGTGTATGATTGCTACAATTCAAACAATGAGATCGTTCGGATTGAGAACTAGCTAAGCTTACCATATAGACGAGGGACCGATTCATATGTTTTATAAAAGACACACTGACTAGGAAAAGTTAGGCATAAAAGGACCAAACCACACTACCTCTTTTTTCTTGCAGAGAGATATGCACGGAAGTAGATTCAACACCTAAAAGATTGCAGAGATGACACAAGCCCTAATTGCTCCTCTTCAAATTGCTAATTCGTTACTTGGATTAATCGGTCCTCAATAATATAGACTGTGATTGATTATACTGGTTTTCTATCTGATGGCTTTCATACATTTAAGCATGGCCCAGAATTCTTGAAAACCCTAGCTTGCTGCTCTTATTTTCTTGTTGGTTGTGTTTCATCAGTGCTCCAGCTACCTAGCTAGGTAGCATAAATCGATCAGAATATATGGTATGTAACTAAATGAGCAATCAATAACAGTAGCTAGTACTCTTTGATTTGCTGTTTTTACTCAGCAGAACAGAATAGAAGAGTTCCTGTTCGTCTTGATGAAATATTAGGCCTACTTCTTAGTTAGTTATAATTTCACCATACGACACATATATGTACTGAGAGAGAGAGCAGAGAGAGTAAAGTTCTGGTGTGTGTTGCAGGGAAGAGAAAGAGACGGGACATGGAAGCTTTTTTAGGGTTTGGTGTGTGTCTGTGTATAAAGAGTGTAAACAAGCAGTGGTGGGAATCTCAAGGGGAAGAGAAGAAGAAGATTGAAGAGGCCAGAAAGGAAGCAGCAGCAGCAGTAGCAGGAAGAGAGCGTTGGCAGTACTAATAGTGATCGAGGCGATGAGGTGATATCAATTCTAACAATTAAACAATATTAATTATTGCTGATGGATCATCATCTTGGTCGATCTGACTAGATAACTGGGTATGTAATAAAGAAAGAGCAAACGCTTAAGGGCTACGGTATCGGTGTTGGCCCCAAGGTCTCACAAATGGTCCCCGGGATTCCAGACACAAGCTCTTCTGTCAGCTCACGAGTAATCGTTCTCAACTTTATGAAATCTACTACTACACCAGCACTATTACCCTTCGTTGAATCGATCCCCACCATCACCATGCTTTGTCAAATTTCTTACCAACAACAACTGGGTTATCTCTTAACGTACGATTTTGGCGGATACGTAGATTATGAGGTTTTGTATGTATCTATATGTACTACATGAGCATATGAATTTCTTCGATTCATACCAAATATTTTGAGCCACCATCCGAAAAGATTAAGATCGAGCAACGTATATATTAAAAAAATAATAGCAATGCCAGGTGAACCGCAACTTAAGAACAAGTTCTAGCCTATCATTTTATGTAACATATCATAATACAAACGGAGCGTAAAATCCACAGCTAGCTATTTCATAATTAATGTTGTGTTAACGCTTTTCTAATTAACTTGTATACCAATTTTAATTATTAACGTCATTGTCGTGTTTGGTAATATCATGAGTTTGGAATGGAAAATATATTAAATCAGTTGACCAGAGTCCAATTCTATAAAAATGTGGAATTGAAATACTATCTAGAAGGTGATATTTCATTTAAATTTTAGTCAATTAATGATTTTTTACTTCAAAAGTATTATTTAAAATTTTCATATTTAATTTGATTTGATATTTTTGGAAAGTCATTAATAAATTAATTGTTCTAAATCATTTTCTAATCTCAAGTTGAATTCTTTCAAACATCACAAATGAAAATATTAAATCAAATATATATATATATATATATATATATATATATTCTATCCTTGAAAAGAAAATGACCACAATTCATTTTTCATCCTTATATTCCAATCAACTAAATGGAGTCTTAAGGTTTCATGATTTACAATAATCTCGATCTAGAGAGAGCTAATAGGATGGTTACATGATTAATATGTTAGGTTTGTTTTAAGGAAAAAAAAATGTTCAAACAGTGTTCGATCTTTTTGAGAAACTAAATTTTAGTATCTCACGTTTTGAAAACTTCAAAACAATATCACACGATCTTACCTCAATCTAAAATTTGTATCTAAAATCATTTTTTCTGTTTAAAAAACTGACAGCGTTTTATATCATTGTAGTAATTAACCAATTGGCCCATACTTTTTAATTTTGTTATTTCTTTTCCAAATAAAACTCTCTCTCTCTCTCAATAAACAGCAAGAGAAGAAGAGGGGTAAAGTTCTCTCTGTAAATTGAAACCCAGGTTGAACGGTGAAGGAGAGAGTAAAGGTGAATGGGTCGCCGGTGAGAGGTTTAGAGTCACATTTAATATTCGGGTTTGGGTCGCCGGTGGGGGATTTAGATTTGTATTTGAACGGATCTCTCGACCTCAAATCTGCCTTTAAGGAGAAAGTGAAACTGAAAGAGCTCGATAGGATGCTCCACTGGTAGAGCTGTGTGGCTAAAGTTGGAATAGCAAGGCCAAATTACATGATCACGGTGGAGGTTGACGATGGGAACGGAGTCCAGGTCGACGATGAATGTCGATTTATCTGTAAAACTTTTATGCAAAGTTTGTAGGCTTTAGATTTGGGGATAGGGCCATGGTGATTGTCTTCTTCTCTGGAATGGAAATCTGGGTTCTGAAAATATTGAAATAAGAGCAAGATTTGCTGCAGACCTTCTTGAGTACTCGTATCCCCAAAACCCGGATCCGAATTCAGCTCTGTACTTCTTAAACTCACTATTATTCACACTGATTCAACCTTCTTGTGTTCAAGTATATAATACGCAGAATCAGAATTGTCAGAAACAATAACCTCCTCATACTTCAATTTCTCTATTGCTCTCTTCAATTCCATAACATCACTCAATTAATCATTCACCCCTTATAACCCGAATCAAGAGACGATAACATCATCAATCTCTCTTCAATTCCTCATTCCCGCTGTTGCTTAATTACAAAACCAGCTGGGGTGCGAGAGAGAGATAGAGATAGAGAGGAAGAGAGAACGACATGTGGCCGATGACATACCAGACGGTGAATCTGACAGCCGTTTCCGATCCAGTCCCGTACGTACACTTCCGAGTCTCGAATTCAATGCAAGCTTGTTGTGCTTGGATTGTGAGAGTTATAGATTCTGCAGGTCGCCGTTTAGAATTGTGTTTGACATATCGATGGAGAAAAAAATGTAAGGGAAAGAAAAAGTTAATATTATCAAAAGACAAAACTACCCTATAGGTGTTAGTTTCTTTAAAACAAATAACGGTTACTAATTCTAAAGTGAAAATATGAGATATCGTTTTCAAGTTTTTCAGAACGTTAAAAATTAGTTTATCAAAAATGTCAAACATTAGTTAGACTTTTTACTTGTTTTAATGAAATTTTTTAACCATTAACACTTAGTACATTCATCTATAAGGGAAAGATAAAGAGTAATCTTATTGTTTTTCTCGTTCACCGCACCTAGGGACTAAAGTAGTGGTATGATCGCAAAATCAGGATAAATTGTATATATTATGCTTAAAAATATTACAAACTTGCATGCGCTCATCCAGAGAAGTATGGGTGCTAACTATCAAGCATGCATTTAAATATATAAGAACACAATCAATTTATTAAAATACTTCTCTCTTCTGCCCTCTTCATCTCCTCACGCTCAGGGTCAATGTCTGTTGGTGAGGGATGGAAGATGCCAGCATCTAACAAGTCCCGCACTAACCAGCCCAATCCAAATTCTCACTATATATGGAGCTCAAAATGGCCCATAACCTCTTTTTTTGTCTGACCTCAAAGTTTTCTCTGGGTGGTAAGTTTGCAGCACATCGGAAAATATGAGGACTTGGGAGTTAATTACACCAAGCTGTTTGAGGTTTGAACTTTGAACAACTCTGAAAATATTTGAAGCTAGCCAGCTTAGTTAACAGTTTTATACTGGAAACCCTACATCACCCTACTGGAAACATTGGCTGGATTTAACTAATTAATTAAATAAAACGATTACGTTTTCTACTCCGTTTTTTTCTTTGAAAATGTACTCCGTTTTCATTATCTAGTTTTATTTGAGATGTATTCAACTATGGAGGTTTTGGCTTCCCCCTCTTATTGTATCTCTTTTTCCTTAATAACATCAAGGCATTATACCAAATGAGCATTTTCATGTGTAAAACTGAGCAGGTATCCGGGCACTCTTACATAACCTAACCTAGCTAATTGAATGCCATGAGCTAGTAGCTCACCTCTTAAGTTTGATGTCATAAATATAATAGACAAGCATCCAAACCTAATTGAATGGCAGCTCCGACTTCACCATCTGCGTTTGTTGGTACATCCATGCAGTGATTATTTATGCTTAAAAAGAGGATGTGCACCAACACTAGGTCCTTGTATATATGCATGCTTGTGTACGTTCTAGCAATCTAGCTCAACCCAATATCCAATTGAGCTTCATCAAATTTGTAGATCTACTATGGAAAACGCATCAAACTCGGTGAAAGTGGTCAAGGTTTGTAGAGTGGCACCGTTTCCAAGCTCACCGGACTCATCAGTCACATCAGATCAGTCCCTTCTAACCTTATTTGATCTACTCTGGTTAAGGTTTCCACCTGTTGAACCCGTCTACTTCTATGAAATACCTCCCACCTCTAACCCCAATATCTTCTATGATTCCATACTTCCCAAACTCAAAGCCTCCCTCTCTCTTACCCTCCAACAGTTTCTTCCTCTCGCGGGAAAGCTAACTTGGCCCCAACACTCCCCCAAACCCGTTCTCAGCTTCGTCCAAGGCGACTCCGTTTCACTCACAATAGCCGAATCCAATGCTGATAATTTCCCTTACCTTTCAAGCAATGACTTTGTCGAAGCCAAGGAGTACCATCCACTTATTCCCCCATTAGAAGTTTCTGATGAACGAGCGGCGGCCATGACAATACAAATCACTCTCTTCCCTAATCGAGGTTTTTCCATTGGAACAGCCTTGCACCACGCCGTCCTGGACGGGAAAAACTCATGCTCGTTTTTCAAAGCATGGGCTCACATATGTAAACATGAAACCGGAATCAGATCATCAACTTCTTCTATTTCATTACCGGAGAACCTCAAACCATTTCATGACCGAACGGCCATCCACGATCCGAAGGGGCTAGGAGAACTCTACTCCAATGAGTACCTCAACCAGGAAGGACCCAACAACAGGAGCGTGACGCATCGTGACGACGCTCCTAAAGTCCTTCCCCAAGACCTAGTTCGAGGGACCTTCGATTTCACTCGAGAAAATATTCGAACACTTAGAGAGTGTGTTGTGAAGAGAACAAGAGCTTCTGATCATCCATCATCACTTCATTTGTCCACTTTTTCTGTAGGATGTGCTTACACATGGATTTGTTTAGTCAAGGCCGAAGAAATAAAGGGAGAGAATTCGAAGACGGCTATGATCTTTGGCGTGGACGTAAGGTCTCGCTTGGACCCTCCCGTACCGGAGACCTACTTCGGAAACTGCATAGCAGGCCGTATAGCGGTGGCGGAAACGAAAGACCTAACCGGTGAAGATGGGTTGGCCGTGGCAGTAAAGGCAATCACTGAGGCTTTGAGGAGCTTGGATGATGGGGTACTCAATGGGGCAGAGCTTTGGATTTCGAAATTCCTAGACTTTTCGCTGTATGATAAGATATATTCGATTGCTGGTTCACAGCGGTTTGAGGTTTACGGTACTGATTTTGGTTGGGGAAGGCCGAAGAAGATCGAGCTCGTTTCGATTGATAAGACTGCTGCTGTATCTCTTATGGATAGCAAGCATGGTGGTGGAGCTGTTGAGATTGGGGTGGCTTTAAAGAAACCACACATGGAGGTTTTCGCCTCTCTATTTGCCAAAGGTCTTTAGTTGAAGATTGATGAACGCATCATGTACGTGCACGGCTGCATGGTTCTAATTATATTGAATCCGTGTGTTTTCCATTTGTTGTATTCGGATAAATTTTTCACCAAAAATAAAATAAACTATTTTATCTGTGTACGCTAGGTTTTTTTGTCATGTGTACCATACTTTGGTGGTTAAGATTTATGATTTTGATACAGATGTATGGTGCTCTAAACATACAGGGACGAGGACGGAGGATTGAACAGGGCTAGTTGGGCAAAAATTTGGGATCAAGGCTTAGTAGAAGCACTCCTAAATATTGGCATATTATCTTTCAGATCCAAAATTATAGAATTGAAGAAAAAGAATTAAAATTCTCAAACGAACTCTTAAGGAAGAACCAAAATCTCGTGGTCGCTATTTGAGCATCGGTTAGATCCATAGTAAAATACCTATTTATTTTTTGTTTTTCAAAGCAGTGATTAAGATTGGTCTCATGACTTATAGTTGTATGACAAGTATGAACAGAAAACAATTCAAAACTGATCGATGACAGTAGCAGACATTCAATAAATGAGAAATTCTCACATCCATTCTAGCCTACACTTTCCAGTTTCATATGTGACCTTCCTTTTTTTGAAAGATAATTATAGGTTTTTTTATTAATAGACAAAAATCAGAATAACATCATATATGAGTATTGAAAAAGAGAACAATCAAGCATCATTACATTGAAACCTTAGGCGCATATCAACATGAGCCTTGTAGAGACAAGACCTAAACAAATCCTATAATCTATGAGAAACATAAATTATAAGACATTATTCTAAGAATAAAAAAAGTGAATCGTCGCCGCCGCCTACTTGATCACCATTCTCCTATGAAAACTCTAGCAGAGAGGGGTCGAAGTTCCTGCTCGATCAATAACAAAAAAGGCCAGACCCAACAAATGGGCCTAAACCCCCTCACCAGCCCAGATCAGGCCCACCAAATCCTCATCCACAAGCCCAGATCAGGCCCATCAGATAAGGCCCAAACCTCGACAACTTCTCGTCGTCGTTTGACACATGCACACCCAAACTGGTCCCTCATGATCGAAGCTTCGCCGCTGAGGCAGACCTATATACCGGCTCCTCATGTTGTTGTCCAACCGCTGCTCCATGATCCAACACGCCAACAAACACCACCACCATCTTCACCATCCTCCACCAGCGAACCCTACCCTTCTACCTCAGATCATCTCCAACACGTCCAAACCAGATCGGCTCCCATCGATTTGATCTAGATCCAACGCTTTTCGATGAAACATATGTATGGGCACCACCCTTGAGTGAACTCCGGTAGCGGCGCATGTCCTCAAAGGACCTACCAGTCTGTTCACACTCCTCCTTAAGGTCGTTGTCCCTGACTTCCAGCAAGCCCACCACTGCTCGTCGGCGTTGGCTTCATGAAGAGCAGTAAACAGGAGCAACGATGCACACCCTTTTCTCGGACTGAGCCATTCCCTCGTAGCCAGTAAGGGCGTGCCGCCGAACCGGGCAACTTTTCTTAATGGGCTACTATATTGGCCGCCTAGGGTGTTTGGGAGAAAAGCGTGAGTTTTTATGTGGCCTAGCTTGGACAAACTATTTTTGTAGGAATTGATTCTCATTGATCAAAAACTTATTACATGTACAAGCTATATAGCTATGTTTGCTTAATAGTTACACTATGATTATGGACAGTAGTACCTCGCTAATAATTACAAAGAATCATCTTAGCAACAATTACAAAATCAGTAGTAAAGATTATGATCAAACATCATAAATCTCCTTAAGAGGTTGTGAATTTAACTCACAGTATTGCAGCATAATTGTGCACTTGATAAAAAACAACGGAAATCACTCTTATGATTTGATCTCTCTAATACCCCCACCTCTTTGCAAACTGGACGGCCTTGGAAGAACAAGTTTGAGACATAAGGCATTAATGGCTGTGTTTGTGAAGAAGTTTCGTGAGGAGATTAGCAAGTTGGTCAACAGAGGGTATATAACAAACATGGTGGCTACCAAGGATAACTTTTTCACGAACAAAATAGTAGTCTAGCTCAATGCATTTGGTGCGGGCATATAAGACAAGATTAGAGACCATGTAAGTTGCACTCAGATTGTCACAGTGAAATATTATAGGAAAAGTAATGCGCGCACTAAGTTCAAATAATAAATAGCCTAACTAGGCTGTTTCAACAGAAGCTTGAGCGAGGGAGGGGTACTCAGCTTCAGCACTTGAACGAGCTACGGTGGATTGATTGCTTTTTAGAGCACCATGATATTAAATTCGAACCAAGGTGGACAAGGTTGTCGGAGGTGGTCCTCCATTCTATTCAATATTTGACATGTGAAATTTTAATGATGAAAAACTATTTTAGTGATTTTGTCAAAGACCATTTTTGGTTTTTGTTGCTTTATAAATCTTGAACACTAAACCCTAAACTTACACTCTAAAAATCCTAAACCCTAGTCCAAACTCAGAAAAGACTCATGACACTACAAGGAGAATGTGTTTAGCCAACGAAATAAAAAAAAACCAGGCCAATAATTTTTTTTTTCATCGGCTAAAGTCAACTTTAGCCTATGAAATTTTTTTTCGTCGGCCTGTTTTTTATTTCTTCGGCTATAGTTTGGAGACTATAGCCGATGCAATTTTAAAAGTTAGCTGAATAAATTATATATTTCATCGGCTAAAGTGTCTTATATTTGCAGATCTGGACAACAGCTCATTTGAAGAAAAAACGGGAGAAAAAGTTTAGGTGTTGTCGAAATTGTTAGGTGTTGTCGAAATCTGTCAAAAATTAGTTTGTAGAGCTATATATATAGGTATGTATATCTGTATATATGTTGATTTTGATTGTTTTAAGAGTTTTATTTGAGATATATAATATTGATTTTAAGTTTTGTTTGAGTTGAATTAATGGATTTTGAGTGTGATTGAGTTGATCAATTTTTATTTGATAATATATATGAAATTATTGTTAATAAGTAGTGTGTGTATATATATGTTAATTAATTTAATTATAATATTGTGTTGATGTAAGGTATGAATTAAGTTGTTGATGATATGTTGATTATGATTTTGTGATGATCGATGTTGATATATAATAGTGTTATGTAATTATTAATTAGTGTGTATATATATGTGTTAATTATTAATTAATTGTTGTAGAATACTGAATGATTTGAGATTTTATATATGAATTTAATTAATTAATTAGAGTTATACATATATATTTGTTATCTTTTCAGGATATGGATAAGAGTTAGATTTCGCTTCTAAAATAGGACAAAAGATATGGTAAAGGAGTTATTAGATTTATTGAATATGCGTTGGTTAATGCTAACAGAAATACAATTTTCTATTGACCGTGCACGAAATGTCAGTGTCGCAGTGATATGCATCAATTTGCAATTGACATAGTATTACAGCACCTAAAGAGTAACTGGTTTTGGGAGAAATACCCATGTTGGATATATCACGGTGAAACATCATCATGGGGTCCGCATGATCATGGACAATTTTCTGAGACGGGTTGTACATCTAACGATCCAACAACGGTCTTTATCAACGATATGTTTCCTTATAAGAGCGGTGTATGCTCTCAAGGACAGTATATGTCTGAGCCAGTGCAGCCCTTCCCTAGAGTTGTCAACACTGCTGGTATTGACAAGTACACCAAACTGCTTACTTTCCAACAGACCCATATGTACTCCTGTTGTAAGAAGACGGTTTTTGAAACTGTGATGGACGTAATAAAGATTAAAGTTGAGATAATTGACCGTGAAGGCTGTTGATGATTACAGTACACTACTTAGATGCTACCTCACGGTCATCATCCTCCTACCACTCATCATAAGATCTGATGTATCCTGAAAGATCTTGGGCTTTCCTATATCAAGATCCATGCATGCAAATATGATTGTGTTCTCTTCTAGGGTAAAGATCCAGAAAGGAATGACCTTGGTAGCCTTGACACATGTTCGGTATGTCACACTTACAGGTATAAGCTGACTCCTATATATAATAAGAAACATGTGAAGGTACTTCGGTATTTCCCTTTGAGGGATAGGCTGGAGCGGTTGTACATGTCATCACACACGGCCAGAGCTATGAGATGACACACTGATAGGGAATTGCATAATGAAAATACCCTTATACACCCTGCTGACGGGGAGACTTTGAAGCATATAGATAGGGAGTTTCCTCATTTTGCGTCAGAGGTCCGAAATGTGAGGCTCGGGCTCTCAACCCTTTTGACAACATGAGTCTTCAATACAGTGTATGACCGGTGATTTTGGTACCGTACAACCGTCCTCCATGGATGTGCATGAAGAATGAATACAATATGTTAAGTTTGTTGATTCCAGAGTCCAGTTATCCAGAGAAGTGTCTTGATGTGTATTTGAGACCCTTGATTGAAGAGCTTAAGTTTTTTTGGGAAGTTTGTCATTCCACTTATGACAAGTACATGCACGAAAAGTTCCAGATGCATGACATGATTGTTGGTACTATCAGTGATTTTCTTGCTTGTGAAATGTTGTCAGGAAACGTTGTTAGGGGATACAAGGCTTGTCAGAGTGCCTTACCAATGAGGGGAGCAGTAGTCGTTGCAACAAGATATGAAAATTAGGTCACCGTACTCTCCTTCCATATGATCACGAATGACAGTTCGATGATAAGTCATTTGATGGGACCGTAGAAAACGGTGTGCCTCCCAAAAGATAGATGGGTAAAAAATTTAGCAGTGCTTAATGAATACGATTTTAGGCAGCTCAACAATCATCTCAGTATTATGACGGCAATACCTAAAAGATCTGACATGTATAAATTCTGGACACATAAGAGAATATTCGGAGAACTCACATACTAGAGTAAATTGTTGATCAGACACTATCTGCATGTGATGCACATAGAAAAGAATGTGTGCGACAGTGTGGTGGGCACAATGCTGAACTTGGATGGGAAGACGAAAGACAGTCTTAAGACACGCATTGATCTTAAAAAATGGATATACGAACACATTTGTGGTTGAAAAAAAAATGTCTCAAACTCCTTACACCGTGAAGCCTGACCAGAAGAATGTAATTTTTAAATGGATCGAGTTCTTCCCTTCAGGAGAAGAGATGTTGTGAAGGGAACTCTCGAAATAATTTATTTGAACTCGAAGAATTTGAAGAATTACAAGCTTTGGAAACAATATTTGGAGTTAGAATTCATAATAGCAGTCATATTGGAACAGAAGAGTCAAATAGACATGAAAGCATTGACACAAGCGTAAGGAATTCTGACGATGCGATGCGTGTCAGAACAGGAGAGGCTGAAGCTGAGACCCGAGACGAGCCGGTACATGCTAGAAAAGAGCCACCAATTCTGCTAACATGTCTGCTTCCACAGATTCTGTCCATATAGACCAGAGTCACCAAACAACAGTACTTCATGACCCGCAAGTCAGGCCCATAGAGTTGGCATATCCAGCTGATAGTAATTCAAATACTTCTTCGTCAAATCCGTTCCCTTTCTCCACACAATCAACCGAAGAATCCGCTGTGAAAATCTCTCCTCAGGTACCTTTAAATTCAAACCAATTTTCTTGGATAAATAATATTGAACCTAGAAAATCACAAAGGGTTACCAAAGGTATTTTCAAAGAAACAATATGAACCAGATATCAAAGCCAAAACCAAATATCCTATAGCAAATTACATGTATAACCATAAGTTAGTTGGGTCACATGCTCTTATCATTAATCAATTATCCAGTGTTTCTATTCCTAGTACCGTATAGGATGCAATGACGGATTTGAAGTGGACTCAAGCAATGAATGAGGAATTAGAGGCCTTGCAAAAGAACTCGACATGAGATGTTGTTCATAAACCTAATGGAAAGAAGACCGTTGGATGTCGCTGGGTATTTACTGTAAAACTCAAAGCTAATGGGAGTATTGATAGGTATAAAGCCAGATTAGTTGCTAAATGATGCACTCAACACTATGTGATTGATTATGAAGAGACGTTTGCATCCGTAGCAAAGATCAACACTGTTTAAATTTTGATTTCACTTACAACAAATAAAGATTGGCCTCTACAACAGTTTGATATGAAGAATGTTTTCCTCAATTGAAACTTGGAGGAAGAGGTGTATATGGACATGCCGCCAAGAGTCAAATGTAGGTCTTGCGATGCCAGCAAGGTTTGTAAGTTGAAGAAGTTCTTGTATGGACTAAAACAATCTCCTAGAGCATGGTTTGTGAGATTCTCTAAATCAATGAAGACGTTTGGTTACAGACAAAACAACTCAGATTACACTTCGTTCATCAAGCGTAGTAGGGGTAAGATCACCGCTCTGATTGCGTATATTGATGATATGATTGTCACAGGAGATGACCCAAATGAGATGGAGGCTTTACAGAAGTATCTGTCGAAGGAATTTGAGATGAAGAACCTTGGACAGCTGAAGTATTTTCTTGGAATTGAAGTTGCAAGATCAAAGAAAGGTATTTGTTTATCTCAACTAAAATATGTACTTGACTTGTTAGCTGAGACTGGACTGCTTGACTGCAAGCTTGTTGAGACACCATTGAGATGAATCACAACCTCGCCATCTATCCAGATCAAGTCCCGACTGATAAAAGAAGGTACCAACGTCTAGTAGAGAGACTTATTTATTTTTCTCATACAAGACATGATATTGTTTTTGTTGTGAGTGTTGTTAGTCAATTTATGCATTGTCCTAGTGAATAGCATATGGATGTAGTGTATCATATTTTGAAGTACTTAAAGATAGCACCAGGTAAAAGATTATTATTTGAGAAAAAGGAGAATTGAATGTTGTTGAATACACTGATGCAAATTAGGCTAGTGATAAGACTGATAGACGATCTACTTCTGGGTATTTTACATTTGTTGGAGGAAACCTTGTCACATGGCATAGTAAAAAGCAGAAAGTCGTTGCAAGATCAAGTGCTGAAGCAGAGTTTCGAGGTATGGCACATGAAGTTTGTGAGATGCTTTAGATTCGTAATGTATTGAAGGAATTGAGTTTTAAACTCAAGAAACCCATGGACTTGCATTGTGATAGCACGTCTGCTATTGAAATTGCTCATAATCCTGTTCAACATGATCAGACTAAGCATGTCAAAGTAGATCGACATTTCATTAAGGAAAACATGGACAGGAAGATCATTCGTTTCCCTTTCATGTATACGGAAGATCAATTAACAGATGCTCTCACAAAAGGAGTGTCAAGGAAAGTGTTTGACAACTCAGTTGGGAAGTTAGGCATGATAAATATCTATGCACCAACTTGAGGGGGAGTGTAGAATATTATGTAACTATTTACTTTCCTTGTAGATGTAGGTTATATTTTTCCTATTAACATTATGAGTGTATCTCTATATAAACCCTCCTATGTGGAGAATAATAATACATCGAAGTATTCCAAACCATATCAAATTATTCTTTTCTACTCGATTACCCAATCCTCGCCCCACTATAATATAGTAGGGGTTGGAAAACGTCACTTTATGTTAAGAATATATAAGAATAGTTAACACCTTATACAAGAATGAGATATATACATCAAGTCAACTTCATTCATAAGTTATTGTGTTCATAAACAACTAAACACACACACTTTTACCCAAAATTATTCTAATTTTTTTAGGTATTAGTGCATGCATGAATTATTCTCTGACATGTGCCTTTATTTTTAAAATTTTGGAGAAATTTATGTGAATGATATACGAACTTTTGATTCTTTTAAACTTTGGTGTATCAAGTTTTGAAAATATTAGAACAATGTATCATGTTTTCACACCGACCTAAGATTGGTATATTTAGTCATTAAGATGACCAACTTAACCTTAAATTCTTTTTTTCTCAGTTGTTATTTTCTTTTTTCTCATATTCTTGAAATATTAGAAAATGTTTTGGTATTTGATAACTTGGGTTGGCCTTTATATAAACTTGAAGAAGATTGAAGAGGAGAAACATACAACAATTTAGTCCTTATTGTTTCCATTGACACTCAAGGATCCTACTATTACCGTTGACATTCAATTATGATTGATTAAGAATTGACCGTTAGCAGAAATTGAAATATTTTCTCTGCATTTCCTAAAAATTAACAAAAGCTAAAGAAAGAATTGGAACATGAAAATAAGAGAAGAAACAGAAGAAAAATAAAATTTAAGGGTAAATTGGTTATCTTGATGTCTATATATACCAATCTTAGATCGGGTGGAAACATGATAAATCGTTTTGATATTTTCAAAACTTGGTACACAAGTTTATAAGAACCAAGAGTTCGTATACTATTCATACGAATTTCTCTTATTGTTTAATTATTTCCTTCCACTAATTTAACCTATTTATAAATGGATTTGGTTTCTCTATTTGAATTTTTCTTGTTTGGATGATTTAAAACCATTAGATTAAATAAAGATGACATCACGAGACCGCATTGTACTCAATCTAATTGTTTTAACTCATCTCAATAAATTGCAAGCAATAAAAGTCTAAGTAGAGAAGCTAAACTCTTTATAAATAGAGAAAATGCTCATTTATTACTAATTTAGCTATCTCTTAGTTCATTTAAATGTATCTAAAAAAATGTGACCATTCCAATACAATGTGTTAATAATTGTGCTCAAATGAACAAATCTTTATTAAAACTCTAAGGGAGCTATATTATTTTAATTTTATTTTACACTCATCCCTTAAACATGTTTAAAGAGAGAAAATAGAAGAGAGAGGTGACTTGGCCGGAACCTCACTGGCTCCGGTTGCCAGCCGCCGGACTCCGGTCGTCGGTAAATCACCAAAAATCAGAAAATCTACTCTCGTTGAAATCTTGTTGGTAGCCGGATTTCGGTCGCCGGAAGCTTGTTGGATTTTTTTCTAAGTTATTAAATCTGACCGGACCTCACTAGAATCACAACACACCATTGATGAAGTTTATTAACTGTTTTACTAAGGACAATAAACTTCTATAGATATTTTACTATGTAATAAAAAAATTCTGCTAGGGCAATAAAGACGAACTTTTCAACCGAACTGTAACATGCTCAACGAATCGGCGGTTTTCTTTAGGAGAGAGAGAGAGGTGAGATATTTCAGATCTGTATTTGAAACATGATAAGGGGTTAGTTGAGTTCTAGTGAGGGCAAGTGCGTTATTTTGTTTTATTTCATTGTAATGTGGTGAGAGATAAAAGTTTTATTGAAACGAGATAATTTTTTTTAGTTTTTGGGCAAATGGGCATTAGCCCTTACGAATACGTAAGGATTTGCGGGCCAACAATGACATTTCGATCCTTGCAAAAATAAGAAAAGCTTGGGAAGCCGCCATTGCAGCGGAGAAGGCTGAAGACGTGGCGGCCCTGGACTCAGGTACTTTCAAACGAAGCCCTGAAATTTGCTTGCTTTGTGATTTTGGTGAAGTTGGGTATTGAATTCGGTTTCGGTTTGTGTCTTTAGCTTCAAATTGGTAGAAAAATTGGCGATGAAGTTGGAATCGGTGGCGGCGCTTCCGGCGGCCTTCTTCGTCCTTATTCACTCAAATACAGCCAAGATCCTATGGCGCGGCGCCGAGTACTGCCGGGACGAGGCTTTGAGGCTCTTAGAACAAGGTCAGTACTCTATGACTATGAGGATCAGAGTTACTTTCATTACATATCATAGAAAATGAGATATAAAGTTGTTTACTTTATATAAATTATAGAAATAATAGCTACTGAATGATATAAAGTTGTGAACTGGGGGTCCTTAGTTTCTGATGAGGGAAAATCAAAGTGTTCATGGGTAAGTTGTAATCTTTCATGTGTTATGGGGCCTATGTCTCACTCTTGTGTTCCTAGCTCTCCTCTCTCCATATTAAATTTTCAGACATTTATATTTCGAATGCAATGTATACCTGGTCATTTGATTGCAGGATCTTGAATTTGAGGTCAAACAGGAGCGCCCTTTGGTAGAAGAAAAGATGTGATAATAAACAAGAAAAAACAGGTAAATGGTATTTCTCTTTTGCTATATTTTGTCTTAATAAAGTTCGCTGTGTAAAGCATAGACCAGGTGTTGCATGGGTTTTTCAATTCTATTTCTAAGTAGTATAACTCTTTTGCATAGGTGTTGCATCTATATTATGTTACTGATTTAGCTTGAGATTCTGGTTCTTTTTACCCTTTATGTGTGTATACTTTTGTTTTTTATATCTACTTTCGGAATTCTAATCGTACTATTGCACTCATGTAATACATATATGCCATGCATTGATGCAGATGATGAAAACCTGCTATATGGAACCGTGTGTCTTTGTTAACTACTGCTGCATTCCTGAGCTTTTGAAGGGAAAGCTGGAGAATTTGAATGCAGGGAGTTCAGCAATTGCAGTATCAACCCACGAGATGACAGCTTTGGAGTCAGTCATCACTTCCAAACAGGTTATCTTCAAATTGAACTGTTCATTTCACCTTACCTTTCAAGTTACAATTTACAGTCTTACACATGATGTCATTTTAAATTCACCTTAGTGTGGTTAAACAACCTGTCTAATTAGTTATGAAAAGTGATTGATATAATTGTCTAAAAGAAAAAGAGTAACCACTTTAATACATAATATGCCCACTTATATCATGCAGTATTGATTCTATGGTTTTTAATCATCTTGTTTTGTCACCGACACCTTCTATTGCAAAAAAGGTATAATGGTTGATGATGATTGCCATATATTATAACTAGAGAAAATTATATCACCAACTAGTGCGTAACTTTTTAGTTGAAAGCAGGGTAAAGGAAAACTAGCTCAAGCTCTTGTCTATCTCTCCAATGGCGCATCCAAAATCACTTGTAAATGTGGTGGAAGTTTGCAGGGTTGCTCCAAACCCAGACTCAGCCACACCATATTGCCTTCCTCTAACCTTGTTCGATATACGTTGGTTAAGGTTCGCACCGGTGCAGCGCCTGTATTTCTATGAAATATTTTCCACTGATTCCATACTCCCCAAACTCAAAGCCTCCCTCTCTCTCACACTTCAACACTTTCTGCCCCTTGCTGGGAACCTCACTTGGCCCCAAGACTCCCTCAAACCCATTCTCCGTTATGCCAGAGGTGACACCATTTCACTTACTGTAGCTGAATCTGCTGCTGATTTTGGCCATCTTTCAAGCAATTACGACTTGCTTGAAGTCCAAGAATACCATCCTCTTTTACCCCAATTGGAAGTATCTCATGATCGATCTGCAGTAATGGCATTGCAAGTCACTGTCTTTCCCAACCAAGGCTTTTCTATTGGAACATCAATGCACCATGCTGTCTTGGATGGTAAAACTTCAACCTCCTTCCTTAAGTCATGGGCTTATATATGTAAACATGAAGAACTGGGATCTTCATCCAGTTTGTTGTTACCGGATGAGCTGAAGCCATTTTATGACAGAATGGTAATCCAAGACTTGGCAGAGCTTGGAGCACTCTACTCGGAGCAATACCGAAACATGGAGGGCCCCAACAATAGAAGCTTGATGGTTTGGAATCTTCAAGCTCCGCCAGAGTCAATTCGAGGCACCTTCAAGCTCTGTCATGCAAAAATACAAAAACTGAGGCAATATGTCATGACTAGGATGGCAAAGAAGAAACAACATGATGATTCAGAATCTTCAGTACTTTGTTTATCAACGTTTTCTCTAGCATGTGCCTATACATGGGTTTGCTTAGTCAAAACACAAGAAGCCAAAGAAGATAAGACAAGACTCATATTTCCAGTGGACTGCAGATCTCGCCTAGACCCTCCTATACCTCCAACATATTTTGGTAACTGCATAGCAGGTCGTTTGGTAATTGCAGAAACAAGGGGGCTATTGGGAGAAGATGGATTGGTTGTGGCTGTGAATGCAATCATTGAAGCTATAAAAAGTTTGGAATATGGAGTCTTGAATGGGGCAGAGAATTGGGTTTCAAGATTGTGCACTGTGCTGAGTGATAGAGTAGCTTCAGTTGCTGGCTCACATCGGTTTGGTGTTTATGAAACTGACTTTGGGTGGGGAAAACCAAAGAAAGTTGATCTTGTTTCTATAGATAGGACAGGAGCAATCTCCCTTTCAGATACCAATAATGGTGATAGAGGTTTGGATGTTGGATTGGTTTTACAAAAAAAATATATAGATGTTTTTGCATCACAATTTGCCAAAGGTCTTGAAAACCTATGAAGCAATGAGTTAATGTTGTTGCCCTTGTTTGGCAACTGCAGAAGCAAAATGGCTGTTACCATCAGCAACTTTTCTTCATTGAATTTTTTTCTGTAGCGCTGAGAATCTGATGGGTGAAGTCTGGTATATGATCCCGGAGTCCAGCATTTGCCTAGAGAATAAGGTAGACAGATCCAGAGTCGCAAATCACTGATTTGTGTCAAACCCGACACTGGTGTTCACCTCACATTCAATTGTATGTGAATCCTCCTTTTCATCACTTCCTATTTAATTTGAGATGAAATTATATTGTATGTCATGAATCTTTGGCAATGGGGGAATTGGTCGATAAGTGCATATTGTTCCTAGTTTGATATTCCCACACATACCATGCATGTTGTGATTGTTGTCAAACCATGTATTTCTTTAAACAGTGTATCAGAAACCTACAATAATTTCAGAAATTGACTATAATTCACTTATGTTGGATAGAAATATTATATATTTGCATTAAAAATACAGACGAAATATTATATAGGCAGTTAGAATTTGTGAGTACTTGTGTTTGTAGTATATGTTGTGGTATTGTTAAATGGTTTTGATCGGCCTTATCAGTGAGGGTATTGGGATAATGATTCATTCTTTGCCCTTGCTACAAATCCAGTCTACCATTCCAAGCTCAAACACATAGAAGTGGATGTGCGTTTTACTCGTGCTCAAGTAAGTGTGCTGGTGCTCTCAGACTGCAATTCATTGCCTCCAGAGAACAAAGCTGATCTCTTTACTAGAGGATCGCGTTCTCCTCAGCATAATTACTTTTGTGACAACTTGATGGTTTCAGCTCCCCCATCAAGCTGAAGGGGGGTGTTAGGATTATTACAGCTATTCTAATTAGGATTTAATTAGCTTAATCTAGTTATCTTAATTAGTCTCATATTGGCCTTTGATTTGTAATCACGTGGCTTTCATCAGTTCAATCATTGACAATTCATGCTACAGTCTAAGATAATGAGAGCTCAATCATTCAATACAAGCCTCGTAAATTCTTCAGCCATTTTTTCCATCTCTTGGCTCCTTCTGTGCTAAACTTTCAATAGATAGTTGGATACTTGTTCTGACAAAAAATAGTTAGATACTTGTCGTTCTCACTATGATTAGGCACACTGAGTTTGGTGGCATGGTTGAAGCTTGAGTATATATACGTGGATGTGTATAGCTAAATCTTTCTCAATCGTACAAGTGATGGCAAACTTATCGGTGAAGAAAGTTGAGGTCTGCATGGTGGCACCAAAACCAGTTTCACCAGAGAACCAATCACTTCCTCCAACATTTTTCGACCTATTCTGGCTCCGATTTCCACCCGTAGAACGCCTCTACTTCTACCAAACCTCTTTTACCGATTCCGTACTTTCCCAACTCAAAACCTCCTTCTCTTTAGCTCTCCAACACTTCCCATTTCTCGCCGGAAACCTCACCTGGCCCCAAGACTCCCTCAAACCCATTCTAAGCTACGTTCAAGGCGACGGGGTCTCACTCACCGTAGCTGAGTCCGGTGCTGATTTTGACCACCTCATAGACAGTGTCTTTCTTGCCGCCAGAGATTTTAGTCCTCTTGTTCCTCACTTGGATGTGACCGATGAGCGAGCCGCCGTGATGGCATTGCAGATCACTGTCTTTTCTAACCGCGGCTTCTCCATCGGAACGGCCGTGCACCACGCAGTTCTTGACGGAAAAACTTGGACCTCGTTTGTCAAAGCATGGGCTTATATATGCAAGCATGAAGAAGCACAAGCTCTGCCTTCGTCGTTGGTACCCTTCTACGACAGAAGGTTCGTCAAAGACCTGGCCTGGCTCGGTGAACTCTACTCCAAGGAGCTCCAGAACCATGACGGCCGGGCCGAAAATAGGAGCTTAAGCATTGACTTCTCCGGTAAAGCTCCCAAGCCCACCGCAGACTTGATTCGGGGCACATTCGAGTTCACTCGTGCCTTGATACAAAGACTTCGAGAAGATGTCACTACCAAAAATGTTTCTGATTCATCGCTCCACTTATCAACTTTTTCTCTAGTCTCTGCCTGCACATGGGTTTCTATGGTGAAGGCCGAAGAAATCAAAGACGGGAAGACGGTTCTCCTCTTGGCGGTAGACTCCAGGTCCAGATTGGACCCTCCGATACCTGCAACGTATTTTGGGAACTGCATAGTGGGTTGTGTAGCAGTTGCAGAAACCAAAGGACTGTTGGGTGAAGATGGACTGGTTGTAGCTGTGAACGCAATTACTGAAGCTCTACGAAGCTTGGACAAAGGTGTTTTGGATGGGGCAGAAGATTGGGTTTCGAACTTTCTTGATTTTTCGCTGTATAAGAAGGTATATCCGATTGCAGGTTCACATAGGTTTGAGGTTTATGATACTGATTTTGGATGGGGAAGGCCAAAGAGGGTTGAGGTCGTCTCCATTGATAAGACGGGTGCCATTTCTCTTTCGGATAGTAAGAATGGTGGAGGAGGTGTTGAGGTTGGCTTGGTTTTGAAGAAACACCATATGGAGGCCTTTGATGCTCTGTTTGCTAGCTTAGCGCATTAATATTCAGATTCTGGACCAAGAAAAACAAGGATTTCTCATTCACAATTATTCTAGGTTTTTCATGCTTTGTCTTGTAATATCAGTAATTTGGATCTCTGTTGCTTCCGTTTTCGTTAAGACCTGTGACCTCTTGAGGCATGGTTACTCATTCTCATTATGTTGTTTGGTAATGACGTAGGAATGCTTGAAGGGGACATTAGGAAGCTTCAAGCTGGTTAAAGTGAAAGTTTAAGTTGTTTTCTTATTTGCTATTTAATTGTTTAGCTATTTGTTTTCCTTTCCAATTAGGATTTCTTGTTTATTTTTGTTTTCCTTTCCAATTAGGATTTCTTGTTTATTAGGGTTTGCATAGCACTATATAAGCTATGTCTAAGAGTTGTATTAGACATCTTCATTATTATTATTCAATACAAAACTGAGAGCTTTCTCAAATCTCTGGTGACCCAGAAACCTTCAAGGGGAATCGTTCGTGAACCCTTTTACCTATAACTTTCGCTGTGTCAAGTGGCATCGAGCCAGGTTTCTAGATCGATGGCAGGTGATAACGGTAAGTCTAACATAACAAGCTTCGCAGACGTGAGTCGGGAGTTTGTTGCCGTAGATACTCGTCTGGAGCCCGTGGAAGCGGCTTTGGAGGAGATTCGTCGCATGGTTGCTGGCCTAGCGGTGAATAATAACAATAACAATAGGGAAGAAGGAGCTAATAACGACCGTCAACTGGTGGCTGCTGGTGGACGTGCTCGAGCCATCTTGCGCAACCCTCTTCTTCCCAATGATGGAGAGTCCGATTCTGAGGATGAAGCCGAAGTTGAGCAACCAGAAAACCATCGAGAGGAGCCTAAGAAAATCGAGATCCCGACCTTCAATGGAACGTCATCCATTGAAGACTTCTTGGATTGGTTGTCCGAGTGTGAGAAGTTCTTTGAATATGGTGAAATTGCCGAGGCGCGGCAAGTCAAAGTGGTAGCATGGAAGTTGAAAGGCAGCGCTGCGATCTGGTGGGACGAGCAACGAGCCTCGCGTGTAAGACAAGGGAAGCGACCGGTGCAGTCATGGCGCAAGATGCAAAACATGATGCGAGAGCGTTTTCTCCCTCGCAACTACGAACAGGTTTTGTTCGAAAAGTACCATGGATGTATCCAGGGTTCCCGCAGCGTTCAGGAATACTCACAAGACTTCTTTAACCTTGCCGCCAGGAATGGGTTGACAGAAACCCTAGCACAACAAACGGCACGCTACCTACATGGACTCAAAACTAGCATCCGCGATAAGATCGGGCTTCAGCGTGTGAATACTCCAGCGGAAGCTGAGGAGTTAGCTGTAGCTGCGGAGTTGTTGGAGTAATCGCGTAACACTTTCAACCCTGGTTATCGAAGGAACTGGGGTGAGTCTTCCAATACAAGCGGTGTAAACCGATACCGAGACTGGAACCCGCCTGAAAACCGCGGGGTGACAAAGGACACAGATAATACCACCCGCCCATCCAACCGTTTTCAGAACCCCAACAATAGCTACCGTGGGCAGAACAACAACACTAATCCATATGCGAAGCCTCGTGGAGACAAGTGCTGGAAGTGTGGCAGCACCGAACACACCTCCGCAACATGTCGGGGACGCAAAACTGTGAACCTTGTCGAGGATGACACCTGCGCCGACGGGGAAGATGCACTAGATGAAGATGTCTCATCGGAAGATGGCGAGGAAGTTGCTTTGGTTCTTCAGCGGGTGTTGTATGCGAAGCCTAGTGACGACAACCAACGCCACCAGATTTTCCGTTCAAAGTGCACTGTTCATGAAAAGGTTTGTCAGTTGGTGTTGGACGGAGGTAGTTGTGAGAATTTTGTGAGCCGGAAGTTAGTGGAGCACTTTCGTTTACCCACTGAAATGCATACCCATCCGTACTCCGTAGGGTGGATCAAAAAGGGTCCAAGTGAGAAAGTAACAGAGACTTGCAAGGTTCCTCTGTCCATTGGGAAATACTACAAAGAGGACGTTGCATGCGATGTCGTCGACATGGACGTCACGCACATCTTACTAGGGCGACCATGGCTGTGGGATAGAGATGTCACGCATCGGGGCCGAGATAATGTATACAGATTTGTGTGGGAGTCACATTTGATCACCATGACCCCTAGTGGCAAGTCATCGGTTTCTGACACATCCAGAACAGGTTCTAAATTAATCACTTTGATTAATTCTGAATGGGAATTAGTTGCTGCTGTTCAGGAGGCTAAACAGGTTCATTCCGTCATCATGAAAGGGATGTTTACAGTTGAGAAAAGGGGGCCAACAATTCCTCCACAAGTCCAGTTATTTTTGCAAGACTTTGAGGACCTGATCTCAGAAGACCTTCCAGACTCTCTTCCACCCATGCGTAACATACAGCACCGGATTGACTTATCCCTGGGGCGAGCTTGCCCAACTTACCCTACTATCGCATGAGTCCGAAAGAAAATGAGATCCTGAGAGAGAAGATCAAAGAGCTCCTATCTAAGGGGTTTATTCGTGAGAGCCTTAGCCCCTGTGCCGTACCAGTTCTTCTCATCCCCAAGAAGGATGGTACATGGAGAATGTGCGTAGACAGCCGAGCTATAAACCGCATCACCATCAAATATCGTTTTCCAATTCCCCGCTTAGATGACATGTTGGATGAGCTTTGCGGAGCTAAAATCTTTTCCAAGCTGGATTTGCGCAGTGGGTATCATCAGATTCGCATTCAGCCTGGAGATGAATGGAAAACCGCATTCAAAAGTAAAGATGGGTTGTATGAATGAACAGTGATGCCGTTTGGCTTGTCTAATGCCCCGAGCACTTTCATGCGGCTCATGAATCAGGTTCTACGTCCTTTTATTGGGTCTTTCGTTGTTGTTTATTTTGATGATATCCTGATTTATAGTAAAACTGAACCCGAACATTTGGAGCATTTGAGGATGGTGATAGAGGTCTTGCAGGATAATCAACTTTTCCTTAACCTTAAAAAGTGCAGCTTCTTGACGGAACGGTTAATTTTTCTTGGTTATGTTGTGAGCTCCGACGGAATCCATGTGGATGCAGAAAAAGTACAAGCCATTCGTGACTGGCCGGCTCCCAAAAATGTTTCAGAATTGCGTAGTTTCCATGGGTTGGCGACTTTCTATCGACGGTTTGTTCGGAATTTCAGCACCATCGTCGCACCTATGACCGAATGTCTCAAGAAGGGGAGTTTTCGTTGGGAGGAGGCTCAAGAAGCTAGTTTTGCATTAATCAAGGAAAAATTGAGCACCGCGCTTGTTCTTGCGTTGCCTAACTTCGACAAAGTCTTTGAGGTTGAGTGTGATGCTAGCGGTGTTGGCATAGGCGCAGTTTTGTCCTAAGATAAGCGGCCGGTTGCCTTTTTCAGTGAGAAACTCAGTGATGCTCGTCAAAAATGGAGCACTTATACCTAAGAATTTTATGCGGTGGTGCGTGCGCTGCAGCAGTGGGAGCATTATTTGGTGGGTAAGGAGTTTGTTCTCTACACTGATCATCAGGCATTAAAATGGGTTAATAGTCAAAAGAGCGTGGACCGGATGTACATGCGTTGGGTGCTTTTCTTGCAAAAGTTTCCATTCGCCATTAAACATAAGTCTGGGACGTTGAATAGGGTTGCAGATGCCTTGAGTCGGCGAGCTCACCTCGTTGTTACCTTACAACAAGAAATCCTGGGGTTCGAGTTTCTTGCTGAATTGTACGCCGAGGACGAAGATTTCCATACTGTTTGGGCTCAGTGCTTGCGCCAACAACCCCCTGCCGATTACCATATCACTGATGGGTTTCTTTTCCGTGCAAATGCTCTATGTATACCCCGTTGTTCCTTGCGTGAACAACTCATTCGTGATTTGCATGGGGGTGGTCTGAGTGGTCATTTGGGTCGTGATAAGACCATTTCGAGCTTAACTGCCCGCTACTTCTGGCCACAACTGAAGAAGGATGCCAGCAACATTGTTCGTCGATGTTTTGTCTGTCAAACCGCCAAGGGTCAAGCTCAGAACACGGGCCTTTACATGCCCCTTCCAGTCCCCGATGATATATGGCTTGATCTTTCCATGGACTTTGTTTTGGGTTTACTGCGCACGCAGCGTGGTGTTGATTCGGTGTTTGTAGTCGTCGACCGTTACTCCAAAATGACCCACTTTATTGCCTGCCGCAAGGCGTCAGATGCAGTTCATGTTGCTCAACTTTTCTTCCGCGAGGTGGTTCGCCTCCATGGGGTCCCTAAGTCCATTACGTCGGATCGCGATTCCAAATTTCTCAGCCATTTTTGGATCACCTTGTGGAAGCTCTTTGGGACTTCTTTAAACCGTAGCAGCACTGCCCATCCCCAAACTGACGGTCAAACCGAGGTTACTAACCGTACTTTGGGTAACATGATTCGAAGTGATTGTGGTGATAAACCCAAGCAGTGGGATTCAGCTCTTCCGCAGGTGGAATTTGCGTATAACAGTGCGGTTCACAGTGCTACTGGTAAATCTCCATTTTCGTTGGTTTACACTACCGTCCCGCGTCATGTAGTTGATCTTATACCTCTTCCCCGAGGCCATGGAGTGAGTGTCGCTGCCGAGCATATGGCAGAGAGGGTTCAAGCTGTGAAAGCTGAGGTCCGCGAGCATTTGCACAGCACCAACGCTCGGAACAAGGCCGCTGCTGATTTGCATCGGCGTCTCATGTCTTCTCTGTTGGTGATGTTGTCATGGTCTTCTTACGCAAGGAGCGTTTTCCCGTTGGTACCTATCATAAGCTTCAACCCCGAAAGTATGGTCCGTATAAGATCGTGCGTAAACTGAATGACAATGCATATGTGGTGGATTTGCCGTCTCATATGGGTATTTCTCGTACGTTTAATGTGGCAGATTTGTTTGAGTTTCATGCCGATGACGAGGTGCTTTATCCTGACGATCACTCGTGGACGAGTTCTTTTCAAGAACGGGAGACTGACGTAGGAATGCTTGAAGGGGACATTAGGAAGCTTCAAGCTGGTTAAAGTGGAAGTTTAAGTTGTTTTCTTATTTGCTATTTAATTGTTTAGCTATTTGTTTTCCTTTTCAATTAGGATTTCTTGTTTATTTTTGTTTTCCTTTCCAATTAGGATTTCTTGTTTATTAGGGTTTGCATAGCACTATATAAGCTATGTCTAAGAGTTGTATTAGACATCTTCATTATTATTATTCAATACAAAACTGAGAGCTTTCTCAAATCTCTGGTGACCCAAAAACCTTCAAGGGGAATCGTTCGTGAACCCTTTTACCTATAACTTCCGCTGTGTCAGGTAATAATTTTTTTTCGTTGTGGCTGTGAATACAACATCAGTGATAAATTCTGGGACTTTTCAATGGCGCAGAGACTTCGGTTTCAAAGATGTGTGGTGCGAAGGGCACTGATAGATTTAAGGGAATTCGGTTGCTGGTTCGGGTAGCTTTGAGATTTGGGACATGAATTTTGGATGGGGAAGACCAAAAATGACTGATATGGTTTCCATAGATATGACCACAATCTCATTCTCGGATAGCAGGAATGGTGGTTGTGGTTGGGTTGGTTTTGATAGAACCAGGGTATGCAAATTTTTGCTTCTTTGTTACCATCAGCAACTTTTCTTCATCGATTTTTTACTGTAGTG
This sequence comes from Comarum palustre, assembly GCA_951800085.1. Taxonomy (NCBI): domain Eukaryota; kingdom Viridiplantae; phylum Streptophyta; class Magnoliopsida; order Rosales; family Rosaceae; genus Comarum; species Comarum palustre. The sequence goes on along the minus strand of OX637572.1, from coordinate 3,920,329 downwards.
CTGAGAATCCGATGAGTGATATCTGGTATATGGTTCTAGAGTCCAGCATTTGCCTAAAGAATAAGGTAGAGATAGATCCAGTCACATCACTGAGTTGTGTCAAACTGGACACTGGTGTTCACCTCACATTCAATTGTATCCTCCATCACTTGGTATTAAATTTAAGATGAAATTATGTTGTGTCATGAATCTTTCGCAATGAAGGAATTGGTAGATAAGTGCATATCGTTCCTAGTTTGATATTCCCATAAGCCTCATCATTTGGTCTTTCAACCCTAGTCTATTTTAAAACCCGTCCTACCCTCTAGGGCCGAAGCCTTATCCGGTCCTCCATTAGGGCGAAACGGTCCTAGCCCTTCTCGAGTAGGGTAGGGTAAGAGTTGAGAAAATGAAACCCGATCTTACCTTACGACCCTACCTTAATGAGCCCCTTAGGGCCGAACCCGACCCGACTCTAAAAGTCCGCCTTTTAGGCCCTAATAATTTCTTATTTTTTGTATTGTTTTAATATGTTTCTTATTTTTAGATACAATACAATTAATCTTCTCTTTTGTAGTTGATTTGCTAGCTTTGTTCATTTGATTTTATTTTGTTATGTTGATTAACTATTGTATTTTGATGATTTAGAGCATTAGTTCGTGAGATATATGAGTACGTATAACCACTTAGTTTATAGATAGATGTCTTAAATTAAGTATAATGTGTATGCATGCATGTTAAATATAACACAGAAAATAAGGTTCATTACATATAATTCTAAAGCTAAATTGTGAGAAAAAAAATAACAAACCCATCTTGGCCGTGTTTAGCCCTATTTAAAAGGTCGGCCCTACCCGACCCTATTAGTCATAACGAAATGAGCCGCTAAGACAGGTTAGGGCTTATATATTCAAACCTCGGCCCTACCCTACTTTACCTTAAGACCCAAAATTTAGAGTCGAGCCGGCTGTAGCCCGGCCATAACAAGGCCTACCCACACATACCATGCATGTTATAAATGTTGTCAACCATGTATTTTCTTTACGGTGTCCATCAGAACCTACAATTAATAATTTCAGAAATAGACTATAATTCACTTGTCTTGGATAGAAATATCATGCATTATCAAATGAAAATGAAATATTATATATTTGCGTTAAAAGTAAAGACGAAATATTATATAGGCAGTTAGAATTTGTGAGTATCTGCCTTTGTAGTATATGTTGTAGTATTGTAAAATGGCTTTGATCCGCCTTGTGTGAGGGTATTGGGATGGAGAGAGCATTTCGTCCACTGAAAGAAGATAAAAAAACAAATATGAACAGTGAATATATCTAACGGTGAGAAAATGAGTATGACATTGTTTATTTCAATCGAACCATATAAATTAGATAAGTCATTTACCACGGCTATGCACCGAATAATTTTCGTTGGGGTAATCATGATTCATGCTTTGCTGGCCGGCACATGTTGAGCAGTTGAGTAATATATTTGGGGGGGGGGGAACAATCCAAGTATAATAGGACAGTAGTGGATGTTTTGAGTTTGAGATCTTGGATTCCTCTGTATTTTATATGAATTGCATATAGCCATATATGAATCCTCTGTGTCTGGTGCCTTCAATATACAGCACCTCAAGCTTTTCTTCCATTCTCAGCAATGTCACAGCCAAACTCAAACTCGGTGAAAGTAGTTGAGGTTTGCAGAGTAGCTCCACAACCATGCTCACCAGACTCACCCATACCAGACCATTTCTCCCTTCCTCTAACCTTCTTGGACATACATTGGCTGAGATTGAAACCCATTCAACGGGTTTTCTTCTATGAAACATCTTCCACTGATGCCATAATTCCCAAACTCAAAACCTCACTCTCTCTCACTCTTCAACACTTCCTACCCCTAGCAGGAACCTTAACTTGGCCTCAAGACTCCTACAAACCCGTTCTCAACTATGTCCAAGGTGACACTGTTTCACTCACAATAGCCGAGTCTGTTGCTAATTTTCACTATCTTTCAAGCAATGAATATCTCCAAGCCAAAGAGTACCATCCTCTTGTTCCCCAATTGGCAGTGACTAGTGAACGAGCTGCAGTGTTGGTATTGCAAATCACTGTCTTTCCCAACCAAGGCTTTTCCATTGGAACCTCCATGCATCATGCCGTGGTTGATGGGAAATCTTCAACCATGTTTTTTAAATCCTGGGCTCACATATGCAAACATGGTTCAGCTGTTTCATTGCCGGATCAGCTGAAACCATGTTACAGTGACAGACAGGCCATCAAGGACCCAAAGGGGATCGAAACAATTTATTCGAACGACTGGTTGAGCTCTGGGGGGCCAAACAATAGAAGCTTAATGTTTCGGGAGACCAAGATTTCACCGGGGACAATTCGAGGTACGTTTGAATTCACTCAGGCGAATATTGAAACACTTAGAAGACATGTCAAGGGTGCAATGGATTCTGATTCAGCTCATCTGTCATCATTTTCTCTAACATGTGGTTATACATGGGCTTGCTTAGTCAAGGTAGAAGAAGAAGAAATAAAATCTGACCAAGTCCGGATAGTCTTTAGTGTGGATTGTAGGTCTCGCTTAGACCCTCCAGTTTCTGCAGCATACTTTGGGAACTGCATCGTGGGTCATTTAGCAGTTGCAGAAACAAAAGGAATCCTGGGAGAAGAAGGGCTGGTTGTGGCTGTGAAAGCAATTAGTGAAACTATAAAGGCTTTGGATGTTAGTGGGGGACTTCTCAAAGGGGCAGAGACTTGGGTTTCAAAGCTGTGCAGTGCGAAGGGCACTGATAGATTGTATTCAGTAGCTGGCTCACGTATCTTAGAGATTTATGACACAAATTTTGGATGGGGAAGACCAAAAAGGACTGAGGTGGTTTCCATAGATGTGACAGGAGCAATCTCATTCTCGGATAGCAGGAATGGTGGTCGTGGTGTTGAGGTTGGGATGGTTTTGAAAGAACCAGATATGAAAGTTTTTGCTTCTCTGTTTGCTAAAGGTCTTGCAGATCTTGATTAGACTCCATTCATATTCATGGTTCCTATTTTCTATCCTCACAATTTACTCTCTCTTCTGTTTGCACGTTGCGCAAGTGCAGTGCTTTACTTTTATGAAATATGCACATCTTTCATCTCCATACTAGTAAACAAATTGTGTGATTTGCAATCAAGGCGGAACATTTAATCAAACAATCATGAAAATCTTATGGGTGATACTTGTATCACCCATTAGTCAAGGAGGCATGGCGAGAAGCTTCTGTATAATTGTCCAACAAAAATCCATGTACAGATATAAATGCTGAAGTTTAGATCAGCATCATCTCCAATGGCATTCTCAAATTCATCTGCAAAAGTAGTTCAAGTTTGCAGGGTGGCTCCGCCACTTCCATCCTCATCAGACTCACCCTCACTATATCACTCCCTTCCCCTCACCTTCTTTGACATTCTTTGGTTAAGGTTTGCACCAGTGAAGCCCCTTTACTTCTACGAAATATCATCTTCTTCCTCTGACGATTCGACCTTCTCATTCGATTCCATACTTGAAATGCTCAAAACGTCACTCTCTCTTGCCCTCCAACATTTCCTACCTCTCGCCGGAAACCTCACTTGGCCAAAAAACTCCCTCAAACCAATTCTCAGTTACGTCCAAGGCGATACCCTTTCGCTTACAATAGCCGAGTCCAATGCTGATGAAAGAGCTGCAGTGGTGGCACTGCAAATCACTCTCTTCCCAAACAGAGGCTTTTCGATTGGAGCAGCAATACACCACGCAGTTCTTGATGGACTAACTGAAGAAGATGAATAAGATGAAGGTTGATGAATAATTCTTGTTCATACATTCTAAAGCCATGTACATGAGTTTATAAGGAGAAAAACAAACCACACTAAAAACTATTGGTTCAAACTAAGAACCCTAGTTGACTTAGGAAAAAAACTAATGGTGTTTACATTAGAATTAGACCATCTATAATTACACTTAAATATAGATCTTGATCAGAGGGTAGGGGACAGAACACGCCATCCACAAGATCTGATCTTCAACCAAATTGATCTTGCTTGCTGAGGAAGAAATGACTAAACATTGAAGAGAAAAGACTAAACACTGCTGTGCACTGATCCTCTCTTCCTCCTAAACACTGCAGTATTAACCATGGCTCCATTAGTATGATTAATCCAACACTAACTTCAACCTCGTTTTTCAAATCATGGGCGCACATATGCAAATATCAAGGGCTAACTTCATTTTCATTACCGGATCACTTCAAACCCTTTACCCTTCTACGATAGATCAGTGGTTGAAGACATGGCAGGGCTTGGAACACTCTTTTCGAACCAATACCAAGACATTTACGTCCCAACAATAGGAGTGTAAAGGTCTGGGAGCTTCAAGCTCCACAAGACTCAATTCGAGGGATGTTCGAGTTCACTCGTGCATCCATACAGAAACTTAGAGCGCAAGTAACAAGTACTGTAAGTTCCGATACAAATCTCCATTTGTCAACGTTTTCTTTAGCTTGTGCCTACACATTGGTTTGTTTAGTCAAGGCTGAGGAAACAAAGGAAGATGAAACACGTCTTCGCCGCGTATTGTAGATCTCGGCTAGACCCTCCTATACCTACAACTTATTTTGGAAATTGCACAGTAGGGCAGGGCCGGTCCGGACCTTTTTGATGCCCAGGGCAGAAAATGGTTTTGGTGCCCATCGTATCTTATATAGACGTGCAATGATTTTGATGTGCTTCAAACTCGATTATCGGAACGAGCTCGATTATCAGGAACGAGTCGTACTTCATATACATTGTCTAGATTTCCGGATGAATAGATTTGGTTCATTCATGGATTGAACACATTTTTGATACCTTAATGACAACCAAAATTAAATTAAATTTTGCAGAGATAATCCACTTATATATACATAGATATTGAATGGTTAAAATGAGAAAATATGATAAAAAAGTGGCTTAAATGTGGAAATTTGTACCTTAACTAAGATACCTACGCACGCACCTGAAACGGATTGTGTGTGTGTGTGTGTGTATATATATATATATATATATGAACTTCACTCATGTTTTTCAATGAGTATGGAATGAGTGAGAAAAGCAAAATGGAAGAAACAGGGTGGTATGCAGCTGTGTTTGGAAGAGTGAGGAATGAGGTTTCATGTGCTATAACTATATGGGAGTAGAGATCCCGAAGTTAATCATGCATATTATAGATTTTCAAGAAAAAAATATATGCATATTGCTATTTGCTAAATGCACTCTTCATGTCAAATGATCATTAGCTATTTAGCTTTTAATAGTTAGAGTAGCACCACATATAATCATATATTAGAGTCGCATGTATTTAAAAATTTGTGCCCCTCTCTTTATGGTGTCCCGTGCCATCGCCCGCTTCGCCCATAGACAAGGCCGGCCCTGCAGTAGGGTGTTTGGCTGTTGCAGAAACAGAAGGGTTGTAGGGAGGAGAAGGGCTGGTTGTGGCTTTAACTGCAATTACTGAAGCTATGAAGCGTTTGGAGAAGGAGGTTTTGAATGGAGCTGAGAATTGGGTTTCAAGATGGAGTAGTTTACGTGGTGGTAGACTGGTTCCCATTGCCGGCTCGCGTCGGTTTAGTGTGTATGAAACTGATTTTGGATTCGGATGGGCAAACAAATTGAGCTTGTTTCCTTCGATAGGACTGGTGCCATCTATATTTCAGATACCAAAAATGGTGGTGGAAGCCTTGACGTTGGGTTGGTCTTGAAGAAACATTGCATGGATGCTTTTGCTTCTCTATTTGCCGAAGGTCTCAAGGGACATTGAAGCCAGCCATGAGCCATTTAATGTACAATAAAGTTATGTAGGGTTTACGATGCATCTGCTTATTAGTGCTACTTCTAGCTAGATTATAATTTGCTTGTGTGCATGTGTTTCCTTTTGGTTGTTAATAACTGGGAATCCAAAGCCAGAGCTCCACAAGCAATCAAGCATCTCCACAAGACCCGATGATAATCTGCATGCAATTAAAAGATCGAGATAACAAACATGCAACTAAGGGCGATTAGGTTCGGGATCATCAGGGTTTATATCCTTGAAGTACTCACTACTCAGTGCTCTATGAGCATAATATTTCTCTCTGTTTAGAATAAAGTAGTAATTCGTATCATCACACAGTCGACGGCGAGTCATGGCTGCAACAGGTTCTGATACGAGTCTCCATTTGCCAAAACAAAAGGGAGAAGATTGGTTGGTTGTAACAATTATTGAAGCTTCGAGAGCCATGGCTTTCAAACGGAGCTGAAACTTGGGTTTCAAGATTGAGCAGTGGTAGACTGGTACCGGTAGGTCTTGCTGGCTCAGATTAGTATATATGAAACTGATTTTGGATGGGGATCACTAAGCCAGGTGGAGCCGTAGAGGTTATTTCCATTGATAAGACAGGAGCCATTTCCTTTATAGACATGCATGGTTGCTTTTGCAGTGCTTCTCAATTTGCCAAAGGTCTCAAAACAAATTCTACGATTTGAACATGAACACGCACAATGGTTCTTTTGGGCCTAGGTCCATCAGGCCCTATAGCGATTTGGTTCAATTTTAGAACATTTTTTTTATTTGAGGAAAACTTTAGAACCGTTTTAGTAACCATTTTTTGTTAATTTTTCGCCAATTTTAGATCGCTGATGTTTTTTAGAATATCGCTCATGTTTCTAGGAATGTATTAAAATGCATATCTCGTGCGTGTTAATAATATTATATTATAATATATATTCTTTTTTAATAATATTCAAACATCTCGTAGTTGTTGAGTTGTTACTGGTTTGTTAGTTAGGCATTTAATACTTCAAGTGTGAATCGTGTCTGTGAAGATCGAGTACAAAATTACTTTTAATTATCATAACTACCCTTATAATTTTAGACCTAAAATGAAAAATGGTTATAAAAGTAAAGATTGACAAAAAAAGTTACTTGACCAAATCTGTGTGTGAAATTAGCTCGCATTTCTTTTTCGTGCGCGAACTGTTCATCTCTCTCTTCGCCGCCGTACCCACCGCCGTACCCTTCTCTCTCCTCCTCTCCGCCTCTACCGCCGGTCACAACATTCCGTAAATAAGGTACTCTTTCGCCGCCAAATTTCTCCGATTGTTATATTTTCGCCCACTCCTTTGTTCATTTCTTCTCCACATTTCTAGTTTCTATCACCGCAATCGAGCATTGCTATGGCCGATGAGTTTGTTCGATTAATTTCTCGATTTTAGGTCATCTTTTCGGATATGTTGGGGTGATTAATCGTTTAATTGATCAATTTTGAGGGTTTTGTTGATTTTGGGGGATTAGGTTCGTCTAGGGTTTAGATCCTTGAAGCAATATCACTGCATTATAGGAATCGAACAATGAAAATCACAAGAACTAGGCTCGGAGACGAGACTAGTTTGATTTTGCTGCATATTCAGTAATCAGTGCTCTAGTTTGATTTTGCAGCATATACAGTACTCTGTGATATAATTACAAACGCTTAGTTTTTAATGCTGCTAGGGTTTTGTATCGGAATTTCGATGTTTCGTTTGACCTAGCTCGCTCTGTTTAGAAGAGAGCAGTATTTAATGTCATGTTCTGTTTCGAAAGCAATGCAATCCGAGGTGATCTGTGGTTTTCTACGGTTATTATTATGTTCTTGATACGCTATTGCTCTTATTTTCGAGGATAATTGTTGTTCATATTTATTTTATTTTATTTTATTTTATTTATGTGATTGATCATTGGGGTTTCAATTTGGTGTTTCGTCTATTGGTTTGAAGAGATGTTAATAGTGTTTTTTATGCATTTGATTTGGCAGAATGGCTTTGCAGGCAGTGATTCCTCAAGCGATCCCCAGTGCTCAAGTTGTTGCAAATGCTTTCATTGCACAATATTACCATATTCTTCATCACAACCCTGACAATGTCTATAGATTTTATCAGGATTCAAGTGTGATGAGCCGGCCTGATGCCGACGGCATGATGAGATCCGTGACCACGATGCAAGTAAGTTCCTTCTGTGTTTCTCACTAGTGGCATTTTTGATTGTTGTGTATTACCGGTTCTACTTTTCTGAAGATATGTTTTTCAAATACTCTAGACCATCAACTGCTCGTCTAAATAAACATACATTATCACTGATCATATACATAGTTTTTTTCATTGAAGCATGTTTGTATACCAGAAAATTTTTCATTGAAGCATGTTTGTATACCAGAAAAATCTCATGAGTCATTTTTTTAATCTGTTATGGTTTTGGCTAAGTAGTGTATCTGTAACTTCTGAATGAGTCTGCCAAGCTCCAAAATGTTCTGCTATCAACTCCATTAGTCTTGGAAGTAATTCATGAATTGGGTAATACAAGTAAAGATGCGGGTAAATGGTTATGTCCTAATAATGTTACTATATATCTGTGTACTCAATATGAAGTTTTGAAATGAGGTGGAATGATTAAGTATATATGTAAATCAAACCATGTGCATGTTTTCTTTTGTAATCTAATTTTTCATTGAAACAGGGAATCAATGATCAGATCCTTTCCTTTGATTACAAGGAATATAAGGCTGAAATAGAAACTGCAGATGCTCAGAACTCTTACAAAGATGGGGTCACTGTGTTAGTTACTGGATACTTAACAAGCAAGGATAACTTGAAAAGGAAATTTGCTCAATCATTTTTTCTTGCCCCACAAGAGAATGGGTTCTTTGTACTGAATGATGTCTTTAGGTATGTAGAAGACGGAGAATTATTGAAAAACCATTCAGTAAATGGAGTTAATGATGCCACATCAGTCCTCTTAGACCAAGAACCAGGTAATTTCTTTGTTTTTTTCCCTCTTATTGTAGTTTGAAGTTAGACTGAAGTTTGTTTATTGCAGAACCAACTCATGTTTCGGATCTTCCTGCACCTGATTTGGAAACTGCTCAAGTTGAAGAAGGTCAAATTGTTGTTGAGAAATCTTTTGACACATCAGACCAGGATAGACAATCAACTAATGAGAAGGAATCTGGTATTGAACGCCCTTCTTATTCAAATGGAGATAATGTCCCTGCTGTAGTTGAATCAGCTCCTACTACTGCCCAAGAAGATGGTCAAAAGAAGTCTTATGCATCAATTGTAAGTTGAGGGTTTGAAAAAGTTCATGGCTAATATTGTTGTTGAAATAGTTTTAAAATTTCATCGATTGTTATTGTAGGTAAAAGTAGCCAAAGGAAGTCCAGGCCCAAATAAGGTTTATGTGCCCACTAATACTGTAAAAGTTTCTCCGAAGAAAATGGAGAATTCTTTGCCTGATTCAGCTGCATCTGCTTCTGTGCGCGAAGCATCAGCCCCGACTAGCAGTAATACCATAGAGAGTAGTGAGACTAATGAGGAAGGTATTTACTGCTTTTCTGACTTTTCCCTTTATTATTTCTATATATTTGCAAATTTGCATGTAAAATTTTCACTTAGCATATCTTTTTAAATTTCATTTAGTTTAAACCATATAATTATCAAATGCTGCATGAAAGAGCAACTGCATTCTGTATTTTAAACATTTTGCATGTCTCTCGTGCTAGAAGAATTTTATACTGACAATTGCATTTCTTATTAGCTGAGGGTTATTCTATATACATAAGTAATTTGCCTTTGAGTGCGACGGCCGATCAGCTTGAGGTAGAATTCAAGAAATTTGGACCTATAAAGGAAGGAGGCATCCAAGTCCGAAATAAGGTTGGTCTGTAGTGGTTTTCATGCCAATATTGTCCGGCTTAGATTTGAATTTTTCTGACTTCGCTGCTTTCTTTCTCTAAATTTTGTGGATGCAGCTTCAGGGGTACTGTTTTGGGTTCGTTGAATTTCAGTCTTTAAGTTCCATGAATAGCGCCATTCAGGTAGGTCTATATGATGTTTAAATTGGAATTCTCTTCAAATATGATTTTCTATAGGATGTATTTCTATTGATTCGTTTAGATGACTCCATCTTTTAATATCTCTGCTGGACTTCTAGTCCTGTATTAACTTATTTGCCTTATTATCTATCTTTATTATATTTTCTTAAGCAAAACATAGAATCTATATATTTATCTCATTAAAATCAAGTCACTTTAAATAGAACCGTATGGATGTGATATGTGAGAATTCTTTCATCTATTTTTCTCATTGGGAATGTTTATATTTACATTCTTCTGAATCAAGTTTTAAAAGGCTCTCTCACCTTAGCTGATGGGTACTGGCATTTTCATGCCATGTTAAGCTACAAACATGTTGTTTAGTATTCATAGTTTAGTTCAGTAATGCTGAACCACAATGGTGAGATGTTGCAGCTTTGAGATGGTTAAACATGTTTTATCTAAAATTTTAGATCAATCACGTAGTGGTGATTTAGATTTTGATATGCAGAAAACGTCTGTTTTCAGTCACGTATAGTAGAATTTTGTTTTCACTTTCAGTCATCATCAGGTTGCATTTTTTTTCTTAACATGAACAAAATCTTAGGTAGCTCTATATGTTATTCTTTTTTATTTATTTTTTATTTGTTATTTTACTCGTTTCATTAATCAAGTAAGGGTTTAGTTACTTGATATTGTTGTTTTTCCTTGTACTGTGAAAACTGTAAGTAGTCTGTTATCTAATAGATTTGACTCTTGCTGAAGAACTATGTGCTCGTGTTTGGAGCTTACAGCCATGATTTATTTTTGTAACCTTTAAAATTTAATTGGACTTTGAAAGCATCTAATACAGAAAACTTATGATTTCAGGCTTCACCGATCACTATTGGTGGACTTCAAGCTACCATTGAGATGAAGAAAACTAACACACGAAGTAAGTGCAATGTTCTAACGATATGTAGAAAGGTCACTAGAGAATGGGAACAAAATACTTTATAAATTGTTAGACCCTTATGACGCTGCTTATATTTTGGGTTAACTAAGCTGCTTTGTTTTTGTCCATGATCCCGGTTTTTCCAGTTGGTAGCAGTGGGAGTGGTTCGTTCTCTTCTGGAAGGGGAGGGTTTTGGAGTGACAGCTTTAGGGGCCATGGTAGTTATGGTGGTGCCAGGAGCTTTGTTAGAAATGAGTATGTGAACAGGGCTGAATTCTCAGGTCGTGGCAGGGGTCGAGATGGGCATGGCGGAGATGGTTATCGACAAGGGAGAGGAGGGGGTTATCAACAAGGGAGAGGAGAGGGTTATCAACAAGTCAGAGGAGACGGTTATCACCAAGGAAGAGGAAACGGTTATCACCAAAGGAGAGGAGACGGTTATCAACATGCGAGAGAAGTTTATCAACCAAGAGGAGACAGTTATCATCAAGGGAGAGGAAGAGGTGGCCGTCCAAGCGGACCAAAGCAGAATGTGGTTTCAACATGAAGTATTGCGGAAACTAGGCTTTTTCTTTGACGTAATTGCTTTCATGACTAGTGCCCCTTGGAAGTATTGACGGTATGGATCTAATTTGGAGTAAGAATTAGAGGAAGTGGCATTAGCCTTAGGTTAGGTTTTGTTTTACCTAGCAGAATTTTGCCTCTGTTGGGTATGATGTAACATGTTCGGAAAGTTCAGGTCACCTGCCAATTTTACATGAAACTTTCGAGCTTACTCTGATTGCATAGTTTCAGTGCCTAGTAGCCGGTAGTTGGAAGATCCTAATAGTTAATAGATTGGTTTGTTTGGGTATATACTGGATGCTTTTGAATGGTTAGTCTATTTCCTTAAACTCCTTATCTAGGTCTGCACTGAGTGGAGTCAAATGAACGGAGTCAAATAAACTTGTAATTGCTCTAAAATACCCTCCTTTTATTCTTATTAATTTTTTGTTTTATAAAATATCGTTAAGCTTTCCGACTTGAGCTAGGTAGACATTTATTATTGTTCTAGGAAAGTTAATTCTTCAGGCCTTCAGCCTCGCGAAAACAAGTATATAAAGCTTCTGTCCTATAACATTCTCTATGGTTAGTCTTACAATGGTAATGTGCAAGTCAGCACCCAGATCGGCGACCCAGCCGGAGCAAGTAACACAGCCTAAACTGGCCGGAAAAGTCATGAAGCAGAAGATTACCCCGAAACAGATCGATGATCGAACCTCAACCCTTTTTAAAAAGGGAGAAGAGCTTGCTACCTTATGTAATGCCCAGGTCGCTGTGCTTATATATGGCTCCAATGGCGGGGTGCAGACCTGGCCAAACAACTCGAACACCGTCAAGGACATTCTGTTAAAGTACAAGCAGGCCGCCGATGAGAAAATATCTAAGAATAGATCATTCAAATCTATGAAGAATAAAGTAGCTGATAATGCTGAAGAAGCGCTTCATCAAAACCCTTGCTTTGAAGACCTTGGTGATGACATGGGTTTTGATTTGGGAGTTGAGGAATTTGAGATGTTATCACATGACTCATTGATGGGTTTGACTGGTTTCTTAGATTCCAAGGAACAGAATTCGGAGGAGACAATCAACTTGATTGAGGATTCTTCACAACCTATGGAGGGATCAAAATCTATCGATCATCCTGACAACAACAGTAATTGTAACCTCCCAATAGAGCTCGCTGAAAATATCTGGGACATTTCAATGTCTGAGGATTTCGATAATGGCCAAACCTTGCTCAAAGATTCAACTTGGCCATGGCAAGCTTGTGAGTACACTGGTTTTGAATCTTTTGATAGTGGCGGTATTGAGACCAGTACTAGTAAGTCTCTTGTTTATCAAAATACTCCCTATGGTATTGGGAATAGTACTTTTAGCAACACTGATAGTGGCAATGAACAATTGGGGTTCTTGCAGGCTAGTGGAGACTTTGAGAATTACAGTTCCAGTTTTTGTAAAGATATTTGGACTAGTGATCATCATAATACATATTATACGGATTTACCGGATAGTAGTAGCAGTACTAATCTTGAGGAACTTGGTCATGATACTAGTTTTAGTAGCGGCGGTGATGAACTTCGGATTAGGATTAATGTTTCATTGGAGGATTTTGAGCGTTGGTACGACAATGAGATGATGAAAGGGTCAGAGGAAGATCAAAGTTGTGTATCTGCTGCAGGAACATCTGGTTATAGCACTCCAACTTCTTGTCAATCCGGGAGATGGTGGACAGATTCGTTAGGTTTAGAAGCGGCGGCAAACAATATCAGCAATTTTCATAATGGCCATGATCAGCAGGGTATGGTGGCTCCTAGACCATCACCTCTTGAAGAAGTACTGATGACTCCGTTGCATCCAAAACATTTGGAACTTCCTGAGCTTATTATCATTGATTAACTTCAGTTTTTTGGGGTTAAACAATAAGCTGTAAGATTCAGAATAGGAGCATTTTTGTTTTGCTGTAGACCAAACATTTATGATTATTAAACCTCCCAATTACAGTTATTACTATTATTTTTTGTGTCATAAAGTTTGAGAGAGTATTGCATGTACAAAAAAATATATATAAACAACAAAAGTGAACAGTGCATATATTTGATGGTAGGGAGATGATCGGACGGTATGAATTGGACAGGTCACCGGTGATGACGGTGTACCGAATAATTTTCGATAAAGTTCAACTGTAAAATGGTATAATGTATGTAAAGAAACGGTGATCTAAATACCAAATATTTAGAGGTTTAATTACTAAATAGAAAAATTGTAAGTCTTTTTACCAACTCTATTACCTAAAAGGAAAAGAAAAAGGCAAATTTTAGAATTTAATGGCTAAACCAAGATAAACAAGGAAACTAGACTAGAGGCATTCCACCCGTAATCCTTATGAAAATGGGATTTAATTCTTCCGCCTTGTTTTAGGAAACTTATCCAATCCTCACCAAATAGGGAAACGATAGGAAATGGATGCCTATATAACCATCCCCAAGTTCTTCACTTTGTTCATTCTTCTCTGTGCGTCTTTCCTTGTTAATTAGCCACCCAGAGCAAAAACCCATTTGCTTCTCAAAAAAGAGCAAAACCCATTTTGTTTCCTGACCCAGAGAAGCTATGCGTAGCAAGAATACTCAACCTCAACCATGTCCGTTTCTAAACCTGAAAAGAAAAGCAGAGGAAGTTCTTAATACCCATTCCGAAGATGATGTTCTTGGCTCACCAGAATTGAAGAAACAAAAGCTACATGGTGATGCTGGAGAAGAGTTCGATGATTTAGAATCGTGGGCTGATGAACTGGAGGATCTGATCACGGAAAGTACCGAGGTAGATGAATCATCACAGCCGATTGATATTTATCAACAAGAATTGCTGGATGATATCGATTTCAAGGAGTCCTTGGAAAGAAAATCAAACGAGAAGATCAACTCGAGTGAGGGACCAAAATATACCGATCAGAAGACTGATTCCCCTCTAGACATCACAGAAGAATTCTGGAACAATCCGCTTGTTGCGTGTTTTGATGAGGGTGAAACTGTTGGATAGCTTGCACTTCAAGTTTTCTACTCGATCTGCATTCAAACTCGGCTCAGTACAAGAAGACTTGCTGGACAATTTGCATACCAAGTCCTCCATATTATTTGATTGTTTGTTAAGCTTTCTGTTGCAATAATCCTAGTCTCTAGGAATAGATTAGGTGTTTGATTCATTCTTCCTGTAATTCAGCCACAACGTTGGTTGGCTCCAGATTTTTCTCTTTCAGTTGTAATGGCTTTATAAAAGCCTGTACTTGTTCATCAATAAAATCAAGCTTTTACAGCTACATTTCGAAGTTCTTCAGTCAGTAGAATTAACAGTGGTATCAGAGCCCTCGCAAAGGGCCTGATTCAAATAGAGAGAGAAACGTTGAGTGAAACTCTGGAAGAACAGAAGAGTGAGATGGCTGACGGAAACAATTTTCTGAGTATTCCCAAATTTGATGGGGATTATGATCATTGGTCCATGCTAATGGAAAATTTGCTGCGATCAAAAGAATACTGGAGTCTAGTGGAGAATGGTTATGACGAACCTGAAAATCTGGAGGCCCTACCGGGAGCACAGCGAAGAATACTAGAAGAACAGAAGCTGAAGGACCTACGAGCCAAGAATTTCTTGTTTCAATCCATTGACAAGAATATTCTGAAAACAATAACACACAAAGCAACTGCAAAAGCTCTCTGGGATTCTATGAAAAGGAAATATCAAGGCAATGTTCGCGTACAGAGAGCTCAACTCCAGAGGCTGAGAAGGGAATTCGAAATTCTAGAAATGAAATCTGGTGAGTGTGTGAATGATTATTTCTCTAGAGTTTTGTTGGTTGCCAACGATATGAGAAATGCAGGAGACAAAATGGAGGATGCACAGATTGTAGAAAAAATACTGCGTACCTTGTCAGATAACTACAATTTCATAGTATGCTCAATTGAGGAATCCAAGGACATTGATAGTATGTCAGTAGATGAGCTGCAGAGCTCACTGCTAGTTCATGAACAGAAGCTTAAAAAAAGAGATATGGAAGAACAAGCTCTTAAAGTTACTGGAGTAGGAGGATCAGGTGTGAAAGAAGAAGAAAGATTTGGAGGCAGAGGTAGAGGCCGTGGTGTTTTCAGAGGAAGAGGAAGAGGTCGAGGAAGAACATTCAATAAAGCTACTGTTGAGTGTTACAGATGTCACAAACTAGGACATTTTCAGTTTGAATGTCCTAATTATGCTCACTATGCTGAATACACTGAGCTAGATGAAGGTGAAGAAATGTTGCTTATGTCTTATGTAAGTATGCAAGGAGCTATGCGAGAGGAAGTGTGGTTTCTGGATTCAGGATGCAGCAATCATATGAGTGGAGACAAACAATGGTTCTCAGATCTTGATCAAACATTCAGGCAGAGTGTGAAACTGGGAAACAACTCAAAATTGGCTGTGATGGGAAAGGGAAATGTCAGAATGGAGGTGGAAGGTAAAATCATTGTCATCACAGAGGTATTCTACATTCCAGATCTAAAAAACAATTTAATCAGTATTGGACAGCTTCAAGAAAGAAACTTATCTATTCTCATTCAGCATGGTTATTGTCGTATTTATCATGATAAAAGAGGTCTAATTATGCAAAGTATGATGTCTGCAAATTGTATGTTTGTGCTGTTGGCTTCTACCCCAAGTAATGTTATAGGATCAGTTTGTTTTAAGACTGACACAGATGACTCCACAAATCTATGGCACCAGAGATATGGTCATCTCAATATGAAAGGATTACGTACCTTAGCCTACAGAAAGATGGTTAAGGGACTGCCTATTCTAAGGAACAGCTCGAAGCTGTGCAGTGATTGCATGATGGGAAAGCAACATCGTGATTCATTTCCAAAAAGAAGCACATGGAGAGCATCAAGGCCATTACAACTTGTCCATTCAGATATTTGTGGTCCAATTACTCCTGAATCAAAGTCACAGAAGAGGTACCTTATCACTTTCATTGATGATTATAGTCGAAGAATGTGGATTTATTTTCTACATGCCAAGTCAGAAGCTTTAGATAAATTCAAGGTATTCAGAATGTTGGTTGAAAAGGAAATGGGAACATTTGTTAGTTGTCTGCGCACTGACAGAGGTGGGGAATTCACCTCGACTGAGTTCAATGATTATTGCAGCTTAAATGGGATTGGACGTCAACTCACAGCAGCTTATTCTCCACAACAAAATGGAGTTGCTGAGAGGAGAAATAGAACTCTGATGAACATGGTAAGGTGTTTGCTCACAACAAAAGATGTACCAAGGGAGTATTGGCCAGAAGCAGCTAGTTGGGCTACTCATGTGCTCAATAGATGTCCAACATCTGCCATACAAGACATGACACCTGAGGAAGCGTGGAGTGGAACAAAACCTTCTGTGGAGCATTTTAAAGTCTTTGGTTGTATAGGACATGTCCACATTTCTGATGTCAAGAGGAAGAAGTTAGATGAGAAGAGCTTTAGGTGTGTATTCATGGGAGTAAATGAGGAATCCAAAGCATTTAGAATGTATGATCCAGAAACAGAAAAGATAGTCATAAGTCGAGATGTTGTATTCGAGGAAAAAGAGAAGTGGAACTGGAAAAAGACAGGAGAAGTAGCTGTGAGCAAGGAATTCTTCTGGAATGAAGAAGGAGAAAATAAAGAAACTGAAGCAGTAGAAGAAGTTGAAACAGAAGGAGTCAGTATAACTGAGGATATAACATCTCCTACTCAAGGGAGGAGAAGAAGAGAGCCATTTCCTAGTCAAGGGAGGAGAAGAAGGGAACCTGTATGGATGAGAGATTATGTGTCTGGAGAAGGATTGTCTGAAGAAGGAGAAGAAGAAGAGGGCATTGAAGAGCTTACTATGGAAATGCAGCAACTTGCAATGTTTGCAAGCAATGATCCAAGTTCATATGAAGAAGCAGTCAGAAGTCCAGTTTGGAGAAAAGCAATGGACTGTGAAATGCAAGCCATTGAGAATAATGATACGTGGGAGTTAACTGAACTTCCAGAAGGAGCAAGGAAGATAGGTGTCAAATGGATCTTCAAAACAAAGGTGAATAAAAAAGGAGAAATAGACAAGTGCAAAGCTCGACTTGTGGCGAAGGGATACACTCAACAAGCAGGAATCGATTATACTGAAGTTTTTGCACCTGTAGCTCGATGGGATACCATTCGATTAATTCTTGCTCTAGCAGCCAGTCGAAAGTGGAAAATCTATCAACTTGATGTCAAAAGCGCCTTCTTACATGGAGAAATTAATGAAGAGGTGTTTGTGGAACAACCAAAAGGGTATGAGAAGAAGGGTGAGGAGTGCAAGGTGTACAGATTAAAAAAGGCACTCTATGGACTCAAGCAAGCCCCTCGTGCATGGTTCAGCAAAATTGAGGCTTATTTTTTGGATGAAGGGTTTGAAAGAGATCTGAGTGATCATACTTTGTTCACAAAGTGCAGTGAAGAAGGAGGTACTCTCATAGTAAGTCTGTATGTGGATGATCTAATCTTCACAGGGAATGATGAAAAACTGTTTGAAAAACTCAAAGAATCAATGAAGGAAAGGTTTGAAATGTCTGACCTAGGCTGCATGAGATATTTTCTGGGAATAGAGGTAATACAAAGTTCAGCTGGGATCTTCATTTGTCAGAAGAAATATGCCAATGAAATTTTAGAAAGATTCGGAATGCAGGATTGCAAGCCTGTAAAGAATCCAATTGTTCCAGGTAGCAGACTTACCAAAGATGCAGAAGGAGTAAAAATTGATGCTACTGCATACAAGCAAATGGTGGGTTGTCTTATGTACCTGACTGTTACTAGACCAGATATTATGTATGTGGTTAGTTTGGTGGCTCGTTTCATGGAAGCTCCAACAACAATGCATCAACTAGCAGTAAAAAGAATACTGCGCTACTTAAAGGGAACTACTGGTTTGGGAATTTTTTACAGAAGGGGAGGAGAAGAGAATTTGGTAGGTTTCTCTGATAGTGATTACGCAGGGGATCTCGATGATCGAAAGAGTACATCTGGATACATTTTTAAGGTGAATAATGGGATAGTTGCTTGGAGTTCTAAGAAGCAATCAGTGGTGTCACTATCCACCACAGAAGCTGAATTCATTTCTGCTGCAGCCTGTGCATGTCAAAGTGTGTGGATGTTGCGTGTTCTTGGAAAGCTTGGAGTTCAGCAAAACAAGTGCATCATTCACTGTGATAATAACTCCACCATAAGGCTCTCAAAGAACCCTGTTCTACATGGTAAGAGTAAGCATATACATGTACGTTTTCATTTTCTTCGAGAGTTGGCAAATGAAGGAGCTGTTGAATTGAAGTTTTGTGGCACAAGGGATCAGCTTGCTGACATCATGACAAAACCATTAAAGTTAGAAGTGTTCTTGAAATTAAGAGAAGAACTTGGTATGTGCAGTATTGAAGAGATAAACTGAGCACTGATACACTGCTCAGTTTAAGGGAGGAATGTTGGATAGCTTGCACTTCAAGTTTTCTACTCGATCTGCATTCAAACTCGGCTCAGTACAAGAAGACTTGCTGGACAATTTGCATACCAAGTCCTCCATATTATTTGATTGTTTGTTAAGCTTTCTGTTGCAATAATCCTAGTCTCTAGGAATAGATTAGGTGTTTGATTCATTCTTCCTGTAATTCAGCCACAACGTTGGTTGGCTCCAGATTTTTCTCTTTCAGTTGTAATGGCTTTATAAAAGCCTGTACTTGTTCATCAATAAAATCAAGCTTTTACAGCTACATTTCGAAGTTCTTCAGTCAGTAGAATTAACAGAAACAATAATCACAGATCCAATTTGGCCATGGGAAGCTTGTGAATACCGAAACAACCGCTCTGGTTTTCCCAGTGCTATTGGGACTAGTACCACCTGGGATCTTGGTACTGATATCAGGAACTATTATAGTACCATTTTCAGTCGTATGGGTCAAAGTTATGTTGAACTTGAGATGATACAGATGACAATGTTAGAGGAAAATCTAAGAGCTTCTGCAGGGATATACGGTTTTACCGGTACTCCCATTCCTTTTGAATCCGGGAACGGCGAGACAGATCCGATAGGTTTCGAGGCGGTGTATGCTAGCAATCTTCAAGATCAGCAGTTCATGGTGGATCCTCATACATTCCCTGAAGTATTGCAGACTGATTCACTCGGGCCAGGGCAACATGAGTTGTACAAGAACCAGGAGATTATTGTCATTGACTAGTTTCAGTCCACCTCCAGTAGCTAGTTCTTTCTTTGTAGTTTTTGTGTAGTATAGTTGATTCTTCTGGACATATATATGGATAGTAGTTCTTGTCTGAAACAGTAATTCCTTTTTGTTTATCATTTGTCTGATTATTGGGTCCTAATTGATTTCTGTTAATCAGTCTTGAATTGGTCCCAATCCCAAAAGCCAAATTTATAGACAATCTTGTGAATAAGGGTTGATTCACTTGGTTATGGGAGCACTTGAGGTGTAAACTCACACAAGTTCTATCCCTTTTATCTTGGTTACAATTTGACTCTGCTTGCCAGGTTTTTTTATCAAAAAATAATTTCATTCATAACAAACTTATATCAAGAATATATAATGATCTCGTTAAACCAAAAATATATATTTAAGAAAAGAATACAATATTGGTGAAACTAAACTTCCTAGACTTAACTTACATCAGGAAGAATTTTATCCGACTTTCTCTCCCTAGCGTCGCCGTCTAGGGTTTGAACTTCCGGTGTCAGAGTCGCATCGTCGACGTCCAGGAATGCCTCGCTACCTCCGCGTTGATGAACGTCCTCGTCTGGAATTGCCAGGGCATTGTCAATCGGCCGACTCGCCACGCCTTGAAGCTTCTCATTCAGTAGCATCAGATTCATATGGTTTTCTTGTCGGAGACCGTGTAATACGAAGCAGCATGAGTCGCTTCAGCGTGCGTTGGGGATGGCGCATGCAGAATTTTACGACCGAGAAGAGTTCACCGGAGGGGTTTTTCTGTTATGGGATGACTCGATCCAAGTCTCGGTTAGGGCTCAGAACTTTTACTTCTTTGACGCGGATGTGGTGGGGCCGGAAAATTGCAAATGGCGTTTCACGGGGTTCTATGGACATCCGGATACAGGGTAGTGCCATATGTCTTGGGAGTTGCTGCGCTCTTTGTGTAGGGGTCAGTCGGACAAGTGGGTGGTAGCTGAGGTAGGCTCAGAAACGTTGACTAGATGACTGTTTTCCGGTCAACCTTGACGGACTGTTTCTTGGACGATATGGGTGTTGCTGGAGGTTGGTTCAGGTGGATTGACTCTCAGACGAATGAGAGATTAGATCGAGGGGTGTGCACACAGGCTTGGTCGTCGGGTTCGCCTTCTCTAGGGTTACAGCGTTGCCCCCGAGCCATTCGGATCATGTTCCACTTCCGATAGAAATGAGGAGGGAGCGGCCGGATATGGATTTACACCGACGGCATTACAAGTTTGAGGAAGGGTGGGCTCTGGACCAGTCTTTTGATAGGTTATGGGGAGCTCTTGGGATTGTTTGGGTCAAAATATTATCTTTCGATGAATGTTTTGGAAGAAGGTCTAGTGAACCGATTCTTGCGGTCTATATTATTATTAATGTGTTTCCTTTTAACTGGAAGTTATGATTGGCAAGGATTTGTGGTTGCTTAAGGAATGTTCCGAGAATCCAAGAAGATTTGATATGCCTTGATTCGTAAGAAAGAATAAACTCAAGTGTTCACTATATAAAGGGGTCAAGTTACAGAGACAGGACACATCTCAATGATTCAATACAACTTTTGCACACTGCAAAACAAGCCTCTCTGTAGCACATCTACCATAAAAATTTCTTGAGTCTTTTTGTCCACTACAGCCCTATCCGTAGGCATTCCCCGCTGCTACTCACCAAAGCCTGAGCCGTCGGCATTCCCCACTGCTACCTCACCAAAGCCTCATCCGTGAGCAATACCCGCTTCTACTCACCAAGCCTCGTCAGTGAGCAAACAGTCCATCACTACTTCATAAAGCCCTATCCGTAGGCGAATACCCGAAAAAACCATTGTTGGAGTGAGAACTATAGCAAATATCCCCGGTTTGTCAGAGAACCCTTTGGCAAAAGTACTGCACTCCTGATTTTTAGCTCTGCTCAACTACACTGGTCTGAGTAGGAACATCCATTTCGCAAGAGAAGGAGAAAAATCTTAGTTGCTCTTCAGCTAGGTCTAAGAAGAACCTGAATACAGGTCTGACCAACGCCTGTACAACAATCGTTTGAAGAGGAGTCAGAAGACGAACGCGCATCAAGACCAAGGTTGTATCTGACCCATAGGTACTGGCACGCCATCAAGCTTGGTTGTTCAAAGAAAATACATTTTCACGTCGAACATTTGGCACGTCCAGTTGGACCATGTGCTAAAAAATAAGGGGTTAACGAATACTCGAAGTTATACCCAGCTTGGAGTAAGCCACAACATTCGCAGGTTAACTTACATAACTCAGCGTACTGTAGAGGTTTATCAGTTGAAGAAACGATCTTGCGTTTCGGTTTATTACCAGGAAAATCAACATAGTCCATTTGTGAGAAAGCTATCATGGATGACGAATCAAAGCGCCTACTAGCTGATTTGGCTGTCAAAATAGCAGTGTTCGCTGAGAAGATTGAGCGAGTCAAGACAACCATACAGCAGTTTGAGCGGACTTAGACGCAGCATGGTCAGGGAATCAGGGCGACTGACCAAAATGTTGAGAAGCTGCAAAATTCTACCACCCAGGACAGTGTCGAAACTGATGACAGGATCGACAGGCAGTTTGAACGCTTTCAAGAGGTAGAAAAAGTCTTGAGAATTGAGAGGAGCCGTGAGGCTCAGCGAATCGCAAGGGCAAAAGAAAAGTTTGACGAAGAGCTAGATTCACAGAGTTTTGAAGATGTGACTAACCCATCGTCATCTGTCAAAACTATGACAATTAAGGCTACTGGACCATTCACATTGGTTCGCACAAATACAAAAGAGACAGTAGCTGGGACGCCAGCTGTACAGGAGGCGAATCTGAGGCGTCAAAGAAACCAAAATCTACCTAGAGGTCTTGAACCACAAAAAATAAAAGTCCTCAATTGGGTGGCGAATGGCCAGGGATGCACACCATAGCAGGTGATGCAGATGATTCAAGAGACCGTAAGGACGATGCACGGACAGCCACCTATAAATCTGAATTATTCCAACTCATATCCAGACGAAGTAACATATATGTCATGGCCTGAGCATTATAAGCAACTTCGGTTTACAACTTTCTCTGGAGAAGGATCAGAAGATGTCGCCACCCATATTTCTCACTTTCAAAGCGAATGTGGTCCTTATGGGACTAATGATATATTTAAACTAAGAGTTTTTGGGTCTTCTCTTGCAGGGTCCGCATTAACTTGGTATACTAGGTTGGCTCCTAGGTCTGTCCCTAATTAGTCAACCATGGAGACTATGTTCAGAACAACCTTTGACACAGTGGAGCCTGAAGTTGATTTATCTTCACTAACCTCCATGTATCAACAGCCGATGGAGTCTGAAGAGATTTAAAATCCAGCAGACCAAGTGCAAGACCCCAATTTCAAAACAGGATGCCATTTGCATAGCCATTAAAGGACTAGAATGTCGTCAGAGGGCTAAATATCATGACGTTCACTTTGCGAGCATGAAAAATCTGATGAGTAAGGTAGCTAGCTACCAAAACTTCTTAGATGAGCTGGATGGAGGGCCAGGGGGTTCACAAGGTTCACCAAAATCTTATATTCCAGGGACCGTGAAACCCAGATACGATCCCAACAGGGGCAGAATGGTGTCGACAGTGTACTCACACTTGGATCCTTTTTACAGTCTACAACATCACTTCGTAGAGCCATAGGGATATGTTGAACAAGACGACGAAGAGGATGTGGCAGCAGTGGAGTTAGCTGGGAGACAAGTGGTCAAGTCTAGGGCACTGCGAATGGAAAAGAACCCAGTCAAGATAACAACTGGAGCATTGTTCGAATCATACACCTATAATGCCTACAAGGCTCTAGAGATCCTGGATGAGCTGTTCGCCTAAGGAAAGATTTGACATGACTTCAGAACATGTCCAAAGCTAGAACAAATCAGGGGAAGAAGTACTGCAAGTACCACAATCTGTGGAACCATAATACCTCTGGGTGTATCAGGTTGAAAAATCAGCTCCAGACATGGATCAATACTGGCAAGTTAGATGTTGACGGTGAAAAGACAGCCGCTTGGGTTGATGTGGATCTATTCCCCACAATCTCCATGGTAGACTTCAAACCTGTGATCACTCCTGTTCAGAGGAAGAATATCAAGTCTCGGTTTTCAGATTACACGTATGATGCTAATCAGACTCATATTATTCTGGACACATTGATTACAAAAGGAATAATGGAGATTCCTTGGGGATCAGTTCCAGCAAAAGACGTAATTGCAGGTAAAATATATTGTAATTTTCATAATGTTTGGACTCACCACACTACAACTTGTGTACGATGAAGCATGAGGTGGACCATGATGCTATAGAAAGTGGGGAAAAGATCCTCTCCAGCTTGCACATGATATACGCATCTGCTCCCAATGATCGAACATCTGACTTTTTTAGCTCTTTAGCACACAGCCTCTGAAAGAACTTGGATAAAGCCACTAACATGTCAACAACATCACTCTACAAATACGGGCGAATGACCACCGGAAGAAGACGTTGCAGCAGAACATGACAGTCATAGGTCTTCAACCCGCTAATCTTATTTTTGTCAATCTTAATACATCGAGCTATATTTCCGGCATACCCGCTCGGAAATTTAACCTCATGAAACCACTTAAATATTTAGACCTCTTATCAGGAACAACAGTATAGCCTGCTTGAAGCATATAACCATTGTCGGTCTTTCTGTTCGTCCTTATCCATAGCTTTCGACGTAACCCCATCTTTTAAAGATCAACACGAGACTTGGTGTTATCTTTAGACTTA
Source organism: Comarum palustre (assembly GCA_951800085.1). Lineage (NCBI taxonomy): Eukaryota > Viridiplantae > Streptophyta > Magnoliopsida > Rosales > Rosaceae > Comarum > Comarum palustre. Next base: position 3,895,985 of record OX637572.1, on the reverse strand, counting down.
TCTTTGATGTCCAGAATTGTTCCAAGGATGTTGTCACAAACATTCTTTTCTATATGCATGACATCCAAGTTGTGTATGATTTTCAACGTCGACCAATAAGACAACTCAAAGAATAAACTCTTATGCGTCCAATACTTAAAGTCATCAGGCGTGGGAGGATTCAAGTCAGTTACATACTTGTTACTGCTCAAAGTTCCAAACCAGTGCTGGTTTAGCTTATCCAGAATCCATTGACCAGACCTCATTTCTGGTTTCGGCCCATGGTCCTGAGTCCATCAAATGCTTCTGTATCGAATCACCACGGGTGATCCTATGCAAGCCATATACGAGATCCTAAGTAAACAATTTTGTTGGCGTGATGGCTCGAATTGACCTGATCTATACATACAGGGCAAGCCTTGTTTCCATGGGTAGTTTGACCAGACAACATCCTTAAAGCAGGGAAATCACTGATGGTGAAAATAACTGCTGCTTTCATCCAGAAGGAAGTCTTGTCATATCTGTCAAAAGTATAGATTCCATATTCCCAAAACTGCAGGAGCTCGTCGATTAATGGCCTCAGATACACATCCAAGCACTTTCCTGGAGAATACTTGCCTGAAACTAACAAAGTAAGAAAATTATACTCTGTTCTCATACATATGTGAGGAGGTAAGTTGTAAGGAAATACAATCACTGGCCATATACTGTAAGACAAATTCTTGTCTCTTGTAGGATTGAATCCGTCGGTTGCTAGTCCAAGTCTGACATTTCGATAATCCGAGGCAAATTCAGGAAATGAACTGTCAAAGTGCTTCCAAGCCTCCCCTCTACGGGGTGTGTAAGATTATCCGGATCTACCCTATCTGGCCCTTAGTGCCTTTCGTGATGCCATCTCATATCTTTAGACGTATGTAAAGACATATAGAGACGCTGTAGACGAGGACCCAATGGAAAATAGCAAAGAACCTTCCTTGGAATTAAGCTTGTCTATCCAGAACTAGAGTGTGCTTTATACCTTGGCTCATAGCAGTGTGGGCAGTTAATTGCGTCCTTATAATCTTTGTAGAAAATGATGCAGTTATTGACAAAAACATCTATCTTATAGTACTCAAGACCGATGTCATGCAAGATGTTTTTGACCTTGTCAAAATTTTTCTGACAATTGTTATCAGCAGGAAGAAATTCATTCAAAAGTGCAAGGTCATCGTTAAAACAAGCAATAGTCTTGTTCCTCTTGTTTTTGATACTCATCTGCTTCATGACAGTTTCCAACACACTATGCTCACTCTGTGATACAACTGTGTCTGTGCTTGCTGACGAAGCCTGTTATAATTCTCATAGTAGTCATTACTACCGACTTGAAAGACATCCGACAAAGTTGTATTGCTGTAGTCGTGTGGCACACTTTCATCATATGCTGAGGCATATGGAAAAACATTATTTAGGAAATTTAACACAGCAGGGTCCCCGTAATTGTTGCTAGAAGACTCGTGTTGTTTACGTTATCCTTGAATATCTGTAAGTGTGGGCATCTGTTCAGAAACTTCTTCGTGCCATGTCCAAGTCGTATAACTGGGATAAATACCATATTGTGACACGTGAAGATACATGTTCAATAAAGTTACATGAGTAGCGGATCTGTTGCGACATTTTGTGCAGGGGCAAATATGCAAAACTTGTCCAGGAAGAGTGTGTCGACGGACGAACTCAATAAACTCAAAAATTCCTCTCATGTATGGCACAGACCCTCTATCTAACTGCATCCAGCTCCTGTTCATGTTGTAACCTGTAATAAAAGAGGTTACAGCTTATTAATTATTAGAAACACAAAATTATATAATCGATCATAAACTATAAATTTATCATTAAGAAAACGTCATCATCAAAATAAATGAAATTTACTACAAATAATGATTTAAACAGACAATTATTTTCAACAAATAATTAATAATTCACACACACACACACACACACATATATATATATATATATATATATATATATATATATCATCAACAAAACATCATCATAAAAATAAATGAAATTTAATACAAATAATGATTCAACTTAGCCCAATATTTAAAACAACATATATATACATAATTAATAATTCACACACACATCTATAAATATATATATATATATATATACATAATTAATAATTCACATATATATATACCCGAAAATATACAAATTAACAAATTTAGAATGATATACCTGAAATTAACAAATATATGTATATATTCATCATATATATATATATATATATATATATATATATATGTATGGATATATCATCAACAAAACATCATCATAAAAATAAATAAAATTTAATACAAATAATGATTCAACTTAGCCCAATATTTAAACAACATATATATATACATAATTAATAATTCACACACACATATATATATAATTAATAATTCACATATATATATATACCAAAAAATATACAAATTAACAAATCTAGAATGATATACCAGAAATTAACAAATATATATAAACATTATATATATAAGCATGGATTAAACAAATCTAGCCAAAAATATCCCAAAAATAAACGAATTCCGTCGAAAATGAATAAATAAAAAAAGATAAATAATACGTAGCAAATGATCAAAATAAATAGAGAACTTCAATTCATGAATCAAAAATTTTTGATGGAGAATGGATGAATCGACATGAAAGAAATAGATGGAGAGATGGATCGGAGGAATGGAGGAAAGATAGTATATAGATAGAACTTCAATTCATACGTTCTGTATTTATCAGATTTGATTTCGCTTAGCCGACGGAATATTCCGTCGGTTAAGGAAAAAATTCGTCGACAAAAAATATTCATTCTGCACCGTGTCAGAGAATTATTGAGCTTTATTTTCTAAGCCGACGCAATATTTTGTCGGCTAAGAATACATTTTCGTCGACAAAGAGTTACCTAGTCGACGAATAATATTTCGTCGACGGATAAATTTTCGTCGACTATGTAACTCTTAGTCGACAGATCAAATTTCGTCAACTGAATTTATCTGTCGGCTAGGAGTTTCGTAGTCGACGGAAATGGTCGACAAAAAATTTTAGTCGGCTATGAAAATCTTAGTCGACAGAAAATTTATCCTTTCGAAAGGAAATATTTCTGTCCGCTATGGTAATCTTAGCCGACTGAATAGTCCAAGTTCTGTCGCTTAAAAGCCCGAATCCACTAGTGAAGTCGCATTTGGTAACTTCGCGAGTTAACGACCATGTTCATTTTTGAGTTTTCAAAGTTCTTCAAATTCCTCATTTAAAGGACTCGGTGTTGTAGTATGTGTCGACACGAGTCTCCCGGTATTTTCGGAATATTTTTCGGAGCTTCCGTTTATTTTCTACGAATTTTAGAAGTTTCGGTTAAAAGGAAAAATTACCTTTGGTAATTTAAAAAAAATAGTAAAGGGTAACAAATTTGGATCGTCAGATTTCATTGAGGGACGATCTGGGTCGTCTGCTTCTCTATATATAGGGGATTGGGTCAACCTTGGTCAGACCTCGTCTCGACGCCAAACGACGTCGTTCTCTCCTCCGATTTCGCCGCAGCGATCTCCGCCTTCAGGCCACGGCTGCGCGCGTGGTTGGTCCCTTTCGATTCCTCTCCTCAAGCCCAACCTTCCGGTGTCCGAAGATCAAGCATTCAGTGAGGTACCCAAGGAATCCGATTTCGCCTCTCCATTTTCAGGCGAGATTTTCTCAGCCTCCGGCCATCGAATCTTTTGCTTGAGGTAAGAATCTCGATCTCCTAGACATGTTCTACAAGCCAGTGTGATTAGTTTATTTTATTAGTTAAGTTTCAAAAATTTGGGTTTTTAGGGCAGTGGGTTCTCGGTGAAGCAAGGAACTCTGGCGACGGAGTGTTAGGGTTTCTAGGTTGTTTTTGAGCTCGTGGAAGCCTTATGCATCATCTCTGGGCAACTGGGTAAGCTACTCTCCCTCTAGCTTGATTCGGCTAAAATTGGTGTTTTCTAGGTTTATGTGATTTTCGACAGAATGTTGAGTTTTTGAGTTTGATGGTGATTCTGTTGTGTTGTTGAGGTTTAGGAGTTGAAGGAGAAAGAAGAAAAGTGAAGGAATGGCCGAGAGAGAGCAGTTGTCACACTGTGGGTGTAGGGGATCACTCTCGGTAAGACTTCGAGATTGATGAAACAGAGGTAAGAATTGGTGTTCAATTCTATTCTTGATGTTTGGATTAGTGTTGGATTGTACTGAGCATGGTTTTGAAATTTGGCAGTGAAGTTTATAAGAGGAGCTGAGAGCTGCTCATGGTAACTGATTTGGTGTTTGGGTGCACAAAGCAATTGCTCAGGTGTAGGGAGCAATTCGGGTGCAGTTATTTACCGTTTGGTAAAAAGATGAAACTCTTATGCCAAAAACAAAATGGTTGTGCTTGTGTGAAATTCTGAGAATGTGTGTGTTTGATAATGAAAATAAGATCAGTGAATTGTTAGAAAAGAAGTAGGATCACATAAATGTGATGCTTTGGTAAAGAACTGGATGTTGTCAGACGTTAGCAAAAGTTTTGGAGTCGTGGGGTGTTTCGTTAAGTCATATAATGAGAAATTTTACAAAAGTTGTAAAAAGAAAGTTTCTGTTTTGGGAAACTTTCCATGTTGGGAAAGTTTCTATTTTGAGAAAGTTTCATTTTTGAAAAACAGTTTAGTAAAGAATTGAAGTTCAACGAAGTTTGACACAATTTGGTTAAATTGGTAAAGTGTTGAATTGTTATCAGAAAATGATAACTGAAATTCTGAAAATATCAAGTTGATTATTTTAAGAAAATTGGTGTTCACGTAAATCGATAAATTGACTCAAGACTAAAGAATTGGTTGAAGTGACACGTTGGGTGTCCATAGTAATTCAACTAATTATTATGTGACACCCTAACGTCATATTAAAATGAATAAAGAAAGTTCGGAAGTTAAGTCGGACATCCGGTAAATAAGTAAAGAGTCGTTAATCAGAAAAGCAAGTCAAAAAGGTTAGAGTGCCATAAAAAGGAATTAGTTGGCCAACTGAGTCAATGTGGTCATTCCTAGTCAAACTAGAAATGCTGAGGTCAAAATGACTGTTATTGTTTCTTGGTTGCTAAGCTACTCTATTCTGCAGTGATTCATTGGGCGAGGTTGCTTACGCGGTGACCTCGGTTTATCCGAGACGGTTCCTGGAAGCTTGGAGCTTTTGTATGGATCGGCTATTCTAGGTAGGGAAGCTAAACCCCCTTTGGTAGTGGTTTTGTATATATGTGAAAGTGCATGATTTTTGTATGCTCATGGTCGATGCCTCTGGAAAGTTTT